>CM040123.1:207520001-208251319 GCA_022559845.1 Amorphophallus konjac | reverse complement strand
TACCCCCATATTCCTTTTTCTTTTAGGACTGAGACGAGTACCCTGGGTATGGCTTTGGTAAAAACACCGTCGCAATGACCAGGTCTTGGCCAAGGGATGTCACATTATTTGCACGCCGATCTCGAGACTCAAGCTAAAAACAAGGGAGGTCTCGTGTTGCTAGAGAGGCACTGGTGTTTCAAAATCCAAAAACATCAAATATGTTTCAAAATCCAAAAACATCAAATATGTTTCAAAATCCAAAAACATCGAATATATTTCAAAATCCAAAAACATCAAATATGTTTAAAAACATCGAATATATTTCAAAATCCAAAAACATCAAATATGTTTCAAAATCCAAAAACATCAGATATGTTTCAAAATCTAAAAACAATCAAATATTTTCAAAATCCAAAAACATCAAATATTTCAAAAAATCCAAACAAATCAAATCTTTTCAAAAGCATTCAATACTTCCATCATCTGCATAACATGCATCGCATTTTCATTATGTTTTTTTTTCGCCTATTTAATAAGACTCCACCCCTTGACCAAATATCAAGAAACGGTCATTATCTAACTTGCTTCGAGGCAAGGGGTTGAGTCTAAGAACAGATCTAACTTGTTTCATGTCTAAGTGTGTGCAGAGTACAGGGGCAAGCCCAAAGGTAAAAGCTCACAACTATGCAGGTTCAGGTGTGTAACGCGCCAGCATCAGACCGTTAAAGTCATGTAACGGGCCCATCTCGGACCGTCACTTCCTTCAGGCGTGGGCCTTCTTCCTTTCAATTAAACCATCATCATGACGGTCTGGGAACATACCGTTACTTTGAAATAACGGCCCAAGAGCCATCCGTCACCTCCTTCAGAGATTGAGTTCTTGTTACTTCCATTATGACGGCCTACTTCAGACCGTCGTTTCCAAATAACGGCCCAGAGTACATCCGTTACTCCCCCCAGAAACTCTGATTATTCACATCAATCTAATCTTCCAAAGCACACAACTCAAGTTCTTTCAATTGAGGCAATCTCTCATTCAAGCAAGCTTAATAAAATATAATTCATGATAAACCAAGTTCTGAGTGGCAATCTCATAACATCTTTCATAAACAAAGGAAAATCAAGGTACATTCAACTTCTTATCCGCAAGAGGGCGGATTCTTCTCAACTCTTTCAAGTAATCTCGGCGTGTTTCGTCATTCTCTTCAACTTCTGCTTGCCACGGACGCACCTTGCTGATCTCCCACATGGTCAGCGCGTTCCGGATCGCTCTTTCATCTTCCTCGGTCCCCATCTTCCTAGGTAGAAGGGGAGGGTAGTGTGATAGTGCAGAAACACTAATTCGAGGTAATCCGATCTGAAGATGGCATCGGTGCGGGTTGTAGATCGCCATGGTAGTGTTCCCTACTAGCTGGAGGTCGAGGCCTTGACGCCGCGGTAGTTTAAGAAGAATGCTTCGAAGAACGCTTGGTCGCGTAATGAACTTTTCGAGAGGCAAAGCATTGAAGAAGAGGCGCCATTCATCTCGCGTTTTCTTATCCGCCGTCCTGCATTCAACATGAGAAGAATATCCAAAAGCCCCTCCAATGAAGAAGAGGGGGTGGCCCCCGAAGATCCGGCTCGCCGAAGTTATATCTTCCTTGGGAAGGAATTTGATTCTCACTCCTATCCAACACTCAAGGAGTATCATGGAACCGAACAAAGGCCCTCCAAGGCAAGCCGAGCTTAGTCCTTCATAAGGTATGAGAGGACCGCTTGAGAAATAGACATACCCCGCCACAGTCCACTAATAATGCTAAGATTTTGGATATCTAAGAGGTGGTCGGTTGTGGAGAAAAGGAAGACCCCACACAAGCAAACCGCCACCGCCTTGGCTATTGCTTCGTGTCTCTCCCACTTGTTTTTACAGTGAGACACTATCCATTGTGCCATAGGGATCAAGTGAATGTGGCGCGGGCTGATCATGGTCCGCACGTCCTTTGGGTTATGAATGAAGTCGCTTAAGATCAAGGACGGATCAATAGGTTCTATTGTATAGCAAACCCGATCCTCATCCCCCACCTTAGTCTTAGGAAGGGCTAGGTAGGTCTCTACCTCCTCCAATAGGACGGTTGCTTCGAAGGAAGGGAAGATGAAGGTATGAGTTTGTGGATGCCATAGTTCCACAAGGGCTGAAAGGCATGGCCAATCCAAAGACAATTTCTGGAAGTTTTTGCCTAGAACCAAGAGGGGTTGGAGGTGCCATGCTTTGAGGATTGATACCACCTCTAAAGGGAGTGCCTTTACCATGGGAGCCACCCACTTCAGGTTGGAGTAACACCTTGGGCCAGGAAGAGGCTTGAAGAAGAAAAGAAGAAGGAAGGTTATGAAGAAAAGAAGAAGTGCAGCAAAAAAAAATCTGAACTTTGGATGAGGTCATGCAAGCTTACCACCCTTTGGACATTAGAGCTTAGATGCTTGGGGATCGAGGACAGCCGTTGAAGCTCCCCATGTTCCCTCCTTGCAGCCTTAGGGCCGATGTAGATCTTCTCTTCCATAGCCGCCATCTCGAAGCACCTCTTCATCTTGATTTCTGCTTGTTAGGGAGAATTCTTCAACCCTAGAACAGAGGTTTTTGCAAGCTGCGATTTTGAATAAGTTTCCCAAGTTGTTGGGGCTTTTTATTAACTTTGGAAGGGTAAGATTGGAGTTGGGAGGCTTTATCTGAAATTTGGATAAGTTCTAGCAAGAGATTAAGTGGCTGAACCTCGGACTCTAAGCTCTCACGGTCGAATCCGTTTTGGAAACGACCCAGACTCTGACGGTCTGTCGTAAGGCCGTTACTTCACTCTGGCGCGCCTATCCTGGGCCGTCACTTTTTCTGTGGGTTGGGTCTTCCTTAAAACATGTTCTGTGGCTGTTTACGGTCTGGTCTCAGACCGTCTCCTTTCAACGGACGAACCCTTATCCGTTATATCCTTCAAATCGCTCAAGTCTCTCTCTTCTGAGCTGAACGCCATGTAACGGTCAGGTTAGGACCGTCGTTTCGTTATGACGCGTCTCCTTCAGGCCGTCGCATTTTCTGCGAGTAATTTTAAAAAACCATGTTCTGCCATGAATAACGGTCTGGTCTAGGACTGTTGTTTGCTTTTAACGCTCCTACCATGGGCCGCTATTTCCTCTACAGCCCAGCTATCAGAATAAGATACTTCATGAATGACGGCCTAAGGTAGGCACGTCTTTTGATTATGACGGTCCAAGACCAGACCGTCATTTCCTCTGCTACTAAATTCAGGCAGTTTGCCTATCCTTTGCCTAGACCTGGCGGTCTTTCACATCTGTACACCACACCTTCTCCACACAAGCATTCATTTCACATACACATCCATCATACATACTCTCAATCACTCATTCGTGCATATCCATTCATACATCCACATTAAAAAAAAAAAGGGTCAACAAAAATTTCATTTTCATAAAAAGGCATGTACAAGTGGTAAGAAAAGCATAAAAATACATCATTCGGCCGGCTTATCCGTCGGGCCGCCCTCATCCTCTCCACCCTCGGGTTTCCTGGGTGGCGGTGCTATGGAAGCACTCTCCTCCTGTTGTCCTCTCTCCGCCCTCTCATTTCTCTGTTGGCCGGCGGAACTAACTAGGAAATCCCCAACCGAGCCACTAGGGGCAGCACTCCTATGAGCCCCGCTCCGGGAAGAACTCCGCTCTGGCGCCCGGCCTAGCATCCGGACCGTCTGCTCCATTGTCTGCAGCCTGATCTTCAGTGTGAAGATCTGGTGTCGCGTCTCCCGTGCCTCGGTCCGGTAGCGATCAAGATCCGCGGTCCCAAGGCGAAGGTCCTTCACCTCGGCCTGCGCCCGTGCTAAATCTGCCCGAAGTCGCTCCATCTCCACGTCGTCCGCGTGACGAGGGGTCTCCGCTCTCAGTCGGGCTATCTCTGCCCGCACGAGCTCTGTCTCTGCTCGAGCTCGATCAGTCTCGGCCCGGCTCCTCTCTACCTCTGCCCTCGCCTGGGTGGCCTCCGCCACTGCCGCTGCCAGCTCTATCGCCTGTAGATTGCATTGCATTGCATATAGGTTAGTCGTATAAATTTAATTAGCATAAGCATAATCATAAAGCATGTAAGTATCTTACCCGCTCCGCGAGGGTGGCCTCCGCCTCCTCGGCCCGGGCAATCGCCCGAGCAAAGTCGGCATCTCGCCCAGCCCTGTCTCCCGCAGGCTGCGAGGACGACGATGGGGCATCCGGTCCTGCTCGTTGAGCTCCCTCTGCCCGCTGCATTGTCATAGCCGAAGCATTAGCATCATGCGTAATCATAGTCATATCATGAGCATTTAGAATCTCACCAGGAGCTCCAGAGCAGTCCGGTACTCATCCCGCTGCAGGATGGTAGAGTGGAGTAGTCCCTCTAGCTCAGCTATCCGCCCCTCAGGATCGAGCTGCATATAAAAAGCATGAGCCAGCATGTCATATCCGCATTTCATCATATAGAAAGAGTTTCTTAGTTTAGCAATTGCATACCGGTAGTCGGGTACCTCGGTATACCCGGTCGCCGTAGTGTCGAGCGAAGGCCTTCAGGTAGGCCTCGTCGCTCTCGTCCCGCTCTTTCACAGCCCTGCCTCGCTGCCTCCAGTCGAGGACGTACTTCGCCTTCCGGGCGCGCCAATCCACACTCCCACTGATGCCCCTCGCCGACTTGCCTGGGCGGTCATCGTTGCGATGTGGAAAGGCCACCTCGGCTGGTGAAGTCCTCGGGTCTGCAAGATCAGCCGGTAGTGCAGAGGCTCGATGATGTGGAGGCAATGCAGCCAGACGTCTCGTCCCCGATACGATAGAGACGCCTCCACCCATGGCTGTCCTGTGTAGCCCTCACCGCGGTAAGGGGTCCACCTCACCTGCAGGCATTTAGATCTATTAGCATTCGCATGGCATGAGCACATATAGCATATAAAGCATTTAAAGCATTTAAGTTCTGGGCTCACCGATGTGTGTGGGTAGGAGTCCAGGTCCTCCTGGATCATCCGGGTCTGTCTCAAGACCGACCCTGTATCCCTCGCCACCGACCATCGCCTCGCGATCGATATCAGGCCAGGATGGAGTAATGCGCCTCTCCCAATGCCTGGGAGGTACATATAGCTCCAGATCTGAATTTAGGAATCAAGTCAGTTGCATAAATCATCAATTATAGCATACATCATGGCATAGCAGAAAGCACTTAAACGCATTTTTTACCTGTAGGAAGGGCGAGAAGCCTCCCAGCATCGTCAGTCGGTCCGTGGTACTCAACGAGTTGATCAGGAAGGCCAAGACCGCTGCTCCCCAGGCGTATTTCCTCACTCTGCTTAAATCCTCTATCAGTGGCAGCAGTCTGCAGCTGATGACATCTGCCCGAGTCGCGAACAGGAGCTTCCCGAACAGTAGCATCAAGAAGCGCCTCATCACTCGATCCCCCTCCTCTCCTGCCTCTGCCGCCATGCGAGGGCGCACCCGGTCTATCACTCTGCTTAGATGCTCCTCGGGCAGTTCTCCCACGGCAATCGCTGCCCCTCTCAGCCCCAAACTCTCCTGCAGCACCGATCTCGAGAGCTGGGATGAGGACTGGCCCGGCCGGATCAGGTCCAACCCCAGTAGCTGCTGCGCTATCTCCCGATAGTCACCGTACGTCCATCCTGTCACTGCGGCGCCGTGGACTCTCAAGCCTGTAATCCTCGCCATGTCCTCTAGCGTGGGGATCATGTGGCCCCACGGGAAGATGAACGCCCTGCTAACCGGGTCCCACCTCTCGTGCAATGCGTACAGCAATGGCGTATCCATCCGGATCACCTCGATGCTGAGCATCTCGGCGAAACCCATCTCTGCGAGTTTGTCTCTCTGGTAGTCGGGCAGTGCCTGGTACACCGCCCGAATCTGCAGCCATGAGATCCTCGATCTCCTCTTTCCCTGCATTGCATATTAGAGCACTAGTTAGTCCATTTGCATCATATAGACATTGCATAAACATTAAATATCGAAAAGGAAAACAAAAATTGAAAATTGAAAACCCTAAAAAGAGTTTGGAACCCTGGCAGAAGTAACGGCCCTGGGATGGGGCGTTACTTGTCTCTGACGGCCTTAGCCTGGAGCGTCAGAGAAGTGACGGTCGCTGGCGGGACCGTCACTTAGTCTGCCAGTGGGGAATTTCTCCCCTGCATCCCCATGAATTCCCACTTTGGCCAAATGGCCTACAAGTGTTCCTAGTGGGTTCATAGACCCATTTCTACCCTTATCCCCCACATGCATTCATAAATAAAAACATAAAAATCAAAAATTTAAAAATTAGGGCGGAGGGCCTACCTCATGGTCGAGGACCTTCCTCTTCTTCTTCTCTGGTTCCTTGGGCTCCTCTGCACCCAAGGAAGCTTCGGTTGGTTCTTCCACGACCGTGGGGACCTCCTCTTCTTCCCTTGGCTCCCTTCCCCTCGGTTCTTCCTCCACGAACGGCGGAGTTGTCTCTCGTTCGAGCCGGCGGTGGAACCGCCTTATAGCCATCTTCTTTCCTCTCCCTCTCTTCTGAGGTGGTGGCTGCGGTGCCTCGTCGCCGGCCATTGGAAGGTGGAGGTGGAGATCGCCGGTGGGTTTTTCTGGTTTGGTGTTTTGGGTGTTTGAACATGGAATGAGACCGAACGGCCGTTCGGTTTGTTTTTTTTGAAAACTCAGGAGAAGCGACGGTCTATCGTTAGACCGTCACATCTTTCTGACGCCCCCCTCTAAGGCCGTCACTTGTGACTGACTGTTTTATTGAAGAATTTGAACCGACTCGGTGTTGACGGACTAGGCTTGATCCGTTATTTTCGTGTGACGCTCCTGAGTCAGGCCGTTATATACTTGCAAGTTTCTTGATGAATGAATGGTCAAAATTAATGTTTAAGCTTATCTCCATCATAAAAACATTTGATGAGTTCATCACAGACAATGGTTATGCCTTAACTATTATCATAACTATCTTGTTGGCTAACCTATCTTTCATGAAAGGAACTAGGAACAGAAGGCACGCTTCGCCGTCCGTCGAGCAGGTAAGTCAGGTATTGTATCTCGTTCCCCTATCCCTTAATGCATTACTATATGCTATTTATTACATATTACCTCGAGAACCGGCTGGTCATTCAGGTGTCCTGGGATCTGATGTTCCCCTTAAACAAAAATGATGATGATCTAAGTTCACATGAATAATCGTTGGACAGGCCGTTAGGTTGGAAAATTTAGGGATGATGGTTCTATCTTGCACGCCGTGGTTGCAGATAGTGTCTTGACTCTGGTTTCCCCAATCTAGCAATATTATTCTCGAGTATTTGTTATTTTATCTTTCTTTGCATTTGCTTTGAAGATTTGTTTTTCTTTAGCCCAGCATGCATCATACGCATTCTTTGAGCATTCATGAGCTTCATTTGTTCAAGAGGTCTCATTGACGGTGAACAGCTGTGTTCTTGATCCCGGATAAGGAGAATTATTCCACTCTGAATTTGAAGGTTTCCTTCGATTTGCTCGCTTGATCTGGTTGACTGAAGATTCCTGTCTGGAGTTTAGTCTCTTTCCTTTCCGTTGCCTCCGGCGGCCAGCCGTGTTTTCTTTCCTTAGTTAATTAAATCCTCCAGACTTGCATCCTTTGGTTAGCTATTTCCTTGTGATCAGTTTTGAAGTTTTTCCAAGAAATTCTTATCGCTTGTTGATGAAAAACGGGTGTCGTTTACCTTAACGCCCTCTTTTTGATCCACTCCGCTTCATCTCCGCTTCATTTCCGTGTTCCATTTCACTTTCGCTTCACTTCCGCTCGTTCCCCTGCAAAGAGGACGTTAAGGAGGGGCATCTGTTGACACCCGTTTTATACCCAATAAGTCGGGTCATCTCCTTATTTATTCAATATGATGCTCCGAGTTGTTCACTCTTCATTGAATTCCTTTTACTCAGTTGAAGCCTATTTTCTGGGTCTCAATTCCTGGATTAGACCTGGTTCCTGGTGGCACTTCGTTCAAAAGCTTGGCAACCCCTCCATTCTATTTTCTTGAAAATCAATGATAATAACGGTCTGTACTAGGCACGTCATTTCATAATAACGCATGAAGCCCTGGTCGTTACTCTTTGAAGAGTCCTAAGACTTAGGGCCTCGTTGTCCTTTGATAATAACGGTCTACTCCCTAGCCGTTGTTTTATGACGCCCTATTCCCTGGCCGTTACTTACTTGCAGAGTCCTATTGTTTAGATCTTCTTCCCGTTGATCTCATCCTTTGGATAAGATTGAAAATGACGGCCATGCCTTGGAGCGTTATTTCCAAGTGGCGGTCTATCGTGCGACCGTTACTTCCTTCAGAGAGTCCTGACAGTTCAGGCCTTTTCTCTGCTACTCCGTGGACGAGATAGGGTTTTGGATTGGCATTATCTCCTTCAATTCTAATCCTCAGGACCTCTCGTTTGTTTCTTTGGACTCTTGTTGATTTTATCCTCAAGGATTTGCTAAGGATTATCCTCCTTTCTTGGCTGATTTATCTTCAACTCGACCTGAGGGTTTGAGGGAGTCTATAAATAGAACTCTTGATTTCATAACCCAAGGGGAGGAAGATTTGATTCACGACGAAGTGCTGCCAAATTCAGAAGTCATCTACATCCAGGAGGAGCTGCTTCCCACGTCCATCTTCCAAGTCAAGGGAGTAATTTTAGGTTTTAGCTTGTCAAGATCATCATCATTGCATGCTCAAGTTTCCCTTGGTTTTATTAATCAAAAGCATTGTCCCTCCTCTTCCTCCACATTTTTCGCTGTTGCTAAGCATACACATATCTTCCTAAACTTAAAAAATGCCCAGAGGGGTTAAAAACCAACAATTCCCCGGTAATCCCCTCTCCTTTTGATGTTCTTAAGCTTTTTAGGGATTGATGCTATACTTATGTTGAGGGCTAATTGAGGTTGTGTTGTTTTGCTTTCTACATCCTTGGCAGGTTTTACAGGATCGCTAGCACGAGGCCCAAGCCTTCTAGCCGGCTGGAAGGGTTGGAGTTCAAAGATTTCACATCTTTTCACTGCAGGTTATCTGACGGTCAGGTGCAGGAGCGTTATTTCTTTCTGGCGGTCGATCGCACGACCGTTACTTCCAAGCGACGCACAGGGTTTGGACCGTTATTTGCAAGTTGATCTGCAGGCTTTCCTTGGTTTTCTCTCCCGTGGGGCGGGTGTTTCATCCACCTATTTCTAAGGTATATTCGAGTCTTTGACTTGTGTTTACTTTGGTGGCGATCACGACTTTCCTTAGTGTTGGGCACTAGCTGTCTTTTTCATCAAATCTCTTTATTTCCCTTGATTGTTCCACCCCTAGCGGTGTGTTTTTATTTATCTTTGCTCCACGCCCCGGCGTGTGTTTTCGTTTTTCCCTTAGCGTAGTTTGATTGAGATAGCATGCCCATGCTAGAGTTAGATTTGATTGCCTAGGTTCATGTTCACATGTGCATAGGTTAAGCTGATCTTTGGTAGTTTATTTATCATCTCGCCATATCTTTTTTCAAAACCCTCACAATCAACAAAAAAAGAAAGAAGATAAGAAGAGATAGGTAAACAAACGATCAACAGTGTGACCTAGTGTGTGTGTGTCTTGGCGGTTCTGTCCAGTCCGAGACACCGGTTCTGGATGCCTCGAGGTGTCGTTTACCTTGGGTTACGTGTCCAGGCATGTCTGAGGGTCTTTGGTGTTCCCTCAGGTCTCCGTGAGTTGTTTCCTGCAGAGTGTCGTTTCTTGTGGCTTAGGATTAGACCGATTGGCAGCTTGTTCCGCTATTTGTGACAATCTTGCCTTTGAGTCGTCTGACTCAAGGATCGTTGTGTTGTAGGTCTAGTTGCCTGGTCCTGAGTCTGTTGGCAGTGGTTGTACTGCCAGTGGTGCTTCGTAGTACGTATGACAGGGCTTCCGTGGACTGTCTGTACTTTAGCACTCGTGTTTTCGAGTCTTGTGCCTCGTGAGCCTCCATTTGTTGATACCCTTCAGTCTCTTGAGTGCCGGCCCGCTTGTGGATAGCGGAGGGTTCCCGTACACGGTTTGTAAGCTAGTTCCGTGGGCTCCCAGCCAACGATAGCGTCCTACCGAGGGAGAAAACTAGCTAGAGGACCTGGCTTAGGCTAGAGCCAGTGTGTGCACATGTTGTCAGGGGCTGAGGACTTACGTCCACGGACGTGACCCTAACTAGTTACTTGTCTTGTTGTTGTTCTGTTTCTGGTTCAGTATCTGTTGGTGCTGCCTCTCCTTGGACTCGGAGCGGTTGTTCCTTGGACTGGTTTTTGAGTACCTTGGCCTCCACCGTTTTGGGCGTGTGTAGGTAGGTACTTGTGGCACAGCGTAAGATGTCAGTGGACGCAGCTGGCTGTTTCTGTGAGGAGGTGCTTTCGTCACGTGACACGTGACTCTCGGCGTTTCTTGCGCATTGTGGCCTTTACGAGTGGCCCTCTCGTGGCTGTACTCGAGGTTAGTGCCCTGTTGCGTGTGCGACGTTCTAGTCATGCGTGGGGCTGCGTGCACGACGTTTCTGGTCATTCTGGTTGTCGTCCATCTGGGTCTTTTCTAGACCTTTTCTATTTGTGTAGTTGGCTTTTGCCCTCTTCTTAGTTTTGGCCGACGGACTGGTGTACCCTACCGTGTGAGTTTAGGGTTGACCGTCTGTTGCCTTTTGAAGTAGCTTAGAGTGCCGAGATCTCCTCGGTGGCTGAGTTTCGGGTTTTGCGGCCTCGCTCTTTCTTTTGGTTGAGCTCCCCTTGCTCATTGCCTGCTCCCTACTCCTGCTGTCCCTGTTCTATTTACAGCTTTGTAGTGTAGCTTTTCCTGCTTTGCTGCACTTGCTGTTTTACAGTTGCTTCCGTTGCACTGTGCATTTTCCAGTGGGGATCCGCGTGACCCCTACTGAGTTTCTGGTTAGAGACTCACCCCTGCTTTTCATGTGGGTTTCGCCTTCTGCTTCCGTGTGGTTCCTGGAGTGTGCGTGCTCGTTGCATGCCATTGCTGCCAGCTGGTACCTGCGTCGGGCTTCTCCCGACTTCTTGGTACGTCTTTTCTTTCTGTCGACTGTACTGTGCTAGACTTGTTGTCTTTAGCTTTGGACTGACTCTGGGATATAATTGTTAATTTGAACAGTTAATTAAAAAGTAATTTTATTTCTGCTACTTTAGCAAACCTATCTAATGAAATTTAATTGCTTACTGTACTATCTCTGTGGCTTCAATGTACTCTACACGTGCCTTTTTCCCTTCGGAGCTTTCCCGCTCTTGGGAGGCCTCGCGGGTTCCATGCGGTATCACGCGTATCTGGTAGTCCTACCGGGTATGCTGGGTATCCGGAATCCTGGTCGCTGCAGAGTGGTATCAGAGCAGTGTTCTGAGATGTTTGGAGTTCTTTTCTGAGCTATCAGAGCATTGTCGTGTGAAGTACATGGGAATCTGAGATATACAGTTTCCAGAGTCGTGAAGGTCCAGTACAGTCTTCAGCTGGCTGCGGTTTGTGATTCTTTATCGCGTTGTTTTCTATGTGTTGTCTTGTGCGTGTTGTTCTGGCACTGTACGAGATGGTCCTGCTCTCGTCAGGATGTGACGAGGTGTTTCTTTTTCGTTGATTGTGTTTGTCTCGATCATGTTGTACTTGGCAGTGTTCGTCGGAAGGCTTGAATCTGTAGTACGTTGTTCGAGATTTTTCCGTGTGTTGTTCAGGTTGTTGTTGACCTTTGGCCTTGGTTTGATGACCGTACACGTTCTTATGTTGTCTTGGTCATCCCGGCTTGAGTCTGTTCAGCTCCTGATGTGTCTCGCTTCTGTTGAAGTGCTCGATTTGATTCCGTGTTGGAGAAGTTGCTCAGGCGAGCTAGGATTTTCCCTTCCTGGTGAGCTTTTGTGGTTGATCTAATTGCTTCTTGTCCCTTCTGGTGGAATCTTTTCGAGGTTTGCCTTGGAATTGCTGTCTTGGTGATGCCTTTGTCCTGTGTCTGCTTAAGTGTGGACAGCTTTGTTCTGAGCCTGATCTGCTCTCTGCTTTACGGTTGCTTGGCTTTGGACTCCATGATGGTGTTAAGAGCTGTTGTGTACCGTATTGTCGTGCCGTGTCCAGCGGCCGATGTATCGTGAAGGCTCATTTATCATTTTCAGGGCGTGAAGGTAAGCTGAGATTGATGCTTTCCTTGTGCTTTGTGCTGAAGCTGGTGCTCTTCTCCTGTTGCACTTAGGCTCCTGGTGATCGGTTGTTCGCGGGATCGGTACTCGTGGCGTGTGATTTGCAATCTTTGTTGATTGCGAAGGCGATGGGTGTGTGCTGAGGTGCGACTACCGAGGTTGTTCTGGTGCCTGTGCGCGTTGTTGAGAGCGCAGTTGAAGTGTGTGGGTCGGCTACCCACTGGTCGAGAGGTTTGCTCTTTCTCGATGTGACTTCGTCCTGGCTTCTTGTGCCTCGATGTCGTCTGTTGCCATGCCATTGTTGGTGGTTTTCTGGTGTTGGCATTGGCATTTGTGAGTATTGGATAATTTGTCGGCATTCCTGTTGATTGAGTACCCTTTGCTCTGCATTTTCTTTCTTGGGTGTTGTGCTCTCGAGGCGTGTTGGTGGTCCTTGAGTTGTGTTCCCCGAGATTGTTGTTGTTTCTCATTGTTGTGGGTCTTCTCTTGGTGAGCAGTCTGATGCGTGACCCGTTTCTTGTGGTCGTGTGCTCAGCTGTTCTTGTGCCTTGTTGTGACCCTGCTTGCAGTGGTATTCTGTGGCCCTGCGTGTTGTGCGGAGCCGGAATCCTGCAGGTGCTGCCGTTGTGTTGTTTCTGTAAGTGCTGTTTCTCTATGATTTTATGTTTCTGTTTTGGACCGTGATCTTGTCAGTAGCTTTGCTGTACTCTTTTCCCTAGAGTGGCTTGCGACTCGGTCAGTTGTAATATCTGAATGAGGACTGACTTGTTTGTGGCGGCGGTCCAGTGTTGTTGTCGTTGGCGTCCTGTGTGCCAGGTGTTCCCTGTTGCTTTTGGCACTAGAGCCGATGATGTGGTCGAGCTGTCAGCTGAGAAGACTGTGTCTCCTTGTGTAAGCTACCGCTAGCCGTGCAGTCGTCGTGTTTTTCGGTGTTGGTTATCGGTTGTTGTTACAGTCGTGTCTCCTGTTATGTGAGGCGTAAACGATGTTGCCTTGCTTCGGAGGTGTCAGATGTGCTCACTTTGGTGCCATGCTCGTGCTGCGGACTTGTGTCTTGGAAGCTGAGTGTGTACCTGTAATGGTGGTCTGACGGTGTTCCTCTAAGCTGTGTTTCTCGAGATTTGTGTTATTTTTGTGGTTGTGTTGTTGGGTTGTTCTTCCCTGCTTCTCCTTTGTTAGTCCTTAATTTCGAGGGTGAAATTTCTTAAAGGAGGGGAGGATGTAATGCCTTGGATCCTTGGTAGGTCTTGCTGGATCTTCAATGGATCTTTTGGATTGGTTTCGGTGAGTTTCGGTTCGCTTTGGTGGCTTTCGAGTTGAGCTTTACGAGCCGTGTGGGTTTTTCTCTCGTACTAGTTACGGAACCCTACGGTGAGTTTGTTTGTCAGTTCCTCGACTCGTGGATGCTACAACGACGATGTACTCTTCGAGCCGGTCGTTTCGACTATTTTTGCGTATTTTTTTGAATTTATGCATTTTCGGCGCATTTTTGGAATTTTCAGAAATTAGGAAAATTTCCTAATTTCTTTTCTTTTTCTTTTCTTTCCTCTCTCCTCCCTTCTCATTTCGCCGCCGCCGTCTCTCTCTCCCGTTTCGCTCTCTCGGCTCCGGCTGCAGACGGGGTACCTAGGGGCGTGTGCTGGGGACGTGGTGGAGCCGGCTAGGTGCGCGATGAGGCGAGGATCGGATCGATTCTGGCGCGATCCCGAACGGTGGATTCAAAGCCGGTGGATCGGTTCGCGAGTGGATTTCGGCGCGGTTTACTCCCTTCGGGGCACGGTTTCTTCGGTGGAGGTAGGGTGACGGTTCCTCACTTCCTCCTCTCCGTTTTCCCTGCCATTGCACGTCGTTCAGCAAGGAAACGGCCGAGTTTGGGCTTGTTTAGTCTAAACCGTGATTTTCGGAGTTTTTAGGGTTCGCCGGAAAATGGCAACCATTTGTAGCTCGGTTAGTGTTGAACTGACCGTTGGGATGTTAGGATCCTATCCATGCTTGTTTTGTGTTGATCGGTGGTCATTCGAGGCCGGTAGGAGCCCGGGAACCTCGTTGACCCATTTAGGGTGGATTCGTTGGAATCGCCCGGATCTTATGTTTTTGTGGTTGCATGTGGGTTTTTGAGCCGTTTTAAGTTATTATTTGTCGTTTGGGTTTGGTTCCCCTGCGTTTCGGCGTGAATGGGGCGTGGAACGGGCCGATTTGGCCATTCCTATGTTTTCCCGCCGCAGCTGATGTGGCGGTCATTCCAGGGACCGTCATTTGCTCTGACGGCCCCACGACTGACCGTTACATTGTCTGGGTTGATTGAGTTCTTCGGGGTTTTGAGAGAGTGACGGCCCAGGGCTGGCGCGTCACATCTCTCTAACGCGTCCCGTGTGGCGCGTTATATCTCTTTTGTCATTTATTGCTTGGGTTAAGTCGGTTACTCTAACGCGCTTGACCCAGCGCGTTAGATGGATGTAACGCGCCCCGTTCTGGCCGTTACATTTCGTTTGACCGACGTTGACCATTGGAGGCGGTGCCTCTAACGGTGGTTCCCCCGTGCGTTAGGCCTATGTAACGTGTCCTCTCTGGACCGTTACATGCTGTTTTGGCTGAGTGGGGTTGCTGCGCCGTTGGATGTAACGGTGGGGCCCCTGTGCGTCAGACGTTTGTAACGCACCCTGTGCTGGCCGTTACATGCCTCTCAGCCTCTGTTTTCGTCTTAAGCCAGTGAGTAGCGCGCCTGCTCCTGCGCGTCAGGCGTGTGTAACGCGCTTGGCCTAGCGCGTTACATGGCTCGAGTTGCCGTGGGTTTTTATCTTCGGTTTGTGGCTGTAACGCGCCTTATTCTGGCGTTAGGTGCTTGTAACGCGCTTGCCATGGCGCGTTAATTTTGTTGTGTTTGCGTTTTGGTCCGTGTTGGCCCTGACGGTCCTGGTCGGGCTCGTCAGGTGTGTGTAGCGCGCCCCGTGTTGGCCGTTACATGCTGTTTTCTGTGTTTTAGAGTTTGTTAGGGCGGTGTGAGTGACGGCTGCTCCCCCGACGGTCGCTTGGAGTGTAACGGCCCAGGTCTAGACCGTCATATGCTTGTAGCGGTCTAGGGGTGGTGCGTTACATGCCCTATGCTCCGATTTCCATTCCTTCGGTTTCTACTTGTCTTGGTTTGGCCTTGTGGTCTGCCCGCTGTCCCGTGGAGGTCTTCTGACATCCTATGAGGGCTAAGATTATGTTGTAAGGTGGTCTGGAGTCTTCTTACTTGAGGTAGGATTCTCTTTCCTACTTTTCGAGCATTGTTGTTAGGTTCTGGTCAACCCGGTCTGACCCAGGGGTTGACGTGTGACCTAGTGTGTGCGTGTCTTGGCGGTTCTGTCCAGTCCAAGACACCGGTTCTGGATGCCTCGAGGTGTCGTTTACCTTGGGTTGCGTGTCCAGGCATGTCTGAGGGTCTTCGGTGTTCCCTCAGGTCTCCGTGAGTTGTTTCCTGTGGAGTGTCATTTCTTGTGGCTTAGGATTAGACCGATTGGCGGCTTGTTCCGCTGTTTGTGACGATCTTACCTTTGAGTCGTCTGACTCAAGGATCGTTGCGTTGTAGGTCTAGTTGCCTAGTCCTGAGTCTGTTGGCAGTGGTTGTACTGCGAGTGGTGCTTCGTAGTACGTATGATAGGGCTTCCGTGGACTGTCTGTACTTTAGCACTCGTGTTTTCGAGTCTTGTGCCTCGTGAGCCTCCGTTTGTTGTTACCCTTCGGGCTTCTGAGTGCCGGCCCACATGCGGATAGCGGAGGGTTCCCGTACACGGTTTGTAAGCTAGTTCCGTGGGCTCCCAGCCAACGATAGCGTCCTGCCGAGGGAGAAAATTAGCTAGAGGACCTGGCTTAGGCTAGAGCCAGTGTGTGCACACGTTGTCAGGGACTGAGGACTTACGTCGACGGACGTGACCCTGACTAGTTACTTGTCTTGTTGTTGTTCTGTTTCTGGTTCAGCATCTGTTGGTGCTGCCTCTCCTTGGACTCGGAGCGGTTGTTCCTTCGACTGGGTTTTGAGTACCTTGGCCTTCGTCGTTTTGGGTGTGTGTAGGTAGGTACTTGTGGCGCAGCGTAAGACGTCAGTGGACGCAGCTGGCTATTTCTGTGAGGAGGTGCTTCCGTCACGTGACACGTGACTCTCGGCGTTTCTTGCGCATTGTGACCTTTGCGAGTGGCCCTCTCGTGGCTGTACTCGAGGTCAGTGCCCTGTTGCGTGCGCGATGTTATAGTCGTGCGTGGGGCTACGTGCACGGCATTTCTGGTCATTCTGGTTGTCGTCCGTCTGGGTCTTTTCTAGACCTTTTCTGTTTGTGTAGTTGGCTTTTTCCCTCTTCTCAGTTTTGGCCGACGGACTGGTGTACCCTACCGTGTGAGTTTAGGGTTGACCGTCTATTGCCTTTTGGAGTAGTTTAGAGTGCCGAGTTCTCCTCGGTGGCCGTGTTCCGGGTTTTGCGGCCTCGCTCTTTCTTTTGGTTGAGCTCCCCTTGCTCATTGCCTACTCCCTACTCCTGCTGTCCCTATTCTATTTACAGCTTTGTAGTGTAGCTTTTCCTGCTTTGCTGCACTTGCTGTTTTACAGTTGCTTTCGTTGCACTGTGCATTTTCCAGTGGGGATCTGTGTGACCCCTACTGAGTTTCTGGTTAGAGACTCACCCCTGCTTTTCAGGTGGGTTTCGCCTTCTGCTTCCGCGTGGTTCCTGGAGTGTGCGTGCTCGTTGCGTGCCGTTGCTGCCAGCTAGTACCTGCGTCGGGCTTCTCCCGACTTCTTGGTACGTCTTTTCTTTCCGTCGACTGTACTGTGCTAGACTTGTTGTCTTTAGCTTTGGACTGACTCTGGGATATAATTGTTAATTTGAATAGTTAATTAAAAAGTAATTTTATTTCTGTTACTTTAGCAAACCTATCTAATAAAATTTAATTGCTTACTGTACTATCTCTGTGGCTTCAATGTACTCTACACGTGCCTTTTTCCCTTCGGAGCTTTCCCGCTCTTGGGAGGCCTCGCGGGTTCCATGCGGTATCACGCGTATCCGGTAGTCCTACCGGGTATGCCGGGTATCCAGAATCCGGGTCGCTGCAACTTGGAAGGGTTAACCACCCCGCACGACGACGCTCTCGTTGTATCGGCTACAATAAACCATTGTAATGTAGATAGGATCTTAGTTGACAATGGTAGTGACCCTGATGTATTATCCTATGAATGTTTCCTCAAGATGGGAGAGAATCCATCTAAACTCCGCCCGATCCGAACCCCCCTCTGTGGGTTCAACGGCCAGGCAACTTATCCCAAGGGAGCCCTGAGCCTGCCAGTTACTATCGGCACCCCAACAAAAACCGTTACGGTTATGGTAGACTTCATCATGATTAAAGGGATGACGGCATATAATGCCATCTTTGGACGAGGTATCCTCAGCCGAATGAGAGCGGTGCCCTCTACCTTTCACCAAAAATGAAGTTCCCAACCAAGTATGGCGTGGGGGAAGTCCGAGGTAACCAGGCGTTGGCTAGACGGTGCTATATAATCTCAGTCGAAGCCACTCGGCTGGAAGGGAAAAATAAAGGAGTAAAGGGAGCCAAAGAGGGACCCGCAACATCTGAGCCTAGTGGCGAGTTGCTAACGGTCTTCCTTAACGGTGACCCGACTCTAGGAGTAAAGATCGGAGCCGATCTACCACTTGAGGAACATGGAAAATATAAGGATTTCCTTGCCCAGTCCATCCAAGTCTTTGCATGGTCTGATGACCACCTTCCCGGGATCCCGGGAGACGTGGTAACACACAAGCTCAACCTCGACCCAACGGTGAAGCCTGTCTAGCAACGCAGGAGAAAGCACGCCCCGGAGAAGCAAGCGATCATCAAAGAGCAAGTCATCAAGGGGCAGAAGACTGGCCTTTTTCATCCGGTCCTGTACCCTACGTGGCTCGCCAATGTCGTTCTAGTACCGAAGTCTTTGGGAAAATGGTGAATGTGCATGGACTTCACCAACCTTAACAAGGCTACCCCGAAGGATTGCTACACGCTGTCGAGCATCGATCAACTGGTCAATTCAACCTCTGGCAATGAGTTGCTCAGCTTTCTGGACGCCTACTCCAGTTACCATCAGATCATGATGAACCCGGAGGACATCGAGAAGACCGCCTTCATCACCAACTTCGGCGTACATTGCTACACCTGAATGCCATTCGGGTTGAAGAACGCTGGAGCAACATATCAGAGGCTGATCAACCACGTTTTCGAAGGACAGCTCGGTCGGAACGTCGAGGCCTACATTGATGACATGCTCATCAAAACATCGAAGGTTGAAGACCACTTGTCGACTTAGCCGAGACCTTCAACACCCTCTTGAGGTACAACATGACGCTCAACCTTGCTAAATGCGCCTTCGGAGTCAGATCCGGGAAGTTCCTAGGCTTCCTGGTAACTCAGCGTGGGATTGAGGCCAACCCCGACAAGGTCCAGGCCATCCTGGACATGCAGCCACCCACCTGCATCAAGGACGTTCAACGCCTTACGCGGCGCATTGCTGCGCTCAACCGTTTCCTGTCCCGAGTGATCGAACGGTGCCTACCCTTCTTCAAATTGTTGAGGGGATCCAAAATGGCATCTGCAACATTCGCCTGGGATGAGAAATGTCAGAAGGCATTCATCGAGCTCAAGGGATTCTTGGCCTCACCTCCGGTGCTGTCCAAGCCGGTCCAGGGTGAAACTCGACACCTTTACCTCTCCGCGACCCCTTCTATAGTGAGCTCGGTCCTAGTCAGGAATGACACAGGGATCGAGAGACCGGCCTACTATACCAGCAAGGTGCTTAATGAGACTGAAAGAAGGTAACCCGCAACCGAGAAATTCGTGCTAGCATTGGTTACCTCGGCCGAGCGCCTCCGACCCTACTTTCAAAGGCACTCTATCGTCGTATTGATCGGGGAACCCTTGAAGATGATTCTCTTTCACCTTGAAGCCTCGGGATGCCTCGTCAAATGGGCCATCATGCTCGGGACCTACAACATCTCGTATCGCCCCCGCTTGGCCATCAAAGGACAGGCTCTCGCAGACTTCATCACCGAAAGCACAGCCCCGATTGAAGAAGTACCTCCACCAACGCCCGGGCCCACTTGGGATATGTTCGTCGACGGGTCCTCCAACTCGATCGGATGCGGCGCCGGTGTCCTCCTCAAGTCCCCCGAAGGAGCGGAGCTGCGGTACGCCCTGAAGTTCAACATCCAGGCCTCTAACAATGCCTCCGAGTACGAAGCCCTTATCTCAGGGGCCAGGATGGCTCGATGACTAGGGGCCGAGCGAGTCAAGATCCACACTGACTCCCAATTGGTCGCAATCCAGGTCAACGGTGATTACGAAGCTCGGGATGGACAAATGGTCAAGTACCTCCAGGCGGTCAAGAAGATGGCCCAACTCTTCGAGAGCATTGAGGTAGTCTGGATAGCTCGTAGGGAAAACTCTCGAACGGACGCTGTCACGTCCCGAGCGCGGAAGCTTACCCGTGGCGTGACAGTTTTATATAGAACCAAAGCGAGCTAGCTAATCGATGGAATTCTTCCTTGATAGTTAATAGAGTACGCAGATAACTAAGATTTAACTTGAAATTAATACAAATAGGATGATTGTTACAACTAATCAAATGACAGCTGCATACATTTCCAAGTCCAACTACGAGGCTTCAAGCCCTTATTACAGTTCTAATCAGTTGGACTAACACAACTAACGTCTGACATAACTGGATATGACTGACATAAGCGGGATTACAATAACACCATTACACAAGCACAATTAACAAGACAACATGATAACTCCATTTCTACACTCATCACTCAGACTCATTCCCTTCCGAGTTCTGGCTGATATCCGAACTACCTGAAAAGGTTAGAAAATAACTAGATGAGCGAATCGCTCAGTAGGATTTACATCTCAAGTTCTAACATGCTTTAAGTGAATTATACATTCGTTTAGTGTAGGTAAACTATGCATGCAGACAGATAGATATCAAAGAATTCGTAAAATCGACAGGAGTAGAAAGTGAGAGTATATAGATTTCACGATTTCAAGCAGTAGTAGCAAGTGATAGTAAATGATATCAAGTCAGTGATAACTAAGAAGTGATAACTGGAATAGCAACATGTTAATCAAGCTAGCATTAGTAAGCAAAGTAGTTTCAAGCATGTATAACTGGAATTGGCTATTTATAATGCATTCAAGTAAACACTTCTACCCTTCTGTGGGTCTCAAGTCAATCAATCAAGTAATATCACGAGAATGAGTGGAATGCCTAAAGTCTAGCAAGCAAGTACTCTGGTACAATGCTAAACACCGTGGTCAATAAACTCCCATGGGCACAAGTACCTTCGGGTGCTCCTCCCAGGACCAGACCGGGCCCTATATGCACTGCATTTGTCATGTTTGTTGACATCCACTCTCATTTATAGCCAAAATGGAATTTCAAGGTTTGACCAGTATGATATATAAGGTGGAATTATGGAATGGAATCCAAGGGTGCATTGATGTGTAGGGATGAACTAGGAGTAAAAACCCGTAACGTTTGATGCATGCTAATGACAATAGGGGTTAACTAGATGATCTATTGGTTAACAGAAATTTTAATAGGTTTACGGGTGGCAGTTTTGCCCATTTTATGTTTAGAACAAGTGTTTAACTTTTGTCCAACATAATGGAGGTTATAGATATGTATATCTTCTGTCCGATATACGTATATGGGTTAGCAAAAATGGTGATTTATTATAATAATCAGAATTTAATCATGAAAATAAGTTTTTATGTTGAAAATAATTCTAACTTGCTAAAAATAATTTTAACATGCTGAGAATGAGTTTCATATGTTACTTTACTGGTAAGATGATAAAAATAAATTTTTCATGCTGGATTTAATTTTTACATGCTGAAAATTAATTATTAACATGCTAAAATTAATGCTTAACATGCTAAAATAATTAACTTACTGATAGGATAATAAGATAAGGTTGCCATGCTGATTACAGAAATTTTATGATAACAAAATAATTTTTATCATGCTAAAAATTATTTTTCTACACTTATTTGCTAATTATTTGATAGGAAAATAGAATTATCATGCTGAAAATAGTTTTAATACACTTAAAATAATTATAACATTCCAAAAATAGTTATAACATGTTGGAATAATTTTACCATACTGTAAGAAATGCTATCATGCTAAAAAAAAAATTTCTACACTTATTTACTAATTATTTGATAGGAAAATAGAATTATCATGCTGAAAAATAGTTTTAATACACTGAAAATAATTATAACATGCCAAAAATAGTTATAACATGCTGGAATAATTTTACCATACTGGAAGAAATGTTATCATGCTAAAAATTATTTTCCTACACTTAATTGCTAATTATTTGATAGGAAAATAGAATTATCATGCTGAAAAATAGTTTTAATATACTGAAAATAATTATAACATGTCAAAAATAATTATAACATGCTGGAATAATTTTACCATACTGGAAGAAATGTTATCACGCCGAAAGTACTTTTCATGCATCAATTTACTACTTTATTTAATAGGAAAGTAGGTTTTATATGCACAAAAATAGCTTGAAATAGATTTTAACATGCTGAAAATTATTTTTATATCTCAGTATGTATAAAATAATTCTATCATATTGGAAGTCACTTTTAACATGCTGGAAGTAGTTTTAACATTTTGGAGATAATTTTTAGTATGTATAAACTAATGTGGTGAAAATTAGATTTTTACATAAAAAAATAATTTCATTCTACAAATATATATATATATATATATATATAAGAATGAAGGAGTCCATTTTATATTATATTCTGTTCTCTATATGTTTTGTATATACAATTAATGGAAATATATATATATATATGAATTTATATACATTTATATATATATATGGAAGTGTTGTGTCGGGTGTCACACCTGCATATATGCAGGTGTCGACACTTGCATGTGCAGGTGTCGACACTTGCATTATGCAGGTGTCGAACATTTGAATATAAATATATATATATTGCTGTTATATATTTAGGTATAGAAGTATAGGTGTATAAATTGTTCACATTTTATTTCTGTTATTTTTTTTCAACATATGTCGACACCAATTGTCGACATTTACTGTTCCTTTTTAATCTCTATTGTACAGTGTCGTTATAGGTGGTGTCGACATTTATCTTTAAGGTGTCGACATTTACTATATATATAGATTGTTATATTTATATATTTATATATATAGCTGTTATATATACATGTGTGAAAGTGTCGACATGATGTGTTTACATTAGCTATGAAAGTGTGACACTTGTAAATAGCTTTGAGATATGAAAGTGTTGACACTTTGTGTGAGAGTGTTGACACTTTATGTGAAAGTGTCGACACTTGTAAATAGCTTGAGATATGAAAGTGTTGACAATTTGTGTGAAAGTATCGACACTTTTAAATAGCTTTGAGGTGTTTTGGTAGATTAACAGGTTAATTAAGCATGCTAATAGATTAGGTATGTGATTAGATTAGTTAATAAAACTAATTCATGTTTTTGTCCAACATAATGGAGGTTATAGATATGTATATCTTCTGTCCGATATACGTATATGGGTTAGCCAAAATGGTGATTTATTATAATAATCAGAATTTAATCATGAAAATAAGTTTTTATGTTGAAAATAATTCTAACTTGCTAAAAATAATATTAACAGGTTGAGAATGAGTTTCATATGTTACTTTACTGGTAAGATGATAAAAATAAATTTTTCATGCTGGATTTAATTTTTACATGCTGAAAATTAATTATTAACATGCTAAAATTAATGCTTAACATGCTAAAATAATTAACTTACTGATAGGATAATAAGATAAGGTTGCCATGCTGATTACAGAAATTTTATGATAACAACATAATTTTTATCATGCTAAAAATTATTTTTCTACACTTATTTGCTAATTATTTGATAGGAAAAATAGAATTATCATGTTAAAAATAGTTTTAATACACTGAAAATAAATATAACATGCCAAAAATAGTTATAACATGATGGAATAATTTTACCATGCTGTAAGAAATGTTATCATGCTAAAAATTATTTTTCTACACTTATTTTCTAATTATTTGATAGGAAAATAGAATTATCATGCTGAAAAATAGTTTTAATACACTGAAAATAATTATAACATGCCAAAAATAGTTATAACATGCTGGAATAATTTTACCATACTGGAAGAAATGTTATCATGCTAAAAATTATTTTTCTACACTTAATTGCTAATTATTTGATAGGAAAATAGAATTATCATGCTGAAAAATAGTTTTAATATACTGAAAATAATTATAACATGTCAAAAATAATTATAACATGCTGGAATAATTTTACCATACTGGAAGAAATGTTATCACGCTGGAAGTACTTTTCATGCATCAATTTACTACTTTATTTAATAGGAGAGTAGGTTTTATATGCACAAAAATAGCTTGAAATAGATTTTAACATGCTGAAAATTATTTTTATATCTCAGTATGTATAAAATAATTCTATCATATTGGAAGTCACTTTTAACATGCTGGAAGTAGTTTTAACATGTTGGAGATAATTTTTAGTATGTATAAACTAATGTGGTGAAAATTAGATTTTTACATAAAAAAATAATTTCATTCTACAAATATATATATAAGAATGAAGGAGTCCATTTTATATTATATTCTGTTCTCTATATGTTTTGTATATACAATTAATGGAAATATATATAAATATGAATTTATATACATATATAGACATTTATATATATATGGAAGTGTTGTGTCGGGGGTCACACCTGCATATATGCAGGTGTCGACACTTGCATGTGCAGGTGTCGACACTTGCATTATGTAGGTGTCGAACATTTGAATATAAATATATATATATATATATATATATATATATATTACTGTTATATATTTAGGTATGGAAGTATAGGTGTATAAATTGTTCACATTTTATTTCTGCTGTTTTTTTTTCAACATATGTCGACACCAAGTGTCGACATTTACTGTTCCTTTTTAATCTCTGCTGTACAGTGTCGTTATAGGTGGTGTCGACATTTATCTTTAAGGTGTCGACATTTACTATATATATAGATTGTTATATTTATATATTTATATATATAGCTGTTATATATACATGTGTGAAAGTGTCGACATGATGTGTTTACATTAGCTATGAAAATGTGACACTTGTTCTAGCGACCCGGATTCCGGATACCCGGTGCACCCGGTATAAATACCGAATACACGTGATACCACATGGGACCCGCGAGGCCTCCCAAGCGCGGGAAAGCGCCGAAGGGAAAAAGGAGTGTGTGGAATACATTGAAGCCAGCAGATATAACAGTAAGCAATTAAATTTCATTAGATTGGATTGCTAAAGTAGCAGAAATAAAATTACCTTTTCATTAATATTCAAGTTTTCAATTATACACCAGAGTCTAGCCCAAGGAAAGACAACAAGTCTAGCACAGTACAGTACGACAGAAAGAAACGTACACAGAAGTCGGGAGAAGCCCGACGCAGGTACGGCTGGCAGCTACAACAGCAAGCGAGCACTCCGCCAGGAACAGCAGAGGCAGACGTCGAAACCCACCTGAAAAGCAGCAGGGGTGAGTCTCAACAGAAACTCAGTAGGGGTCACGCGGATCCCCACTGGAAAACGCACAAAGCAAAAGCAACGGAAGCAGCAACAAACGCAGCAAAGCAGCAACGTAGCAAGGCCGGAAAGCTACACTACAAAGCTGTAAAGGAACAGACGGGAAGTAGGAGTAGGGAACACGCAGGAGAGGGTGAGAACCCGCACCAAACAAGCGGCTACCGAACTAACCTCGGTATCCCAAACTACTCCAAACAAAGGCAACAGATGGATGACCCTAAACTCACACAGAAGGGTACACCAGTCTGTCAACCAGCCCCAAACAAAGGCGAAGGCGAACGCCGACACCGGGAAACAGACAAAACACGACAGGGAACGTCGTGCACAAGGCCCCACGCACGATCAGAACACCGTGCGGACAACAAAACACTGACCTCGAGCACGGCCACGAACGGGCAACTCGCAAAGGTCACAACGCGCAAGAAAACGCGAAGAACTACGCGTCACGTGACGGAAGCACCCCCTTAAAAGCCAGCTGCGTCCACTGACGTCTGACGCCGCACCTCAAGTGTCTCACCTACAGTACTGCTATAACAACAGCAGAGATGTAGACACCAGCTGAACCAAACAGTAACAGCAAAACAAGTAACTAGTCAGGGTCACGCCCGTCGACGTAAGTCCTAACCCCTGACCACGTGTGCACACACTGGCTATAGCCTAAGCCAGGTCCTCTAGCTAGTATTCTCCCTCGGCAGGACGCTACCGTTGGCTAGGAGCCCGCGGAACTAACTAAAAACCGCTCACTGGGAAAAACCCTCCGCCATCCGCTAGCGGGTCGGCACCTCTCGGCCTTAGGTCACACAAGTGGAGGCTTCACACGACACAGAAGCTCAAAACACAAGCGCCGAAGTACTAACGGGCAACCACGCCCCTCAACACGCACTTCGAGGCACCAAGTGACAGTATCACCACTGCCGACAACTCAGGACAAGCACTAGACCTCCTACGTAACGATCCTGAGCCAAACGACTCAAAGGTAAGATCGTCACAACAGCGGAACAAGCCGCCAATCGGTTTAATCCTAAGCCAAAGAAACCACGCTCCGTAGAAAACGACACACGGAGACCTGAGGGAGACATCAAGAACCCTCAGCACACCTGGACATGCAAACCGAGGTAGAACAATACCTCGAAGCATCCAGAAGCAGTGTCTTAGGCAGGACAGAACCGCTAAGACACGCGCAAACAAGGTCACATGTCAACCACTGGGTCAGACCAGGTTGACCGAAACCCAAACAAGCACATGCAAAGGTAGGATAAGGAACCCTACCACAAGCAAGAAGACTCCTGGCTACCTTACAACGTAGTCTTAACCCTCATAGGACGTCAAGAGACATCCACGGGACAACGGGCAGACCACAAGGCCAAGCCAAGACACACAGAATCATCGGGCGGAAAACCAAGGCACAAGGAAAGTAACGCACCAGCTCTAGACCGCTACAAGCAAGCGACGGTCTAGGTTAGGGCCGTTATTTCCCAAACGACGGACGGACACCAGGCCGTCACTCACACCACCCTGATAACCTACAAACCACGCAAAAGCCAAGTAACGCACGGGACTAGGGGCGTTACAAGCAAACGACGCACAGGGTTCCCACCGTCACATCCACGGTGCAGCAAACCCAAACCAAGGCGAAGTAACGCGCTAAGCCAGGCGCGTCACTCACGAAACAGCGCGGCAGGGGAGGGCCGTCAGAACCAAACGACGCACGGGGGACCCATCCGTTACTCACAGACGGCATGGCCACCCTCAACCCAACACCACAGCAAACAACGGTCGGAGGCATGCGCGTTACTCACAAACGACGCACGGGGTCCCCACCGTTACACCCAACGGTGCAGTCAACCCAACCTCGACCAAAAGAGAATGTAACGGCCAGGGGCGGGCACGTCACACTCAAACAACGCATAGGGGCACGACCGCTAGAGGCACCGCCTCAACGAGTCAACGTCAGTCAACTGGCAAGTAACGGCCTGGGCAAGGCGCGCCACTTCCATCTAACGCACTGGGTCAAGCGCGTTAGACTAACCGACTCAACCCCAACATAAAACGACGAAGGCGAAGTAACGCACTAACCTAGGCGCGTTACAAGGAAGCGACGCGCCACTCTAGGGCCGTCACTCACCTAGAAGCCAAAGCGCTAAAACGATGCAGACCAAACGACGGTCAGTCGTAGGGCCGCTAAAGACAAGTAACGGTCGCTGGCATGACCGCTACTTCGGTTACGGCGGGAAAACATAGGAATGGCCGGATCGGCCCGTTCCACGCCCCATTCACGCTGAAACGCAGGGGAAACACACCGCAACACCGAATAACAACATTCAAGGGCCAAAATGCCCACATGCAACACCAAAAACGCTCGATCCGGGCGATTTAGACAAATCCACCCTAAGTGGGTCACCGAGGTTCCCGGGCTTCTACCGGCCTCGAATGAACACCGAATCGCACGAAATCAACGTGGATGGGATTCTAACATCCCTGCGGTCATTTAGAAACTAACTGAACCGCAAACGGTCACCGTTTATCGGCCGACCCTAAAAACCACGAAAATCACGGTTTAGGCAAAACAAGCCCAAACACACTCGTTTCCTAGCCGAACGTCGTGCAATGGCAGGGAAAACGAAGGTGAAGAAGCAAGGATCCGTCACCCTACCTCCACCGAAGAAACCGTGCCCCGAAGGGACTAAACCACGCCGAAAACCACTCGCGAACCAATTTCACCGGCTTTGAATCCACCGTTCGGGATCGCGCCAGAATCGATCCGATCCTCGCTCCATCGCGCATCTCGACAGCTCCACGGCCTCGCCACCTCGCCCACCTACGCCTCCGTCTGCAGCCGGAGCCAAAGAGGGGGAGAAACGAGAGAGAACGGGAGAGGGAGAGACGGTCGCGCGAATGAGAAAGGAAGAGAGAAAAAGAAAAGAAAAAGGAAAAGAAATTAGGAAATTTTCCTAATTTCCAAAAATTCCGAAAATGCGCCGAAAATACACAAATTCAGAAAAATACACAAAAATAGTCGAAACGACCGGCTCGAAGAGTACATCGACGCTGTAGCATTCACGAGTTCGAGAATTGACAAATAAACTCACCGTAGGGTTCCGTAACTAGTACGTGAGAAAAACCCACACGGCTCGTCAAACTCAATTCGGAAGCCACAAAAGCGAACCGAAACTCAACGAAACCAATCCGAAACAGATCCGAAAGATCCATTAAAGATCCTACGAGATCCAGGGCATTACATCCTCCCCTCCTTTAAGAATTTCGCCCTCGAAATTAAGGACTAACAAAGGAGAAGCAAGGGAGAGCAACCCAACAACACAAATCTCGGAAAACACAGCTCAGAGGAACACCGTCAGATCACAATTACAGGTACACACTCTAGCTTTTAAGACAGCAAGTCCACAGCACGAGCATGACACCAAAGTGAACACAACTGACACCTCGAAGCAAGGGCAACGTCGTTTACGTCTCACAGAGCAGGAGACACGACAGCCACAACAACAGACAACCGAAAAACACAATAACAACACGGCAAGCAGCAGCTCACACAAGGAAACACAGTCCTCACAGCTGACAGCTCGACCACATCATCGGCTCCAGTGCCAAAGGCAACAGGGGACACCTGGCACGTAGGACACCAACGACAACAACAACGCTGCTGGACCCGAAACACAATCAAGTCAGTACTCACTCAGACATCACATCTGATCAAGTCGCAAGCTAACTCCACCAGGGAAAGAGAGCACAGCAAAGCTAACTGACAAGACAATGGTCCAAGACGAGAACGCAAAATCATAAAGAAACAGCGCCAAAACAACACAACGGCAACACCTGCAGAATTTTGGCTCCGCACAACACGCAGTGCCAAGAAACACGTCTGCAAGCAGGGTCACAACAAGGCACAAGAACAGCTGAGCACACAACCACACAAGAACGGGTTACGCATCAGACTGCTCACCAAGAGAAGACCCACAACAACAAGAAACGACAACAATCTCGGGGGACGCAACTCAAGGACTAGCAACACGCCTCAAGAGCACAACACCCAAGAAGGAAAAAGCAGAGCAAAGGGTACTTAATCAGCAAGGAATGCCAACCAATTCCCCAACACTCACACAATTGCCAATGCCAACACAAGAAAAACCACAAACAAAGGCACGGCAACTGACGACATCAAGGCACGAGAAGCCAAGACGAAGTCACATCGAGAAAGAAAGAACCTCTCGACAAACGGGTAGCCAACCCACACACAACAGCTGCACTCTCAACAATGTGCACAGGCAACAGAACAGCATCGGTAATCGCATCTCAGCACACACCAGCGTCATCGCAATCAACAAGATCGCAACTCACACGCCACGCGCACCAATCCAACGAATAACCGAACACAAGGAGCCTAAGTGCAACAAGAGAAGAGCACCAGCTTCAGCACAAAGCACAAGGAAAGCATCAATCTCAGCTCACCATCACGTCCTGACACGATAAATGAGCCTTCACAACACATCGGCCGTTAGACACAGCACGACAACTACGGTACACAACAGCTCTTAACACCATCATGGAGTCCAAAGCTAAGCAACCGTACAACAAGGAGCAGATCAGGCTCAAAACAAAGCTGTCTACACTTAAGCAGACACAGGACAAAGGCACAACCAAGACAGCAATTCCAAGGCAAACCTCGGAAAGCTTCACCAAAGAGGGATGAGAAGCAACAAGCTCAACAACAACAGCTCACCAGGAAGGGAAAATCCAAGGCTCGCTCGAGCAACTTCTCAATCGAGGCAACACGACAATCGAAGCAACCAAAACAACGAAGCATCAGGAGCTACACAAACTCAAGCTGGGACAACCCAAGCAACGTAAGAACGTGCGTGGCCATCACACCAACGCTAAAAGTCATAAGCCACCTGAGCAAAATACAGAAAATAGCTCGAACAAGGCACTGCAGGTTCATGCCCACCGACAAACACTGCAAAGTGCACCACGATCGAGACCAACTTCAAACCGAACGAAACACATCGTCACATCCAGACGAGAGCAAAAAACCACCTCGTACAGTGCTAACCAAGCACGTACAAGACCACACACGAGAAGCACTGCGATAAACCATCGCAACACCTACGCCAGCAAGAGACTGTACTGGGCCTAAAGACTCTGGTAACTGTATATCTGGATTTCCATGTATCTCACACGACAATGATCTGATAGCTCAGAAAAGAACTCCGAACATCTCAGAACACTGCTCTGATACCACCTCTAGCGACCCGGATTCCGGATACCCGGTGCACCCGGTATAAATACCGAATACACGTGATACCACATGGGACCCGCGAGGCCTCCCAAGCGCGGGAAAGCGCCGAAGGGAAAAAGGAGTGTGTGGAATACATTGAAGCCAGCAGATATAACAGTAAGCAATTAAATTTCATTAGATTGGATTGCTAAAGTAGCAGAAATAAAATTACCTTTTCATTAATATTCAAGTTTTCAATTATACACTAGAGTCTAGCCCAAGGAAAGACAACAAGTCTAGCACAGTACAGTACGACAGAAAGAAACGTACACAGAAGTCGGGAGAAGCCCGACGCAGGTACGGCTGGCAGCTACAACAGCAAGCGAGCACTCCGCCAGGAACAGCAGAGGCAGACGTCGAAACCCACCTGAAAAGCAGCAGGGGTGAGTCTCAACAGAAACTCAGTAGCGGTCACGCGGATCCCCACTGGAAAACGCACAAAGCAAAAGCAACGGAAGCAGCAACAAACGCAGCAAAGCAGCAACGTAGCAAGGCCGGAAAGCTACACTACAAAGCTGTAAAGGAACAGACGGGAAGTAGGAGTAGGGAACACGCAGGAGAGGGTGAGAACCCGCACCAAACAAGCGGCTACCGAACTAACCTCGGTATCCCAAACTACTCCAAACAAAGGCAACAGATGGATGACCCTAAACTCACACAGAAGGGTACACCAGTCTGTCAACCAGCCCCAAACAAAGGCGAAGGCGAACGCCGACACCGGGAAACAGACAAAACACGACAGGGAACGTCGTGCACAAGGCCCCACGCACGATCAGAACACCGTGCGGACAACAAAACACTGACCTCGAGCACGGCCACGAACGGGCAACTCGCAAAGGTCACAACGCGCAAGAAAACGCGAAGAACTACGCGTCACGTGACGGAAGCACCCCCTTAAAAGCCAGCTGCGTCCACTGACGTCTGACGCCGCACCTCAAGTGTCTCACCTACAGTACTGCTGTAACAACAGCAGAGATGTAGACACCAGCTGAACCAAACAGTAACAGCAAAACAAGTAACTAGTCAGGGTCACGCCCGTCGACGTAAGTCCTAACCCCTGACCACGTGTGCACACACTGGCTATAGCCTAAGCCAGGTCCTCTAGCTAGTATTCTCCCTCGGCAGGACGCTACCGTTGGCTAGGAGCCCGCGGAACTAACTAAAAACCGCTCACTGGGAAAAACCCTCCGCCATCCGCTAGCGGGTCGGCACCTCTCGGCCTTAGGTCACACAAGTGGAGGCTTCACACGACACAGAAGCTCAAAACACAAGCGCCGAAGTACTAACGGGCAACCACGCCCCTCAACACGCACTTCGAGGCACCAAGTGACAGTATCACCACTGCCGACAACTCAGGACAAGCACTAGACCTCCTACGTAACGATCCTGAGCCAAACGACTCAAAGGTAAGATCGTCACAACAGCGGAACAAGCCGCCAATCGGTTTAATCCTAAGCCAAAGAAACCACGCTCCGCAGAAAACGACACACGGAGACCTGAGGGAGACATCAAGAACCCTCAGCACACCTGGACACGCAAACCGAGGTAGAACAATACCTCAAAGCATCCAGAAGCAGTGTCTTAGGCAGGACAGAACCGCTAAGACACGCGCAAACAAGGTCACATGTCAACCACTGGGTCAGACCAGGTTGACCGAAACCCAAACAAGCACATGCAAAGGTAGGATAAGGAACCCTACCACAAGCAAGAAGACTCCTGGCTACCTTACAACGTAGTCTTAACCCTCATAGGACGTCAAGAGACATCCACGGGACAACGGGCAGACCACAAGGCCAAGCCAAGACACACAGAATCATCGGGCGGAAAACCAAGGCACAAGGAAAGTAACGCACCAGCTCTAGACCGCTACAAGCAAGCGACGGTCTAGGTTAGGGCCGTTATTTCCCAAACGACGGACGGACACCAGGCCGTCACTCACACCACCCTGATAACCTACAAACCACGCAAAAGCCAAGTAACGCACGGGACTAGGGGCGTTACAAGCAAACGACGCACAGGGTTCCCACCGTCACATCCACGGTGCAGCAAACCCAAACCAAGGCGAAGTAACGCGCTAAGCCAGGCGCGTCACTCACGAAACAGCGCGGCAGGGGAGGGCCGTCAGAACCAAACGACGCACGGGGGACCCATCCGTTACTCACAGACGGCATGGCCACCCTCAACCCAACACCACAGCAAACAACGGTCGGAGGCATGCGCGTTACTCACAAACGACGCACGGGGTCCCCACCGTTACACCCAACGGTGCAGTCAACCCAACCTCGACCAAAAGAGAATGTAACGGCCAGGGGCGGGCACGTCACACTCAAACAACGCATAGGGGCACGACCGCTAGAGGCACCGCCTCAACGAGTCAACGTCAGTCAACTGGCAAGTAACGGCCTGGGCAAGGCGCGCCACTTCCATCTAACGCACTGGGTCAAGCGCGTTAGACTAACCGACTCAACCCCAACATAAAACGACGAAGGCGAAGTAACGCACTAACCTAGGCGCGTTACAAGGAAGCGACGCGCCACTCTAGGGCCGTCACTCACCTAGAAGCCAAAGCGCTAAAACGATGCAGACCAAACGACGGTCAGTCGTAGGGCCGCTAAAGATAAGTAACGGTCGCTGGCATGACCGCTACTTCGGTTACGGCGGGAAAACATAGGAATGGCCGGATCGGCCCGTTCCACGCCCCATTCACGCCGAAACGCAGGGGAAACACACCGCAACACCGAATAACAACATTCAAGGGCCAAAATGCCCACATGCAACACCAAAAACGCTCGATCCGGGCGATTTAGACAAATCCACCCTAAGTGGGTCACCGAGGTTCCCGGGCTTCTACCGGCCTCGAATGAACACCGAATCGCACGAAATCAACGTGGATGGGATTTTAACATCCCTGCGGTCATTTAGAAACTAACTGAACCGTAAACGGTCACCGTTTACCGGCCGACCCTAAAAACCACGAAAATCACGGTTTAGGCAAAACAAGCCCAAACACACTCGTTTCCTAGCCGAACGTCGTGCAATGGCAGGGAAAACGAAGGTGAAGAAGCAAGGATCCGTCACCCTACCTCCACCGAAGAAACCGTGCCCCGAAGGGACTAAACCACGCCGAAAACCACTCGCGAACCAATTTCACCGGCTTTGAATCCACCGTTCGGGATCGCGCCAGAATCGATCCGATCCTCGCTCCATCGCGCATCTCGACAGCTCCACGGCCTCGCCACCTCGCCCACCTACGCCTCCGTCTGCAGCCGGAGCCAAAGAGGGGGAGAAACGAGAGAGATCGGGAGAGGGAGAGACGGTCGCGCGAATGAGAAAGGAAGAGAGAAAAGAAAAGAAAAAGGAAAAGAAATTAGGAAATTTTCCTAATTTCCAAAAATTCCGAAAATGCGCCGAAAATACACAAATTCAGAAAAATACACAAAAATAGTCGAAACGACCGGCTCGAAGAGTACATCGACGCTGTAGCATTCACGAGTTCGAGAATTGACAAATAAACTCACCGTAGGGTTCCGTAACTAGTACGTGAGAAAAACCCACACGGCTCGTCAAACTCAATTCGGAAGCCACAAAAGCGAACCGAAACTCAACGAAACCAATCCGAAACAGATCCGAAAGATCCATTAAAGATCCTACGAGATCCAGGGCATTACACTTGTAAATAGCTTTGAGATATGAAAGTGTTGACACTTTGTGTGAGAGTGTTGACACTTTATGTGAAAGTGTCGACACTTGTAAATAGCTTGAGATATGAAAGTGTTGACACTTTGTGTGAAAGTGTCGACACTTTTAAATAGCTTTGAGGTGTTTTGGTAGATTAACAGGTTAATTAAGCATGCTAATAGATTGGGTATGTTATTAGATTAGTTAATAAAATTAATTCATGTTAGTTATCTAGGGCATGAGACTAATACTTGCTAATTGTCCCAGATTGAAGCTATTGCATGCTAATTATCCTTGTTGTGAAACTAATTACTTTACTATTTTTCTTAGATTAAAGCTAATACATGATAACTATGAGGCTAACACATGCTTTATAAACACTAAATATTGCATGGAGATGAGCCTAAGACTAACTACCTAGGCTAATCATCCTAGATTAACTACTAGTTTAGTTAAAAATTGAGAACACCTACCTTGTTGGAAGATCGTAGTAGCAGACCCTTCTTGCTTAATCCCTGCAGAGCTTTGCCCCAACCTTAGCTTGCTTAGAATGGGGGTAGCTACAGGCATGTTTATAGGGTCTGTCATGACCGGATCGGGGGCAAGATCTGGAATAATGAGGCTTTACAGCTTGTACAGGCTGGAGAGATAAGAGATAGGCTGGAGAGATAAGAGATACTGTTTGGTCACTAAGTTGAAAGGCACATCACTTAACCAACTACCCTAGGAAGCCACTTGTTTAGTGAATAATCTTTACATATGATGACTCTGTGTTCCCACTTCTTACATAAGCTTCCTATAGAGTTTATCTAATATTTTTTTTTCATTTGGAAAATATTATTAATAATTTTTTTTTCATTTTCATTTTCATTTTTTTTATACGAGGTGCTACGGACGCCCTCTCTCGACTGGCCTCCTCGCTCGACGTCGCAGGTACATGATCGGTCTTTCTCGAAGAGCTCGAGCGACCGACCATCGAGTCTGAGCTTATGACTGTTGACCCGGCACCCCCGAGCGACTGGCGGACTCCCTACATATCTTGGCTCCGGGATTCTCAAGAGCCCACCAACCCTCGGGAGGCTCGGAAGCTCAAGTACCAAGCTCGGCGTTTCGTCATGCTAGATGAGGCCTTGTACCGCAGATATTTCTCCGGCCCCCTCCTCAAATGCATCAGCACCAACGAAGCCAGCCGAGCTATTCAAGAAGTACACGAAGGCGTCTGCGGCGTGCACCAAGGAGGAAGCTCGCTCGCCAGGATCTTACTTCGGTAGGGTTACTGGTGGCCCACTCTCCAATGTGACTGCACGACCTACGTACAGAAGTGCGACCGATGTCAGCGCTTCGACCATCTGATCCATCACCCGCAGCGGAGCTCATCACCCTTTCCGAGCCATCCCCTTTTGCTCTGTGGGGGATCGACATCTTGGGGCCATTCCCCACGGCTCAAGCTCAGAAGAAGTTCGTCATCGTCTCCATCGACTATTTCTCCAAGTGGATCGAGGCCGAAGCCACCACTAGGATCAACGAATTAGTCGTATGGAGTTTTATTTGGAAGTCGATCATCTGTCGCTACGGTGTCCCCCGAGTGATCGTGAGCAATAACGGTCGGCAGTTTGATTCTCATTACTTCAGAGACAAATGTGTCGACCTTAACATTCGCAATCACTTCACTTCGGTAGCCCACCCTCAGGCTAACGGACTGTTCGAGAATGCCAATAAGACTATCTTAAAAGGCATCAAAACCAGGCTCGGCAAGGCCAAGGGAAGCTGGCTCGAGGAATTACCGAGCGTACTATGGTCGCACCGAACTACTCCGAGAACGGCCACCAGTGAAACACCTTTTCAGCTGGTATATGGCATGGAAGTTGTAATTTCGTTGAAGGTCGGTAATCCCTCTCTCCGAGTCGTCCACTTCAAACCCGAGGTAAATGAGCAGAAACTGTGAGAGAACCTCGACTTAGCAGACGAGATCCGAGAGATTGCAAGTATCCAAGCAACGGAATACCAACGGCGCATCACTCAATACTACAACTCCAGAGTCTGAGACAGACACTTCCAGCTGGGAGACTTCGTCCTAAGAAAGGCCGAAGCATCTCGACCACTAGAGGCGGCGGGGAAGCTGGCCCCTACCTGGGAAGGCCCCTACCGAGTGGTCGAGACGCTCGGGAAAGGAGAATACCGACTGTCCACCATGGAAGGAACACCCATCCCTCGGACATGGAACGCGACAAATCTTCGCAAGTTCTACTTTTGATCATTTGGCAAGCATGCACATGTAAGCAAAGTAGAATGAACGCCATTCTTCCCTTCTTATTAAACTTTGATGTACAACAAGTAGGCCGCAGCCAATACAGTATACATGTACAAAAATTACACCCTCTAGCACTATAACGCGAGCAGAACGCTCGGCCAACCCGGTAAGGGCTCCCACGTCCAGCCACTGACTCTGCCTCGTGTGGAAAATAGCTCGGACAAAGGATTACCGGCCTCGTTGGTTTGAGAAAAGCTCGGAGGAAAGAGGAAAAGAGGGGAAACAACAAAAAGAGAGGGGAGAAGAGGTCAACCCGAGCAAATTAGAGAGGAAGCTTGAGATAGCTCCCCTTCTTAGCAATGGGGTCGACGGTGGAAAGAGGGGCCGGGTGGACAGCGAAATAATGATGCTTGACGAGCTTCATTCCCCCTCCCCTCGGGATAACGTCGGCAGGTTAGGGATAGGAAGGCGACATGCTCTGGCATGAACCCTCTCTCAGAGTGATCCCTGACTGACGAACCCTCTTCCAGACTGAAACAGCAGAAGCTTCCCTCCTACTGCCATCTGCATCATCATCTTCTGAAGCGCCTTCCATGCCTTGCCAAGACCGACAGCACAACGCCTCGCGGAAGGGAAAGAAAGAGAAACTGCCAGGGATGGCCTTAAGTAATGAAAGGAAAAGGAGACGCCCCTTGGACCTTTTATAGGCCGAAGGGGGAGCTGATCACCTTAAATGACTCTCCCCTTACAAAACACGCTAAAAGGGCTTTCCCTGAGATGGTTACCTAGTTTCCCAAACATCCCGCCAGCGGGATGCATGAAGCGGCAAGTCATTAAGGGCGGTATGGAGAAATGGAAAGGTGCCAGTGCCATGTCAGTCATTTGACAGATCGGCACGCACGATATCTGCAGAGAAAATCAGCGCCTTCTTAAACAACTACGGATCTGGTAGTCAAATCACACCAAAAGTGGTAAGAAATAGTCAATTCAGCATTCAATACTGCCGCTCTTATATTTTCCAAAAAAAGCCTTACCCGGCTACATAAGGGAAAGGAAAAAGAAAGAGAGAGCTATTACATCAGGCCTCAGGCCCATCTTTAGGCTCGGCAGGCAAGGCTTCTTCAACACCAGATTATCTGCCCCTAGTATTCTCGGCGACGGTCGACCCAGGCACTGACCCCACCTGTGTGGGAACTGTCTCGGTCGTGCGCCCTCTCGAGGCTGCTGGAGTTGGCGATCGCTCAGACGAGGTCAAGGACTCCCGATCCTCCTCTTCGCTGGATGTATAATGGGAAGAGTCGGTCGAACCCCAGTCTGAGTCATAGCGTTGCCCGAAAGGGAAAACAAGCCTAGACGCTTGGGCCTCTGCCTCTATGACGGCCCAATCGAAGCCCTGGGAGAAGCCCATCCGAAGCCCCCGAAGGTAGCCTGACTCGTAGTAAGGAAAGGCCGCCTGTTGAAGAGCTGCCTGATAAGCCTCTGAGCACCTATGTTGCTCGAGCGCTTCTATCCCAGCCAGCTCCGCCTTCCTCTCGAGCTCAGCTATCCGCTGCTCAGACTCGGACAGCCCTCTCTCGGCCTCGGACCTCGCCACCTCGGTCGCCCGGACTCGATCCTCGAACTCCTTCTGCTCGACTTTCCATTGATCGTCGCGCTCGACCTGGATTTTGCGCTCCGCCTCCAGAAGCTCATTCTTTCGGTCGATCATGCGACGGACCTGGGCGAGCTACTCTGTCAACGACCGAGCCTCCACCTAGCTCGATTGAACCTGTGCCCGGAGCGGGACCACCTCCTGATGAAGGTCCCCAAGATCGAGGGTCAAACGCTCGACCTTCCGATCAAGCGCACCGCGGGCCCATGAAAGAGTCTCCCGCCCCGACTCCGCCCGAGCGTACGCATCCACTGCCTTAGCTCCTAGCTGGGCCAAGATCAGGCCACCTTCCATGAGTTGCTCAAAAAGCGTGGAAGGGGGGCCTTTCCGGAGTTTTTCTTGCAAGGATCCTGAAGCTATAGAATGGCACGTCCGGTACAGAGAGGCCCGAACGCTAAAAGCACTGGCCGAGGGAGGAGAAACCTTCTCCGGAGCTGCCGGGATTGGGGCACCTCCCCCGAGCAACCCTGCCTCGAGGGCCCCACCGGTAGGCTCGGGATGAGCGGCCCCGCCACGTACCACCCCTGCCTCGGTCGGCTGTGATTGAGTCACTTCAGCCTATGACCCTCTAGCCTTGACCGGCTCAGACCGGGCTCCTCTATCTGGTGCCCCCTCAGCTTCACTCCGAGCCCCGATATCGGCCATTACCCCTTCATTGTCGGCCCCTTCCTGCTCTGCAGAAGGAAGAGCCGGCAGAGAAGCCTCTTCGGCCATGCGGGCGACCTCCGCCTTCCTCGCCCGCTTCTTCTCAGCTGACATAGCCTACAATAAAGCCCCCAGCAACTTATCCATGGGATCCTTATGCTTGACCCCCCGGCGTTCAGAAGCATCATCCCGAGCCACCCGCTTGCCCTTATCCCAGGCGCGGGACGAGCCCTCCGAAGCTTGAAGATCACTTGGAGCCAACGTCTCATCCAAGTCGATGACCTCCAGCTCAGCTGGTGGTGCCTCCTCCTCAACCGTTCGCCTCGCATCTGAACCAGGGAGAGCAAATTGAGAGAAGGAAGGCCCTTACTTGGCAAGAAAGAGAACAAGCCCCTGAACTCCTTACCTGTCGGCAACAGCACTCGAGAAAGGTACCCCTCGATGTTGGATGAGGTCACCAAATCAGCAGTTTCTTGGCGACTCTGCTGAATGATGGCAGCCTCCTTCTCCAACTCCGGGGATATTCGGGTGAAAATTGGGCGCCGTCGGGAAATTCCAGACCACACCGACTGCCGACGCGCCCACCCAGAAATATTGGGTCTTCCACCCCTTCTGAGAAGAATCTTTCACAGAAAGGGACACACAACTCCTCCCCCGCTTTGCCTGAATGAAGAAGAAGCCCTTCCCCGCAAAAGGATTCTCCTTCAACTCAAAGAAATAATGAAAGAGGTCCACCGAGGCAAGCACCCCACACTGGGCACAAAGGAAAATGAAGGAGAAAATGAAGGTATAAGAGTTGGAGACCAGCTGGATAGGAGCCAGCCGGTAGAACCAGAGCAACTCGGCAAAAAAGGGATGGAGGGGCATATGAAAGCCGCACTTCCAGGCCAAGAGGAAAGAACAAAAGAAGTCGGAACGAGTGGCTAGGCTAGAATCATGAGGCTCAGGCGCCAAGAACTGGAACCGCCAAGGCAGCCCATACTGGTTCTCCAGCCACTTCACATCAACCTCTCCCAGCTCACTGCAGAGAGGCTCTGATGATACCAAGAAAGCCCTTGGGGCCGGATCTCTCTGCCGCCCCTCGGCCTCATGACGATGGTCCGCCATGGAGCAGAGATAAGAATTGGAAGAAGGAAGGGGAAAGCTCTGAATCAGAGGACTCCGAAGACTAACGAATCACCGCCTCAGGATGCTCCCCTATCTCCGATGGCCGCAACAATTCTCCGCTCTTCCAAACTGCTCTCATAACACAGGAGCCCCCCTCAAATATAAATGTGAAGAGAGGCAAAACCCTAAACCCCAGAGCTAAAGGGACGCAAAAATGCGCAATGCTTAAACTAGAGGCGGCGCGGCGATCCAATCTCCCGAGGAGGGGCCTTCTCTTATTTATCATAACGTGCATATTTTGAAGGCAGGCCGCATCATGTGGCCCCTACCAGAGAAAGATCTCTACCCAACTAGAGCCACAAAAAGTCCAGCCCAAATGCTACTCGTCCGAGCCTAATTTTGGCTAGGGAGTAGGAGGGGGACAAGTGGAGAGGGGAAATCTCATCGCCCGTACGGAGAGGCCAAACGAGGTCTAAATCTCACCAAATGAGGCCAAACTCCTCGAAGTGGTAGCCCCCGGGACAACTTAGTATAAAGCCCAAAAACTCACTCGGTACAAGTGCTTCCTAGGCGGCCTTTGGGTTGGGAAGTCCGAGCATCAGTTCGATCGGGAAAGCTCCCCCGGAGCCCCCTATTCCTGATAACTTCTTATTTTCACATATTATTTCTGCATGCTTGGGAGATAATTCTAAACAAAATTGTTGATGATGTGTGAAGATGTTCAGAAAAAAATAGATTTCTGTTAATATGTGAGTTCTCATAGAAAACAACAATTATTTGGGAGTAATTTATGTAATGAGATTTACATTGATTAACAACGTTTGATATCACATATGTATTTCTCTAATGACAGGTGCAATGTTGTATGGTGATCGGAAGGCTCAACCAGCAGGTCAAGTGGAATTTCTTTGGCAGCTATTTAAATGGGCTCAAAGGCTTGTTGTATGCATGAAACACATGCATGGTGGTATTGGGCTTCCTTCACGTAGAGGGCCATGTGGGGCATGAGGCAGCAAGGTGGTGGCAGTATAACAGGAATGTATACGGACATCACGTGCATGGCCAAGTAAGAGGCATATGCATGCATTGGCAAGACTATTGGCTTGATTTGCACATGCATGAAGGCTGTGGTTTGATGTGCCATTCGCGAGAATAGATAGACATGGAAATGGCTGCTACGTGCATAGGTGGCCTTCACATCGTGAGGGTGACGTTCACATTGGCTGGCGATGGGTGTGCTGGCTAGGTGTTTCGATAGCATTGGCATCTCTGTGGTCACCGCGGGAATAGCGGTAGCGGCATGCGATGGGCTTCACGTGGACGCCGTCGACGTGATAAGGAAGGCGGACGCCACGGGAATAGCGGAGGGTATTGATGTGGTTACAGAATAATCTGCAAATGCAAGGGAGCCGATGCCGTTTGCGCGAGGATGAACGTGGTAAACGCTCGCATGAGTGGCGAAATGCTCGCTAGCGGGCATGTGGGGCGCGGTGGATGATCCCGGCGGGATAAAGATGATGGCGTCGATCCCGGAGGAGGCAGCGAGACTCTTGCCGAGGTTCATCTCTATAAAAGGGATCTGCAAAGGGACGTGGGGGGGTTCGTTCTTGGTTTTTGGAGTTTTTCTTTGTTGAGTTTAAGCCCTTGTGGCAGATTATTATTTTCTCTTGTTGTTCTCTGCCGGTCGTGAGTTTCCTTTGCTGCAGCATCCAACGTGTGCCGTGGCGAGCTCCCTCTACTGCTCGTGTGTGGCATCCACAACAGTTTGACGAGGAGAAAGTGCAGCGTCACCTTCGCGTATGGAGCCTTCTTAGTCACGGCGAGCTTCTTCTGCCGTCCGTGGGCCTTCGTCCCTTGCTGCCGTGAGATCCCCTCTGCTGCGACTGCACTTCCGTGGCGTGAAGAAGGGTGGCGCTGGCAAGCTCGTCTGCTGCATGTGTGGGTCGCAGTGAACTTCCTCTGCCGTGCTGATCCCCTGGCCTTCTTCCCTTGCTTCTATTCAGGCGCCGGCGGCTACTCGACAGAGAAAAGGGGGGGCAGAGGTCCCTTCAGTACTGCTATCTTTGTTCACTAATATTTCCATCGAGTTTTTCTCATTTCCTTTTTAGTTAGTTTTTTTTATTGTATCACTTTCCTCAAAGCAAAACTCATTAGTTCATCAATCCTAGTTGTTTTAAGTTGATAAGTACGATGCAAGCACATGTTGTCTTTAAGATTTAATTTAGTGAAAGTGTTTCAATTTCTTTTATTCATTATGTTCGTCTCTCACTTCCTCTTCTCTAAGCATGGTGTGTTTCTTGCATTTGTTTAATTCAATTGGTGTCTTAATTACTTAAGTTCATTCATCTAAGTTAGTTAGTTTTAATTTATCAACTTTCATTTGAGTGTCTATTTGCATGAATTTTTAATTCTAAAAACTCAAGATTTTCTACCTTAAAGTCTGAATTTCCCTGTGGATTCGACTCGGTCTCACCACTTAACTATTTTCTTTTAATTAATTTGTAGGCCGATAATTAAATTTGGTAGTAGACGTATTAACGGCAAACGTTTCCCCTATCAATTTTTGGCGCCGTTGCCGGGGAAGTTTATGATTTTTAGGTTGTCAATCTTGTGTTTTTGAACATAAATTGACACTAATAATTTCCCTTTTCTTATTTTTGCAGGAAAAATAAAAAAAATTGATAAAACTTTTATTAGTCATTTATTTCAAAAACAAAAAAAAATGAGGGAACATTTTTCAAGTAAGTACTCACATTTTCCTTCCTTCATTTGAGTTTATTTTCTCCATTTTTCATATCTTGTGGTTAGATAGGTTCACAAAAAAAATTTCACTTGAACTTTAATAAAAATCATCATCTCAAGATTAGCAACCACATATCCATGTTTTAGGTCATGCATCATATAGGTTAGAATTAGTTTTGTTATTTAATTTTGTTAAATGCATTACTGAAGATTGCGGGGGCAAGGTGAGTTCTACTATCTTTTTCTTAATCACATGACATGCATATTTGCATAGAACCCCTTGTTTGACTTTGTGGTGTTGCATTGCATTTTAAATTAATCTTAAGGGCAAAACCCATAATCACATAAGGTGGGGATTTGATCACCCTTCCTTAGACCACAAACCACAACTCCGCATTTTGCATTTCCTAAGCCTAATAAAATCCAGTAGACATTGGCCCTAGGGTTTACATTGAGATTTGGGTCCACTGAGGCCCATTATCAATTTGGAAACTGGTGCTTAGGAAAGATGTCCAATGGCAAATGCCTTAAGCGGGATTGTGGTAACTTAATTAGGACCCTACGTAAGTAGGGGAAGCCTCTCACAACCCCACCTCTTACCTGGTTGGTGGAAGAATTTGATAGTGGACTTGGGCTGGATTTAGGTTGATTTGTGAGAAAGCTAACATTAAGCCCACTTAGTGGTTGGAACCTAAGACAGATTGTGCTTGTATCACCACCTAAGGCTGGTGTCTAGGCAAGGGGTTAAAAGGCCCCTAAGTGGATTCGTGGTTCATTAATTAGGAGCTTGCGAAAGCAAGGGGAACCTCCCACGATCCTACCTCTTACCTGGCCAACTTGAAGGTCGGTGTGTGCAAGATTGCAATTGAACTTTGGGGAATTCTCACTATTTGTGCTTTTAAGTCCAAGGAGCCCTGGGTCTTGTAGGTTAATTTGTTGAACAAGTGTTTGCAAAAAATAAAAAAAATAATAAAAAAATAAAAAAAATAAAAATTAATTAATTTCTTGGGGTTCATGCAAGGTAGAAGATCCCAACTTCCACATTTAATTGAACCTATCCAAGAAATTGAGAGAGTGATCCACCAAGCCCAAAATCGCATTCAACAAATGGCTAATCAAGGTGAATTGCCCAAGCAGATGAAGGAATACTTCATTCCTTCTAGCTACCAACCTTCCACATGTATCCATCTTCCGGAAGTGCCAGTGGCCCAATATGAGATAAAATCTAGCACTATCCAAATGCTCCCTTCATTCCATGAGCTTACAAATGAAGATCCATATAAGCACCTAGATGAGTTTCTAAAGATATGCTCCACTGTGAAAATTCAGAATTTCACAGATGATGCCCTGAGGCTAACTCTCTTCCCCTTTTCTTTGAAAGACAAAGCCAAATATTGGTTAGGGACCGTAGGAAGACCCATTCGATCATGGGAGGAAATGCAAAAAGAATTTTTGAAAAAATTCTATCCTATAGGTCAGACCAACACAATGAGAAGAGCCATCACAGGTTTTGCTCAAACTCCAGGGGAATTGATCCATGAGTCTTGGGAGAGAATGAAGGAGTTATTGAGAAAATGCCTACATCATGGGCTATCAAAATGGCAAATTGTGCAAGCTTTCTATGAGGGATTGACTGAACCCTATAGACAAATGGTTGATGCTTCTTGTGGAGGTACTTTTATGAGTAAAAGTGAAGAAGAAGCTTATGATCTCTTTGAAATGTTGAGTGAGAACTCCATCAATCATGCTTCTCTTTCTTCATATGAAAGGTCAATAGGGCCATCTAGGAAAGCTGGGATGTATAAGGTAAAAGATATGTGAGAATTCGAGCCTATATTAGATGTGAATGCCTTGGCTCAAAAACTGAAGAAAGTTGACCTATTAATGCAACAAGTTGGCGAGCTCATTAAATTAAATAAATAAACTTTCAATGCCCAATCACAACCATCTTTTCACTCTCGCCAAGGTCAAGTCCATGAAGCTTGTGTGTTATGTGAGAGCCCAACCCATCAGGTGAATGAATGTCCCGTGGCAGCTCAATTATCCCCTGCTATCCAAGAGCAAGTCTATGCAGCCCAAGGACTCTCAAAGCCCAACAATGACCCATTTTCAAACACATACAATCCGGGTTGGAGAAATCACCCGAACTTCTCTTGGAAACCTCAACAGACCCAAAACTACCAACCTAAGCCCCAACCTCAAGTCTATTTTCAAAATCAAACTTTCCACAAGAGCCAATTGGCACAACAATTGCCAAGTCATCCTCAGCTTCCTTCCGGCCAACCACCGTATGGCCAACCTTCATTTGTTCAGCCCACATATGGGCAATCTTCATATCCTCCACCAGTCTACCAACCACCTACCCTACCTCCGCTAGTGGCCCAAAATGATGATAGAATCAATCAATTGCAACAGCTCATTTTGGCCCAAAATCAATCTTTTCAAGCCCAAATGGCCGAGATGAAGGCCCTGTTGACACCCGTTTTAGCCCACAAGTTGCGTCATTTCTCTTATTCATCATTTTTGATGTCCCGAATTAGCCATTATTTTGGCGCTTCTTTGGATGGATTTCAAGCCAATTTTCATTATTCCATTCCCTTTGAGCCTTAGAGATCATGATTTCCTAGAGCCCTGGAGCTTATCTTATCAACTTCCAGCTTCCAAGTCAAACTTACGGCCCATTTAGGCCGGCTTCTCTCAAGTAATCGGCTCTCTCTCACTGCGTAGTCCTAAAAGTGGTCCTTTTTCATCTCCTTCTGTCCCTCTTTTCAAAAAGTTGTCTTCACCAAAGTTGTTCAACTTTCAAAGATCTACAATTTCTTCTTCTACGATGTTGGCCAGTTCTACCCCTATTGTGAGCTATTCATATTTTTCTGGTGTGCTGCGTTGTTCACCTATGTCCCAAAATTTTCCTCTCTGTTCTAGTCCTATTTTCTCCCTCTTATAATCATTTTCTCAACTTTCTTTTTTCATAAAAGTTATTCCTCTCTCAGTTATCTACAATTTCTTCTTCTACCACTTTTGCTAGTTCTGCCACGTTTGAGAGATACGCTTCAATTTCTAAAGTCATGCGCAGTCTGCCCAAAATCTTCCTCCATCAGTATGACGGCCCTACCCTAGACCACCAGGGAAGTGTGACGGTCCTACGATAGACCGTCACACCGAAACTTGCCCGAAATCGCCCTGTTCGACCCCTAGAGCGTGGTGGTCCTACCCTAGACCGTCAGAGTCCATGTGACGGTCTAGTAAAGGTGCGTTACATCGAAACTTATCCGAAATCATCCCGTTCGACCCCCAAAGTGTGACGGACCTACCCTAGTCCGTTACATAACTCTGACGGTCGTACGATAGACCGTTACACACACCAGAGAGTCCAATTCGTGCTGGACTCTGGCCCGAAAACTGTGCAACATGCCTATCTTGCAGAGCCCATAACTTCTTCAATTCTTATGCAAATTGATCCCCGTTTTTTCCTACTTCTAGCCCTTTATATTATCTTGAATTTGGTTCATAGGAATCAAATTTTTATTGGCAATATCTCTTGGGATCTGGGTCGCAAGATCAGGATTTAAGTATCCTGGTTCAACTAAAACTCTGCAGATAAGGCTCTGGGGCTACCTTCCAAGAGCCATATCTTCTAGAATCCTCCTCCGAATTGATCCCCGTTTGTTCCTATCTCTTTTCCTTAGTATTATCTTGAGTTTGATCCAGAGAACTTGATTTATCTTAGACTCTATCTCCGAGAATCGTGATAAGAAGATGAGGCTTTCTTATAAAACTCTATAAAAACTGCCCAGTTCGCAGTTGCAAAGGGTTCCGGACGTGGGGCGAAGCCATGCTGCAACTCCAACTCACAATTTTGACCCTATCTTGGAGAGGGAAGTTTTAGGTTTCCATTGCATCCTTCTGAGCTTGATTTCATGGTCTACACTCTTAGTTCTAGTCTCCTCAAAATCACAAATCATCACAGTTTTCTACATTTTCTGCTACATATGTGTTTTTCTCTGTTTTGCATCAATGATTTCTCTCTATTCTCTCAATCAAATCTCGTGATTTAAAATCTCATGCATGCACAACACACCCACCTATCTTTTCCACCCTTCAACAGGGGTTAAAAACCTCCCCCCGGTGCGTTCTCCCCCTTTTATTCAAGCTATTTTATCACTTTGGGCAGATTTCTACACTTCATGTTCTAATGGGTTTTTACCTTTGTGTTTCATCTTTGTTTTGCAGGAGAGCATGAATACAACGTGAGGCCCTCTTCATCTAGCTGGCTGGAATGAGAGGAGGTTTGAATCCACAAATTCCCTGCACCCCGTTTCAAGCGCGATCAAGTTTTCTTTCCAAGATACACGGCGTCGTTCTTTACACTTCTTCATCCTTTGGCGTTGTTGGAACCTTGGTGGTGATCACGGTTAGTATTTCTCATTCTTTCATCCCCCTTGTATTTCATTCACATGTTTATGCATGTATGTATTTAAAGGGGGTGGGATAGGAATCTAATTAAAATAAATCAACACTTTTTTGGCGATCACGGTGGGACAACAATGCCCATCACGTTTATTTTCATGCTCTTTTGTGAGTTGGGTGTGTGCATGTGCATGTTTGGGTGATATTTTATCCATTCTTCCACTGTTTGGGGGGTTTTAAGGGCTCTGGTAGTGTGACGGTCCTATAGTAGACAGTCAGAGCAGTGTAACGGTCATTTGGTAGATCGTTACCGCTTCTGGCAGTCCTGCGCACATGCTCACAGGGCCGTGTTCGTCGGGGCATAACTTTTGATCCCGATGTCCAATTGTGCTGATTTTTCTTCCGTTGGATAGCCCTTTGTATTGACTTTCCATCCATATATCATTTGCATCATTTGGTTAATATTTGCATAATCTAATATTGTCCAACGTTTTGAGTTTTGTGCATAAGTTCTGCAGGCAGGCTCAGGGACAGGTTCACAGGTACATCTTTACTCAGTGATTTGACTACCTTCCTGATGTCTGATTGCACTGATTTTTTTTCCATTGGATAGTCCTTTGTATTATCTTTCCATCCATATACTACTTGCATCATTTGGGTCACGTTTGCTTAGTTAAAAATTGTCATCATTTTAGCATTTTGTCCATAAAATCTGCATGTGGTCTGCGCATAGGTTCACGGGGGCATCTTTGCTCAGTGATTTGATTGACCTCCCGGGGTCAGATTGATCTGTTCTTGGGCCCGTTGTGTAGACCTTTGTATTGTCTTTCCATTCATATACTATTTGTCTTATTTGGATCATGTTTGCATAGTTTAATTTTGTCTTGATTTTCTAGTTTTAGGCTAGAAATTACATGCACTCCGGTGCACATAGGGTCATACATTGCATATCATAATTGCATTTCCTACCTTGGTAAGTGATCCTCTCGCTCCCATATTCCTTGGGCTCGACTAGGTGATCTTATCCGGGACCTCCATAAGTCCCCGCGAGCCGTGGATTCCCACACGGACGCCGGGCCGGTTGTACCTTTTCACACCTTAGGTTTGCATTTGCATACGTGTGAGGGAGTTAACCTTAGTCAACACAAAGTTTGGACCTTATTCCCATAGGATTCCTATCTTGAGAGAATTTTTCCTAATTCAAATCATTAAAAGGTCTATTAAAACTCCTAAAAGATTTCCCATCATATTAACTTGTTTGACTTGGGTGAAAACTTTCACATTGCATTGTTTATGTTGTTTGGGCTTGTCCAAGCCCATTAGTGGTGTTTTGTGCTGCATCCACATGTTTTGTTGTTGTTAGGCCCACTTAAGTCAGTCCATTTTGTTGGTTCATTGTCCAGTCCATTGTCCCGTGGTCTATTGTCCATTCGTCTTTGCATTAGTGGGTCAGCCCCCCTTGTTCTCAAGCCCATTAAGCCCTTGCTTCCCCATTTGTATTGTCCTTGATCTCCTTGTATTAAGTCTCCATTTGCCCTCATGGAGCATCATTCCAACCCCTTGTATCATTCTTTTCCTCAATCTTCTTCCTATTCCCGTATGGAATCCTCTTCCCACGCGGGCCCATCTTCCCGTGGTCCTTCTGATCCATCCAAGGAACATGCTAATCTCATGGCCCATCTTTCAAGCCTTGTTCACCAAATGGACCCAGCCCAGGCCCAACGTCTTATTGCATCTCATCTTCATGGGCCTTCTTCTCATAATGGGCCATCTTCTATTCATGGTCCTCCTCCTTCTCCTTCATATGTTGCTGGCCCAATTGCTAATGGGCATTATTCTCTTAATGGGCTTCATTATTCTGCCCATGTTGCTGCTGGCCCATTCAACCCATGTTCCAACATCTCTTCCAGGCCCGCTCACCCTTCCATTCCCAGAATGGACCCTTTTTCTTCTCAGCACGGATCCTCTTATCCGGCCCAATACCATGCTCCTGGTCCTATTTCACAACCTCTTGCTCAAGCTGGCCCATATTCTTCTCGATCTCTCCCTACCCAGGAGATGATTGCTCAAACCCAACGCCAGCTTGATGAGCTTCAACGTCGGATCGATCCCAAATCCTCTTTAAGTGTTTCGTTCGCATTTCAAGGTCTTCGGCTTCCGTCTCCATCACAAATTCCCACATATCACCGTTATAGTGGAGTCGGTGACCCGTATGTGCACTTGAAGGAGTTTTTTTATGAGTCAGCCCAATTTCGACATGACCAACACTTGATGGCTTATCTGTTTGGTCTGTCATTGGAAGGCCCGGCTCGGGATTGGTTCTTCTCTCTTTCGCAAGAGCAAGTTGTGAATTTTCAAGCTGTACAAGAGGGATTTATTCAGCAGTTCCAAGACCAAGTTGGGCCCAAGTACTCTATTGTGGATCTGGCCCATGAGATGATGAAGCCCGAAGAGGAGTTCTCTACCTTTGCCGATCGTTGGCGTCGCCTTGCCACACAAGTCCCGGGACACATTCCGGAGGGAGAACAAATCAAGATGCTGATATCCAATGCCACGCCCGAGTATCGATTTATCTTAGCCCTCAATGACATCACCTCTTGGCAACAATTATACAGCCGAGCCCGCTTCATTCTCCAACAAATCCAAGATTCCCTTGACCCCGAGTCTCCACCATCCACCTCCACATATCAACCTTCACCCTCCACGTGCCAACCCTACGCTCCCATGAGTCGGCCCGCCATGAGTCAGCCTTCCGCCACATATCCCTCCATGAGCCAACCTCCCACCTCTACGTACCCATACGCCTCCGCATATCAACCTTCCATGAGTCAGCCTCCCGCATCCACATACCCGTCTCCATCTCCACTTCCGGTCAAGGGAACACCACATCCCGAGCAAGTAGATGTCGTCTACATACCCCCTCATCCTGCTCCACACATGCCTTCACCAAAGCCCTCCACCACTAGCCACGCACTCTTGCCTATGCGACCTCCACTTCCGTCTCCACAACCTTCTCCACCATTACATATCCCTCGGCATCCACCTTGCCCGAAGCAGGCTCCTCACCTTCCATTGCCAGAGTGTTTCACCGATATATTTCGAGCTTTGATGGCCACTCACGCGTTGCCGTTCTCTCCGGTTGTGCCTTGTCGACCCGCGGTCGGGGATATGCTTCAGTTCTGTTATTTCCACCGCCAGCAGGGGCATTTGGTTGAGGATTGTCCCGAGTTCCGGGATTATGTTTATGATCTGGAAGCTAAGAAAAGGATTGATTGGGCTGCCATGCATAAAGTTATTTTAGATCTCCGTAGCAAGCAGCAGCCACAAGAAGTGCCGCCCGGGCAGCCGTCTCCGTTACTTCAAGACCAGGGGCACCCCTGTGATTCTTCATCTAGTGCTACACTTGCTCCGTCACCTACCCCATTACCTTCGCCATCTCCTATCCAATCTCCGCAACCTCCACAAACCCAAGCCTCCGCTCAGGCCAGTGCCTCCCCTTCTTCCCCCGCCGCCACTTCCACTACTTCTATCCCTAACGTTGCTCGACGCGTTGTGTCGACACGTCGACGGTGGACACCACGACCTCCCTCTTCACCCTCTCCACCTCCATGTCCACTACCCCCATCATCTTCATCAATATCCTCATTGCCATCACTATCATCCCCGTCTCCACCACCAGTGCTTCCATCACCTCCACCATCTCCACCACCTTTGCCATCTCCGTCACCATCGTGGCTCGGGCCTGAGCAGGCTATACCTCCACCCTCACCTCCGACTTCACCTTTGTCCGCACCTGAGCTTGCCATCATCTCAACCCCTTTGCCTCCACCTAAACACATCACCACTCCCATTGAAACCTCCATGCCATCCAAACCGATTCCTATCCCCATTCCTCCATCCACTTATCCCCCACGGAGCGGGTGCGGGTTACCCATGGTGCCCCTTGGGTCTAATCCCCAGGGAGACAATAAGCCAAGTCAGGATGATTCAGTGACGTCCATGCATTTCAAGATTCAGGATTTTATCTGTCGGATGCCGGTTCATGTCCTCGTCCCTGGTTATTTTGGGGATGATGCGCCTCTACTTTCAAAGATGATAGTTGCTAAGAAGAGTTCCCTTGAGTTGATGCCAGTTTCTTCCCGAGCGAGGCCGGTGGCAATCTCCTTGCTCGCCGGAGAGTTCACCGTTGATGCTATTATTTCTCGTCGCTCTATTGCTATTCAGATGACAGGCCAAGAAGGGTTCTCTACCCGTGTTGTGCTAACGCATACGGTCGCCAAGCAGATTATGGATTCTATGTTCAAGGGGCAATTGGCCGTATCTTCTACACTTTCCAAGGATATTCTGCACTTGTTATGCAATCTTCCTTGGTTTATTAGCAAACCGGCCATGTCAATGCCGTGTATTACTCTCCCTCAGCTTCACCCGTCTCTTTTATCAAGGGAGTTGTGCTTCAAGGCTGAGTTCCGAGTGGAGTTGTCGAATCTCATGCTTCTAGTGCCGAGAGACAAAACGCCGTGGGTTTGTGATATTCATCACTCTGAAGGGTTACTTGTCCAAGAATGCCCACTTACTGTTGTTAGCACGGGGTGTCTAAGGGTATTTGCCCCAGCAAAGCTGTATGTTCATAGCCGGGCCAGGCCATCTGCTAGATGGGCTCGCTATTTGAGAAGATATTGTAAGGCAAGGTGCCCAAAGATTCGAGCCCGCGCCAGGCGAGTCCATGTTCAAGAAGTATCAGCAAAGAAGAGGCGACGGCGTAAGTTTAAGGGCCGCCAGTTGTGCACTCAGGGGTCCACTTCTCTTCCTTCTTCTTCATTTCACTCATCATTTCTTCTGCTCAGTTCCCACCCCTGGGTGGTGTATCTTCCCTCTCCTAATTCTCCCTCCACGATTCTCTCCTCCCATCTCGGGTCCGCGAATCCCTGTTCTTCCTTTTCCCATCCGGAACCTCCGAACTTTCCATCTTTTCACCATGCTCGGCCTCAGCCTATGTCCTCCTCTGATTCTTCTCCTCCGGTATCTCCGGGTTCTTCTTATTCCCCGACCATGTCGGGTGTCTCCCATTCTCCTTCTCCGGCACTGTCGGATGATTCTCGTCCCTCTTCTCCGACCACGTCGGATGATTCTTCTTATCATCTTTCTACTCTCTCCTCTTCACCCTTTTGGGGTCTTCGCCCTTTCTCTTGCTGTTTTCGAGGCTTTAGTCCGCCTTGATCTGAGCTAATCTGGTTTCTTCTGTATCTGATTCCTTGTTATCATGGTCTCTGTGCCTTAACGAGGGAGTTCTAGCCCTCGTCTCTCTTCCTTTTTATCCTCCTTCGTCTAGTTTGGTGTCTATCGCTCCTCCACGTCAAGGAATCTTTCAATCCCTTTGCTATCCTCTCCCTTTTGTCCTGTCAAGCAAGGAAAATAAAGCTCGCACTCCTTAAAACTCGATGGTCAAGATCACTCCACGGATTTGCAAAGGTATTTTATACAAGAATATGTTATCATTGCTATTACCTAAGGGGTGGAAAGGTACAACTAGCTTGACGTCCGTGTGGGAATCCACGGCGCACGGGGACTTACAGAGGTCCCGGATAAGATCACCTAGTTGACCCCAAGGAATATGGAGGCGAGAGGATCACTTAACGAGGTTGGCATGCGACTATGGTATGCAATGCATGACCCTATGTGCATCGGAGTGCATGCAGAATTCTAGCATTAAAGTGAAAAAGTAAGACAAGATTGATGCGGGACGGAATGCGAACCTGGGACTCTAGCTCGCAGATGTAGATATATTTCTTCTCCCGTCCGTTCTTCCAATGCCTTCCCAATGTCTATCCTACCACATCCAACATGGGAAACGAATGAAGACGGAAGAAAAGGGAGGTGTAAAAACCTGTTATCACCACCAAGGTGCCGAAGGTGATGAACACGCCATACCTTGGAAAGAGGGAGAGGTACTCGCCTGACCTGCAGCGCTGGGAAGATGGACGGTTCAGGAAGAACTGCCTCTAAGATGCACGGTCTTACAACAGACCGTTTAAGAACGCTGCAGAAGATGCGGGAGGAAGCACTCCTGGCAGTTGAACGGCTCTATCATGACCGCAGGAAGAAGAAGGACGGTCCAGGCTACACCGCACGTCTTCTTGAACCGACTGTAGAGAACCGCGCAAGACCACCAAGCCAGAAGTCACAAAGGGTCCAACCTCCACCCTCTCCAGTCGGCCAGAGGGGATGGGCCTCGTGCTAGGGATTGCTGACCTGCAAAATGACGTGAAAACACAAAGAGAAAACCTAGATTAGAACTGAAAAGTGTAGTAGATACCAAAATAACAAGAAATGAACATGAATAAGTGGCAAGGGGGATACCTGGGGGATTTTAAACCCCTAGGGTGTCATAAACGTGGGTGGGTGTGTGCATGGCAATGAAGATGAAGAAAAACGTGGGGAGAAAGTGAGAAAAGTGATGCATGCAATGAAAAAGAGGACAAACGTATCAAACACACAAGACTTAAAAAACTAGACTACTCCCTGAACCGGAGGCTTATATGGACATGGAAAGCCTCCCTCCTTGGTGCTAGGTCACTCAAGAATGCGGCAGGGCTTCGCCGTCGACCAAAAATCTCCCCCCTTTCAAACCCGGCCTTTAGGGTCTATTTATAGAGCACCTAAAGTCCTAGCTCGAAATTAGGGTTTAGAAGCATTTTCAGGTCGAGATAATCAAAGGAAAATCGTAGATAATCAAATTATCTCTCATCCAGTCGAAACGGCACTTAAAATGGTTCATTATCCGCGGAGAAAATGACGGGAGAAGTTGGGGATAAAACCACGGATAAAGAGATAAAATCTGTTGAAATTCAGGAATCGAACGGATGAACGGTCTTACGATAGACCGTTCAACTGGATGTGCGGTCACGTCCTGGCCGTCCAACCCCGTCGGTGGAAATTCAAAATAAATCCTAAATAATCCAAATTATCCATCGAACTGATCGAAACCTTCACCGTTGGACTCTCATAGATGAACGGCTCAGATGAGACCGTTCAAAGGTAAAGCGGCCAAAGACAAACCGTTCTAGCCTTGTCGGTGATAAATAGATTAATTGGATAATTATTTGAGAACACCACCAAGCGCAGGACTCTGAGAGATGAGCAGCTACCATCCGTCCGTTCATCAAGTTGAACGGCTAGAGGAGGGCCGCATAAATGCTTGTCGGTGGAAATTCAAAAAATTAACCAAAATATTCCAAAATAGGTGGACGGTCCACAGGCAACCGCACATTGATTGGGCGGCCAGGTATGCACCGTACATGTACATGGGTGTTGAAACTCATGGAAAAGCCCAATCAACCAAAACCAAGGCCCGTTAAGCCCTGAATCAACTCGAACCTAACCAGGGAGGGAGGCTACCCATAAAACTGGCCCAAGATATGCCTGAAATTAGTCACAATGAGTGATAGACAACTCGAGGCATCAACAAATGGGAGTAAGATGAACGACTCAACTTATCGGCAAAAAACGGGTGTCAACAGATGCCCCTCCTTAACGTCCTCTTTGTAGGGGAGCGAGCGGAGGTGAAGCGAAAGTGACATGGGACATGGAGATAGAGCGGAAATGTAGCGGAGTGGACCGGAAAAGCGAGCGTTAAGGTAAAACGACACCCGTTTTTACCAACAAGCGACAGGAATCTTCCGAAAACTCTGAACCAAACGCAAGGAACGATTAAACCAAAAGCGGCACTAGTCTGGAGGAACTAAACTAAATGAAACAAAACGACAAGACCAACCTCATGGGAGATACAATCCCGCGGTCCAATGAGGAGGCCAAAAGCAGGCAACAAAAGTAAAGAAACAGGCTAAAGCTCCAGACGGGGACCTTTTAATCAACCAAACCAAGCGAATTGACCAAAGAGAACCTTCCAACTCAGAGTGGAATTAGTTCCTCTTACTCAAACATTGAACGCATAGTTAACCATTTCTGATGGGACATTCTGCAGGCAAACCATGGGTCATGAAAGCTCAAAAGGATGCGTATGATGCATGCTGGGCTAAAATAAAAGAAATCGTTAAAATAAATGCAAAGAAAGATTAAAATACAAAATACTCGAGAATAATATTGCTAAGCTGGGAAAATCAGAGTCAAGATACCATCCGCAACCACAGCGTGCAGGATAGAACCATCCTCCCCATGACATCCCAACCTAACGGCCTATCCGAAGATTAAACACGTGAACCTGGATCATCATCATTTTTGTTAAAGGGGAACATCAGATCCTGGAACACGTAGATAACCAACTGGTTCTCGAGATAATATATTATAGTACCATATAATAATGCAATAAGGGTGATAAGGATAAAAGGCCATACCTGACTTACCTGCGCAGGTGAAACGGCAAGTGAAAGTTTGGATGCTGCACATGAAATTGTTAACAATATTTGTAATGCTATCAAAATTCATCAATTGATTACCAAGTGCTGACATGGGGGTAAAACAACTTCAAACATGAATGGTTAGGCACCAACCGCCCAAAGAAGAACGGTTAGATGTGAGCCGTATATATTATGGAATTTGAACCGACTTAAATAGCATACCGTTGAAGATGAACGGTCACCTCTCAACCGTTCAAATGAAGGACGGTCTATCGCTAGACCGTACAAGCTCTGCAACCTTGAAATGCTAAAACCCTTCATCTCCCTCCACCGTAACTGACGGTGGGAGGGAGAACGAAGGGCACTCCACCACCAATTCCACTCTCTCAACTTCTCCAACTCCCTCTCTCGTCTCCCCATCTCTCGCCTCTCCATCGCGATGAGGACCAAGCACCAGGCGGCCCGAGACTGGGCGAACGGCGAGGAGCCCTCACCGCCACCGACGGCCGAGGAAATGCCGCCACCACCGTCGTCGGTGGCCGCCGCGGAGGAGGCCGGTGGTGAAGAGCTTGCCGTGGCCGTGCCCGAACCGGAGGGGGAAGAAGCTACAGCGGTTGCTGCCGGCGCTGGAGGCGACGAAGCGCCGGAGGAGCCCGCCGGCGAACCCACAGTGAAGGTGAAGGTGACCCGGGGTCCCAAGGTAGGCCCCCCCCCTCTAGCCATTTTTACACCATGCATGTTAGATTCAGGGGATTTTTGGGGAGATTTAGGAGGCTAAGGACCGGTTTGGGGCGCCATGGTGGCCTCCCCGCCGGTGGGGAAACCCTCACCGTCGTCGGGGAAGACGACGGTAGGGCGGTTTAGACAAAACCGCATAGACGAAAACATACGGCTCACATGAAGCCGCCCAAACCCACATGGCTCAGGGGTAGCCGTTCAAATTCACACAGCACCAGAACCAAACCAAGTAAGGATGGTGAGAGACTCATCGTACAAACAACAAGCGGGCCTCATTGCTCTGTTCAATACCCTGTCAACAAAGAACAATGCGGTCCCTATAGGACCGCCCAACCTTCCTGTGGCCTAGGAGTGGCCATTTCAAACTAAGAACCTGAGGGAAGAACAGTGCACGATCACCCATTCAAGATAAGAACGGCCAATGCCATCCCGTTCGAAACACAGAACCTAGGGATTAGAACGGTGCACATGGGACCATGCAAAGGTACGAGCGGCCTGTGGGTAACCGCTCTTTCGATAGAGAGTTAAACCTTGATGATTTTATTTATATGTGAAATAAAATGCTTAAATAAATTACTAAAAATGCATTTGAAATGAATGAATGAATGCAGGGAAAGCGCAGGACCCGCACTTCGTGGCTGCATGTCCGCGCAGTGTATTTAGCACTGCCGGACTTCCAGAGGGAGCGGCTGGCTGCCATGGGGTTCGCCCCATTCCTGAGCATCGAGGTGTGTCGGTTCGACGCAGCTCTGCTCTATGCCCTGCACTATCGCTGGGACCCAGTGAGTCGGATGTTCCTCTTCCCGTGGGGGCATATGGTCCCCACGCTGGAGGACGTGGCCAGGCTCACTGGCCTTCAAGTGCACGGGGCACCGGTCAGTGGGACCACTTTTCCCGACTACCGGGCGATGGCTCGGGGATTGTTGGGCTTAGAGCTGCGGCGCCCTGAGAGGCAGTCGACCCTCCTACCCCGGGGAAGTCTCCAGGACAGCCTGGGATTACGACGGGCGGGAGTTGCAGTTGGAGAGCAGCCAGAGGAGCACCTGCAGCGGTTGGTGGAGCTGGCGCGGCCGAGAGTAGCTGCCGGGCCGGGAGCAGAGGCGGACAGAGTGCTGCCATGGTTCCTGATGCTGATGTTCAGGCGACTCCTCTTCTCCGCCAGAGCGGACATGATGAGCTACCAGTTCCTTCCTTTCCTTGAGGAGCTGAGCCACGTGGGTGACTACGTGTGGGGAGCAGCAGTTCTCGCGTTCTTGTTCGACACGCTGAGTTCGACGGCCCATCGGACGATGCTCGGGGGTTTCTCCCCCTTACTCCAGGTACGACTCTTACCCTAGACCTAATTATGCAATTCTATATGTTTCGTAAATGCTGACACGATGCTGTGATGCAGGTGTCGGCCTACGTGTACCTACGTGGGCTGGGCAGAGGCGAGGAGACCCGTCCCGGGCTCCTACCGATTGCACGGAGGTGGACAGCACCTCAGGAAACTGCATCCCTGAGACGACAGGTCCGAGAGCTGTAGGACGACCTGGACGCTCTACCGTTTGCCTCGGTATACTTCTAAACTCAGACTCTTTAATTAAATGCAATTCTTATGTGATGATGATGCTGATGCGACATTCTATTTCTTGCAGGTACGGTGGACACCTTACACAGAGGAGGGCCAGGAGGGTCAGCCTTGGGTGCTTGGCGCCCTCGCTTTTGCCGGACGAGATGTGTGGCTTCACTACGTGAATGTGGTGGAGCCACTGCACTACAGATTGGTGATGAGGACCATCGGGGTCCATCAGCCCGCGGTGGATTTCTCGACGCCTGAGAAGGCGGGGGAGCGAGTGACGAGGACTACCCGGGGCCTAGCGGCAGCATTTGATTGGTCTACGAGGAACGCTGCGCAGGTGGCCGACTGGATAGCTCTTGGGCGAGTGGTGACCGCCCGAGTGGGGAGCGACTCAGCGTACTACACCGCGTACGCCAGACACTACCCGGACCAGGTGTTCCGGGGTGCCCACCGACTGGTATGACTTCTAAACTCTAACTCTGTCTATTATGCTTATGATGATGATGCACTGACACTTGAACTTCTAAATGCAGATTGACCCTGAGGGACGACTGGCGGAGCTGCAGGGGCTCCTGCACTCCACCATCAGGGAGCGGGACGAGGCCCGACAAGCCCTGGCCTTACTAGTGAGTTTTCTAAACCCTGAACTCTCTAAATTACGCAAATGCTTATGATTATGACTATGTATGTGACTGACCTGGAGTTTTGGATGCAGAGTGTTGAGGGGGCCCAGAGACAGGGGGCCGATGCTCCTTCTTCTTCTTCTACCCAGACTCCTGCAGATCGGGCCGAGTGAGAGGCCAACTTCACTCGGATGGTAGCGCGGGCCAAGGCGGCCGAGGTGGCGCTCACCGAGAGGGTACGCAAATCACTACACTTTCCCTTGGTATTTATGCTTATGATATGTATGAAATGTAATTGACTGACAATGATATGTGTATGCAAACGACCGAGCTGACCCGCCTTAGGACCGAGCTTGAGCATAGCCGGACAGCGGCTCGGGAGGAGGTGGCCCGTGTGCGGGAGGAGGCAGCACAGAGCCGACCAGCAGACGCGCTGGAGACGGCGCTTCTTCGGGCTAAGCTGGAGTGACTCCGAGCCAGCGCGACCGAGGCGGAGTGTTACCGGGCTGAGGCGGAGCAGGCCCGGTTACAGGTTGCCAGATTGGAGGGCATGGTGGCAGGCATGAGAGAGGTGAGTCGAGAGCGCAGCCGAGCGACTACGAGCGGCAGCCACGTCACTCATGGCTCTGTTAGGAGTTACTTTACAGGCTCCTCCGATCACCAGAGGAATGAGGAGGATGAGCGGCGCCGGCGACGTCAGCGTGACGAGGCGGTTTCAGTGATGCCTCCACCAAAGAGGCACGAGGGAGCCGGAGACAGCGACGGGGGCCAGTGATAGGGACAGTCCTGACTTTTGTACTTGGCCCGACTTTTGTACATGATATGATATGATAGTGATATGCCTTTCTTGTTTGTCTATTTCTATGAATGAATGGATGGATGAACACGGCGCTACTGACTCGACACGAGTGCGTGAGTGAGAGACGATGACTACAGGTGAGGCACGACTACGGGTGTGACGCGACACGACCATGAGTGAGATAGAGGGACGCCGACTCCGAGTGAGAGAGAGAGAGCGTGATGCCAAATGAGTGAGATAAGTGACGTCAAATGAGTGAGATGAGGGCGTCAAATGAGTGAGATGTGAGACGCCAAATGAGTGAGATGAGAGACGCCAAATGAGTGAGATGAGAGACAGCACGACTACTAGTTGAACAGGTGCACAATTTGTTGGACAAGGGCTTCAGATCAGAAGAACGGTTCTCAGTGGGCCGTTTAAAGTAACACACGGTCCGTAATAGACCGTTCCGAGGGAAATTGAATGGTCTTATATTAAGCGTTCTGAATGTTGAACGGTTTACCACAGGCCGCATAAGAAGACGAACGGTCTAATTCAGGCTGCTTACACTCCTGCCCTCGAATTCTTTGAAAGATGATAAATGGTCCGTAACGGGCCGCGCAATGAGATACGCGGTCTATCGTAAGACCGTCCAACGGGGCATCCTGCAAACTTGAATGGGTCTCTCCTGGAGAGTCCTTAACCCGAGGGCAAACTACTTCAAACCCATCCAAACCTCATCTTAACCTGCCCTAGACTTATCCAACCCAATCTCAAGAGACCTAGGCTTCCTAACAAGCCCTATAAGTAGGAGGGGGAGCCTAAATTCATGATTCACACATCCTCCTCCTTCTAAGCCTTGAAACCTTTGCTATTCACCACCAAATCACCATGAAGAGGGCCCTAGAGGGGAGTTCCATGGAGGGAGCATCTTTTGAAGGGCCAAAGCCGGCTAGGAAGGAGCGGGAAGTGCTCCAACGACTGACTGCGATCCCGTGACATCTCAGCTCGAGCCCTCTGAGAGAGGTAAGTTAATCATGATTTCGTTCAATTCAATTCTTTCATTTACTTACATGCTTTTCTTTCCTCTCTTTTCTTCCATCTCCTTTCTTCCCACCTCAGCTTCTCCCTGGCCCCAGGCGGTATTCCACCTTGAAGTGGTTGGCTCCCATGGTCCGCGCCTTGCCACTAGGAGTGACATCTATCCTGAGATCTTGGCACTTACAACCTCTCCTAGTGTTAGGTCAGAACTACCCAAAGCTTTCTCTTGATTGGCACAGCATCTCAGCCTTAGTTGAAATTTGGCATCCTCAAACTCATACATTCATTTTTCCATCATTCGAGGCCACTATCTTATTGGAGGAGGTAGAGACCTACTTCTCTTTACCCAGGTCCCAGGTGGGAGGGGAAGACTCAGTGTGTCATACTGTTGCCCCTATAGATCCTAGGCTTATCTTGGGAGGGTTCATACTAGATAGCAAGGATGTCCATACTTTCGTAGGCCCACGTCAGATTCACCTTCTTCCTCTTAGCCAGTGGGTAGTGGAGCATTGCAAGAACAGGTGTGGGTGGGATGAAGCCATAGCTAAGGCTGCGTCCATTTGCTTGTGCGGGGCCATCTTGTTTCCTTCAGTTGACCATGTGCTAGAGATTCCCCTTCTTAGTACCATTAGCGGCCTATGGCAGGGACTTTCCACCTCCCAGGCCATCCTTGCTTACTTGTACGAGAGCCTTACTTCAACAGCCTTAGGAGGTCCCCTGTTTGGTTCTATGATCCTTCTAGAGTGTTGGATGGGTGTTAGGATGAAATTCATCTACAAGGAGGATGTCACTTCAGCTAGCAGGATCTTCGGGAGCCACCCCCTCTTCTTCATAGGTGGCGCGTTCAGATTCTCTCTGCAGGTAGAGTGCAGGATAGCAGAAAAGAAGACCAGGGATGAGTGGCGATTGTACATCAACAGGCTGCCCCTGGATTGGTTCGTGATGCGCCCAGACTTCCTCCGTGATACCACCGTCAGAGTTCCCAGGAGGCCGGGCTTGGACTTGAGGCTCGTGAGCGACACCGCACTGGCGATGTACAGCCCACACCGGTGCTACCTACAGGTTGGACTACCCCGGACTATTCTACCAGCACTACCCCATCTTCTCGCACTACAGGCGAGGAGGATCGGTACAGAGGAGGACGAGCAGGCGGTCAGGAGTGCCCTGATCATGTGGGAGGTAAGCAGGGTGCTTACCCTACCAGCAGAGGTTACAGAGATCCCGGTGACGCGCCAAGCCTATGTTAGAGAGCTGAGAGAGATACGTCCCCGCGGGGATGCCCAGCGGAGGACTGAGTGATTTTCTTTTGTTTCATGATGATGTTGGATAGGACTTGTGCTTAGAAAGCTTGATATATGGAATGAATAAAATTGATGATTGGATTGAGTTTGAGCTTTGGGCTTGATGTGATTGCGTAGGTTGGGATAAGATTTTAACATTCACACAGTCACGAGCCAACTGAATTTTTCAGCTTCAACCTGCCCCTGTACACATACAAATACAAAAAACTGATTAAATCTGTTTTAGGCTTAACCCCTTGCCTATAACAAGTTAGGAAATGACCAGTTCTTGATTTTTAGTCAAGGGGTAAGCCTTATTAAATAGGCAAATAACAAATGTCAAATGAATGCAATGGATTCTATGAATGCAAATCAAGAAAATCTTTTTTTGTTGAAATTTTGAAAATATATGATTTTTGTTTGGATTTCAAAATATTTGATTTTATTTTGGATTTTAAACATATTTGATTCTTTTTGTGGATCTTGAAATATTTGATTTAATTTTTTTGGATATTGAAATATTCGATTTTTTTTGAATTTGAAATATTTGATTTTTTTGGATTTTAAATATTGATTTTTTTTAGATTTTAAAATATTTGATTTTTTTAGATTTTAAAATATTTAATTTTTTTGGATTTTGAAACCAGCTTAGACCTGACGACAGGGAACCTCCTATCTCTCCAGGGGCCTCCCGGGCTCAATGTGCAATATAAAAGGACCGCCCATGGCCGGTACTGACCTTGCTTTAACGGTGCCTCTACCGAGGCCATACCCGGGGTAGGATCCATTCCTTGGAAAATAAAACAGATTTTAACAGAAAAGTTGACGATAGGTATAGAGGTTTTTAGGGCTTGAGTTCTTCTCACAACACCCCATTTTTAAAGAATTTGGTCTGTTGTGCCGGGGCTTTGTGTCCATCCTCGAACCTACTTCCGCTCGAGGCACGCATACGACCGGGCTCATAACATCCGGCGGGAAAACTGTACTGCCACTCTTGTCGTGCCTAGTTTTATTGTTTTGGGGACTTTCAAAGTTTTTTGAGAGCTTCGAGCTTACGAGCTTTTAGCCTTGATTTTTGCCCCTTTTCTTCATTCCTTTCTTTCTTTTCTTTCTTGTTCTTTTGCGGAATAAGGTCATAATGGACTGCCCCTATTTGAGACCTCTTTTATTGGGGGGGTCTAGATCGGTTCTCGCCCCCCTTATTCACCCTTTGCCCCTATTTTCAGCCGAGAGAGAAGGAAAAACAAGGACTTTCACCCTCCCCGAAGCATGACCAAAGGAGAAACGGTGTTATGCAAAAGAAGGAAACCGACCCACGGGGGTCGTGTAGTGTGTGAAATGTTGAACCAGAGATTTCCTTTCGTGATCAAGTGAAGGCGCACCCCGCCACCAAGTCATTGCTGATTTGACTCTATGGATAAAAGCGTTTTAAATATAGTCCATTCCACGGATTTGGTAATTCTTCGCCCTCCGCGTTGATTAGACGATACGCATTACCCGGATAGACTTCCTTAACTACAAACGGCCCTTCCCAGTTGGCTTGCAGCTTAGACCTGGGACCTGCTGACCTGATAAATTTACGTTTCAAAACCATGTTACCCACTTGGAATTTTTGTTCGATAACCTTCTTTTGAAAATACCGCGAGACATGCTTTTGATAAACGAAACATGATTGGCCGCGCTAAGCCTCTTCTCGTCTAAGAGTTCCAGTTGGACTAGCAACGCCTCTCGACGCTCGTCGAGATTAAGTTCTTTGTCCAGCTGCACCCTTAGGGAAGGGATCAAGATCTCGTATGGGAGTACCGCCTCCATCCCATAGGTGAGAGCAAAAGGAGTTTGCCCCGTGGGAGTACGGACGGAGGTCGATAAGCCCATAGAGCTTCTACCAGTTTATCGGCCCAATCAATGAATTTGTGTGACTCGCATGTCTTCTTGATGATTTTAAGAGAAGGGTTTTGTTCGTGGCCTCGACCTGGCCATTACCTTGGGGGTAGTATGGTGATAAATGATGCAATGATATATTAAACTTCTTACAGAGGTCCCGGAGTTCTTGAGAAACGAATTGAGGCCCGTTGTCGGTGACGATATCACTTGGCACTCCAAACCGCGAGATGATATTCTTCAGGATGAAGCGGCATACTGTGGTGGCTTTGATTTCTGCATAGGCTTCAGCTTCCGCCCACTTGGTGAAGTACTCTGTAGCCGTCAGGATGAAGGACTTCTGCTTGACTGCGGAATTCAGGTCACCGAGAGGTCCGATGATATCAAAGGCCCACATGGAAAATGGCCAAGGAGCAGAAAGAGGATGAAGAGAAGAAGCAGGAGCATGGATCTTGTCAGCATGGAGCTGGCATTGAAGACACCTACGGACATAGGTGGAACAATCTTCTTCTAGGGTTGGCCAGTAATAGCCTTGCCTAAGAATCTTCTTCGCCAATGCCTGCCCATTTACGTGCCCTCCACACTCACTGGAGTGAGCTGCTTCTACTACCTTCCAAGCCTCATCGTCATCTAGACACCTCATTAGAACTCCATTGAGAGCTCGCCTATACAATTCTCCAACAACAATCGTGTATCTTGCGGCGACTCTTCTAATGGCCTTTCGCTGCTCGGCGTTTGCCGTCTCTGGGAATGAACCATCCCTACAATACTGCTCAATCTCATAATACCATGGTAATTCTTCTTCTTCTATGATCTCCTCAAGCTCAGTTAACGAAACTTCTCTCACCTCTTCCCTTTCTACCTTCCTTTCCACAGATTTCCTAAGGTTGTCGAACCAGGGATCCTGAAGAGAAGGGGCGTCTAACCGATGGACCACAATGGTCTCAGTGGCACGACTGAGGGGAAATGAAAGAGAAGAAGCTAGTGATGCCAGGGCATCAGCCAAAATGTTCTGAGAACGAGGAGTGTGAATATAGATAAGCTTCCGGAATTGCCTAGCCAAGAGTGTGACCAGATCTTGATAGGGCTTAAGCTTAGGGTCACGGGTGTAGTAAGTTGACAAAACTTGACGCAGCACCAACTAAGAGTCTCCTATGATGTTAAGGTATCGCGCGCCCAAGAGGTAGGCGTGCTTCAGACCGGCAAGGAGAGCCTCATACTCGGCTATATTATTCGTGGCAGGAAATGAGAGTTGATAAGCGATAGGGATGGTTACCCCTTCCGGAGTAAGGAGAACGGCACCGATTCCACTGCCCTGGGAATTGAGAGCACTATCAAAATGGAGAGACCAAAAAGGAAGATGAGTGATTACTGCCAAGTGTTCATCAGGGAACTCATCCTGGATTGAATTAGTGCGAGGGATGGGAGAATGAGCGAGGTGCTCAGCAATGGCATCCCCCTTGATTGCTTTCTGGACGATGAAGGTGATGTCGAACTGGGAAAGAAAGCTCTACCAGCGAGCTAATCGGCTAGAAAGGACAGGCTTTTCTAAAAGATAACGAATGGGTCCATTCTAGAGATCAGCCTAACCTCGTGGGCAAGAAAATAGTGTTTGAGCTTCTGAGCTACCCACACTAGCACTGCACAGGTCTTCTCCATGGTAGTATACTTGGATTCAGCGGGATTAAACAACCTCGAAAGGTAGTATGCTGCCCTTTCCCTTCCTTCATCATCTACCTGAGCCAGGACAGCACCTAGGGAGTCCTCAATCACAGAAATGTATAGGATCAGGGGTTTCCCGGGGACGGGTGGTTGTAGAACCAGGGGATTAGAAAGATAAACCTTAAACTCCTCATAGGCCTTTTGGCATTGTTCATTCCATTCAAACTTTGCTCCCGCCTTTAACAATTCATAGAATGGGCGGCATCTTTGCGAGTGTTGAGATATAAATCTCCTAATGAATTGTAAACGCCTAATTAAGCCTCGGAGTTCAGTGATGTTCTTAGGCGGCGGCATCTCCATAACGGCCTTTGCTTTATTCGGATCGATCTGAATCCCCCGTTTACTAACTATAAACCCGAGTAACTTCCCTAATGCAACTCCAAACACGCATTTCTTTGGATTCATCTTCAATTTATATTCCCTAGCCCTTTGCAACACTTTGGCTAGAATGGCGGGGTGTTCCTCTTGAGACCTCGACTTTACCTAAATATCATCCACGTAAGCTTCTAAATAGACATGCATCATGTCGTGGAAGATAGCCATCATTGCCCTCTGATAAGTAGCACCTGTATTTTTTAATCCAAATGGCATAACAACATAGCAGTATGTGCCCCAGGGCGTAGTGAACGAGGTCTTCTCTTGATCCTCAAGAGCCAGACGGATTTGGTTATATCCAAAATAACCATCCATAAACGAGAGGGCTTCATATTCAGCTGTGTTATCCTCCAATACATCAATGTGAGGAAGCAGGAAATCGTCTTTCAGACATGCCTTATTTAAGTCCCTGAAATCGAAACAAATCCGAATTTTGCCATCCTTTTTCATTACTGGGACTATGTTTGCCACCCACTGCGGATATAAAACAACTCTAATAAACCTGGCTTTATGCAATTTGTCGACTTCTTCCTTTATCCTTAAGGCCATCTGTGGGTGGAATCTTCTCGCTTTCTGCTTAACGGGTGTTGCCCCTGGTTTAAGAATCAATCGATGTTCAACTAATGTGGGGTCAAGACCCGGCATGTCCTCATAGGACCAGGCAAACGAATCGCTATACTCCCTCAAAACTATGATGAGCTCCTCTTCAACCTGAGGAGGGAGATTAGCAGAAATAAGTATGGGCCTGGGGTCCTCTTCGGTTCCAAGATTAATTTCTTTAGTGGGTTCATCCACTGCCGAGGATGGTTCGTCAAACCTCTTCAAACCTTGTGCGTACAGATTAGCAGTGTCATCCACATCGCTTTCCTCATCATTAGCTGGGTCCTTCTCATTCACAATTTCATATACCCCTAATCCATCATTGCTCCACTCCCCATGCAATTCCTCATCTTCTTCTAAAACAATTGCGGTCTCTACAAACTCTGGGCACCTAAGGAGGGCATGGCACCTCTCGGCCAAATCTTGCAAAAACCTATCAGGGATGGATTTAGGACGACGCATCACAGGGTGCGCTGCAAACGAGGACGGGCTGACTAAACTCGAACTAGACTCTACCCCAACCGACTCCACTAACCTAGGAGACTTTGCACATTGTACATCTAACCTAGGAGATAGGAAATCTACCAGAAAAGGAATAGGGGTCTCATGCCCCTAGGAAGCTGAGCAGAACACAGTGTAATCTTCCATTGAAACCTCCGTTTTAAAATTGGCATTTTTTTTAGAGGTCGGAGGAGATCACGCAACATGAGGACGGAGGAGGAGGTAGTTGCATGGGCAACAAATCGGGGAAGATGCAATCGAAGAACGGATCAGAGGATCGAAACCACATCTCGTGGAGTTGAGCATTGGGGGGAGGAGGAGTAAACAAGGTTGAAAGATCAATAGGCGGGCAGCGCCCGCAAGCACAAGGAACAAATAAAATTTCAGGCGATCTCTCCGTGAAGTACGGGTCGACCGGAATTGGAGGGGAACGGGGGACAAACCCCAATTGTTGGAACAAAGAGGCAAGACGGGACGGGGACAGAGAAAAGGTGGTGATAGAGCTCCCAACTTCCCGTGGCCCCCGACGGACCAGCTGCGTTGGAGAATGCTTCACCTGCTGCATCTCCTTCTTCCTCGGACGGTCTTCTCTTTTACTGAACAACTTTTCAAAACAACCAGCAAAATCTTCCATCTCACCCACCAACCCCTTCAGCGGCGGCGGTGGGTCAGAATCATCACAAGCGGCGTCAACCTTCACATCATCACATGGCGGTGGTTGCTTCAGAGTGCCGGGCTGCAGGGGGCCTTTCACAAAATGTTGTTGATAGTCCCACGTCAACGGCCCAGAGTCTCCAAGTATTGACATTGCTGAATCACGGTAGCCAAGGCCTCGGTGGCCCATCTTCCTGCCTTTAGGGACGGGCTTGGTCCGTCCCTGTAATTGTGCGCCGAGACCCAGGCCCGACTGATAACCCAATTTCAGAATCATGTGCCACCCCTTTGAATCTCTTATCTTGGACTTGATCTTGACATTTGTTGGTGCAGTGGCGGGCTTGCGTGACGCATATGCCCATGAATAATTCAAGTCCATTACTGATAAAACTGGCCTATTACTTGGCCACAGTGTAGGGAGAATCTTATATGTGATGGCATCCACAGACTGGACGGTGGAGATGCTTTTCACTTTAACCACCCGGCCCTGGAATGGGAATTTCAGGCATTGATGGGCGGTTGAAGGCACGGCATTTAAACTGTTTATCCATGGACGACCCAGAATAGCTTTGAACATTGGGTCTATGTCCAACACATAAAACTCCACATCCATAACCAACGGCCCTTGCTCGGCCTGTACAGTCACAACCCCGTGACAAGCACGCCTGGAATTGTCATATGCTGCTATTGTGGTGGGTGTTGGCTTAAGCATATCCTCTGAAATGTTACAAGCACGGAGGGTACTCAATGGACACACGTTTATCGATGCTCCTGTGTCCACAAGGGTAGACTCAACAGCCACTTTATTCAAAGAAATGGTAATACAGAGTGGCATCTACCGTGCCTCTGGGGGAGCTAGTTATGACTCAGAAAATGAAATAGAGGGCCCCCTTGTGATGGTTGCCAACACCGTTGGTAAATTGTCCACCGCCACATCTTCATTCACCATCACTTTATGCAAAAAAGTCTTCAAAGCATCCTGATGTAGCGGTGACCTCTTGATCAATTCCAAAACTGAAATCTTGGCCGGCATCCGGTTCAAGTGCTGTTACAAGTCGTACTTCGTGCCTGGCACGGGATCTGCATCTTTAGCTTTTGAGGAAGAGGGATGAGGGGTAGGTGCGGGTGCGGGTGCACGAGAAGAAGGGTAAACCTTGTGGAATGGATTCCCGCTCCAAAGGGCGCAATGTGGTGCCGGCACGGCCTGAGATGGACCCCCGCCTGGCCTAGTGGGGTAGGTGGAAGGGGTAGAAATGGGGGTGAGGATGGCGAAAGTTGGCCTGATGGGCCCTGGTGAAGGGTAAATGGGCGAGGGGTTAAGTGGAGGGGTGATGATAGAGGGTATGGTGGGTGATGGCGAAAGGACTGGCGGTATGGAGGGGAATGGGGTGGGCCTGATGGGTGATGCAGAGGGAATAATTGGTGGAGTGGTGGTGAGAACGGCGGGCCTGAGAACGGAGGGGATAGCAGGTGCGGGGGAATGGTTATGGTGGAAGGCCAAGAGGTGTGCGGGGGTTTCATCATCAAAAGTCCACCCAGCATTGGGGGCTGGGTGCTGAACAATGTTCACCTGGGCTGGTGCCGGCGCCGGCGGCTGTTGTTGTTGCTGAGGAGCAGGCTGATGTACTGTCATGGGATTCTGATGGATCCCAAGGTCCTGTTGCTGCTGCTGTTACTGGGGTTGCTGTTGCTGTTGGGGTTGCTGTTGCTACTGTTGTTGGGGCGCCGCCTGCTGCGGCCTAGCTTGTCTCTGTCTCTGCTTGATGTCCTCGATCAACTGGTGCATATGGGCCCAATCAATCCTCTGGCCCTCGTGTAAATCATACACCAAATCTCTAAACTGATAGCACCGCTCTATTGTGTGCCCGGGCTGCCGATGATATATGCAATATCGAGATTGATCGGCGGCCGGATTCCAATTCTGACACTCCGGAGGCAATTGAATATCACCAGTATACATCAAAGCAGAGAAAATATCAGGCAGTGTCTCAGGAAGAGGAGGGTAATGGGTCCTCTTTGGGCTCGGTCGAGCAGGTCCGTAAGCGGCAGGTGGAGGAACATTATGATATTGCGGCGGCCGCTGAGACTGTTGGGGTGGTGGTGGTTGTTGCGGGTGTTGAGGAACTTGGAAAGTGGGTTGGGGAACTTGTGGAGTGGCGAACTGGGGGTTGCGTGGAGGCTGCGGGAAGCGAGGCGGAGCAGCTTGGTGGGGAAACTGAACAGCCTGGACCTGCTCGTTGATTTTCACTCCCTCAGTGATGGGGCCCTGGGACTTTCTGGCGGTTTTGGGTTTCTGGGCCTCAAACAGTGAATGAATAGGTGAGTCTTTAAACTGTGTCTGTATGAACCGAGCTCTACTGTACAACTGGTGCATATTCGAAATGTCATTCATTGCCAAAATATTTTTGAGTGTTGGGGTGGCGTTGGAGATCAGCAACTTAACTTTCTCTTCTTCCGGGATTTGCCCGGGCACACGTGAGGCCATCTGCCTCCATCGATCCGCATAGGTCACAAAATCCTCCTCCGGCTTCATCTTTTCCGCTACCAGGTCGGTGAAGGAATACTCGGGACTGACCCGATCTTGGAACCTCTGAATGAACTTCTCCTTGACTGTCTTGAAATTTTCGGCCTCCTCCATAGGCAAGGTATAGAACCACTCCAGGGTGACCCCTTCCAATGATCGGCGAAATAAGTAAGCCATCAGGCGATCATCATGCTGGAACTGTGCTGACTCGTAAAGAAACTCCCGAACATGAATGAACGGGTTGCCGTTCTCGTCATATTTTCGGTACACGGGGAGCTCGGACTGAGGAGGAAAATGAATGTCCCTGAAGTTAGGAATAGGGACGTCAGCCAAAGATTGCGGGCCAACCCGCTTGTGGAGGAGGTCAATTTGTTGCTGCATAGTAGCCCATTTATCAAGAATTTTCTGTTCCCGGGATGGAGGAGAAGGAGCAGGAGGAGCAGTACCTGGATACGTAGCCAAATGAAAAGCTGACTGAGGGGGCAGCCCGTAAGATGGGTAATGGGCTAGGGAAGGGCCCACATCCGCATGAGCCAGCTGGGTGGCTCCTGGTTGCAACTGAGTAAAGTCTGCCGGGGCTACAAGGGCATGCGGCGATGGAGAAACAGTGACATAGGGATCAAGGTAAGGAACAGAGGGGATTTGAGACTTCCCCTTATCGAGCGACTGATGGGCCGAGGTAGAAGCCTGGCCCATTTCCATGCTGGAGTACCGAAGGATCTGAGGACGGGTGGGAGTAAGGTCAATGGGGGCCACAGAGGTGGTCCCAACAACAGAAGATGTAGTGGCAACAACATTCATGCCACGAGAAGGAGCTGAAGTCGGGGAATTGCCCCCTACAAGGCCTGCCGGATGAGATGGAGCTGGGTAGGGTCCAGCTGGGCCATCATGTTGAGAATTTGATTGGCCGGATTCTGAATGGACGGATCGGAAAGAGACGGTTGGGAACCCTTGCCAAGAATGGTCGGGAGTGGAGGGGTAGTCCCCTCTCCTCCCTGCATATGGGTGACCCTAGATGGGTCCTCAAGAAGGCCGCGAGGAAGAGAGTCCTCGTGGGACTGGGAGAAGTCGTATGACGACATGGGAGATGATGAATCAAACAAAGGATTAAAGTAAGAATGGAAATGAGAACTGACTCTAGGAGATGATCCTGAGAGAAAGAAACAACCCTACATACACTAAACCCCTCAAGACTAGAGCAAATAATCTTAACCAAAGCAAAACCTCAAACAACTAAGCATCCAATGGAGAGGAGAGATGAGAGGAGAGTCAAGCACTTAAGCAATCAAGTTGTCAAATGATGCACGATAATTTTTAAATTCTTCTTATAGGACCTTAGTGGATTTAATTAATATATGAATCCGCTCGACCACAAGGTACCTAACCAGAGTGGGAAATGAGGAACTGGGTGACTCTACAGGGATCTCTCACTCGCGGATGCAAACCCTAGACTGGGGGTGGATACGGTACAACCTACCCGGCGTCCGTGTGGGAATCCACGACTCAAGGGGGCTTACGGAGGTCCTCAGCAAGGTCTCCTAGTCGGCTCCGAGTATGGAGATGAGAGGAAACCCTACCTCGGTAGGAATGCAACTACTATGAAAGAGATGGATGCTCCTATGTGCACCGGAGTGCATGTAAAATCTAGCCTAGCAACGATCAACCAATGATCAATCAAATATATAAGCAATGAAAACAATCATGCAGCAATGATATGGGAGTAGGGGGAGACCAATAACTAGCACCAAAGATCATGAATCTCATGGAACATGGCAATCAAAAATGAATTACGAGTGCACTGTGGCACCACAAAGATGGTCTATGTGAGACCGCTCAAAGGGACAGACGGTCTGTAAAGAACCGTATAAGCCAGGGAGCAATAGAACGGCAGAATAACTGCAAAAGAATCACAGGGTGCTGGAAATGAAGGACGGCATAGATGAGAAACGTACCAGGAAGCGCGGTCTGTGGACGGCCGCGTAAGCTCTGGGACGGATCTCTAGCAACCGTGTACCTACAACCAGACCAACCAGAAGCGTACCTGTGCCAGAAAGATTGACGGCCAAGGACAGGCCGTTCAGAAGTGTGGACGGTCGATAGGAGGCCGTCTATGATAGGACGCTTGCAGGAGAACTGGCACTGTTCGCAGGGAGGAACGGTGGACGTGCAGCCGCACAGGGGATGAACGGCTCTGGGAGAACCGTTCACGTTCCAGAAGGTATAAAACGCAACCCAACCTACAATCACCTCAAGAAGAAGACTAACACAACGAAAGAAGGGGTCAGCAAATCACTAACACGATGGGCACTAGGTGTCCCACCGTGATCGCCACAAAAGAAGGGTGTAGATATATTTCTCCTCCCGTCCGTTCTTCCAATGCCTTCCCAATGTCTATCCTACCACATCCAACATGGGAAACGAATGAAGACAGAAGAAAAGGGAGGTATAAAAACCTGTGATCGCCACCAAGGTGCCGAACGTGATGAACACGCCGTACCTTGGAAAGAGGGAGAGGTACTCGCCTGACCTGCAGCGCTGGGAAGATGGACGTTTCAAGAAGAACCGCCTGTAAGATGCACGGTCTTACGATAGACCGTTTAAGAACGCTGTAGAAGATGTGGGAGGAAGCACTCCTGGCAGTTGAACGGCTCTATCACGACCGCAGGAAGAAGAAGGACGGTCCAGGCTGCACCGCACGTCTTCTTGAACCGACTGTAGAGAACTGCGCAAGATCACCAAGCCAGAAGTCACAAAGGGTCCAACCTCCACCCTCTCCGGCCGGCCAGAGGGGATGGGCCTCGTGCTAGGGATTGCTGACATGCAAAATGATGTGAAAACACAAAGAGAAAACCTAGATTAAAACTGAAAAGTGTAGTAGATGCCAAAATAACAAGAAATGAACATGAATAAGTGGAAAGGGGGATACCTGGGGGCTTTTAAACCCCTAGGGTGTCATAAACGTGGGTGGGTGTGTGCATGGCAATGAAGATGAAGAAAAACGTGGGGAGAAAGTGAGAAAAGTGATGCATGCAATGAAAAAGAGGACAAAACGTATCAAACGCACAAGACTTAAAAAAACTAGACTACTCCCTGAACCAGAGGCTTATATGGACGTGGAAAGCCTCCCTCTTTGGTGCTAGGTCGCTCAAGAATGCGGCAGGGCTTCACCGTCGACCAAAAATCTCCCCCCTTTCAAACTCGGCCTTTAGGGTCTATTTATAGAGCACCTAAAGTCCTAGCTCGAAATTAGGGTTTAGAAGCATTTTCAGGTCGAAATAATCAAAGGAAAATAATAGATAATCAAATTATCTCTCATCCAGTCGAAACGGCACTCAAAATGGTTCATTATCTGCAGAGAAAATGACGGGAGAAGTTGGGGATAAAACCACGGATAAAGAGATAAAATCTGTTGAAATTCAGGAATCGAACGGATGAACGGTCTATCATGGATGTGCGGTCACGTCCTGGCCGTCCAACCCCTTCGGTGGAAATTCAAAATAAATCATAAATAATCCAAATTATCCATCGAACGGACCGAAACCTTCACCGTTGGACTCTCATAGATGAACGGCTCAGATGAGACCGTTCAAAGGTAAAGCGGCCAAAGACAAACTGTTCTAGCCTTGTCAATGATAAATAGATTAATTGGATAATTATCTGAGAACACCACCAAGCGCAGGACTCTGAGAGATGAGCGGCTACCATCCGTCCGTTCATCAAGTTGAACGACTAGAGGAGGGCCGCATAAATGCTTGTCGGTGGAAATTCAGAAAATTAACCAAAATATGCCAAAATAGGTGGATGGTCCACAGGCAACCGCACATTGATTGGGCGGCCAGGGATGCACCGTACATGTACATGGGTGTTTAAACTCATGGAAAAGCCCAATCAACCAAAACCAAGGTCCGTTAAGCCCTGAATCAACTCGGACCTAACCAGGGAGGGAGGCTACCCATAAAACTGGCCCAAGATATGCCTGAAAATAGCCCCAATGAGTGATGGACAACTCGAGGCATCAACAAATGGGAGTAAGAGGAACGACTCAACTTATCGGCAAAAAACGGGTGTCAACAGCGGACGTCCCTATGCGAGAGAAACGTATGGATCTGCGCAGTTGAGGAACCGGCAAAGAGTCAAGGGTATCGGCTTTCCGCGTGCTCGGATCGAGTCACGGGACGGGTTCCACTCACTCTCACAGCGGTGATTGAAATTTGAGCAAGCTAAGTTATCCTAACATTCTAGTAGCGACATATATAATTATATATTAAATAAGCAAAAATGCCGAGTGAGGAGTGGAAACAATACCTCCACGCTATCGGGCGTGGGGAAGACGTTCTCGGCCAAGGTTCGTACTCCCGATACAGTAATTAGCCAAATATTACAGAAGTGAAATTTATTGCCCACTCCACGCAGGGAGGTAAAGGCTACACGTAGGACCCGGGAGTAGCAAACTCGGGTTGATGGGCAGCAACCCGGAAGGCTCTCGGGCCAGAGATGGGCTGCTGGTCCGACTCGGTACTGTTCCAACTCACTAGACAGAAACCGAACTTGGCATGTGGGACGGCGGCTTCCGGTCACCTTCTGATCACGGCAGCTGACTGGGATGTCGGTGGAAGACCCCTCTTCGATCTCTGAACTCGGCGGTGGCTGAATCGATGTCGAAGTAATTTTGTAAGAATTAACTTGCTGCTGCCTTTGCTGGCCTGTTCACGGAACAGGTTTGCGCGACCCGGCGAAAAGAATTGTTGTGCCCAGATTCGGAGGTGGATCGAGGCGAGATCGGCGCCGTTGGATAGAGGACTCCAATGGCTACAACATATAATTACTTCAGGTCCATCCAGTAGATGGATTAGAAATGAAAATGACTGTTCCCCAGGTATTTCTGCTGGCTCGGATTACAAACAATCAGGATAGAACATGATCTGCCTGAGACTGAATTTTGACCAACATAAAAATGATGGACCTAGACTCTGAGAAAATTATGGGTGGAAGGGGGGGATGTGAGGAACACGTATGATTTTTTTGGGATTTTTTGGAGTTGACTAAGGGGGAGGGAAACTTACAACAACAGACTATTATCCCGCAGATCTACAAACTGGCAGACTGCTGGGGGAAAACTTAATTATTGGGAAAAATAGCAAATGAAGGCGGAATGACACGAAATTTGAACTGGTGATGGGGAATGACAGGAAGAACAAACTCTCAAAATTTGGGGTTGAACAAATATACGGACTAGGAGATAGAATTTCGGCCTCAGCTTGCTGTCCAGAGATGGACAGAACTCCGATGAGGCGGCGGTGGTGGTGCGATGGCGGCTCGATGGCGGCGGCAGCGGCGGTGCTGAGCTTCTCACTCAGAGAGGGGATGATAAGGAGGTATATCACCTCTGAAATGGCTAGCTCTCACAGCTATAAGGGGTGGGGGTGGAGAGAGACAAGGGGCACCCTTGGGCTCTTCACAAAAAAAACTGATTTTTTCTTCACTTAATTCTATGAAATGTGGAAATACAAGGTTTATATAGAAATGTATAAAAGACCTAAGCTATCCCTAGATCTAGGGTTAGGGAGGGGCCAATGATGGATAGGAAATAGTCCTCCCATGTGGTCAAAAAAACCAAAATAAAACAAACATATATGGGGAGGTGCGCCCCCCTCTTGGAGAAGGCAATTTGGAATTGGCTTCTCCATGGTCCAAGTCCACCTTGGACCATGGACCAACCCCCATGGACCCTAGAAGCCAAGTGGCCCAATGAGAGAGAGGGTGGGGGCCCCTACTGGGCCTACGTGGCCCTTTTACACATAAACCCAAATAAAACCCAAAATAAACACACATTACACACCAAGTACAATATTACAAAAATACATTCCAAATATTTAATGGAATAGCCCCGATGCCCCATCAATTCTCCCTGGGTGGGAAGAACTCGACCCCGTCAAGTAAGGGGTGCGGCTGCTCGCTCCTGCGGATCTCGTTCCATCCTCTGTAGCTTCACCTAGCTGATCAGATGTGGGTCGTGCTCTCCACCGTACCGGGTAACGTGGGGACACTCCACTCCGAGTAATAGTCACCTGCTCATCCCGTATATGTTCTATATACACACGCTGCTAGGAATGAGGCTGGTGGTGGACACTCCGAGGTGGGATCACTCACAAGGGGTGGAGACGGCTCAAAGACTCACGAGGAATCACCGCTGGGTCCCTGTATGTGATTGGATCCGACACATAGAAAGGTAGAGTTGATCCCCTATTCCTTTGGCAAGTCTACAATGTATGCATGAGATCCGACTTGCCTCACACTCGAAAGGGACTGACATCGCGAGCTGACATGAGACTGACTGGACTCAACACATGCAGACTCTCACAGACTGTACGAAATAAAGACTCACACACATGACCCTAGACTCATACATAATGCGGTATACTAGCTACTGAGCATTTTGGAGGTCTGGTGGATCCCCCTGGACATCTTCCTTGTCACGAAAGAACTCGATAGCTAGGTCTTGCTCGGCCTCATAGCTAACTGACACTAGCCCTGATGGTGAGGCTTCTCCAACCCTGTGGTCCCCAATGACTAGGGATGTACGTGTGGGGCACTGGCCTACAAAGTGGCCAAACCCCTGGCAGCGAAAACACTACTGACATGACCCACTAATCTCCCCGATAAGTGGTCCCTTACCCTTATCCTCCCAACGGATAGATGGTGTAGGCAACAGGGGAGGGGGTGGGGGTGCCGGTAGACGAGCAATGGGTGCTGGGGGGCGGGCAATGGGTGCCGGTGGTTGGAATGGTGGTAGATCCCTTGGCGGGGGAGGGCGAGGCCTTAGAGTGAATTGCTCCTAATGGGCGGGCTCCTAAGGTCGAGCGATGGGGGCCCTCTGATATGGGCCTAAAGAGCTACGGGGCTTGGCACTACGAAGAGGGATGGGGCCCAACCGTTGGGTAGACTCGAACTCTCCCTCAAACTGCTCCAACTCAAGAGCAACCTGATATGCCTCTTCCATGGTCTTGGTATCACGGCGAAAAAGCTCATACTGGTAGTGTGGCCGCAAACCACGTCGAAAGAGGGAAATAGGCATGGAGCTCTCCTCCGTGACACCACATTGCAAAAAATACTCATCATATTCAGCGATGTACTCGGAGAAGGGATGATTGTAGCAACCCTGGTGAATTGAAGGAATAAAATCCTAAATGGATTAAAAATTAAACCAATGTACAAGGCCAACCCATATATATATATTTAAAACATATATATGTGTATACGAGATGGGCCTCACACTTAAACCATATAACAAATGGGCCAAAGATGAAGGGCGCCTCCTCTTAGGGCACCAATTGATGAATCGAAGACCCCTCATGGGGGCGCCAATTACCTGAAGGGCACCCCTATCTTGGGCGCTAATTACATGAAGGGCGCCCCTCCTCTGGGCGCTATTTCCTTGCAGTAGGAAAATTGGTAAGTCGACTGTAGTGTTTTGTTCGAACTAGGAAGCATTGGCCGTTCAGGAAGGATAACATCTAGAAGGATTAACACATAGGGAAGTTTAGATACTAGTAGGATTCCTTCCATGGAAACTTTGATTCCAATCAAATTCTAATCCATAATCGAATCCCTTCTCTATAAATACCAAACCCCCTCCATCGAACCCTCTGTTGACTCTATATTTCAAAGACATCCTACTGCTCTTCGTTTCCCTACAGTTACTGTTCCTTTCTCTTCGGTTGTACGTGGAGAGGAGGCTCTACTTTCTTCTCTGCATCTTCCAGGAGGAGGCTTGTGGCTGCTACTCTTCTTCTTCCGTGGTGGTTGCCGTAGAAGAAACCTGCTGCTTCTTTCGTTGGTGCTGTCAAGGGATCGTTTACCTACGGTTGTAGTTCTACTACTACTACCGTGTTCTTCTTCCTCTGAAGCTGTAGTGCTCAGATCATCTTCTTCTTCCTGCTGCCGTTGTCTAGTTTCTCTGTTGCAAACAGAGTATCGTTTTGTGGTTATTCTTGTGGTTGATTCTTCAATCTCTTCACGATTCTCTCATCTAGATCACTACAAGGTAGGTGTTCTCAAGTACAAGCCCAATCTAATAGTTATCAGATCATGATCATGCATATAGGTCTGTTAGATGGTTTCCAGTAGGTTTTGTAAAGTTTTTATTGAGTTTTAGTAGAAGGCGCCTCTTGATAGGGCGCTATTTGATATAACGACAGTGCAAACAGTCGTCTGTTAGTTGGTTAATTAATAAATACACATGTTCAAAATTTAATAACGGTGAACCATGACATCTAATATAATACATGAGAATACTGCTAGATTCCCACTATCTTTCTCTACATGTCCATGTACTTGTTCCAGCCAAATTATTTTTATTGGAAACGTTCTACTGTTCGTGACCTAATATTATCAGCCTTCACTATTCTATATAGCGCCCCTAACTTGGGCGCTATATCCCTAAAAGGTGGCAGCAGCTAGGGCGCTATTCAACTGAAACGTGGCAACAGCCAAGGCACCATTCACTTAAATTCTAGAATTTAATATATATACAGGTCTTAATATATTTAGAACCTGGATACAACGACTGAATGAACAGTCATTATATAATGAATTAGCGACCCTGCCCAAGGCGCTATTTCATGAAATGAAGACTTGACCTCAGGCGCTAATTACCTGATTTCTGATTTTTCGTGGTTTTTTGTAACCCTTTACAGTGGGTTATGTATATAGGCACTATATTCCATTCCGTGAGTATAGTCTCACGTTTCATGATGTATAATCGATTACCCCTCAACTCTTGGTGACATACGAGTCCTCCGTTGGATATTCCGTTCCTTCGGACTGGTAAGTTAGTCATTGGGACCTCCGTAAGACTCCTTGTAGCCTTGGATTCCCTCAAGGCCGATTGAGCAGGTTGTACTACTAAAACCTATGACACTTTTTGATTGCCATGTCCCTCTAAAGAAACATGGTATACTGGCCCTCATGGTATGCTATTTAGCCGCCGTGAGAATAATTCTTGAGCTAATGGAATGGGAAAACCATACCATTGCTATCAATCTTGGATTGTGTGCCTCTACGAAGACACCAATTCTTTCTACCTATCATGTACAAAGGACGAAGAATCATGTGAATATGAGTGCTTATTCTTATTTACTTGGCACCCACTAGTGAGTCAAATCCACCCAGTTTCTATAAGTATCGTGATTGTACCGACTTGACCGTAGTATGTCCTTATCGAAAGTTCTATCCTTGTGATTCTATTCCATGAGATCTACCTTATATTCCTACAAAGGTTCATTCCGTTGAAATTTTATATTGGCTATAACTAAAGTGGATGTCGAAATACATGACTCAATGCTGACGCATATAAGGGCCCGATCTGGTCCTGGGAGGAGCACCCGAAAGTACTTGTGCCCATGAGAGCTATTATTGATCACGATGTGGCATTGCACCGAAGTGCATGACTTGCTTGATTGGACATTTCCACAAACTCTTGTACTTGTACTTGACTTGACATGACGTGACATACGTGGCCCGAAAAGGGTATTTACTTACTTACTTGATAACATGATAGCAGATTCTTGACATGACTTGATAAACGTACATGCTTGCCTATCTTGATATAATTATATGAAATCTTGGATATCTTGCTAGGTCATTCTAAGTTATCTCTTGCTATACACTCTCTCTATTGTCGTTTCACGTGGAAATATATAGCGTTACTTGCATCCATGCAACATGTAATTTACTTAAAGCAAGCTAGCACTTGAGATATAATTCCTACTGAGCATTTGCTCACCTTGTGTTTTCTCCTATTTTTCAGGTAATTCTGATAACGAGACTCATTCGGATGGGGATTAACCCGAGTGAAGAGTTTAGAGCCATTCCAACCGTCAAGCGTTATCTAGTACTGTCTTTTCTATTTTCTTGAGTCATCCATTGTACTTTTATTTTATTGAGTTCTTAGTTCTTTTATCATGAGTTGTAATAGAAGAACCTGAAGGTTTATGATTAATAAAGGACTTGGTTATCATTACTTATGCGCGCTCTGTCTATGAGTGTCAAATACACTTAGGCTCTGATTAACATGAATGATATAACTCATCACGCATCTCCGGATTCTTTCTGCGCTCGGGACGTGACAGTTTTTGTGGTATTAGAGCCTAGGATATTCAATTCCTAGGAACCCAAGTCTAAGGATAGGTTTAAACCTTTACCCGGTGAGATTAGGTAGAGCCAAGGGTTAAGTTAACTTAGAAACTAGAACCTTTGGATAATTCCATATTAACATAGTTATCTTAATAATTGTAGGATCATGGCCGCAGAACGTGCTCAGTGGCGTGATATGCAAAGGACCGTGCAAGGTCTCACTCAAGCACTACAACAGGTAGCCCAAGGAGGTGTTAATCATGGAGCCGGTAGTCTCCTTCAAGGTTTTCATAATATGAACCCTCCTAAATTCATAGGCTCGATCGATCCGGATGATGCCGAGCATTGGATAAGGGAGATTGAACGGATATTCCGTGTCATGCAATGCACGGACCAAGAAAAAGTTCTATTGGCCACATTTCAGTTAGAGAGAGATGCCCATTCCTGGTGGGAGTCCGTAGAAGCTACGGTAGAAAAAGATCATGTTTCATGGGCTGAATTCAAGGAATATTTCAATAACAAGTATTTTTCTGATCGAGTACAAGAAAAGAAGGCTACTCAATTCGCTACACTTAAACAAAGAACATTAACGGTGGCCGAGTACGAGGCTCAGTTCTCTAGGTTAGCACGGTACGCTAAACACTTAGTAAGTACCGAAAAGATGAAGGTAAGAAGATTCCTAAATGGGCTCAGGCCTCAATATATTACACAATTGGCGCCAATGGACATACAAGTCTACTCGGAGATAGTACGGTGAGCCCAATTATTAGAAGATGCCACGGAGTTGTCCGACAAAATATGTGGGAAGGACAAGAAGGAGCATGTTACTAGCTCCGGTACTTTCAAACCCTCCTTCAATAAAAAGAGAACCAACGATGGAGGTACTCCCTCCCAAGAGAAAAAGTTCAATAAGACTAAACCTTTCTCCATTACTACCACACCTTCTAAAGAGGAGTGTAAACATTGTGACAAGACCAGCCATAGGGCCGAGGAATGATGGACAAGACTCGAAGCTTGCCTCCGTTGTGGGAGCCGTGAACATCAAATTCCCGATTGTCCATTACTCAATGATCAAGCCGGAGATGAAAAGCGCCCGGTGAAGAAGAATGCACGTCTGCAAGCTCTTCAAGAGTCAGAAAAAGAGGAAGGCGGACTAGTGGAAGGTACACTCAAGATTTGTTCGAAGCATGCTCATGTCTTGTTTGATATCGGTGCATTGCACTCTTTTGTTTCAAAGAAGTTCGCTGATCCATTACCTATGGAACCGGAGTGGATACATCTAGTAATTGCAACCCCACTCGAAAATGAATCCGAGATCTCACACCACTATTCCAATTATACAGTTATGGTAAAAGGGAAAAATCTGCCAGCAGACTTGATATGTCTAGATTTAAAAGGATACGATGTTATCTTAGGAGCCGATTGGCTATCTACACATAAGGCCGTCATTGATTGCCGTAAAGGCAAGGTAACTTTTAAAGAGTTTCCAAAACTTGTCTATACTAGCCCCAAGAGTCGGAACAAGTCACCTCTTATTTCGGCTCTCCGAGCTAGCAAGCTTACAAGGAAAGGATGTGCTTCCTTCCTTGCTTTTGTCACCATAAAAGAGACTAAGAAGACCAAGATAGAGGACATCCCGGTAGTTCGGGAGTTTCCAGATGTATTTCTAGACGATTTTCCTGGATTACCCCCACAAAGAGAATTGGCCTTCACCATCGACCTGGTCCCTGGTGCTGGTCTAGTTTCCAAGGCACCTTATAGGATGTCCCATGCCGAGCTCAAGGAGTTAACGGAACAATTGATGGAGCTTCTAAAGAAGGGATTTATCAGACCAAGCACTTCCCCGTGGGGAGCGCCTATATTATTTGTAAAGAAGAAGGATGGATCCATGAGGTTATGCATTGACTATCGACAGTTGAATCATCTTGTTAGGTTCGGTGCAGTATTCAGAGGGGGGGGGTGAATGAATATAACCCTTTAAAAACCTTTACCCAATTAAAAGGTTATGATGCTCACTAACTATCTAGAGTGCTAACTAGACAGATGTATCAAATCTGAAAGACTAATTAGCAGTAGCACCATTCTTCCACTCAAATAAACTTTCGCTCACTCAACGGATTAAACACTCAGAACAAGATCTGATCAACCACTTGGAGCGCCCCTATGCAAACATCTAGCGGAAGCAAAACATATAGAGAAATCAGACCACTGCACAGAGGATTTTTAGGTGGTTCGGTCCTCCAGACCTACATCCACCCCACACTCAAACCGAGTGTGGCTTCCACTAGCTCACGCTAGAAACAGCAGACTCAGTCTGCAACAAACGCTGCCAAACAGCTTGACCAGGGGAACAACCTCCCCTCTTCCTCCCAACCGGAGGGAACCACTAGTGACACCAGTCACTAGCAAACCAGAGACACAAGGTCTCTCTTCCTCCAGACCTGGAGGGAACCCCTGGACTTGAATCCACAAGCCCAGAACTGGAGACAAGTCTCCCTTCCTCCAAACCGGAGGGGATCAACAAGTAGCTCCCAACTACTTGCAACTGGAGATCAGATCTCCCTTCCTCCAAACCGGAGGGAACCCACAAGTAGCACCCAGCTACTTGCAACCAGAGATGTCAATCTCCCTTCTCCTGAACTAACAGGAGGAACCCCGACCACTCTACAGAGTATCGGAAACACAGCAAACCAGAAAACAAAGGAAAGAACAGTAAACGAAAAATGACTTCAGCAAAACAGAAAGCTGAAAAACGAAACACATAATGTGGCTCTCAACGGAGCTGACTGGCCTGGATTTGATCCACGGTCCAGTAGACGGATCTTCAGGTAAGATCTTCCTTCTTCTCCACGAGCTCTCTCGCTCACTCTCTATCTTTCTTTCTCTTTCTTCTGCTCTCCTCTCACTCTCTGCTTCTTCTTCTCTTCACACTCTTCTCGAGCTCTCTACCTCTCTTCTTCTCCTTCTGCTCTTCTTCTTTCTCTTTTCTTCTTCTATCTGGATCGTGGCTCTCTGTATACGCTTTTCTTCTCGCCAACTCGATCACCTTCATCTGTGGACGAAGGTCTCATATATATAGCAGCAGCAGCATCATCAGCCACGACGTGTGACCTCCACATTTCCAGCCCTAAGAATTCGGACCACGTGGCACTCTCTCAGCAGGCTTCATTCCAGCCTCGGATCACGTGCTGCTCAGGTCACTTGGGAATATTTCTTCCTCGGACCTGCAAGGAGATGAAAACCATTACAAACTGAGGGCCACAATAACTAAATCTGCACGAAGTATGTAGTAGTAATTCTAGATGCACTGAGAACGACACGAAGAAGATGAAAACAACACGAGGTAATAAGAAGGACGACACGAGATACATTGTGACAGAACAGACACAACGAAGAGACCGACACGAAGTGAAACAAGAATGACACGAAATGGCAACAAGGAGAACGTTACGAGATACATACGATGACAAAGGCACGAAGTAAAGAAAACGACACGACGTAATAAAAATCAAAGAGAACGGCTCGAGAACAACATGGACTGGCAACAGAAACCGACACGAAGTGGTTGCAAACAAGCAAGACACGAGGTCTACGTAAAGCAACACGAAGTGTGGTCAAAGCGAGAACGACACGAGGTCTAATGAGAAAGACCAACACGAAGACGGTGTAATCAGCACGAAGTATAGTGGTGACAAAAACACACACTACACAGAGAACGACACGAGGTGGTGACACAGAAAGCAACACGAAGACATGAAACAACACTTAAGACGAAGTTGACACGGAGTGAAAACGACATGGAGTACATAAAACCAACACGAAGACATATCAACACGAATACGTGGACAAACAGTGACCGACACGAAGTGTGGTTACTAAGTAGGAACGACTCGAGGTCTACAGGAAAACTACTCGAAGTTCATCAGAACTTTTAGAGCAGCTTCAGGAACACGACACGAAGACCTGAGAAGGAAAAACGACACGAAGAGCAACAGTAAATGACACGCGATGAAAACAACAAAGACTGACAACGATACGAACTGAACAGAACTAACACGTGTTGAAGACAAAACAAAGATAGAAACAGTCATTGACACGGAGTCAAAATGACACGGGGTTTACTGGGAAACGACTCGAAGTTCATCAGAACAAATCGAGCTGCTACAGTAAACAACACGAAGACAGAACAGTAATTGACACGTGGTGAAACGACACGGAGACAGATCAAAAACCATCACGAAGAATGGTCATAGAGTGAGAATGACACAAAGTGAGACGACACTTAATCCTTAGAGGACTTAAGGACACAAAAGAAAAAAAACGACTCGAGGACAGGACTGCTCGAACTTACGAACGACTCGAGGAACAACAGTAAGTGATACGAGATATAGTGGAGACAAAACGGACACACGACATGAAGACAAGCAGTACAACACTGCGTGTTATACTCAAACAAGACGAAGTGCCAACCAACAGGAAGACAGTAACAGTATAGACACACAATGTACTACCTCTTAGCAGATTTCCTGGTAATAGACAAGATCAACACGAAGTGTTATAAACTTAAACGACACGAAGTCTTTTCGTGTTTGTGAGGAGAGACAACACGTAGAACAGATACACAATGTTCTATGAAGACACAATTGTGAAAACACCACGAGGTGGACAGACTGTGCACGGACATTGTTCAAAGCAAGAAATGCACGAACATTGTGGCAACCAAAAATGTGCACGGGGTTAAGTATGCACGAACGGAAGCACGCTTAACAAATCTTCTTACATTGTCCCATTCATGTCAATGCATAGACTGTAAATGTATATGAAAGCTTTATGTGGCAGATAACAGTCTTAAAGTTCAATTACAATGATTCACAGTGTAAACAAATAAACTGACTGAGCATATGAAAGCCTGAATGAACATTTCAACAGGATGACTCACAGTGACTCACATCAAACACCAATCATCAAAACCAAATCAATCATTAAAACCACAGCAATGAATGCTTTATGCATCAGTTTAACATGTAGCATGACTGATCATCAAATATGACTCTAAATTGAGCAGCAGGATGACTGAACATTTGATTAACTCACACCAACAATCAATCAACAAAACCATCATCAAAACCACAGGGGCACAACAATCTCCCCCTTTTTGATGATGGCAACACTTTCAATATATTGAGTCATTCTGATGATGTGAGGCATTCTGAAGACTCAAATTATTCTCCCCCTTTGACTTCATCAAAAAGAAAATAATTTGAGAAATTAAAGCATGTATAAAAGTTCAATCAAATTCTCCCCCTTGCAAGAACATGATTCTCCCCCTTTAATAGTTTCAGCAAAAGCATGAGTTAGAGAAATGCAATACTCCCCCCTGAGTATATGAATGCAAGGTCACAAATGATATGAACATGATTCAGCACGACTAGGAATGCTCCCCCTGAACAGATGCCAATTGATATGCAAGTGATGCATGACATGGAAGCTCCCCCTCAATAAATGGACTCTTATGAGATAAATGAGAAGGAGACCACAGGGGCAAACAAGGAGAAGTTCAGGTCATTGAGCCAATGACATGAGCAGAAGAAATTCAGTTAACAAATTTTTCAAGGATGCTCCAAACATAAGAAATTCAGCCAGATTTTCAAAGTGATATCAATCTCATAAATCTGAAACATAAGTTTTCAAAATCTTCTATCATAAGGGCTTATGAATGACATTTATTGAACAACATGGTTTAAACATGATGTATGCAGAGTTTATCAATAAAATTCTGTATTGATATCTAAAACCATGGTTTAATAAAAGTGAACCAAGCCCTCATATTTATCTTGATTATCCTCCCTTTGTCTTACACAATCAAATCTATTGACTTCTTTCAGAATTACATGTACTAGTATTGAAATCAAGCAATTATGAAGTCATATGATTTTGTCTAGGGTTGTAGTAATTTGATTTTTGGCATCAATATTCAGATATTTTCAATTTATTCAACAATTTTCCTTGCTACAAATTTTACGTGCTTTCTAGTTTAGTACACACCTTGTAACTAGAGGATATACCTTGATCAGAGGCCAATATCCCTAAGCCCTTAGTGTGACTAACTGTCATGCCTTATGTAAACAGAGTTAGCATTTACACATCATGACACACTACAGCTCAATTTTTAATGAGTGAATTGTATTTCTCAGTGTGCATGCCATTGCTCTGCCTGATTTTCAATGAATTCTCATTTTACAGAGTTAACTAAGGCACCTCATGACACAGTCCTTTGGACTTGTGTTTCTCAGTGACCAATGTCATTGCTCTGACAGATATTACCCTTTAGACATTTCAGAAACATTCATTTGCTTCAAAACAATATTAATCTCATGTACTTAACCAATTAAAGTCATGTATTCAAAAGTGCAGATTTCAGAAGTTTTTGCAAGACATAGCATGAAACAGTTGGTTAAGATTTATTAAACATGATTCAGATATGTTAAGAGATTTTGAAGTTAAACTCCATGAATACATTAAGCTTAAACCACACGAGTTATTTCAGTCATTCATAAAAACGTATAATAGAAGATTTCTAGTTTAAGATTTTCAGATTTATGATCGAGATAGCCCATCGAAATCTTCATGAAAGACTGATAGAATTCTGAAGCCAAATGATACCAATTGATAGGAGAATTACCAATTGTTAAGAGAGATTTTGAAGCATAAAGTTTTCAGAATATGATCAAGGTTTGTCAACAAAATCAATAAGATGGGATATGCTATGAAATCTGACAAATGTATGCATTTGACAACCTATATGCAATGCATTGACTCCCCCTTACAATATGCATTTAAACATACATGCAAATCACATATATGCACTTCAGATGAGTAGAGTTCAGAGGTATCAATTCAGACAATGCTGATGAGGAATGATTATGCAAACACAGAATTAACTTGCTATGCAACATACTGTCCTACACGCAGACTATGCACCAAGGATACATTAAACAAGTATGCAATCAATTCAGGTTTATGCATCCAATTCATGAGCATTTTTATCCTTTTTCAGATTTTTCAACATATGATGCAGTTCACTGTTTTACATGAAGACTAGACCCATGGTACTAGGCGGAGGACTTGATCCAAGGGTCACCTCACACATGTCAGTAGCATCCAGACATACTCCATATGCCCTTCAACTTGTTCCATTTAATATACCATGATGATCATGTATGACAATGCAACATAAAGCAGTCCTTCATGCATTGAATCAGCATCATTGACACATGTAATGACAATCAGTCTATACACAATCAGTCCAAGTGTGCATTCAATAACAAGCATGCAATGCATTAACACAAAACACATGCATGGATGCAGAGTCTGTATAGTGCATCAACCGTATATACTAAAGAAGCATTCAAATTCAGTTCAACATATAGTATGAGAAGAGCATCAGATATGCAGAGTTGAATTCAATAGCTGAGTCTGGAATGCAGACTGATCAACTAGACAAGAGAAGATCATACAACACACAAGTAAATCAGCATGGAATTCTCATTTTTCATACTCACAAATTCAGATAATGAATTTAAAACAGATTTCAGAACTGACCTGAATTGAATCATGGGGTTTTCTTTTTGAGTGCCTTGGTTAACCCCTTTTATTTCTCCTTCCAAGGCCCTACCTGCAGCAAGTCAATCAATATGATCTTGCAGGGACCCAAGCAGTCTTGGGTCCTGCACTACCCCTATCAGGTGTTCTAAACAGTTTCTTAGCAACATGGTCATCAGATTTCATCAGAAAATAATTATCCATAGAGTGACCAAGTTTATCACAGTATCTACATGAAACAGCAGATTTTCTGGTCCTGTGATGCATATCAACAGCAGCATGAGACCTATGATAATTAGCATGAATTTGTGATTTATCATTACCTGCCCACCAGCATTCAGAAGCTCGGTGGCCAGGTTTTCCACATTCATAACAAGCAAGAGTCTTTTCTTTAAGACTAGTTTTATTTCTGCCCAAGAGATTTTTGTTTGGAGGGAATCTTACAAATTTGGAATTAAAATGATTTCCCTGAACAAACCAGCAGTCCTTGACTACATGCCCATACTTACCACATTCAATGCACCTAGAATGCTTACCTCTTGAGCCAGTAAATCCCCATGAAGGCCTAAACCAACACTCAACAGCTTTATGACCACGTCTGTTACAATTGTAACAAATGATATGTTGGTTTGAGGAAGACATGTTTCTTTTGGGGTGGTGATGATTATTTGGAAGAGTTTTATCATGCATCATATCATCCCTTATCATTACTCTGCAGTCATCCATATAATGACCATGCCTACCACAGTAGTAACAATAGGCATCAGATTTCCTAGGAACATGGTTTCTATCATGTGAGTTCCTAGGTGTATGTGAACGAGTACAAGAAGCATGAGCATTATGTATTGGCCCAACAGATTCAGCAGAACTAGCAAATTTCAGAGTACAACCAGAAGTATTCTTAGCCTTCTTTGTTTGACTCTTTCTTTTCAATTTCTGATTATTCTCAATAGATTTTGTTTGCTTTTCAATTTTCTGGGCTTTAAACTGAAAGACAGATTTTGAAGGTGACTTCTGATTTTCATTTTGTTTTGGGGATTGCCTTGAAGTACCAGCTACATTAGTGCTTTGGACAAAGGTTGTATATAGCTGGTTTTTAGTGATTTTCTTAACATCAGAACAACAATTTGTTCCCCCTTCAGAGTTATCATCCTTCCTCCTCTCAACAGTTTTCATTTTTCCTTTAATCTTGGCAGACTCAATAGCTGAATTTTCCAGATTATGAATTTTATCTTCCAAGTTAGCAATGTGAAGTTCATAACTGGCTATTTCCTGTTCACTGCAATTTACACATTCGCTTAGAACTTGGTTTGCAGTTTTATACTTCTCAATTTCTTGTTCTAGACTGTTCAAACTTTTTGAATTTTCATCATAAACAGCTTTTCCTTTTTCAATTGACAGCCATTTCTCAGAGAATACAGTATTAAGAACCATTAGCCTTTTATTTTGATCCTTTAAGTAGACATTTTCTTCTTTTAGAGATTTTATTTGTTCTTTTTGAAGAATGTCATCAGACTCAAACTCATTAATTATGTCTTCGAGAATGGCACAACCTTTACAAGAATTATCTTCTCTAATGTGCTCCTTTTCAGATTTCAAAGTTTTCACTTCTTTTCTCAATTTCTTGTTTTCAGATTTTAGTTTCTTGGATACTTTGAACAGATCTTTATACATTACTATCAATTCATCAAAAGTGTATCCATCTGATTCGGAGCTTACCTGAGATGAAGTTTCCTCACCATCACTTCCCCGGTTGGCCATTAAGCATATGGACTTTCTTCCTTCTCTATCAATGTCCGAGGTGTTCCCTTTGAGTTTCAATACCTCTGGACAATCATCCTTTGTGTGGCCAGCCTTCCTGCATTTGTAGCAAACATTAGTGTCAGCAATCTTGGCAGGATTAGAGTTATACCTTGTTTGCTGTTTGCTACCGTCAAGCTTTCCTTCTCTTTTTCTCAGAAATTTCCTGAAGTTACTAATCATCATTCCAATGTGGTCTTCATCAATTTCAGACCGCGAGAGGCTACTTTTCTTGCTTGATGATCCACTGTGGCTGGATCTGTTTGCTTTGCTGGAGCTAGCCTTCAGCACGATTGGCTCCATTGCAAACAATCTGAAAGCTCAGAACAAACTGAAGCACCTAAACCAAATAAGCAAGACAAAGCACTAAGACGGAGAATCAAAGCTACGAACACAGAAAGCACACTCTGAAAAAAAAACACCAAACAAACCAGCAGGATCCTCTGCAGATTGTTAGATCTGATAGATCAGAGACCTGCTCTGATACCAATTGTTAGGTTCGGTGCAGTATTCAGAGGGGGGGGGGTGAATGAATATAACCCTTTAAAAACCTTTACCCAATTAAAAGGTTATGATGCTCACTAACTATCTAGAGTGCTAACTAGACAGATGTATCAAATCTGAAAGACTAATTAGCAGTAGCACCATTCTTCCACTCAAATAAACTTTCGCTCACTCAACGGATTAAACACTCAGAACAAGATCTGATCAACCACTTGGAGCGCCCCTATGCAAACATCTAGCGGAAGCAAAACATATAGAGAAATCAGACCACTGCACAGAGGATTTTTAGGTGGTTCGGTCCTCCAGACCTACATCCACCCCACACTCAAACCGAGTGTGGCTTCCACTAGCTCACGCTAGAAACAGCAGACTCAGTCTGTAACGACCCGAGAATCCGATTACCGGGAAGGCCCGATAACCCGAGACTCGCACCGCCACCCACGAGCCCGAAGACTCGGAAGGGTTAAAAGGATGGTGTGGAAACTACACAAGCATCACAAATAATTGCAGAAATTAAACAGTTATGATATTAAGCAGGAAATGAATTAACATTTTACATGGTCCACAATAAAATAACAACAACAGCAACAGTAGTCCACGACTAGTACAGTGACAAGAAAGAAAAGTACAGCTACACGGGGCATCCCCCGGCTCTGACCTCTGGCACTACCTCTGGGCACCCGCACCACGCTTCCGCTGCGCTCCTGACACGCTCCCCGAAGGTGGCGCCTCACCTGAAACACGGTGAAAACACGCAGGGAATGAGTCTCGGAACAAGACTCAGTAGGGATCACTCGAACCCTACCTCGTAAAACGAGAAACCACTACTCTAGCGGTAGAAAGGTACCTCGGAAAGGAAAGCCCTGTACTCTACAGAACTAGACCCTAACGGCACGCAAACCGACACACGTGCCACGGTACGAGAAGACCGAAACTCAACGGTCGAACCGTCAAAACCCGAAGGTCGGAAACACACGACTGACAGTCTGACACTCCGTACTCAACAGGAGTACCACCCACTAGAAGCACAGCCGGTAGCGTCCCCTGACGTCTTACACCGCACCGCAGGTGAACCGCCTGACATGGTAGGTCCTACCCGAGGCGCAAACACCGTACAAGTAACTACAACAAGTGACTAGCTGGGGTCACGCCCGTCGACGTGGGTCCAACCGCCCCCAACCACGTGTGCACACACAGACCGCGCGTCCCTGGTCTGGCCCTCTGACCGGTTTTCCCCTCAGCCGGACTCTGGCTGCAAGACGTGGGGCCCAACGGTAACCGGTCCACAAACCGTCTCTAAAGGTCAGCCCGTACACCACTCCCTGGTGCGACTAGCACACGCGTACTAGTAGGCTACGACTAGTGGAGGGTCACAGAAGGAGTAGACTCTCAAGTCTCGGAAAACAACGGTGCAACTGCAGGTACGAGGAACGCTCCTTGTACCAACACCGACGCACGGTGACCAGCTGCCAACAACATCTCCCGGTACACTCTGTACGACGAGAGACACACCGACGCAACCCGTACCCTTGAACGGTCCACACTGGGCCGCTCAGGGATGTGCGGTCACACAGGGACCGCACAAGGATTAGAACGGTCATATCAGGACCGTTCCACCCAGGGTCCAAACGACGGATAAACGGCCAACACAGGACCGTTCAAACAGATGTGCGGCCAACTCTTGACTGCACGCGGGTGAGGAACGGTCACCTACTGGCCGCTCATCTCCCAACGGTAAAAATCCTGGACGGTTAGTCCTTAGCCGCACTTGGGGAAGGGCGGCTACGGCTTAGCCGTTCAGGTGTTGTGCGGTCAGGGCCAGACCGCACATCCAACCATAGCGCTAGGGGATGTACGGCCAGCACCTGGCCGTGCAAGGGGTTATGCGGTCAGCTCCTGGCCGCACATCCCAGAGCACTGCACAACGGTCACAACCAACGGTCAAAACCCTTGGGGTTGGGCGGTAGCTGTGGGGCCGCACATTAGGATATGCGGTCCCACGATAGACCGCCCAAGCCCACTGCGCGCCAAGCCTCACCCAAAGCGCGCCGAGCCGATGAACGGTCCGAACGGAACCGCATAGGGGTTGTGCGGCCACTGGTTCGACCGCACATCGCTCACCAGCGAGAAAATGGCGAACCTCACCGGAATCGCCCAATCGGCCTCAAAACAAACCCCACGGAGGGGGAAATGGCGAGAGAAGAACCCCCAAGCCCCCTAGCATGCTCCTACGCCCTTAAACCGTGAAATCGGGGCTCAAAACGGTGGATCGGACGAACTCACCCCGCGGCATGATCGACCCTTCCCGGCTCAAAATAAACCCCTCTCGACCTCGTCTCGAGCTGAAACTCACGGGGAAGGAAGACATGAGGCTAAGGAACGTCACCCTACCTCCGGTCCGCGACGAAACGCTCCGATCCGAGCTCGAAGTCGCGAAGAACGCCGCTAGAATCTCGCCTCTCCACGCCTCCCACGCTCGCCGTATGCCCGCACGATCGCCACCACGTCACCCACGTCCTCGCGCCGTCGCACCGCCGCCGTCTGCAGCCGGAACGGGGGTCGGCACGGTCGAACGGGAGAGAAGGAGGGAGAGAGCCGGCCACGGTCGCGTGAGGGAGAGAGAGGAAGGAAGAAGAAGAAAAGAGAAAAGAAGAAAAAGAAAAGAAAAGAAAATGGGAATATATAGAAAATCCGATTTTTCGGAAAAATACCGAAAAATAGAAAAATACATTTCCGGAATCCTCGGAACGCACCGATCGCAACGGTACCACTCGTGCCTCGGGGAACTGCCCGGTTCGCCCGCAGCGAGCGTCCGAAGAAAAAGCCGAAACACACACCGGAAATCGGAAAACACGCGCGGAAAAAGCCGCGGAACGCCTCCGGGCCTCCGAAACGACTCCGGATCGCGCCGATCCGAACACGAAAGATGTCCGAAACGAAATTTCGGACACAACGGAGCCGGACGCTCCGAAAACTAGATCCGGGACCCACGAAGAAGGATCCGAAAGGTCCGGGACATTACAGCCCTCCCCCCTTAAGGAATTTCGTCCTCGAAATTGAGAACAACCCAAGGGGAAAGAAGAGGAAGACTCACTCAAACAGATACGGGAACTGCTGACGCATCTCGTCCTCACGTTCCCACGAAGCCTCACCACCAGAGTGTCGTTGCCACACGACTTTCACCAAGGGAATAACCTTGTTCCGCAGGCGCTGCTCTCGCCTATCCTCCACGCGGATCGGAAACTCTGGGAGAGAAAGATCTGGAGTCACCTCAGGCCAAACGGAAAACTCGAGCACATGAGAGTCATCGGGCATATATTTCCGCAACATAGAGACGTGGAACACGTCATGCACCGACGCCAACTCAGAGGGTAACTGCAACCGGTAAGCAACCTCACCGATGCGCTCCACAATCGCGAAAGGACCAATATAGCGGGGACTCAGCTTCCCACGCCGTCCAAACCGCATCACCCCCTTCATCGGAGAAACTCTCAAGAACACATGATCGCCCACGGCGAACTCGAGGGGCTGCCGCCTACGGTCAGCATAGCTCTTCTGCCGACTCTGGGCCGCCAACATGTTCTGACGAACCAGGTGCACAACGTCCACACATTGCTGCACCAATTCCGGTCCCGTCAAAACACGCTCACCCACCTCAAACCAATCAAGTGGAGTCCGACAAGGACGCCCATACAATGCCTCATAAGGAGCCATGCCGATGCTCGAATGAAAGCTGTTGTTATAGGCAAACTCCACTAACGGTAGGTGATGAATCCAACTCCCCTGCCACTCCAGGCAGCAGGATCTCAGCATGTCCTCCAAAGTCTGAATGGTCCTCTCAGACTGACCATCTGACTGTGGATGATACGCCGAGCTAAATGCCAACTCCGTGCCAAGAGCTCGCTGGAAACTTCTCCAGAATCCAGAAGTGAAGCGCGGATCCCGATCCGACACGATCGAAATGGGAACCCCATGCAACGGAACGATCCGCTCCACATAAAGACGAGCCAACCTGGACACGCTCCAGCTGACTTTGACCGGTAGCAACCGCGTCACCTTCGTCAGCCGATCCACCAGCAACCAAATACTGTCCTGCCCAGTCGGGGTTCTGGGCAACCCCACCACAAAATCCGTGGTCACATGGTCCCACTTCCAAGCAGGAACATCCAAGGGCTGGAGAGTACCGCCTGGTCGCTGATGCTCCGCCTTCACTTGCTGACAGATCAGGCACCTGGCCACAAACTCGGCCACATCTCTCTTCATGCCAGGCCACCAGAACTGCCTCCGCAAGTTCCGATACATCTTCGTCGCACCCGGGTGCACAGTGTACCTGCTCCCATGAGCCTCACGTAACACCGCACGACGAACCTGCTCCTCTGCTGGGACGTACAGCCTGCCACGAAACCTCGCAGCACCGTCCTCGCCGAGCTCCACATCAGCCATCGCAAGAATCCGGGGCAACTCAGGGTCCGCATGCTGAGCCTCTGTCACCTGACGACGAATAGCAGGAGTGACAGTCAGACTCGCAAGCACTGCCAACCCTGGCTTCTGGGGAATCTTGAGCCTGAAAGATACTTCGGGCACCTGTTCCCAGAGCCTCCACTTCCTCAGCATCAAGGTACTGACCGCAACCTTCCTACTCAAGGCATCGGCGACGACATTCATCCTGCCCGGCTGATAAGACAGGGTGAAGTCATAGTCCTTCATGAACTCCATCCAACGCCTCTGTCTGAGGTTCAGATCTCTCTGCGAGAACACATACCTCAAACTCTGATGGTCAGTGAACACCTCGAACTTCTCACCGTACAGATAATGCCTCCAGATCTTCAGCGCGAAGATCACTGCCGCCAACTCAAGGTCATGGGTAGGGTAGTTCTCCTCATGGGGCTTTAGCTGCCGAGATGCATAAGCCACCACTCTACCATGCTGCATCAGAACAGCACCCAATCCGACGCCGGAAGCATCTGTACACACCACAAAACCTCCCGATCCAGAAGGCAAAACCAACACCGGAGCCGAGGTGAGCAATCTCTTCAGTTCCCTAAAGCTCTGCTCACACTCCTCGGACCAGACGAAAGGCACATCCTTCCGCGTGAGCCTCGTCATCGGGGTCGCAATGCGGGAAAAATCCTGGATAAACCGGCGATAATAACCCGCAAGCCCCAAGAAACTCCGGATCTCCGTCACCGACCTCGGCCTCGGCCATTGCATCACAGCCTCGACCTTGGCGGGATCCACGGAAATACCATCACCAGAAATCACGTGCCCCAGAAAGTGCACCTCGCTGAGCCAAAACTCGCACTTGCTGAGCTTCGCAAACAACTGGTGATCTCGCAACGTCTGCAGCACCACACCCAAATGGTACGCATGCTCCTCAGCAGACCGCGAATAAACAAGGATGTCATCCACGAAAATGACCACGAACTGGTCCAAATACGGATGAAACACCCTCTGCATCAAGTCCATGAAGGCTGCTGGGGCATTGGTGAGCCCAAACGGCATCACCAGAAACTCATAATGCCCGTACCTCGTACTGAACGCAGTCTTCTCCACATCGGACTCGCGAATTCTCAGCTGATAGTAACCGGACCGCAAATCAATCCGCGAGAACACTCGCGCAGACTGAAGCTGGTCGAACAAATCATCAATCCGCGGCAATGGATACTTGTTCTTAATGGTCACGTCATTCAGCTGCCGATAGTCAATGCATAGCCGCAGACTACCGTCCTTCTTCTTCACGAACAACACGGGCGCACCCCAAGGGGAAAAGCTCGGACGAATGTACCCCTTGGCCAACAGCTCCTGCAACTGCGCCCTCAACTCCCTCAACTCCGCGGGGGCCATACGGTAGGGAGCCTTCGCCAAAGGTCCCGTACCAGGTACAACCTCGATCACGAAATCGATCTCCCGCTGGGGAGGTAATCCAGGCAACTCCTCAGGAAAAACATCGGGAAACTCGCACACCACCGCAATGTCCTCGACATTCGGCTCCATCCGGTCAGACACAACCACTGACGCGAGAAAACCCTGACAACCTGAATCAAGCAATCGACGGGCTCGAATAGCAGAGATAAGAAATCGAGAAGAGGCGGAACGGATACCTTGGAAATAGAAGGTCCTCTTGCTCGGATGTTGGAAGTAGACCCTCTTCATCCCACAATCCACCACCGCTCCATGAGTCTCGAGCCAATCCATGCCTAGAATCACGTCGTAATCCCGAAGCTGCAACGCATACAACCTGCCTGGCATACTCCGCCCATCGATCCACACCGGAACCTGGTCGAAGCAATACGGAGTGACCATAAAGTCACCCGAAGGCAACTCCACAGCCAAATCACAGGACAACTGGGTCACCGGCTCCTCGACGCTCGACGCGAAATCCTCCGAAATGAACGAATGAGACGCGCCAGAATCAAATAAAACCCGAGCCGCACAACCCAAAATCTGAACGGTACCTTCCACGAGCTGCGACGCTACTGCCTCTGCCCTGGTCAAGTGCGTGATCTGGCCACGAGCTCTCTGCCTGCCTCCCACACTAGCTGACCTGGGTAGCGGCGGATACTGTCCCTGCTGCTGCTGCTGCTGGGAAACCTGCTGCTGCGGCGGCCTCTGAGGACAGTCACGCGCCATGTGCCCTGGCTGGTCACACCGAAAACAGATGATCGGCGCCGTGCACTGCCTGCCTGGGTGGGTCCCACTACACCGTGGACAAGGTCCTCGCGATCCACCCACCGATCCCTGTCGCTGCAAAGGAAACGGCTGCTGCACACTGCCCGATGAAGCCTGCCCCTGATCCTTGGACTTCTTCTTGCCGAACCCCTTCTTGAAGAACTTTTTGACCTTCGTGCCAAAGGACGCAGATCCTGTCACCGAAGCTGCACGTGCCGGCACTCCTGAACCACCCGACGCAGACTGAAAGAAACCCTGCTGCTGAGTAGCAGACTGCTGGCTGCGACCTGACACAGACTGCCCCTGGCTGATCGGTCCTCGAGTCCTCTGCATATCCATCTCCAAGGAAATCGCAACACGAGACGCCGTCTCGAGATCAGTGGCCCCATTCGCGATCAGATGGTGCCTCAGCTCCAACCTCAAGCCCTGCACAAACTGCGTCGTCCTCACCCTCTCATGCTCCATGATATGAGGTGCGTACCGACCCAGCTCGACAAATCGGGCCCTGTACTGCAACACGGACATGTCACCCTGCACCAGCTCCAGAAACTCCCGCATCCGCTGCGTAGCAACAATATCTGGACAGTACGTACGCTCGAAAGCACTGACAAAGTCATCCCACTCGATCTGCTCAAGCGGACGAAGCTGAAAGGACGTCTTCCACTCGGAAGACCACCACCTCCGAGCCGTACCCTGCAACTGGTTGTAGGCCAACACCACTCTGTCCTCGACAGCACTCTTTGCAGAACTGAACACCCGCTCCATCTCATCAAGCCAATCACGAGCCGCATCAGGGTCTGCCTGGCCGCTAAAGTAAGGTGGATGAAACTGCATGAAATCCCTCACTGCTCGGCCTGGCCCACCCCTGACTGACGAGCCCTCACCGGCCTCTCCGCCGAACTGCTGAGCCATGAGATGGTACATGCCACGGAGAAAACCCTCGGCCCCCGGAGCCCTCGCAGCATCCGCGGCCTCGGTAGCTCCCGGAACTCTGCTATGCTCCTCCTGGTCCCTCTGGACCCCCTGCTGGATCTCCTGGCCTCCAGCCGACTGCCCCTGCTGAGAGCGAGAACTCCTCCTCGGCGCCATCCTCGCTCCTTAAGCACAAGACAGAAAACACAGAAACGGAAGGTCAGAATAAAACACGCGGTGCCCAATGCCAGCGTCACCTGCACATCATCGTCATGGACTAGTGGACCACTACAATTACCTATGATTCTCATGTAATTCCACAACCGCGCTCTGATACCAGCTGTAACGACCCGAGAATCCGATTACCGGGAAGGCCCGATAACCCGAGACTCGCACCGCCACCCACGAGCCCGAAGACTCGGAAGGGTTAAAAGGATGGTGTGGAAACTACACAAGCATCACAAATAATTGCAGAAATTAAACAGTTATGATATTAAGCAGGAAATGAATTAACATTTTACATGGTCCACAATAAAATAACAACAACAGCAACAGTAGTCCACGACTAGTACAGTGACAAGAAAGAAAAGTACAGCTACACGGGGCATCCCCCGGCTCTGACCTCTGGCACTACCTCTGGGCACCCGCACCACGCTTCCGCTGCGCTCCTGACACGCTCCCCGAAGGTGGCGCCTCACCTGAAACACGGTGAAAACACGCAGGGAATGAGTCTCGGAACAAGACTCAGTAGGGATCACTCGAACCCTACCTCGTAAAACGAGAAACCACTACTCTAGCGGTAGAAAGGTACCTCGGAAAGGAAAGCCCTGTACTCTACAGAACTAGACCCTAACGGCACGCAAACCGACACACGTGCCACGGTACGAGAAGACCGAAACTCAACGGTCGAACCGTCAAAACCCGAAGGTCGGAAACACACGACTGACAGTCTGACACTCCGTACTCAACAGGAGTACCACCCACTAGAAGCACAGCCGGTAGCGTCCCCTGACGTCTTACACCGCACCGCAGGTGAACCGCCTGACATGGTAGGTCCTACCCGAGGCGCAAACACCGTACAAGTAACTACAACAAGTGACTAGCTGGGGTCACGCCCGTCGACGTGGGTCCAACCGCCCCCAACCACGTGTGCACACACAGACCGCGCGTCCCTGGTCTGGCCCTCTGACCGGTTTTCCCCTCAGCCGGACTCTGGCTGCAAGACGTGGGGCCCAACGGTAACCGGTCCACAAACCGTCTCTAAAGGTCAGCCCGTACACCACTCCCTGGTGCGACTAGCACACGCGTACTAGTAGGCTACGACTAGTGGAGGGTCACAGAAGGAGTAGACTCTCAAGTCTCGGAAAACAACGGTGCAACTGCAGGTACGAGGAACGCTCCTTGTACCAACACCGACGCACGGTGACCAGCTGCCAACAACATCTCCCGGTACACTCTGTACGACGAGAGACACACCGACGCAACCCGTACCCTTGAACGGTCCACACTGGGCCGCTCAGGGATGTGCGGTCACACAGGGACCGCACAAGGATTAGAACGGTCATATCAGGACCGTTCCACCCAGGGTCCAAACGACGGATAAACGGCCAACACAGGACCGTTCAAACAGATGTGCGGCCAACTCTTGACCGCACGCGGGTGAGGAACGGTCACCTACTGGCCGCTCATCTCCCAACGGTAAAAATCCTGGACGGTTAGTCCTTAGCCGCACTTGGGGAAGGGCGGCTACGGCTTAGCCGTTCAGGTGTTGTGCGGTCAGGGCCAGACCGCACATCCAACCATAGCGCTAGGGGATGTACGGCCAGCACCTGGCCGTGCAAGGGGTTATGCGGTCAGCTCCTGGCCGCACATCCCAGAGCACTGCACAACGGTCACAACCAACGGTCAAAACCCTTGGGGTTGGGCGGTAGCTGTGGGGCCGCACATTAGGATATGCGGTCCCACGATAGACCGCCCAAGCCCACTGCGCGCCAAGCCTCACCCAAAGCGCGCCGAGCCGATGAACGGTCCGAACGGAACCGCATAGGGGTTGTGCGGCCACTGGTTCGACCGCACATCGCTCACCGGCGAGAAAATGGCGAACCTCACCGGAATCGCCCAATCGGCCTCAAAACAAACCCCACGGAGGGGGAAATGGCGAGAGAAGAACCCCCAAGCCCCCTAGCATGCTCCTACGCCCTTAAACCGTGAAATCGGGGCTCAAAACGGTGGATCGGACGAACTCACCCCGCGGCATGATCGACCCTTCCCGGCTCAAAATAAACCCCTCTCGACCTCGTCTCGAGCTGAAACTCACGGGGAAGGAAGACATGAGGCTAAGGAACGTCACCCTACCTCCGGTCCGCGACGAAACGCTCCGATCCGAGCTCGAAGTCGCGAAGAACGCCGCTAGAATCTCGCCTCTCCACGCCTCCCACGCTCGCCGTATGCCCGCACGATCGCCACCACGTCACCCACGTCCTCGCGCCGTCGCACCGCCGCCGTCTGCAGCCGGAACGGGGGTCGGCACGGTCGAACGGGAGAGAAGGAGGGAGAGAGCCGGCCACGGTCGCGTGAGGGAGAGAGAGGAAGGAAGAAGAAGAAAAGAGAAAAGAAGAAAAAGAAAAGAAAAGAAAATGGGAATATATAGAAAATCCGATTTTTCGGAAAAATACCGAAAAATAGAAAAATACATTTCCGGAATCCTCGGAACGCACCGATCGCAACGGTACCACTCGTGCCTCGGGGAACTGCCCGGTTCGCCCGCAGCGAGCGTCCGAAGAAAAAGCCGAAACACACACCGGAAATCGGAAAACACGCGCGGAAAAAGCCGCGGAACGCCTCCGGGCCTCCGAAACGACTCCGGATCGCGCCGATCCGAACACGAAAGATGTCCGAAACGAAATTTCGGACACAACGGAGCCGGACGCTCCGAAAACTAGATCCGGGACCCACGAAGAAGGATCCGAAATGTCCGGGACATTACACAGTCTGCAACAAACGCTGCCAAACAGCTTGACCAGGGGAACAACCTCCCCTCTTCCTCCCAACCGGAGGGAACCACTAGTGACACCAGTCACTAGCAAACCAGAGACACAAGGTCTCTCTTCCTCCAGACCTGGAGGGAACCCCTGGACTTGAATCCACAAGCCCAGAACCGGAGACAAGTCTCCCTTCCTCCAAACCGGAGGGGATCAACAAGTAGCTCCCAACTACTTGCAACTGGAGATCAGATCTCCCTTCCTCCAAACCGGAGGGAACCCACAAGTAGCACCCAGCTACTTGCAACCGGAGATGTCAATCTCCCTTCTCCTGAACTAACAGGAGGAACCCCGACCACTCTACAGAGTATCGGAAACACAGCAAACCAGAAAACAAAGGAAAGAACAGTAAACGAAAAATGACTTCAGCAAAACAGAAAGCTGAAAAACGAAACACATAATGTGGCTCTCAACGGAGCTGACTGGCCTGGATTTGATCCACGGTCCAGTAGACGGATCTTCAGGTAAGATCTTCCTTCTTCTCCACGAGCTCTCTCGCTCACTCTCTATCTTTCTTTCTCTTTCTTCTGCTCTCCTCTCACTCTCTGCTTCTTCTTCTCTTCACACTCTTCTCGAGCTCTCTACCTCTCTTCTTCTCCTTCTGCTCTTCTTCTTTCTCTTTTCTTCTTCTATCTGGATCGTGGCTCTCTGTATACGCTTTTCTTCTCGCCAACTCGATCACCTTCATCTGTGGACGAAGGTCTCATATATATAGCAGCAGCAGCAGCATCAGCCACGACGTGTGACCTCCACATTTCCAGCCCTAAGAATTCGGACCACGTGGCACTCTCTCAGCAGGCTTCATTCCAGCCTCGGATCACGTGCTGCTCAGGTCACTTGGGAATATTTCTTCCTCGGACCTGCAAGGAGATGAAAACCATTACAAACTGAGGGCCACAATAACTAAATCTGCACGAAGTATGTAGTAGTAATTCTAGATGCACTGAGAACGACACGAAGAAGATGAAAACAACACGAGGTAATAAGAAGGACGACACGAGATACATTGTGACAGAACAGACACAACGAAGAGACCGACACGAAGTGAAACAAGAATGACACGAAATGGCAACAAGGAGAACGTTACGAGATACATACGATGACAAAGGCACGAAGTAAAGAAAATGACACGACGTAATAAACATCAAAGAGAACGGCTCGAGAACAACATGGACTGGCAACAGAAACCGACACGAAGTGGTTGCAAACAAGCAAGACACGAGGTCTACGTAAAGCAACACGAAGTGTGGTCAAAGCGAGAACGACACGAGGTCTAATGAGAAAGACCAACACGAAGACGGTGTAATCAGCACGAAGTATAGTGGTGACAAAAACACACACTACACAGAGAACGACACGAGGTGGTGACACAGAAAGCAACACGAAGACATGAAACAACACTTAAGACGAAGTTGACACGGAGTGAAAACGACATGGAGTACATAAAACCAACACGAAGACATATCAACACGAATACGTGGACAAACAGTGACCGACACGAAGTGTGGTTACTAAGTAGGAACGACTCAAGGTCTACAGGAAAACTACTCGAAGTTCATCAGAACTTTTAGAGCAGCTTCAGGAACACGACACGAAGACCTGAGAAGGAAAAACGACACGAAGAGCAACAGTAAATGACACGCGATGAAAACAACAAAGACTGACAACGATACGAACTGAACAGAACTAACACGTGTTGAAGACAAAACAAAGATAGAAACAGTCATTGACACGGAGTCAAAATGACATGGGGTTTACTGGGAAACGACTCGAAGTTCATCAGAACAAATCGAGCTGCTACAGTAAACAACACGAAGACAGAACAGTAATTGACACGTGGTGAAACGACACGGAGACAGATCAAAAACCATCACGAAGAATGGTCATAGAGTGAGAATGACACGAAGTGAGACGACACTTAATCCTTAGAGGACTTAAGGACACAAAAGAAAAAAAACGACTCGAGGACAGGACTGCTCGAACTTACGAACGACTCGAGGAACAACAGTAAGTGATACGAGATATAGTGGAGACAAAACGGACACACGACATGAAGACAAGCAGTACAACACTGCGTGTTATACTCAAACAAGATGAAGTGCCAACCAACAGGAAGACAGTAACAGTATAGACACACAATGTACTACCTCTTAGCAGATTTCCTGGTAATAGACAAGATCAACACGAAGTGTTATAAACTTAAACGACACGAAGTCTTTTCGTGTTTGTGAGGAGAGACAACACGTAGAACAGATACACAATGTTCTATGAAGACACAATTGTGAAAACACCACGAGGTGGACAGACTGTGCACGGACATTGTTCAAAGCAAGAAATGCACGAACATTGTGGCAACCAAAAATGTGCACGGGGTTAAGTATGCACGAACGGAAGCACGCTTAACAAATCTTCTTACATTGTCCCATTCATGTCAATGCATAGACTGTAAATGTATATGAAAGCTTTATGCGGCAGATAACAGTCTTAAAGTTCAATTACAATGATTCACAGTGTAAACAAATAAACTGACTGAGCATATGAAAGCCTGAATGAACATTTCAACAGGATGACTCACAGTGACTCACATCAAACACCAATCATCAAAACCAAATCAATCATTAAAACCACAGCAATGAATGCTTTATGCATCAGTTTAACATGTAGCATGACTGATCATCAAATATGACTCTAAATTGAGCAGCAGGATGACTGAACATTTGATTAACTCACACCAACAATCAATCAACAAAACCATCATCAAAACCACAGGGGCACAACACATCTCACTATCAAAAACAAGTATCCACTGCCGAGAATCGATGAATTATTTGATCAGATATCTGGATCTAAGTATTTCTCGAAGATTGATCTCAGGTCAGGATATCACCAACTGAGAATCAAAGATGAGGACATTCATAAGACCGTGTTCAGGAGCAGGTATGGGCACTATGAATTTGTTATTATGCCTTTCGGACTAACAAATGCCCTTGATGCTTTTATGTAGTTGATGAATAGCATATTCAGGCCTCATCTAGATCAGTTCGTGGTGATCTTTATTGATGACATATTAATCTATTCGAAGACCAAGGAAGAGCATGAAGAGCATTTGAGGATGACATTACAGATATTGAGGACAAATCAGTTTTATGCAAAGCTTAGCAAATGTGAATTCTGGCTAGAGGAAGTATCCTTCCTAGGACATGTAATCTCCAAGAATGGGTTATCAATAGATCCATCTAAGGTTGAAGCTGTGAAGAATTGGGACAGACCAACCAACGCTAGCGAGATCCGAAGTTTCTTGGGTCTTACCGGCTATTACAGGTGATTCATTAAAGATTTCTCCAAGATCGTCGTGCCGCTTACTAGGCTAACCCCGTAAAGAGATCTGTTATGAATGGAGTGAAGATTGTGAAAGAAGCTTCCAAGCTCTAAAGGATCACTTGAGTACTACCCCGATCTTGGCCTTGCCAATTGAAGGAGAACAATTCGAAGTATATACCGATGCATCTGGCATTGGCCTCGGATGTGTATTGATGCAACAAGGAAAGTCATAGGTTACTCTTCCCGACAACTGAAGAAGCATGAAGAGAACTACCCAGTCCATGACCTAGAATTGGCTGCGGTAGTGTTTGCATTAAAGATCTGGAGACATTACCTGTACGGAGTGCAATTCATTGTATACTCCGATCATAAGAGTCTCAAGTATCTCTTCTCTCAAAAAGAATTGAATATGAGACAGAGACGTTGGCTGGAATATCTCAAGGACTTCAACTTCACAATCCAATATCATCCTAGAAAGGGTAATCCTGTAGCCGATGCCCTCAGTCGAAAGCCAAGAGCGTTATTAGCCAATTGTATGATTCAAGAGTGGAAATTGCTAGAACAATTCTCTAGACTTAGCATAAGTATAGACAGAGAGAACCGGTGTATTACTCTATCACATATGAGGATACGACCCGATTTACTCTCTGAAATACAAGGACTTCAAGACAACGACCCAATATTAGTGGAAATCAAGGGCAAGATAGAAGAGCGATCTGATTTCAAACTAACAGCAGATGGAAGACTATTATTCAGAGAAAGAACTTGTGTACCAGAATGTGTAGAAACTAAAGAAGAAGATATTAGAAGAAGCCCACAGATCAAGGTACACGATTCATCCTGGATCTACCAAGATGTACCAAGACTTGAAGCGGACATTTTGGTGGCCTACAATGAAAAGAGAGGTAGCAGACTTCGTGTCTCGTTGTCTCACTTGTCAGAAAGTTAAGGCGGAACACCAAAGACTTGTCGGTAAGCTTCATCCTCTTGATATTCCCAAGTGGAAGTGGGAGGATATCGGTATGGATTTTATAATGGGACTGTCTAAATCTAAAGGAAGACATGATGGAATTTGGGTCATCATAGACCGATTGACCAAGTTGGCACATTTCTTGCCAATCAAGAGCCGGTGGTCAATTGACGTTCTTGTTGCACTGTACATCAAGGAGATAGTCAGACTACATGGAGTTCCTGTTTCAATCGTGTCTGACCGAGACCCTCATTTTACCTCTCATTTTTGGAAGGGTATACAACATTTGTTGGGGACAAGACTCAACTTTTGTACAGCCTTTCACCCTCAGACGGATGGTCAGACTGAGAGAACAAATCAGGTAGTAGAAGATATGCTCAGAGCTTGCATCATTAATTTTGGTGGAAGCTGGCATGATCACTTGCCTTTGGTCGAGTTTGCATACAACAACAGCTACTAGGCAATTATACATATGGCACCTTTCGAAGTCTTATACGGAAGGAGTTGCCTATCACCTTTGTGCTGGGCTGAAGTTGGCGAGAAATAACTACTAGGCCCAGACATGGTTAGAGATACTTCCGAGAAGATCCAACTGATTAGAGAAAGACTTCAAGTAGCTCAATCTAGACAAAAGGCTTATGCTGATACCTGAAGAAGAGATCTCGAATTCCAAGTTGGAGATCATGTATTTCTTAAAATTTCTCCAGGATGAGGAATTAGGAGATTTGGTGTTAAGGGCAAGCTTACACCAAGGTATATCGGACCTTTTGAGGTATTAGAGAGAGTTGGCGAGGTTGCCTACCGTATTGCCTTGCCTCCTTAATTGACCGACGTCCATAATGTGTTTCACATATCCATGCTAAAGAAGTATGTTCATGATCTATCACATGTCATAGATCATGGAGACCCGGTGATACAAAAGGATCTCACTTATGAACAAAAACCCATGAAGATCCTTGATCGCGAGGTATGTGCATTAAGAAACAAGACAATTCCCATGGTCAAAGTTCAATGGAACAAATACTCGGAACAAGAAGCTGATAGGGTGCTAGGCCCGGATACAGAGGGGGGTGAATGTATCCCTCTACCAATAATGCCCAAATTAAAACTCAGATGCTAGACACAGTCTCAGAATAAAACCAATTCACTTGATCATATGAAGAAACACTTGAAGCGCGCCTATGCAATCATCTAGCGGAAGCAAGGAAGGCAATCAAACCACTGCACAGATAATTTTTTAGGTGGTTCGGTCCACAAACCTACGTCCACCCCTCACTCCCAACTCTTCACTCCCAACCAGAGTGAGGCTTCCACTAGCACAAGCTAGAAACCACAGACTCAGTCTGCAACAGGTGCTGCCAAACAGCTTGACTAGGGGAACAACCTCCCCTCTTCCTCCAGACCGGAGGGACACCCCAAGTGACTCCCAGCCACTTGGAACAAGAGACTAGGTCTCTCTTCCTCCAGACCAGGAGGGAACCCACTAGTGACTCCCCGTCACCAGTAAACCAGAGGTCACAGACCTCACTTCCTCCAGACCAGGAGGGAACCACTGATGACACACCGTCACCAGCGAACTGGAGATCAGATCTCCCTTCTCCTGAGTCCACAGGAGGAACCCGACCTCACTACTGAGTATCGAAAGAACAAAAGTAATCAGAGTAACAAAAGGAAAAATAAGAAATGAAAATAACACAGCAAACAGAAAGCTGGAAACTCAAATGCACAATGTGGCTCTCAACGGAGCTGACTGGCCTGGATCTGATCCACGGTCCAGTAGGAACTTCTTCTGCTACTTCTCTTCTTCTTCTTCTTCTCAACTCACGCTCTCTCTTTCTCTTCTCTGCTCTCTTTTTCTCTCTCACTGTCTTTCTCTTTTCTTTCAATCCTCACGAGCTCTATCTCTCTTTCTTTTTCTTTTGCTGCTCTCACACTCTGTCTTTTTCTTCTTCTACTTCTCTCACTCTCTGCTGCTCACTTTTTCTTCTTGCTGGATCGTGCAGACACTTTCTCTTTTATCAGCACTCGATCCTTCTATTTCTTCTTCTTCTGCTCTCTGCCTCTCTATTGCTCTCTCCTTCTTCACTCACAATCTCGATCTCTCTTGCTCCATCGCTTCTATTTATATCAGCAGCAGATGTAGGGTGTCTGCAGGGCTTGTGCCCTCTCTATCCAGATAACCTAGAATCACGTGCCAGGCGTCTACCTCGGATAACGTGCCCATACATCTTTCTTCTCGAAGGATGTACCTGTCAAGCAGTCATAAGAGGATATTAGAAGGGTGTACAGACTTGGCGTGCAGGCTACCAGACGCAATGTTCAGACTTTGCGTACAGCTGCTGGACGCTGTATAGACTTTGCTGTGCAAGCTGCCAAATGCAATGTAGAGACATTGCATGCAGGCTACCACGATGTGTAGGCATTGCAGTGCTGCTGTGGGACGTTGTATAGACTTTGCTTGCAAGATGCTAGACGATGTATGGACATGCTGTGCAGGCTGTGGGGGGAAAGCGTAGACTCTGCTGTGAAGGCAATGCATGAACAAGTGATGCAGTGTACAGACTTGATGAAAGCAATGCATGCACAATGATGCAATGTTCAGACTTTGCTGAAGGCTGCCAGTCGATGTATGGACTTGGCTGAAGGCAACGCTGAAGCAATGTTCAGACTTCATGTATGCAATGCAGTGGCGTGTACACACTTTGTGAATGCGAAGCTATAGCATGTATAGACTTCACATATGCAATGCAGAGGCATGTACAGGCTTTTATTTCGTGCATGAGAAAAATAATGTTCAGACTTGCTATAATGCATGCATGATAAAGGAGCAAACGAATGTATAGACTTTAAGTAAAGATGCATGAGCAATGTATAGACTTAGCATCTAACTAAGTATGCACAACGACAAGGGATGCTCAGGCATGCAGTCAAGGGATGTACAGACTTAGCAGCTAGATGCACACAATGTATAGACATGATCAATCTTCAACAGATGGATGTATAGACTTAGAAGATATGTGTGTGAAGCTCAACAATGTATAGACTATGCATATGCACAATAGCGAGTGTATAGACTTGCTACGGCATCAAAGTATGCACAATGTAAATGGCGCCTTCTTCCTAGGCGTTTGTTTCAAAAGTGACGCCACTTTTGGTGGGCGTCAAATTCCAGACACAGTGGAATGTGTAGACTTCCTTCGGAACAAAGCAACATATCGATGTACAGACTTTGGCTTGATCAATGCACAATGCACATATGGGTGTACAGACTTGAATGTAGGTAAAGATACCAATGTTCAGACTTGTGCAATGTATGTGTTGTGCGAGCATTGCTACTACCAGTGTACAGACTTGATGATGTGCAATGCATTAACAACCGATGCAGTGTGCAGACTTGATCTCTTGCAATGCAACAATGTATAGACTTTACTATGCATGCATGCTACGATGTGTAGACTTGATGAAATGCAAGGCAACGCAGACACTGGCTGTATAGACTTGGATATGTATGCAGGGCGAGGCAAGGCAAACTCTGTACAGACTTGAAACACAAAGAAGCACAGGGAGTGTACAGACTTAGTCTTGCGACAACGGGCTGTACAGACTTGGTCGAGACGATGCATAAGATGCTGCTAGACTGTACAGACTTCGAGGGAGGCGATGCATAAGACGCTGAACAATGTATAGACTTTATCGTAGGTAAAGTCAATATTGTCTAGACTTTAACGTAGGTAAAGCAGACATTGTATAGACTTGCGATCACACAGCAATGTGTAGACTTCGAATGCCTGCCTGCATGCGATGTACAGACTTAGTGTTGCGACACTAGGCCAATGTACAGACTTAGACCGCCTGCATGCTATGCAATGTACACACTTTGAACGCCTACATGCTATGCAATGTACAGACTTAGTGGCTTGCTATGCCTGCGATGTACAGACTTGGTGGCTTGCATGATGTGCAGTGTACAGACTTCCACAAGCAGACTTCCACAAGCAGAGAAATGCAACAGATATATATGTATATGAATGCTTTATGCAGCAGATAGTTTGACTGAACATCAAATGCAATGCTTTATGATCTGATGAAACTGACTGAACAGTAGAATGACTGAACATATGAAAGACTGCATTATGATCTGATAAGATGACTGAATAACATCAAGATGACTCACAGTGTTTAACTCACATCAAAACCAATCATCAAAACCACAGGGGCACAACAGAAGCCACGTGGGAGACCGAGGAGTCCGTGAAGAAGATATTTCCCGACTTATTTATGAACGGTATGTATTCTGCACCCTCCACGTCTATATACAATTGAATTTGGGGACCAAATTCTTTTAAGTGGGTGAGGGTGTAGCAACCCTGGTGAATTGAAGGAATAAAATCCTAAATGGATTAAGAACTAAACCAATGTACAAGGCCAACCCATATATATATATTTAAAACATATATATGTCTATACCAGATGGGCCTCACACTTAAACCATATAACAAATGGGCCAAAGATGAAGGGTGCCTCCTCTTAGGGCGCCAATTGATGAATTGAAGACCCCTCATGGGGGCGCCAATTACCTGAAGGGAGCCCCTATCTTGGGCGCTAATTACATGAAGGGCGCCCCTCCTCTGGGCGCTATTTCCTTGCAATAGGAAAATTGCTAAGTTGACTACAGTGTTTTGTTCGAACTAGGAAGCATTAGCCGTTCAGGAAGGATAACATCTGGAAGGATTAACACGTCGGGAAGTTTAGATACTAGTAGGATTCCTTCCATGGAAACTTTGATTCCAATCAAATTCTAATCCATGATCGAATCCCTTCTCTATAAACACCAAACCCCCTCCATCGAACCCTCTGTTGACTCTATATTTCAAAGACGTCTTGCTGCTCTTCGTTTCCCTACAGTTACTGTTCCTTTCTCTTCGGTGGTACGTGGAGAGGAGGCTCTACTTTCTTCTCTGCATCTTCCTGGAGGAGGCTTGTGGCTGCTACTCTTCTTCTTCCATGGTGGTTGCCGTAGAAGAAGCCTGCTTCTTCTTTCGTTGGTGCTGTCAAGGGATCATTTACCTACGGTTACAGTTCTGCTATTGCTACCGTGTTCTTCTTCCTCTGAAGCTACAGTGCTCAGATCATCTTCTTCTTCCTATTGCCGTTGTCGAGTTTCTCTGTTGCAAACAGAGTATCGTTTTGTGATTATTCTTGTGGTTGATTCTTCAATCTCTTCATGATTCTTTCATCTAGATCACTACAAGGTAGGTGTTCTCAAGTACAAGCCCAATCTAATAGTTATCAGATCATGATCATGCATATAGGTCTGTTAGATGGTTTCCAGTAGGTTTTGTTAAGTTTTTACTGAGTTTTAGTAGAAGGCGTTTCTTGATAGGGCACTATTTGATATAACGACCGTGCAAATAGTCGTCAGTTAGTTGGTTAATTAATAAATACACATGTTCAAAATTTAATAACGGTGAACCATGACATCTAATCTAATACATGAGAATACTGCTAGATTCCCGCTATTTTTCTCTACCTATCCATGTACTTGTTCCAGCCAAATTATTTTTATTGGAAAAGTGCTACTGTTCGTGACCCAATACTGTCAGCCTTCACTATTCTATATAGCGCCCCTGACCTGGGCGCTATATCCCTAAAAGGTGGCAGCAGCTAGGGCGCGATTCAACTGAAACGTGGCAGCAGCCAAGGCGTCATTCACTTAAATTTTGGAATTTGATATATATACGGATCTTAATATATTTAGAACCTCGATACAATGACTGAATGAACAGTCATTATATAATGAATTAGCGACCCTGCCCAAGGCGCTATTTCATGAAATGAAGACTTGACCTCAGGCGCTAATTACCTGATTTCTGAATTTTCATGGTTTTCTGTAACCCTTTATAGTGGGTTATGTATATAGGTACTATATTCCATTCCGTGAGTATAGTCCCACGTTTCACGATGTTTAATCGATTACCCCTCAACTCTTGGTGACATACGAGCCCTCCGTTGGACATTCCGTTCCTTCGGACTGGTAACTTAGTCATTAGGACCTCCGTAAGACTCCTCGTAGCCTTGGATTCCCTCAAGGTCGATTGAGTAGGTTGTACTACTAAAACCTATGACACTTTTTGATTGCCATGTCCCTCTAAAGAAACATGGTATACCGGCCCTCGTGGTATGCTATTTAGCCGCCGTGAGAATAATTCTTGAGCTAATGGAATGGAAAAATCATACCATTGCTATCAATCTTGGATTGTGTGCCTCTACGAAGACACCAATTCTTTCTACCTATCATGTACAAAGGACGAGCAATCATGTGAATATGAGTGCTTATTTATGTTTACTTGGCACCCACTAGGGAGTCAAATCCACCCAGTTTCTATAAGTATCATGATTGTACCGACTTGACCGTAGTATGTCCTTACTCAAAAGTTCTGTCCTTGTGATTCTATTCTACGAGATCTACCTTATATTCCTATAAAGGTTCATTCTGTTGAAATTCTATATTGGCTATAACTAAAGTGGATGTCAAAATACATGACTCAATGCTGGCGCCTATAAGGGCTCGATCTGGTCCTGGGAGGAGCACCCGAAAATACTTGTGCCCATGGGAGCTATTATTGATCATGGTGTGGCATTGCACCGAAGTGCATGACTTGCTTTATTGGTCATTTCCACAAACTCTTGTACTTGTACTTGACTTGACATGACGTGACATGCATGGCCCAAAAAGGGTATTTCTTTGCTTACTTGATAACATGATAGCCAATTCTTGACATGACTTGATAAACGTACATGCTTGCCTATCTTGATATAATTATATGAAATCTTGGATATCTTGCTAGGTCATTCTAAGTTATCTCTTGCTATACACTCTCTTTATTGTCGTTTCACGCGGACATGTATAGCGTTACTTGCATCCATGCAACATGTAATTTACTTAAAGCAAGCTAGGACTTGAGATATAATTCCTATTGAGCGTTCGCTCACCTAGTGTTTTCCCCTATTTTCAGGTAATTCTGATAACGAGACTCATTCGGATGGGGATGAACAAGAGTGAAGAGTTTAGAGCCATTCCAACCATCAAGCGTTATCTAGTCCTGTCTTTTCTATTTTCTTGAGTCATCCATTGTACTTTTATTTTATTGAGTTCTTAGTTCTTTTATCATGAGTTGTAATAGAAGAACATGAAGGTTTATGATTAATAAAGGACTTGGTTATCATTACTTGTGCGCGCTCTGTCTATGAGTGTTGAATACACTTACGCTCTGATTGACATGAATGATATAACTCGTCACGCATCTCCGGGTTCCTTCCGTGCTCGAGGCGTGACAACGATCTCCCTGACTGAGACTCTGCCACCTATTGATGAGTCGCTGACGGTATATGACAGGAAGGTACTTTTGCTGAAGCTTGACCTTCATCTCACCCCATGTCTCAACCTGGGACTCCTGCCGATGAAATAATAGGCTCTCCACATTCTTCCAATAGGTCTGTGCATGTCCCATCAGCTTCATGGTAGGAAATCGGACTCTTCGACAGTCCGTCATATCGAACCAATCAAGTACCGATCCAACCCGGACTCCCAATCTAGATAGACCTTCGAGTCCAAGGACCCGTAAAAAGTGGGAGGGTCCATACGAATGGTCCTGAGGGTCCGCTCATCCTCATCTAAATCACGGTTCTGTCGTTGAACACGACGATCATGACCATATCCCCCATTTTCATTCTCAGACTCATAATCAACCACCTCGGCGACTCGACGCCTCCTATCATCTGCCCCTTGAGCCCGAGGAGCAGCAGGTGGCTAAACCGGCCACTGTTGACCATTTGTCGGCGCAAGGTGCGCCTCAACCGGGGGTCTCTCTAGGACGGCTACTCTCCGTACCAAACCATGAAAAGACTGGTCCGGCTCTACGGCCTTCATCCTCTCTTCCAAACGTGTGCCTAGGCCATCCACCCGCGTACTCAACCCTTCCATTTTATCCACTCGTGTAGTCAACTCATCCATTTTTCCCATAAGAGCTCGAAACATGTCACCCACCGAAGGCTCATCGGAACTAGGGACTCAGGGATCTGCCATAGGTGGTGGTGGTGATGTATTGGGTACCTCTACGAGTGGGCATGCAAATGACAAGGGTTGGAATGCACTGACCAAGGCGAAGTGATGAATCTAGACTTAACCAATATCCGGTATGTGGCGGAGGTATGATCCGAAGACCGAACTCACGTAAGTGTGCAACCTTCCCAATAGGTGTAACCTATCGTTCCAGGAACACCTTTTGACATACCGGGTAGGGAATGCAATGTGACACCTTGGACGGACTACCCTAGACTCGACTTAGCTCTGATACCAATTTGATGCGGGATGGAATGCGAACCTGGGACTCTAACTCACGGACGTCCCTATGCGAGGGAAACGTGTGGATCTGCGCGGTTGAGGAACCGACAATGAGTCGAGAGTATCGACTTTTTCGCAAGCTCGGATCGAGTCACGGGACGGGTTCCACTCACTCTCGCAGCGGTGATTGAAATTTGAGCGAGCTAAGTTATCCTAACACTCTAGCAACGGCATATAGAATTATATACGAAATAAGCAAAAATGCCGAGTGAGGAGCAAAAACAATACCTCCATGCTACCGGGCGTGGGGAAGACGTTCCCGGCCAAGCTTCGTACTCCCGGTACAGTAATTAGCCAAATATTACAGAAGTGAAATTTATTACCCACTCCACGCAGGGAGGTAAACGGCTACACATGGGACACGAGAGTAGCGAACTCAAGTTGACGGGTAGCAAGCCGGAAGGCTCTCGGGCCGGAGACGGGCTGCTGGTCCAACTCGGTACTGTTCCGACTCGCTGGACAGCAACCGAACTTGGCTTGTGGGACGGCTGCTTCCGGTCACCTTCTGATCACGGCGGCTGGTTGGGACGTTGGTGGAAGACCCCTCTTCGATCTCTGAACTCGGCGGTGGCTGAATCGACGCCGAAGTAATTTTGCAAGAATTAACTTGCTGCTGCCTTTGCTGGCCTGTTCACGGAACATGTTTGCGTGACCCGGCGAAAAGAATTGTTGTGCCCAGATCCGAAGGCGAATCGAGGTGAGATTGGCGCCGTTGGATAGAGGACTCCAAGGGCTAAGACATATAATTATTTCAGGTCCATCCAGTAGACGGATTAGAAATGAAAATGACTGTTCCCCAGATATTTCTGCTGGCTCAGATTACAGACAATCAGGACAGAACAGGATGTACCTGAGACTGAATTTTGACCGACATAAAAATGATGGACCTAGACTCTGGTAAAATTATGGGTGGGAGGGGGGGATGTGAGGAGCACGTATGAATGTTTTGGGATTTTTTGGAGTTGACTAAGGGGGAGGGAAACTTACAACAACAGACTACTATCCCGCAGATCTACAAATTGGCAGATTGTTGGGGGAAAACTTAATTATTGGCAAAAATAGGAAATGAAGGCGAAATGACACGAAATTTAAACTGGTGATGGGGGATGACAGGAAGAACAAACCCTCAAAATTTGGGGTCGAACAAATATACGGACTGGGAGATAGAATTTCGGCCTCAGCTTGCTGTCTAGAGATGGACAGAACTCCGACGAGGCGGCGGTGGTGATGCGATGGCGGCTCAATGGTGGCGGCGGCGGCGGTGCTGAGCTTCTCACTTAGAGAGGGGATGATAAGGAGGTATGTCACCTCTGAAATGGCTAGCTCTCACAGCTGCAAGGGGTGGGGGTGGAGAGAGACAAGGGGCGCCCTTGGGCTCTTCACAAAAAAATTGATTTTTTTTCTTCACTTAATTCTATGAAATGTGGAAATACAAGGTTTATATAGAAATGTATAAAAGACCTAAACTATCCCTAGATCTAGGGTTAGGCAGGGGCAAATGAGAGATAGGAAATAGTCCTCCCATGTGGTCAAAAAAACCAAAATAAAAAAAACATATATGGGAAGGTGTGCCCCCCTCTTGGAGAAGGCAATTTGGAATTGGCTTCTCCATGGTCCAAGTCCACCTTGGACCATGGACCAACCCCCATGGACCCTAGAAGCCAAGTGGCCCAATGCGAGAGAGGGTGGGGGGCCCTGCTGGGCCTACGTGGCCCTTTTACACATAAACCCAAATAAAACCCAAAATAAACACACATTACACACCAAGTACAATATTACAAAAATACATTCCAAACATTTAATGGAATAGCCCCGATGTCCCATCAAAGATTAAACTATGCAAACACAACGATATGGATGCAAACAATATATGAAAATGAAGATAATACAAAGGACAACAGGGCAGGAGCAGAAACAAGCACAATCAAAACCCGGAAGGTAATCAAATCATCAATGCAAAGCATACCTGTGAGTCTGCCCCTGGACCTGCATGTAGATTTTATACACAAAACCCGAAAATAGAGACAATATTTAACTATGCAAACGTGGCCCAAATAATACAAATAAAATATGGAAATGAATATAATACAAAGGGGAACAAGATGGAAGTGAGAAGCAAGCAATCAGGCCTTGGAAACCCAATCAAATCATTATTCAAAGACGCACTTGTCAATCTTTCCATGGACCTGTCGGTAGACTTTATGTAGAAAACTCAAAACTGAAGACACAATTAAATTATGCAAACATGACCCAAATGATGCAAATGATATATGCCCTGAAAGATAATACAAAGGGATACACAATGGGCCCAAAATAGAGCGATCTCACCCTGGGAGGTCAATTAAATCATCCAAGAAAGATGCCCCCGTGAGCCTGTGCACAGACCTGCCAGAAAGCAGGTAGAGGTCTTCTGGATGACCGTTTTCTATGAGGTAGCGGTCTACTGGAAGACCGCAAAGCTAGTAGAAAGGTGGGGCGGCCCAGTGATGGCCGCTAACAGCATTTGGCAGCCTCAGAGAGGACCGCTACAACCTGACAGACCTGAAAACACCCAGAACTACAGGAAAATGGACAAAACACTATCTAAACATGCACATGCACACACCCAACTTACAAGAGAACATGAATAACATGATGGGCACTAGGTGTCCCACCGTGATCGCCAAAAAATCAGGTTGTAGATGTTTAATATACCCGCTCCCAAACTAAACAAGTATACTGCATGAACAAGCATGAACAAAGGGCGATGAGAATAGAGATACTGACCGTGATCGCCACCAAGGGATGACAACGCCAAAGGAATGAAGAAATGAGTGCAACGGCGCCGTGTACCTTGGAAAGATGAAGACTTGATCGCGCTTGACAAACGGGGTGTGGGGAACGATGTGGGATCAACCTTCTCTCCTTCTAGCCGGCCAGAGGAAGAGGGCCTCGCGTTCTATCCTTGCTCTCCTGCAAGACAAAGCCAAAGACAAGAGAAAAACCCATTAGAAACATGCAAGTGTAGTATCAAATCCCGCAGTCGTAAAATAGGGTTAGAAATTGAGGGAGAACGCACCAGGGGGAGATTTTTAACCCATGTGGAAGGGTGCAAAAGATAGGTGTGTGTGTTGTGATGATGTATGAACAAATAAAAACGAAAATTACGCAGCACAACTGCGGGAAATGGAGATGCAATATGAAGAAAAATGCATGCAGAGTGCAGAAAATAGAGATTGTGATGATTTTTGAAATTGGGAGGATGAAAACTAAGAGAAGAATGAATGAAATCAAGTCCTTGAGCGTGGAAATGAAAGCTAATACTTCCCTCTTCAAGCCATGGTCAAAGAGATGAGTCGGCGTCGCAGCATGGCTTCGCCCCGAACCAAGAAAGAGCCCCCCATCGCGTTCTGCGAACTGGGTGCTTTATATAGAAGTGCAGGAACCCATGGGTTTAAGTCCGAGATAAACACCATAAAATAGGAGATATATGTGATTAAACTCGAGATAATAGTGGGGGGAAGAGTCTCAAATCGAAGGAAACCGAGGTGGAGGATCATTCTCTTCGAAATTGGATCAAGATGAGGCTCCCGGAGAGTCCTCGGGCGATGAAATTGGGATTTAGAAGGTTCTAGGCTCTCTGTCAAAGTAGTGGTCAGTCGCAAGACTGCAACTAGAGTATGAAGGTCAAGGGAAGACTGCAACTAGATCCACAGGATAAGCATGCAATCGACGACGCCGGCGAACATGATTTTTCGGAGAAGACATGTGTTTGGCGGTTCCACAACAATGGGTAATTCGGGGCATCACAAAGGTGAATAAGAGAACAACTCGACTTGTAGGCTTAAATCGGGTGTCAATAGAACCAAGAAAGGAAGGCTGGAGAATTTACCTATTTAAAAAAATAGAGTATGACAGTGCCAGAGTATGAGGCCCAATTTGCTAGATTGTCTCGATATGCGCCTCATTTGATGATGACCGAAAAGATGAAGGAAAAAAGATTTATGAATGGATTGATGCTTCAGTTTATAACTCATTAGGCACAGTTCGACATTCAAATATATGTCGAGATGGTCAAGAAACCACAACTACTAGAGGATGCCATGGAGATGGTAGAGAAAGTAAATGCTAGATTAGAAAAGCAGAAGAAGTTGGACGCGAATGTTAAGAAAAGACCCAATGGCGGTGATGGACCTTCTAATAAGAAGAAGATGAAGGAAGAATGGAAATGTTATCATTGTTACATTGTTGGCCATCGATCCGAGGTATGTTGGAGAAAGTTAGGAGCGTGTCTTTGTTATGGAATCAAGGATCACAAGATATCGAGCTGTCCTCTTCTGGAAGATCAAACTAAGGATCGTAATGGAGCACGGCATCAAGGAAAGTTGCAAGCATTGAGAGCAGTCGAACCTACTATGGATGGAGTAGCTAGAGGTACCCCTTAACCTTAACCTATTTTTACCTTCCTTTAGATTGTAGACTATTCGCTAGCATGTTTATGTGAGATATTTTGATATTTGGGAAAATGGGTTAGGCACCCCACTATTGGTTTGGAAAAGAATGTTATGTGAATTTGGGGACCAAATTCTTTTAATTGGGGGAGGATGTAGCGACCCGGTTTTATAGGATTAATTAAACGAGTGTAAAATTTGAAAAAAAAAAAAAAGGAAAAAAGAGATCTTGAATAATTATAATTAGAAATTGTAATGGAAGGAAATTATAAATAGTTTTAATATGAAATTAAGCTAGATGGGCTTATGGGATTAATTAATTCCTAAAATTTAGAATCTCTAAAACCCTTATTTTTAAATGGGCTACTTTGGTTTTAACCTAACCCTAATGGGCTAATAACCTCAACCAAATGCTAATCCACTAAGGGAGGTCAAATTCTAACCTAAACCCTAACCCTAATTCGACCTAAATAGGGTGGGGGTGGCCCTTGATATAGGTTAAAATCAGAATTTTTGGAGTTCTTCCCTATCTAGGCTTCTTTCAACTAATTAGGACTCTTAGGAGCCTTAAATCTTATAAATAGGACCCCAAAGCCTCCGTAGTCAAGCTTAATTCATGGGAGATGGCTTCTAGGCGTGGCAGGATCAATCTAGGATGAGCGATCGAGAGATCTTTAGGCGTTCGTGGGCGTTACTCATTCTTCTTCCCCTTCTTCCTAATCTAACTCAAAGGTAGGTGTTCTCTCAGGCTAAACAGTAAATTAATTGATCAGACATGTTCATATGCATGTCTATTCTCTTCCTGCATCATTTTTCCCAATTTTCATGGGCTATATGGCATGTATTTTGAAAATCATGGACTGGTTATCATATTTTAGGGTTTCCCGCCGGAACGACCCTCTGTTCGTAGTCGCGCCCCCTATAGACACTGCATCTCTGAATGTAGTGGCTCGATAGACCATGATCTGAAGTTTTATTTAAAGCATGATTTTTTTTATAGAATTTTAATGTCAAAATTAATTATTTTTAATGAACGCGGTCCCCTCGGAGATCACGATCATAAATATTATTTTATTAAAATTGATTTTTCTCTATATGAAAATTCATATAAAATAGTTATTTTTATTTGAACGCAGCTTTCTTATAGATAGCTTTTTTATTGTGGCGCCCATGATGAATGCGCTTAGGCTTGGGTTTCGAAGAACCCTTGCACCCTTTCCAACATGTTAGGTTAATGGTTTTGAATCCAGATGCATGTTTTTCATGACTGTAAATCATCCGAACCAACTTAATGTAACTAAGAAACATGATTAACCTTAAATTCCTAAGTTCATGATTCATGTTCATCTTTCCTTTTGATCCCATGTTCCTATCTCATCCTTATTGTTCTAAGTATGGTTAAAAGAGTTAATCTTCTTGGATACCTAGAAATTGGTCATCATAGTATGGTTTAAACTTTCTTACATGTTTGTTATATTAATTAAGTGATTTCATGATTTTATCATATGATATAACAGTTGGGCCTCCTCTGGAACTGATCAGCAGTGTGGAAACTGCTGTGCATTGACTGTGATTTGATTATGTTTTGATTGATTGGCAACATTTGAGTTGACTATGTTGATTTCATCGCTTACCCTTGTAGCAGTGTATATTTTGATGAATCTTACTTAGGTCAAAATCATTAGATGGTTATAGTAGGTCTATGCAAGCTTGGCTTGTGATAAACAAGGTCTGTGTATAATCGTCATGCGTTTGCATACAACGCATTATAAGTCTGTGCATGCTTTTGCATACAACATCATAAGTCTGTTCATGTTTTTCAAATATGCATAATCTAGTCTGTGCACATACTGCACTGTGTACACCAAGGTCCGTGCACATTCAATCTAAGTGAATCTAAAGTTTGTTCACGTTTGGTCTTAAGGCATAAAAAGGTCTGTGCATGTTTCTTTGGAAACATACACAAGGTCTGTACATCCTTTTGTTCATGTGTGAATAAAGTCAGTGCAACTTTGCTTTGGTACATGAAGGAAGTCAGTGCATATCACTGTTCAAATCAGTGCATGTTACGTTCATGGCACGATCACGTCGGTGCAGTTTTTGTTAAGTGCATACTCGAGTCTGTGCATATACCTCGGTGCATGTTTCAAGTTCGTGCATATCACTGTTCACCTGCATACAAGGTCGGTGTATACTCTTAGCATGTTGTTATGCAAGTCAGTGCATATTGTTCCTTGTTCGATACAAGGTCGGTGCATATCCTTCTATGTGTGCATATGATGGTTGATGCACTTGTAAAATCAGTGCACGCTCCAGTTCATGCTGATTCTAAGTCTGTTCATATTCTTGGTCCTACTTGGGTCGGTGCATTGTTTGCATGGTTAAGCATTGTGCATACAAAGGCCGTGCATGTTTTCATTATATAAAGTCGGTGCATGTTCTCAGTAGAACAAGTCAGTGCATGTTCTCATGAAATGTATTAGAACAAGTCGATGCACATTTGCGCTATGCTTTGCAAAGGATGTTGTACTTCTGCATATGGCAGAGAACATGTCTGTGCATCTTATCTCATGCGTGTGAAAGGTCGGTGCAGTGTTCGTCATCTGCATACCTAGTCTGTGCATGTTTTAGTCCAACACTTAACTGAGTCGGTGCACTTTGTGACATACGCATGCATAGGTCCGTGCACATTTGCATTGTGTGTATATATATAAGGTCAGTACACATATTCTCACATGCTACATAATAGTCTGTGCATAGTTTGCCGATAGACTCATAGGTCTGTGCATACTCTGTTTGATGTCATACTCAAGTCTGTGCACATTATATATATGGGTGATTACAAGATGTTTGATGAAATGTCTCTCTTCTAGTTTACCGGAGCCAAGTAGCACGTGAGCTCGAACTGAAGCAGGCACGTGTTCCCAGAAAAAAATGGAAGCTGGCACATGATTCCAGGGAGCTTATGATTGGCACGTGATCCAAGGCAATAATCGGGCATGTGGTTCTACCACGTGGAGAGCCAGATCTCAGCGATCTTGATACGTGGACAGATGGAGATCAGATCTGCAAAAGTGTTTAGGTTGGAAACATGGCATCCACAAGCCCTTTTGCCTGACATATATAAAAGAGGCATTATCGCCTGATCATATGACATATTGAATAGAGCAGAAAAGAAGATTAAAGTAGAGAGAGATTCAGCAGGGCAGATCAGATCTCAAGAAAAAAAAGAGAAAAGAGTGCAAAGTGAGAGCCAGCTGATCGTGAGAGAAGAATAATTCTGAGAGTTTCTGAGGGAATTTGTTTAGCTGTGAGTGAAGAGTTATTTTGCTATTGTTCCTGACGTATGGTTCATAACCATCGCCAATCTGCTCTACACTGAAGAGCTACATTATTTTTCTCGTTGATTTTTCCTTTTCACTTTTAAACTCTCGTTACTGCAAGCTGTGATTCAGCGTCTGTGGCATAAGCTTTAAGGCTCAACAGTAGAGAAGGATTCCTCTGATAGCGTAAGCTGTAAGGCTCAGCGTGTTTTAGGAAGTTTTCCCCGAAGCTATGGATCAACGGTTTGGAAGGTGTGTATAAGTAGTGAAGCCACACTTAGTTTGAGTGTGGGGTGGACGTAGATCTCTGGAGGAGATCGAATCACCTTAAAATTCTTCTGTCTCTGTGGTTTTGATTTTCGTGTTGAGTGTTCCGCTTACGTAAATTTAATTCCGCACTTGTTGCTTAGGTTGGTATAATTTTGGGGGGAAGATCTATTCACCCCCCTTTAGATCTATCTTATGTGATATCGAAGCATTCCATAGTGTCAACAATTTGTATCAGAGCCTAACTCTTCTGCAGGGCTTAATATCCTGAAGAGGCTAGCTATCATGGATGTGAAAGGATTGACAGTCGAGGGACACTCTACAACCAAGCCTCCGTACTTTGATGGTTCAAACTATGCATGCTGGAAGAATCGTATGCAAGTTTTCTTGAGGGCAAAAAATTTTTAACTCTGGAAGGTTGTCAGTAAAGGCCCTTTCGAATTCTCTGAGGACGAGGATCTGTGGACACGAGAGCAGATCCGAAGATCAACACTCAACTGGAGTGCTATTAATGCAATACAGTGTGCCCTTCATCCCACGGAGTTCTCCAGGGTATCATCCTGTTCATCAGCTAAGGAGATGTGGGATAAATTGGAAGTCATATACGAAGGGACATCTCAAGTGAGAGAGTCAAAAGCCAATATGCTGGTCTCTCAGTATGAATTTTTTGAATCCAAAAAAGCCCTGCCTAGGGTCTGGTGGGGAACAGACTCCTAGGAGGTGAATTTTATTACTAGTGGAAAAAAATTGGGGTTACATCAATCTGATGCTGGGAAGACCCAGCTTATCCAAACGAGCCTCACCCTTTATAACTGAGGGTAGCTCACTGTTGTGAAAGAAGACATTACATTTTGATGAGCAAGCTAAAGAGGCCAATAAATCCGCTACTTTGTTTCCTTCTCTGTAGATATGATCAAACTTGTCATGCTGTGAGGTAGTTTTCCAAATCACTCTGACATAGGATAGAATAGACCAAGGGCATTGGTATTCCTTTTTAATAACCTGACCAAGAACTTGTGAGTCACACTCAAAGAGCGCTGGCTGGCAAGAGATAGTACGGAGATAATGAATTCCATCAAGCAAAGCTCTTGTTTCTGCTACAAGACTGTTTGTCTGGCCATAGTAATGGGAGTAGGCTAGCAGAACATTTCCACTGTAGTCTCTAATAACACCTCCACCTCCTAAAATGCCATTTGGTTTGCAGGCACCATCCGTGTTTAGTTTGAGAAAAGGCCAAGGGGGGCAAATCCATTTTACTATTTTCAGCTGTGTACCATTGTAGGGGTGAGCAGGGATACCCAAGGTATCAAGGATTTTCCATTTGCAAAGATCAGATTCCTTGAGATTAGCATTTACACAGGCGGTTTTCACTTGACTGAGGATTTGGTGAAGAATCCTTATTTTATGCAGTGTTCTGTCTTCATACCTCACTGAATTCCGAGCCCTCCAAATATTCCAGCAGCTACATCCTATGACTGCTAGGATTAAGTGACCATAAGCTGATTTCGGTTGGATAGTGTTGGCAGCATTGGAGATGAGAGCAGTAATGGAATTCCCTTCCAAAAGCAGACCAGCAGAAGTGAAGAAAGACCATATGTGCGAGGCTAAGTCACTGTATAAAAATAGATGATTCATGGTTTCACCATGGGGGACCTGACAGCAAGAGCAAGCAGAGCAAAGATGCACACCTAGTCGCTGAATGTTGGAATCCACAGGCAAGCTGTTGTGAAGGATTTTCCACAAATGGACAGAGATTTTCGTTGGTAACCATTGAGACCACAGCCTTTCCCAATACACAGCTGGCTGTCTTGAAATAGTTTCAGAAAGAATCTGATAGGTAGAAGCTACTGAACAGGCTCCTGAGGCTGATAGACTCCAAGCATGAAAATCAGCATCTAGAGAAAGGTTTGTGTTTAGGACAGCTGTTTTGACAGATGCAGGTAGAAACCTGTCAAGAAGATCCTTTTCCTCACTTGATGGATGCCGCAAGAAGTGTTTGACAGTGATATGAGGATTAGGGATGCTGTTTGCAGGAACAAAGTCAGCCAAGCATTTGGTTCCAATCCAATGATCATACCAGAAATTAGTGAGCATTCCATCCCCAATGATGACCTTTTGAAATTTGAGGACCAAAGATTTAGCCTTTGTCCAGTTTCGTCTAGCAAGTCCATTCATACTATTAAAGTGCACATCTCTCAAATGTTTCTGCCCAATGTACTTTGCTCTGAAGAAAGAGGCCCACAAGGAGTTTGTATGCAAAGCCTGCCAAAGCATCTTGACTCTTAAGGCTACTTCCATTTGCCTAAGTGACATAATTCCGAGTCCTCCCTGTGAAGTAGGTCTGCAAATAGTAGCCCATGATCTCCAATGTCTTTTGTTCCCAGTTGTGGAAGAGCCCCAAAAGAAGTTTGCAAATGCTCTCTCCAGTAAAATGTGAGTTCCTGAGTATAGGGGAGAGGTGGATAAAGAATAAATAGGGATTGAGGTAAGCACATGCTTAATCAATATGAGCTTGGCCCCTTGAGAGAGTAAATTGGATTTCCAGCCCGAAATTTTCTTTTGTATGGATTGAATAATACCAGCAAAGTGGACTTTTTTACTTCGGCCTAAAATCAGAGGGAAACCAAGATATTTGTGAGGGAAGCTTTGTCTAGTGAAGCCTGTGAGATTGGCAATCCGAGTAGCAGTGGAAGCATTGATCTTTGAATGCAGAAAAAATCCACTTTTACTGGTATTAATAAGCTGACCTGATCCCCTTTCATAATTCCTCAGAATTTTTAGTAAGCTTCTGACAGAGGACATGCTTGCCTTAGTAAAGATCATGGTGTCATATGCAAAAAAGAGATGGGAAATGGTGGGACACCTCAGTGGCCCTTGAAAGCAATCAATTTGTCTATTCACATGAGCTTTCTTAATAGCCCTACTCAAACTTTCCTCAGCAATGATAAATAGAGATGGGGCAAGTGGGTCACCTTGCCGAACTCCTCTTGTTGATTTAAAGAAACCTGCTACATCCCCATTCAGAAGGACAGAAAACCAGCAGTTAGTGATCAGTTTATCGATCATATGAATGAAATTCAAACTGAAACCAAACTTGTGCAGAACAGCAAACAAGAAATCCCACTCTAGCCGATCATAAGCCTTGGCCATATCTAGTTTAAACATGATATTTTTTCCTCTGGTTTTTCTGCCCAATTCCTGTGTCAATTCTTGGGCAAGGGCAATGTTTTCAGTTATGTGCCTCCCTTTTACAAAAGTAGACTGCTCCGGTGATATAATGTTAGGAAGGATAGCAGCCAGCCTTTTATTAACAATAGCAGAAATGATTTTGTAGAAGAAATTGCATAAGCTGATTGGCCTGTAATCAGCAATATCCTCAGCATTTGATTTTTTAGGAATGAGGGCTATTAAGGTGGAAGTTACAGATCTAGGGAGAGGCTGTGGACTAGCAAAAGCCTCTTGAACAGCACTGACAACCACTCCATTAATAATGGCCCAGGCCTTGTGGAAGAAAGCCCCTCTGAACCCATCCGGACCTGGTGCACTATCAGCTGAAAGTTGAAACACTGTAACTTTAATTTCTTGTTCAGTGGGAATGGCACAAAGCATTAAGTTCTCCTGAGGGGTGATGATATTCGGAATACAATTTAAAGAGGAGTCCTCAATATAATGGTGCTGGGAAGAGAAGGCATTCTGGAAGTGGGAAATAGCAATATCCTTCATTTCTTCATGGTTTGAGGTTAAGATACCAGAGGAGTTTCGAAGCTGAGTTATACACTGCTTATTTCTTTTGGCCTTGGTTGAGATATGAAAGAAACTGGTGTTTCTATCCCCCTCCTTTAACCATCTGATCCCATACTTCTATCTCCAGAATACTTCCTCCTGCAAAAGTCTTTCAGATAGATGAGTTTTGGCTTTCTCCAGCTTGTTGTGATTTTCCATGGTGGGGTGTAAATCATAGGAATACTCTGCTTTAAGAACCGAATCCTCAGCTTCCATCAAGTTTTGCTGGACATGGCCAAAGGTATGCTTGTTCCAGTTATGAAGCATATTCTTCAAGTATTTGAGTTTCAGATATAAAGTAGTCATGGCAGAAGTAGCCAGAGGACTGGAGTGCCAGCAGGTGTTTACATCCATGAGAAATTTATCATGGAAAGTCCACATTTTTTGGAAACTAAATCTTCTCTTGAATTTGTTCCTTTGAAGCAATTTCACCAGTAAGGGAGCATGATCAGAGGCTTCTCTGGACAGATGTTCAACAGAAATGGGAAACAAATTAAGCCATTCAGAATTGAAAAGAACCCTGTCCAGCCTGGCCCAAATACCCTTGCACCCAACTTGATTATTATGCCAGGTAAACTTAGACCCCTTGTAGCCTGCATCCATGAGTGCACAATCTGAAATACATTCATGAAAATCAGAGAGAGCACCCAAATTTGGTATATTTCCACCTAGTTTTTCATCAATAGTCAGGATACAATTAAAATCACCAGCGGCTAACCAAGGTCCCGAAAGTTGTGAGTGCATCAAATGAAGAGAAGACCATAAACTCTATCTTTCCCAAGCAGAACATTTTGCATAGACAACAGAGATGTGAAATCTTGGCCACACAGGACCCGACTGAGTAAGGGTGAGCTGCTGCTCATCTGAGCTAACATATGAGAAATCCAGTGTATCCCTCCAGCAGAACCAAATATGAGCCATATCAACACCATTTGCAATGCAATTTTCCATGCCCAACTTTCTGCAAATGTCTTGCATTTTACTGACATGAAGCTTGGGTTCCAGTATAGTAATACAGTCAATATGATGTGTCTTGATGAGTAATTTCACTCTCCCAACTGATGGATCGTTTCCTATACCCCTTATATTCCAGATAATGAAATTCATAAGGATTTAGGTAAAGGAAGATTTCCTGATGATTCGGACCTAATCATGGATCTAGTTTTAACTCCAGTATGTTCATTTAGAAGAACCCTGACATTGTCAATGGTAGCCGCAGAAGCAATGTCCTGTCTTTTAGTAACCAAATCGACAATATGCTGCTGTGTCTGAGAAGAAAAAGATGAAGCTGGCTGCAGACCCAATGAGACCTGGTGTGAGTCCGCACCTCGAGAATCAACAATAGCTAGCTCAGGTACCTGAACAATGGTGGCATTAGCATCAAAGCTTTGTCCTGAAGGGAGCTCCATGTTGGGAGGAGCCTTGCAATTATCTGGAAGCATCACTGTATTCTGACATAATGGTTCCACAGGCTGCAAGACAGTTGAGGATCCAGTCGAATCAAAAATGGGTATTAAGCTTGGTAAGGCATTAGTCCTCTTAGCAGTGATATCCATGCAATCAGGATTTGAAATTTCATGATCAACAGTGGAAGTAGCATTTAAGACAGCATCTACCGCAACCTTTGAAGGAGGCACCACCTCATCTTCAATAACAGAAGAATTCCCCACCAGAATCACATCCGTGTTGTTAAGAGACTCGGATATCTTATTTGGAAGATGCTCATCAGATGTGGCACCCTTTAGTATGGCAGTATCAGGATTGGCCACTGGTTTCCAGACAGTTTTCCTGTTAGGAACTGGACGAGAGGTACCCTGAGGACCCTCTGGAATAGCTAAAACTTTTGATGTTTTACCTTTACAGTCAACAGAACAGTGGCCAAGCCTGGAGCAGAGCGAACATAAAGATGGAAGCTCCGGGTATAAGATGTCTTACCAAGCCCCTCCTCCAGGAAAACCAATCCACAGTCTATGTGGACGAGGCTTTAATATATCTAATTCAACACATACACGAGCTACCACAGTGTTTGAAAGGTTGAGAGTAGAAGGGTCAATTTTCAACACCTTCCCTATGTTTCCAACAATAGACCATAGCATTGGTTCCACGAATAAGTTCACAGGGAGCCCAGGGAAGGATATCCATATCGGCAATATAGAAGAGTCCTCATTGGGAGAGAAGTGCATCGACCATTTGAAAAAATGAAATAATTTGCCATGAACATACAGGTGTTCTCTTAGAAGCAGCTGCAGATAGTCCTCCTGGTTACGAAATCGTAGAAGGAGGTGCTTGGAATCCAAGGCACTAATGACGAAGTCTTCATTAAATCTGCATCTGTTGGAGAGGTGAGCTCTGATCTCAGGGAAGGCCGGCCTACCGAGAGGCGTTCGCGCTACAAGCGTAAAGGCGAAGGGCTTGAGGGAAGCGGCTAATTCCTCAACATTGAAGAAAATGGCCGGTTCTCCTCCATCTGTCACAGCAGGCTCGTGGACGAAACCAGGGACAACCGGCGGCGGCATGGAAGAGGCAAGAACTTCGGCAAACGAGCGACGACATCCCGGGTGGTTAGCGGCAGCAAGGATGTTGAGGGAGGACGAAGGCAAAGCGGGAAAAGGCTGAGGAGAAACCACGACGGCAGCGGGGGCCACGTCGGGCCCCCCCGAGACCTCCATGGAGAAGAGGTCAACACGCCGCCATGATGTAGGTAGCCATGGTGGGGTCTCCCGTCACGGTGTCAATCTCTTCCATGATGTAGGTAGCCATGCTGGTCTCTCAGTATGAGGCATTTAAAATGAGGCCGAATAAAACTATTACAGAGATGTATGCTCGCCGCATGATTATCACCAATGGTCTTGGGAACCTAGGGAAAACTTATTCTGATTACGAGCTAGTAAGGAAGATTCTGCGTTCCCTAACTCCAATCTGGCACACCACGGCTACCGTTATTGAGGAGTCCAGGGACTTGAAGACTACCAAGATTGATGAGTTGATCGGTTCACTCATGACATATGAGATGAACCTGCCAAAGATAGATGTGCTGGAGAAGAAGAAGAGACCTATTGCACTGAAGGCCAATTCCTGTAAAAGTGGGTCATCCAGCGACCACAGTTCCTCAGGATCAGAGATTGAAGATGATCAGCTCGCTATGCTGACTCGGCAATTCAAGAGGTTTCTAAGAAAAGAGGGAAGACATTTTGGAAGAAGACAGCACAGTGACAGAAGGCGGACAAGGTATAAAACTAATCCTACCAAAAAGACTGACACCACTGTTTGCTATCATTGCAGGAAAGCTGGCCACATGAAGGTGGAATGTCCGGAGCTCCAGAAGCTAAAAGAAAAAGGAAAGAAAAGAAACACGAGAGGCAAAGCAATGATAAGTACCTGGAGCGATGAGGATGAGAGAAATCTTAGCTGCACCTCGGAGAGTGAAGGTGAAGGAAGTCAAATATGCCTGATGGCCAGGGACTGCGATAGAGAAGAAGAAAATGATGAGGTATCATCTCCCTTAGAAAACTACACTCTTATGGATTGGGAAAATGCTTATGGTGAGTTATTAGATAAAGTTGATGATATCAGAAAAGAAAACATACAATTAAAAAGAAAGGTCAATTCACTCGTTAATGATACCACCATGTCAGATAGAGTTGCATATCTAGAAACAAAAAATAGTTGTTTAAAACAATCTGCTATTGAATTTGATGAAATGAAATCTGCTTTGATTGATGCTAGGAAGGAGAATGATATGCTAAAAAGTATAATTGATGACCTAAAACTGAAATTTTGAAGTTGTGAAAATGACATGAGAACTGTTAATGAAAAATATGAAACTGTGTTAAATGTCAATGTTGAGTTGAAGAAATTAATAGAAAATCTGGAAAAAGAAAATGAAGACAAATAGAAAACCATTGAGAGCATGACCCAAGGCACTGAAAACTTAAATGCTCTCTTAGGAACAAAGGTAAATTTTAGAAGAGAGGGTCTCGATTTTAATCCCATAGCTAAGAGAAGCTTCGAACTAAAAACTCTTTCATTCACAGCTGCGAAGAGAAAGACCACCCCTCTAATTAAAATGTGCAGTGGAAATAATGTTGGTAAATCTTCTGTGAAAGCTGCTACTTAGAAAAAGTCCAATGCTCAGGACAAAGGTAAACAGAAGATGGAAACCTCCAGCAAATCACACACACATATGTTTACATCTCAGGGAAAATATCAGGTTAGGGGTCAACCATCTGCTACCCCAAGACCCCAGGATAAGTCTAATAGGTCTCCACAGAAAAATATCTGGAAGACACAGTCCACTCCCATGCATATTCCAGATGGACCTAGGACAGCCAGGAGACCAGAGATCACTAGAAACCATCTCATAGCTCAGACCTATCATGCATACCATCATGCTCAACCACATCAGTTCTGTAGGTCTGGAAAGGACAGAGCATATGGAAGGTCTACATACCGCACAAATCCCACTCCGAAATATAGACCTCAAGTTAGAAATTGGGTTGGGCAATCCAGGACATGAAACCCAAGGAAACATACTTCCTATGATCAGCCGAGGACCAACCCTGGATACACTTCACCCAATGTTTTCCAGACCAATAATAAATATAAAAATAGCAACACCAAAAATAGAACAAACAAATCCACAAAGCAATCAATTCCAAAACAAATGTGGATACCCAAATGTTTGCTATCATGCTTTGATGACTCCTCTGTTGTTTTGGGGCCCAAACATTTTTGGGTTCCAAACTTTTCTACTTGATCCTTGATGCAGGTATGCCTGGCAGCCAAGCAAAATATGTGGTACTTGGACAGTGGCTGCTCTAGGCATATGACAGGGGACAAGGCCAAATTTTGTATGCTGGTTAAAAAGAATGGAGGCCTTGTTACCTTTGGAGGCAACACCAAGGGTAAGATAATCAGATCAGGTAAGGTAGGTAAGTGTTCTACCTACTGTATTGATGAATTCATGCTGGTAGAAGGTCTTGCATATAACCTGTTAAGCATTAGCCAGCTTTGTGATAAAGGTCATAGGGTAGTTTTTGACTCTACTAGTTGCAACATTTATAAGCCTAATTCTGACAATGTTAAATTTTCTAGTAAAAGAGTCAATAACATTTACCTAGTTGACCTAGATGATGTAGCACATTCAAACCTTTGCCTTATTGCTAAAAAGTATGATCTAGCCTATCTTTGACATTGTAGACTAGGTCATGCCAGCTATACAGTGCTACACAAACTGAATAAGCATTCAATAGTTAGAGGACTTCCTGAAATTTCTTTTAAAGTTGATAATGTTGTATGTGAGGCATGCACTCAGTCCAAACAGACTAGGAAGTCATTCAAGTCTAGAACTGAAAACTTATCTTCTAAACCATATGAGCTGATTCATATGGATCTTTTTGGACCCACGAGGTCAGCTAGTCTATCAAATAGAAGATATGGTTTCGTATTGGTTGATGACTTCCCTAGATTTACTTGTGTGTTTTTCCTCACACACAAAAATGAAGCATTTGATGAATTTCATGAATTCTATTTAAAAATTAAACATAATAATGTCAATTCTATTCAGAATATACAGACTGATCATGGTGGTGAGTTTGATAACTCACAGTTTTATGACTTCTGCAGGAATAATGGCATAACTCAAAGGTTCTCCTCTCCAAGGACTCCTAAGCAAAATGGCATAGTAGAGAAGAGGAATCGGACTCTTGTGGAGATGGCTCGAACACTACTGGTTGAAGGTAACCTACCAAGGAAATTTTGGGCTGAGGCAGTGAACACTGCATGCCATGTAGTCAACAGAGACATGGTAAGGTCATTTACCCAGAAAACTCCTTATGAAATTCTCAAGGGTAAGAAGCCTTCACTAGCTTATTTCAAGGTCTTCGGTTGCAAGTGTTTTGTGCATGTCAATGCTAAAAGAGATCTTGATAAATTTGAACCTAAGAGTGATCCTAGAATTTTTCTAAGATATTCAGAAACATCTAGAGCCTATAGGGTGTATAATTTAAATTCTAAGATAGTAGAAGAATCTCCACATGTGGTCTTTGATGAAACAATCACTAAACATGAAAATGGTTTGTGCAGGGAACAAAATAATGGAGAGATTCTGAAAAATGAAAATTCTGCAGACCAGTCTGAAGAAAGTGATGCAGAGAATCCTGGTTCAAGGTAATCAAATTATCAATGTCAAATCTCTTAAAGATCATCCTATAGATAATGTAATTGGTAATTTGCTTGAACCCCCTAGAACCAGAGCTTATCTCAGAGCTCAGAATGAATTAAACTCTTTTGCATTAGTGTCTCAAATAGAACCCAAAAATATTGACAGTGCTCTTAGTTATGTGCATTGGATCAATGCCATGCACGAGGAATTGAATCAATTTGACAGGAACAAGGTATGGCACCTAGTTCCACCTCCTGATCATGGGACTGTCATTGGGACCAAATGGGTGTTTAGGAATAAAACAGATGAGAAGGGCAATGTTATTAGGAATAAGGCCAGACTGGTAGCTCAGGGGTACAATCAGGAGTATGGAATTGACTTCGAAGAGTCATATGCTCCTGTTGTCAAGTTAGAGGCTATCAGAATCCTATTAGCATATGCATGCTCATTAGGAATCACCCTTCAGCAGATGGATGTGAAATCTGCATTTTTGAATGGGAAAATAAACGAGGATGTCTTTGTAAGATAGCCTCCTGGTTTTGAATGCATAGACTTTCCTAATCATGTATATAAATTGAATAAAGCTCTATATGGACTGAAACAAGCCCCTAGAGCTTGGTATGACAGGCTCAGTAAGTTCCTCACGGATAAGAAGTTCACAAGAGGTGAAATTGACCAAACCATATTCACAAAGGTAAGTCATCCAAACATTCTCATTGTGCAAATTTATGTAGATCACATTGTTTTTGGATCAACTAACCCAACTTTATGTGAGGAATTTTCTAATCTAATGACACAGGAATTTGAGATGAGTTCAATGGGGGAGCTAAAATTGTTCCTTGGACGGTAGGTAACTCAGACTAAAGAAGGAATATTCATGACTCAGTCCAAATACATCAAGAACCTAATGAAGAAATTCAAGTTTGAAAATTTGAAGGAAATAATAGCACCAATGGGTACATCAACGAGTCTTGATGATGACCCAAAAGGTAAATTGGTTGACACCAAATTGTACAGAGGTATGATCGGATCTCTTCTTTACCTTACTGCATCTAGGCCTGATATTCAATTTACTGTGTGTTTATGTGCTAGATTTCAGGCTAGTCCTAAAGAGTCACATGTTTATGATGTTAAGAGGATTTTTAGGTATCTGTCAGGCACCCAAGAACTAGGTCTTTGGTACCCTGCTCAGTGTCAGCTAAACCTTATAGCCTACACTGATGCTGATTATGCTGGGTGTCGGATAGATAGAAAAAGTACTAGTGGATACTGCCATTTCTTAGGTGGTTGTCTAGTATCTTGGGCTTCCAAGAAGCAACACACTGTTGCTCTATCTACCGCTGAGGCAGAATATGTCACAGCAGGAAAGTGTGCAGCCCAGGTGCTCTAGATCAAACACCAACTCCTTGACTATCAGATAGAATTGGGATGCATTCTAATTCTGTGTGATAACACTAGCGCTATAGCATTGACTAAAAATCTTGTTCATCACTCTAGGACCAAGCACATAGAAATTAAACACCATTTTCTAAGAGATGAAGTAAGCAAGAATGAAATTGAACTGAACTTCATAGAATCTGAAAAACAGCTTGCTGATATTTTTACTAAACCTTTGAGTAATGACAGATTCAAATTCCTAAGAAGAGAGCTAGGTTTATGTAAATTTTAGCATGATGAATAATTCTTTTTCATTCTTGAGGAAGGGTTGTGATCTGATATGTGTCTACTTATCAAATCTATTGAGAATAAGATTTCAGATGTATGCCTGTCAATTGAAAATGCTTTGAATAAATATTCTGCTTTGTCTTGTGGATGATTAATGTCTGCTTGCAAGTAATTTGATCTGTGTCATAATTGAGTAATCTTGATTTCAAAGGTATATAAAATGATATGTGGTGGAAAGATAGATTTTGTCTGTCTGAAAGCCCATCCATGTGTAGAGGACTATCCTCCGCCAGGTACCATGAATCAAGAGAGTACATGCATTGCATTGCACTTCTTAAATGTTAGGTTTAGTGGTATGTGGCTAATTGTGTCTTAATGTTGAACAATCATGCATATAGATAGGGGGAGCTTTTGTATAGAATAAGATTGCATGTCCATGCTGTATTGATCTGTCAGGGGGAGTTTTTCTAATTATCATCTATCTCAATCCTGGACAGTCCTCTGTCAATACTCCATTTCAACACTCTTTGGACCTCAGACTCTCTTCTCATATCAATTATCATGTATAAACTTTTACTCTCTGCAGCTGTCTGTGTGCTTCACAATATCCCTCCCATCCTGAATTGATGACAGTCTGTCAATAAGTTCATTACATTAAGCAACATAAATCACATATCTTCTATTATAAGAATCATGTTTGCTTCATGAATGAAACAATGGTTTAAGCTTAATAAACCTTAATGTTTCAGGACTGTATTCCGAAATATAAGGATGTGAAAAATTTTAATAGCTCTCAACCTCAGTCTCATGTTGCGACAGACAAAGTTTGCTAGTGTCTGAAAACTGATAAGAAAGTGTAATCTCAGTTGAGGAAATTGGAAGTGTGTATTGTTTTTAAACAAAACACTCTGAAGAATTAAAAAGGGCAGCAAAATAAAAGAATGTGCCAAAAGAAAAGCAATGTATAAGCAAAATGGCAGAGCAATGAATGAATGCACTAAGAAACTGAGTACTCTATAAATGAAATAGAGAAAACTCATGTCATGAAGTGCTTCATGTCACCTTTGTTCTTATGGTCAAATCTGTAGGATTGGTTTCACTAAGTATCTGGGGATACTGGCGTCTGATAAACGTGTACCCTTATGCAAAAAGGTGCAAATCATGACTGATGTTTTTGATCAGAAACAGTGTTGGTACTTTGTGCCTAGTAACTGGGAGTATGGCATCTAACCAACGTGTACTCCTAATGTCAAAAACATAATTGATGCCTAACAATTCAATAAGTCAGAAAGAATTAAGTCTAAAAAGATCTGCTGTAACTCTTGTTATCAAAGTCTTATTGAGTGTCGTGTTGTTTAACCTCAATACATATTCCTGTCACTCACAAAGATTTTCACTGGATTTGAATCGAGTAGGATACAGCACTGACCAAGTCTTTCATGACTTATGTGTCTCAGGTTTATTGCTATTAACGGATTCTGCAACCTTATTAGAAGCGTACAGTGTATTCACTCTACTTTTATTACTCTTAAACCAAAAGTCTACCATGAATGTAGAGTCTTGATTCTTATTCTCTAAAGACCTTGGGACATAAATTGCTTTCTTAATGAACTATTATTCAGGGTGTCACTCTATTCAATTACTCCTCTTTGCTTCGTCAATCTTACCTCCCTCACTCCTTGTTTGTTGATGGCAAAGGGAGAGAGAAAATGTAGAGTATTGGTGTTGAGGGGGAGAGTTCAGAGAGTTCAGGGAGAGAGAAAGATTCCGTTGCATTCTTTTGACTGTGAGATATATGATCTTTACTGGATTAATCTTGTCTCATCAAAACCATGACTTTGGGTGTTGCCATTATCAAAAAGGGGGAGAATGTTGGGCCTCCTCTTGAACTGATCAGCAGTGTGGAAACTGATGTGCATTGACTGTGATTTGATTATGTTTTGATTGATTGGCAACAGTTGAGTTGACTATGTTGATTTCATCGCTTACCCTGGTAGCAGTGTATATTTTGATGAATCTTACTTAGGTCATAATCATTAGATGGTTATAGTAGGTCTGTGCAGGCTTGCCTTGTGATAAACAAGGTTTGTGCATAATCGTCATGCTTTTGCATATAACGCATTATAAGTCTGTGCATGCTTTTGCATACAACATCATAAGTCTGTGCATGTTTTTCAAATATGCATAATCTAGTCTGTGCACATACTGCACTGTGTACACCAAGGTCCGTGCACATTCAATCTAAATGAATCTAAAGTCTGTGCACGTTTGGTCTTAAGGCATAAAAAGGTCTGTGCATGTTTCTTTGGAAACATACACAAGGTCTGTGCATCCTTTTGTTCATGTGTGAATAAGGTCAGTGCAACTTTTCTTTGGTACATGAAGGAAGTCGGTGCATATCACTGTTCAAATCAGTGCATGTTGCGTTCATGGCACGATCACGTCGGTGCAGTTTTTGTTAAGTGCATACTCGAGTCTGTGCATATACCTCGGTGCATGTTTCAAGTCCGTGCATATCACTGTTCACCTGCATACAAGGTCGGTGTATACTCTTAGCATGTTGTTATGCAAGTCAGTGCATATTGTTCCTTGTTCGATACAAGGTCGGTGCATACCCTTCTATGTGCGCATATGATGGTCGGTGCACTTGTAAAATCAGTGCACGCTCTAGTTCCCGCTGATTCTAAGTCTGTGCATATTCTTAGTCCTACTAGGGTCAGTGCATTGTTTGCATGGTTAAGCATTGTGCATACAAAGGCCATGCATGCTTTCATTATATAAAGTCGGTGCATGTTCTCAGTAGAACAAGTATGTGCATGTTCTCATGAAATGCATTAGAACAAGTCGATGCACATTTGCGCTATGCTTTGCAATGGACGGTGTACTTCTGCATATGGCAGAGAACATATCTGTGCATCTTATCTCATGCGTGTGAAAGGTCAGTGCAGTGTTTGTCATCTGCATACCTAGTCTGTGCATGTTTTAGTCCAACACTTAACTGAGTCGGTGCACTTTGTGACATACGCATACATAGGTCCGTGCACATTTGCATTGTGTTTATATATATAAGGCCAGTACACCTATTCTCACATGCTACATAATAGTCTGTGCATAGTTTGCCTATAGACTCATAGGTCTGTGCATACTCTGTTTTATGTCATACTCAAGTCTGCGCACATTATATATATAGGTGATTACAAGATGTTTGATGAAATGTCTCTCTTCTAGTTTACCGGATCTAAGTAGCACGTGAGCTCGAACTGAAGTAGGCACGTGTTCCCAAAAAAGACTGGAAGTTGGCACATGATTCCAGGGAGCTTATGATTGGCACATGATCCAAGGCAATAATCGGGCCAGTGGTTCTGCCACGTGGAGAGCCAGATCTCAGCAATCCTGACACGTGGACAGATGGAGATCAGATCTGCGAAAGTGTTTAGGTGGGAAACATGGCGTCCACACGCCCTTTTACCTGACATATATAAAAGAGGCATTATCGCCTGATCATATGACATATTGAATTGAGCAGAAAAGAAGATTGAAGTAGAGAGAGAGAGATTCAGCGGAGCAGATCAGATCTCAAGAAAAAGAAAAGAAAAGAGTGCAAAGTGAGAGCTAGCTGATCGTGAGAGAAGAAGAATTCTGAGAGTTTCTGAGGGAATTTTGATGCGGGACGGAGACGCGACCGGGCTAAGACGTACAACAAACTCGATGTGCGGCCAGTACTAGCACACTAAGGTAAGTTGAGCGGCTGACCACCGTTGCGTTCTCCGGGTGGAGACTTCTCTCAACAGAAACTCACTCTAGCCCGACGATCATCCCTTGCAAGGGAAATGTGGAATCGCAGCGGTTAAGGAACCACTGTCGCCTAGGGGTTTCCAGTTCGGGCTCGGTGCTCGACTGGGCCTATGGAACGGGCGCTCACAACTCACAACCATGGCACTTTGTCGCTAGCTAACGGCCCTATTCTCACAAACGTAACATGATAGAAAATATACTAAACCAACAATGTGATATAGGAACGAAGCGCGTACCTCCACGACTAGCGCGTAGGGAAGAATTCCCGGCCGAATCTGACAACCCCAATACACACAAATAATAATTGTACAATTTAAGAACATGATGCCCACTCCACGCAGGGAGGTAAGAGGCTACAAGTGCAATTTTGAGGTTGCTGGAATCCGGGTTGACGGGCCGCACTTGCAGGAGGCGAGGGAAGCGTGTCGGGGCCGATCGGGTGAACCGATTGGGAGCCGACTTGGTTCTACCCGCGCTGGTCACCCTGCGCAGCGAGCTTGTGGAGGCCGGTATGCCAAGATCTGACGCCTGATCGGAGTGCCGTTGGTTGGAGAACGTCGGCGATAGGATGAAGTTTCTCTACTCCGAAGGGCGCGATCAGATCTGTCCAGATATGGGCGCAGCAGAAACAGTTCTCAGCCTCTGGTTTGACACATACAGAACTACACAGAAAGACAATTAATTACTGAAAAAATGGCTCCCGGTGTCGAACGAGGCACCGTTTGTTGCCGATCGTCGGCGACGTCTAGAGGAAGGATTTGACCAAGGGGTTTGGTCAGATATGCAAAGGGGAGGGAGGGGCAGCTTCTGGAAGTCACCTCTTCTTATGGGTCGGATCTGCACAAGGTGGTCTACACAGTCCCACGAGAATCTTTGCCATGGTCAGCACAGAACTCGGATCGACACAAGCTCAGCGGCAACGCGAAGAGGACTAAAAATTCTACGACCACTCAGAAGATCAGCTCCAGAAATCTTGAGAGTAGATCTGGAGAAATTCAGAATAAGGAAACTCAGATCTGGACGGCAAGCTCGGGTAGATCTTTGCGACTCCACGAGACGAATTGTTGTCGGCGATCCAGAGCTCCGATCGACGTGAAACTAGTGCCAACGTCTTCCTGACTCGCAGAAGCACCTTTGGTAATTTTAGCAAAATTGGATATGAGGAGGATGAGGCGGTGGGTAATTCAGGATCCAGGAAAGAATTATGGACGGGCGGAAGCAGCACAGCACACGAACAGACAATAACGGTTGCCTCGACGTCGCACCTCGGCTTGGGGAGTCGCACCCCGGCTAGATCCCGTCGCTGGAAGATCTTGAGCATCACACTCAAGGGATAACACAAGAGAATCACTCTCTTCATAAGAACACTCTTCATTCAAATCTCAAAATTCTCACAAGACACTATACATTGGTTTATATAGAAGGGAAGGAAGGGGGAGGGGGTTGGAAAATGGCATGGGAAGAGGGGGAGAGGGGGGCTACGACCTAGACAAGTGGGAGGGGGTGGGGGCTTGGTCTTTGGTCATCCAAGAGAGGTGGGAAGGTGGAAGTAACCTTCCTTTGGTCAAGGAAGGTGGCAAGCCACCATTTGGACCAAGAAAGGGGTGCCCCTTTCCACTAGCCACCAACCCACCCATGCATTCATACTTCACACTAGATTAACCCTTTCACACTAGATTAATCTTTTCACACTTGTGAACCCATTCACATTATACCCCTTTTCACACTTGATCCCTGTTCACGCTATGCCCTTTTCACACCTAGCACACCAAACTCATGGACCTTTTCACACTTTGGCCCATTCACATTGGTTAACCCCATTTTACCCATTCATACCTAGTCCATGGGCATTTTCACACTTGGCCCTTTCAAAAGCCCAATAGAAAAGCCCAATAACTCTAGACCACTACTCTAGCCCATTACAAGACCATAGGCCCATTAGCCTTTACACACTATTACAACCCATTTATTGTCCACAAGTTCCAAATAGGGCCCAACAAGGCCAAACAAATGCGAAATGAAGGTGAAGGCTTGGCCGATGCGTCCACATCCTCCGCGAGCTATCCGGGTCCCGCCGTGTCCTAATCCACCGGCATGTATAGCGGCGTGTGTCCGCACCAATTCTCCTTTGGTGGGAGGAACTCGACCCCGTTGAGTAAGGGTCCCGAAGCTTGAGCTCTCCACACATGATCAAGGCATCGTCTGGCATGGGGCGTCCTCTCCAATGCACAAAGAAGTGTTGGTAGGCTCCGTTCCTGGTGGTGATCACCTGCTCATCCAGTATACAATCTATATGCTTGCGTTGAGGCTGGAAGAGGTGGACTCTCGGGTGGTGTGTCACTCACAATAGGAGGAGAAAGCCCAAAACTCACTAGGGATCACCGCGGGGTTCCAATATGCTACCAGATCTGAAACATTGAACGTCGAACTGACACCATAGTCGTCTGGTAGTTCAATAACATATGCATGTGAACCCACTTATTTCATGACTCAGAAAGGGTGGGTATCGCGGGCCTGGAGTTTCTTACGGTCCCTGAGAAGAAACCGTTCAGGTATGACCCTGATCATGATGTACTCTCCCTTTTGAACTCACGGGCACATCATCGTGCATCAGCTAACTCCCTATACGTGCATGGCTGGCCTTATATTGGGACACGACTTTATGCAAACTCCAAATGCACGACAAACAAACTGTATAAGCAAAACTGACTCATACATGACCCTAGACAAACCTAGACACGGTCAGACTGAGCGACAAAGCCTAACGACTTCCTAGGACTGACGACAAGCACACCAAACGCTCTAAGGATAGGTTGGACTCCATCGCATACTCCAAGTGTAAAGACAGACTCACCCACAATTTGATGTTGTGAGTCCCAACCCTCGTCAACCATCTCCGGTTTGAGAAGACTCGTCCTTGGGTATGGAAGTGTAAGAGGATCAAGAGGCGGGTGACGGGAAGGTAATCCAGACGCCTGGTATGGCGCTCAAAAAGAGGTAAGTCCGGATATTATCTCTCATACGCATGGTATAAATCAAACCATACCGCGTCAACATAGGGTGCCGACAGTGGTACGGTAGTCACTAGCGGCTGCGCTACCGTAGGAGAGACGGGTAGTAGTGGGATGTTGCCGTCGGCGGATGGCATATCCACCGAGGACAAAGTGGGCGGGACAAACAGGTCCGGGATGACCGGTGGGATTGGGGTGACTAACAGTCCCTGGCCCTCTATTGGATCACTCTCTAACCCCAAAACATCAGCGAGGTACTCCTCGGCCAACTCTTGGTTAGCCTCATAACTCACTAGAATAGGCCCGGGTGAGGCATCCTCCGAAGGGTTGTCCTCTAAGATAGGGGAATGTGAAGGACATGGGTCGGAGAAATGGCTTATCCCACTACAGGGGGCCACATGGGTGGGCTCCAGGAGAGGTGGTGGGCGTGAGTCCGGAGGTGGAACGGGCCACTGGGGCTGGGTGGTTGGTGACACGAAGGTGGTCGGCTGAATGCCGTCGTGGAAGATGAACTCGCCGGGTAGGTGAGGTGGGTATAAGGTGCAGGTCCTCCTACGGGGTCAAAGGTCGCTCTACTCTCGTCCAACCAATTTTGCCCTAAAATGATGCATGGACCAGCAAGTGTGTCGACCTTGCACCATGCTCCATCGTCATAAAGAACGTGGCCAAACCTCCATTGGAACTCTACGAATGCTAGGCCACCATTGAGAACAATCTCCCCGATCTTGGAGAGAGACTCAACTATGTCTTGTGAGACACAGTTAGATGACACCCTACTGATGAAGTCGATTTCTGTATGCAACCCATTAGGTAGGATGGCAGTGACACTATAGGTCGCTGGAATGACTCGGTTGTTGGCTTAGGGGTCGGGTGTCGGGCCATGAAAGCATTGAATTCGGCCACCAGGGATGACCAATCTGACGCATGGTCTCGGGGGACGGCCATGGGGTGGCGGGTAGTGGACATGCAGACACGGGACAAGACCGACTGACTCTTATTGGACTACACACGACCCTAAGACAACAATGTAAAGCTTGGAATGCTGACTTGACTACACACGTAGACTTAACCAATAGGCGGTACTTGGCGGAGTTACGAGATCCGAAGATCCTCTCTCGCAAATGTGCGACCTTCCCGATAGGCGTAACCTAACGTTCGGGCAACACCTTTTGATATACCGAATAAAGGAATGCAAATACGACACCTAGACTTAGACACTTTTTTTTCTTTCTCTAAACGACTACCCTAGACTCAACCTTCCGCTCTTATACCAATTTGATGTGGGACAGAGACGCGACCGGGCTAAGACGTACGACAGACTCGATGTGCGGCCAACACTAGCACACTAAGGTAAGCCGAGTGGCTGACCACCGTTGCGTTCTCCGGGTGGAGACTTCTCTCAACAGAAACTCACTCTAGCCCGACGATCGTCCCTTGAGAGGGAAACGTGGGATCGCAACGGTTAAGGAACCACTGTCGTCTAGGGGTTTCCAGTTGGGGCTCGGTGCTCGACTGGGCCTCTGGAATGGGTGCTCACAACTCACAACCACGATAATTTGTAGCTAGCTAACGGCCCTATTCTCACAAACGTAGCATGATAAAAAATATACTAAACCAGCAATGTGGTATAGGAACAAAGCGCGTACCTCCATGACTAGCGCGTGGGGAAGAATTCTCGGCCGAATCCGACAACCCCAATACACACAAATAATAATTGTACAATTTAAGAACCTGATGCCCACTCCACGCAGGGAGGTAAAGGGCTACAAGTGCATTTTTGAGGTTGCTGGAATCTGGGTTGACGGGCCGCACTCGCAGGAGGCGAGGGAAGCGAGTCGGGGCTGATCGGGTGAACCGATTGGGAGCTGACTTAGTTCTGCCCCTGCTGGTCACCCTGCACAGCGAGCTTGTGGAGGCCGGTACGCCAAGATCCGACGCCCGATCGGAGTGCCGTTTGTTGGAGAATGTCGGTGACAGAATGGAGTTTTTCTGCTCCGAAGGGCGCGATCAGATCTGTCCAGATCTGGGCGTAACAGTAACAGTTCTCAGCCTCAGGTTTGGCACACACAGAACTACACAGAAAGACAATTAATTACTGGAAAAATGGCTCTCGGTGTCGGAACGAGGCGCCGTTTGTTGCCGATAGTTGGCGACGTCTAGAGGAATGATCTGACCAAGGGGTTTGGTCATATCTGCAAAGGGGAGGGCAGGGTAGCTTCTGGAAGTCACCTCTTCTTCTGGGTTAGATCTGCACAGGGTGGTCTGCGCAGTCCCACAAGAATCTTCGCCACGATCAGTACAGAACTTGGATCGACACAAGATCAGTGGCAACGTGAAAAGGACTAAAAATTCTATGACCACTCAGAAGATCAGCTCCAGAAATCTTGGGAGTAGATCTGGAGAAATTAGGAATCAGGAAACTCTCGATCTGACGGCAAGCTCGGGCAGATCTGCGCGACTCCACGAGACAAATTGTTGCCGGCGATCCAGAGCTCAGATCGACGCAAAAGTAGCGCCAACGTCTTCCTGACTCATAGAAGCACCTCTGGTAATTTTAGCAAAATCGGATCTGAGGAGGATGAGGCGGTGGGTGATTCTGGATCTAAGAAATAATTCTGGATAGGCGGAAGCAGCACAGCACACGAACAGACGATAACGGTTGCCTCGACGTCGCACCTCGGCTTGGGGAGTCGCACCCCGGCTAGATCCCGTCACAGGAACTAGATCTTGAGCATCACACTCAAGGGATTACACAAGAGAATCACTCTCTTCACAAGAACACTCTTCATTCAAATCTCAAAATTCTCATTAACTCTTACAAGACACTATACATGGGTGTATATAGAAGGGAACGAAGGGGGAGGGGGTTGGAAAATGGCATGGCGAGAGGGGGAGAGGGGGGCTGCGACCTAGACAAGTGGGAGGGGGTGGGGGCTTGGTCTTTGGTCATCCAAGAGAGGTGGGAAGGTAGAAGTAACCTTCCTTTGGTCAAGGAAGGTGGCAAGCCACCATTTGGACCAAGAAAGGGGTGCCCCTTTCCACTAGCCACCAAGAAACTCATGCATTCACACTAGCCTTTCCCCATTCACACTAGATTAACCCTTTCACACTAGATTAATCCTTTCACATTTGTGAACCCATTCACATTACAACCCTTTTCACACTTGATCCCTGTTCACACTATGCCCTTTTCACACCTAGCACACCAAACTCATGGACCTTTTCACACTTTGGCCCATTCACATTGGTTAACCCCATTTGGCCCATTCATACCTAGCCCATGGGGCTTTTCACACTTGGCCCTTTCAAAAGCCCAATAGAAAAGCCCAATAACTCTAGACCACTACTTTAGCCCATTACAAGACCATAGGCCCATTAGCCGTTACACACTATTACAACCCATTAATTGTCCACAAGTTCCAAATAGGGCCCAACAAGGCCAAACAAATGGGAAATGAAGGTGAAGGCTCGGCCGATGCGTCCACGTCCTCCCCGAGCTATCCGGGTCCCGCCGTGTGCTAGTCCACTGGCATGTATAGTGGCATGTGTCCGCACCAAATTTGTTTAGCTGTGAGTGAAGAGTTATTTTGCTATTGTTCCTGGTGTATGGTTCATAACCATCGCCAGTCTGCTCTACACTGAAGAGCTACATTATTTTTCTCGTTGATTTTTCCTTTTCACTTTTACTCTCGTTACTGCAAGCTGTGAGTCAAAGTCTATGGCATAAGCTGTAAGGCTCAGCAATAGAAGTGGATTTCTCTGATAGTGTAAGCTGTAAGGCTCAACGTGTTTTGGGAAGTTTTCCCCGAAGCTGTGGATCAGCGGTTTGGAAGTTGTGTATAAGTAGTGAAGCCACACTTTGTTTGAGTGTGGGGTGGACGTAGATCTCTGGGGGAGATCAAACCACCTTAAAATTCTTATGTCTCTGTGATTTTGATTTTCATGTTGAGTGTTCTGCTTAAGCAAATTTAATTCCGCACTTGTTTCTTAGGTTGGTATAATTTTTGGAGGAAGATCTATTCACCCCCCCTTTAGATCTATCTTATGTGATATCGAAGCATTCCATTGTGTCAACAATAACTTTATAATTGCTTTGAAGGTTGTCTCACTCCGGTGATATTAACCTACCGCTAGTTCATTATTTCTGGTAGTTTGATAGGAACATAATTCTTGGTGAAGTTTGGACCCTCCATCGGATATTCCTTCTGTCAGACTAAAACTTTCTTCATCAAGACCTCCGTAAGTTTCCGCGAGCCTTGGATTCCTACAAGGACGTCGAGCTGGTTGTACCACAAAAACCCTACAACCCATTGGAATCCTCGTCCTACTGTGTAGGATAGGGTTCAATTGGCTTTTTGAATGATAGAACAATATTCTGTCTATGGTCTGTTGAGTCTGTACTAAACGTGGCCTGTTTCTAAATCGCGTTCAGGTTCTGTTTGAGAATGTGTCTGATCAGAGACCACGTTCTCTCAAACCCTTGATTGGATCGCGACCCTCTAGCTGACCGTGTTCATCTCCGAAGGCGGTTTCCACCCTGACCGCATCCTGTGAAGAGACCTCTTCCTGGATTTTCTGCTCTGGTCATGGCCTTAAGACCAACCGTGTTCTTTAATGAACGCGGCACTGTTCATGACCGCGTTAACCCAATACTCGTGTTTGATTCGCATATGTTTCATGAAATTTTTTCAAGATCGAGACTAGTTATTTTATTGCTTTCCAGCTTAGTTATCAACATGATTATTTCCCTCATGTTACTTGGCCTTTGGTATCCTCTCGTTATATTCATGAAGTGGCCCAACTTGCTAGTCATGGGACTCCATTTCTACTTTCATATCAAGTCCTTGTACAAATTGTATCTTACGAACATAACTTCTTGATTCCAACTTTATTGTAATATTGATGGAATTGTCTAGTGATTACATGACACTTTGTGTAAGACCCGGTAGTTAACGGATTCTCATCGGTATCGAGATATAAAACAATTCATGTGTTGAGGCTATTTTAATGGGCTTAATGGGCCTAGTTCAATGGGCTTAGCCATTTCTACAAGTTTTTAGAAGCTAAATAGGGCATGTATGCAATTTTACTCTTTTTGATGCCTTATTGCAATTCAAGGTTTTATATCAAAAAAAATAGTTAACAAATGCTCATTTGTTTGATCGCACGTAGGGAGGCTCCATCCTCTCTCCCCACGTCCATCTCCCCCTCTCTTGCTCTCTTGGTGGTGTGATCACCCCGGGACCTTGTAGGCTTGGCAGGAGGTGGCCTTTGCGAGCCCAAGGCGTTGGTGGAGCAGAGGTGTCGTCATGGAGGCGACCCTTGAAGTGCGGAGGTGGAGAATCTCTCGTGTAGGATGTGGCTTTCTCGCGAAGATCGGCGAGGAACGGCGTTGTTTTGTGAAACCAAGTAGGGGGATAGATTCTAACCCACCTTAGGATGCTTTTAATCTCATTTGAATGCCCATTTGCTTGTTTATGTGATGGTATTAATTGAAATCCATGGAAGTTGTCATTTATGTTTTAATCCATGTAATTCAATCCATGGCCATTGTCCTTTATGTTTTGGATGTTTAAATGCTATGGAATGGGTATGTGATAGCAGGGAACAAGTTTACAGATGTATTCCCATCGAATTGAATTGATTGGGAGGGGTTCCCATTGAGCTATCCCCATTTTGGGTGCTCTGGGAGGGTTGCGGTCCTTCCAGGGACCATTTTTGTTTAGGCGGTGAAGCGTAGCGGCCTAGGGCTGACCGCTACTATTTTCAGGCGGCCATATCTTGACCATCTAGGAACAGTAATGGCCTATCAACAGACCGCCATGCTCCCTTTGCCCTGTTGAGGCTGTGTGAGCCTAGCGGCCCAGACCGGACCGTTTTTATCATGGAGCGGTCAGTCACTCGACCATCCCTTGATCAGAGCCGCCCCATCCAGACTGCTACTCCCTTGTTGTATGTGTGAAGCATTTATGGCTTAGCGACCATGGGCAGACCGCTATTGTCAGTGAAGCGGCCAGTCGTCCGACCGTTACCTAACTCTTGCGGCCTAGTCTAGACCACCAAGTTCCTACAGTTTATAAATTCAATCATGCTTATTTAATTATACGTTTAATGTTACATATTCGCCATGTTTAAATATTTTTATAAACTGTGGCATATTTTTATATCCCAATAGAGTTATTTTCTCTTTCCTTGTGATTGAGCCACTAGATGTAGCCTGACGACCTTTAGTGTTGGCCCACCTGGAAGAGGTGGCGGGGTAGTCCCGATGTACGGTTTTTAGGTTAGTTTCCATGGACCCCCTTGCTTGTCAGTAGCGTCCTACTGGGGGGAAACTAGCTAAAGGCCTAGCTCAAGGCATTGAGCTGGTGTGTGCACACATGGTTAGGGGCTTGGACTAACGCCGACGGGCTTGACCCTGAATAGTCACTCGTTACTATTGTTCCTTGTACTACTACGGTGTCCCAGTTACCATGACTCGACACGAGTGGAGACACCCGAGATGTAGTATAAGTCATCAGTGGATGCATCTGGTCTTCTTTCTAGTGGGCACTCTTTCTTCTTATCACTTGGAATCGTGAAATTAAATTCTATTGGTGGATGTAGAATTCTCGTGCTTATTTATTTGTTTAATTAGCATGAGTTAAATGGCATTTATATTAAGCTGTCTTTAATTGTTCATATTCTCGTGTAGCTTTCTTTGATTGTTAATATTCCATGCCATTGCATTATTAACTGCTTTGTTATAACCTTAGCTGTGAGGTAGGGATCCGCATGAGCCCAACTGAGTCAATGAAATGAGACTCACTCTTAATTTTCGGGTCAGGCGCAGCAGCAGCAGTCCGCTGGTTGTTCCCGTGCTTTTGGCGGGCTGTCTTAGGTGCCAACAGTGCCCTTGCTCTTTTAACCAGGGTATGCCCCATGTAGTTGTCTTCTTTTGACTCTTGTATAGTGTTTGGACTTGTAATGGGTGGATCTAGACTATTATATGAATATATCACTCTGATATTGTAAATTGCTTCCGTTTAAAGTTATTATTTTAAAATACGCGTGTAATTCCAATTCATTATGCACCTCCTCAAACAATCCTATCAACCCTTATAGGGACTCATCAGCCTCTTGGGTGGCGTCTCCGAGTTCTTGGTATCGGTTACCAGTATCCGGATCTCCGGGTCGTTACAGTTGGTATCAGAGCAGTGATTGGGGTATTGTATAAGGAATTGAAATTGCAATAGTCCAGAACAAGTCCATGTGTACCACAATTGTTGGCTTAGGATGCTTTCTTGTAATTACTTATGGTTCTTTTGTTATGTGTCGTCTTGTAAGCTTAGAATTAATGGCGCCTAGACGGAAAGCTCAATTCCAAGCCAATGTGCCCCGAGATGTTCCAGGAGAAGAAAGTGGCTCTTCTATTCCTCTAGCGAATATTCAAGGGCAAGGCCGTGCTGATCTTATGGCTGGTGAAGATTTAGCTCCTCTAGGTGGTCATGGTCAAGTTCTAAAGGAATTTCTTCTATTCCACCCACCCACATATGAAGGACAATCTAATCCAGATGCGGCTAGAATTTGGTTAGATGCCACCGAGCGTGTGTTCCATTCGATGGAGTGCGCCGAGGATAAAGAAGTTATGCTAGCTACATTTCAGTTGCATGGGGCAGCGCTTGCGTGGTGGACCACGAAGTGGGAGGTGACTCTCAAGTCTCGTTCTCTTCGACCAATTACATGGAAGGAGTTTGTGACTTCATTCGAGTGTACATATAGTCCGGCTTATCTCCGAGTGGACAAAATGTACCAATTTTTGGAGTTGACTCAGTGAGTTATGTCAGTGCTGCAGTATCGCAATAAATTCATGGAATTGGGTCGATATGCTCCTTATGTTCTAGCAGATGAAGGTCTGAAGACTGAGCAATTTTTGCGTGGTTTGAAGCCAGAACTGAGGCAACATCTTATTGCAACCAGAGTGGCAGAGTTAGATATGGCTTATCAAGCAGCAACAGCTTTAGAACTTGATATGGCAAGAACTCAAGGGTAGACCCAAGTCGAGCCGGTACAGTAGAGTGTACAGCGTCAGCAGGCTAGTGGTCAGCCGAGTGTGACGGGGGTACCATCTTCTGTCCCTTCTGCTAGTGGTACTTCCTCTATGAAGTCTAAATTTAGACAGATGTTCAGGAAATCTAAGAAGCGGTATGACCGGCAAGCTTCAACTGGTAGTGTACAGCAATCATCACCTTCTCCTTTTCAGTAGCAGGGATCGGTTAGGAGTCAGCCAAGAGCGTGTCCGAGGTATGGTCAAAGCCATTTGGGTATGCCATGTACGATGCCAGTGGTGTGTTTCAGATGTGACCAGGTGGGTCACATGGATCGTGACTGTCCGTTGAGGCCTAAGCAACTTGTGCAGTTCCCTTAGCCACAACAGTTCTCTCAGGCACAGGCGTCATCACAGTAGTCTACTACAGGCGGAAAGAAATCTAAAGAGAGAGTCATGCATATGACTCATTCTGAAGTAGTTGCAACTCATCTAGTGGAAGGCACTGTTACGATTTATGGTCATTCTGCACGTGTTTTATTCGACTCAGGTGCTTCTCATTCATTTATTTCTGAAGATTTTATTGCTTGTGTTGAGGAGCCGACATCTGAGATGTCTTGTGAGTTAGTTGTTGAATTGCCTTCTAGGGAGATCATGTATACTCCTTTCTATCTTGATAAGACTCCTCTAGTGATTGGGAATCGTCAGATGCCAGCTAGGTTATATGCTTTGCAGCTGGTAGACTATGATGTTATTCTGGGCATGGATTGGTTAGAAGCTTATGGAGCTATGGTTGACTGTAGAACCAAAAGGATTTATTTTTAGCCATCTGGGAAAGCGGCATTTTATTTCCAAGGTATTCGATCTCATACTCCCCGCTTGCTTATTTCTACTATTCGAGCCTGTAGACTACTTAATGCGGGTTGTCAGTGATTCTTTGCTTCTGTGGTTGCTGTTGAGGCACCACAGCAGGAGATAGATGATATTCCTGTGGTTTGTGAGTTTCCTGATGTCTTTCCTGATGAGTTGCCGGGCTTACCTCCACAGCGAGAGGTTGAGATTATGATTGAACTGTTGGAGTTAGATGGAAGGCTCTTTCACCACAAAATGTGGATCTAGAGGGGGGGTGAATAGATCAACATGCTAATTAAAAATTATGCCTAGATTCAAATGCGGAATTAAAAGAACACTAGACAACCACAGTCAAAGCACCGAATGATGGAAACAAGATCTGCTAAACAGACAAGCAAACACACGAGAGGCACAATGACTTGTAGGTGGTTCGGTCAATCTGACCTACGTCCACCCCACATTCAACTCGAATGTGGATTACTGCTGATATACAGCTTCAATCTGCTGGGTACTACAGCTTGCCAACAACGATTGGGGCTTACAGCTTATCCCGACCAGATGAACATCCTCTGCAACAGCTGAGCTTCACAGCTTGCTCTGCTGGGCACTACAGCTTAGCCGACCAGAGGTAACACCTCTGCACACCGCTGCCTCACAGCTTGACACTGTTGTGCCCCTGTGGTTTTGATGATGGTTTTAATGGTGGTTTTGATGTTTGGCCTTTGTAGTGAGTTATTCACTGTGAGTCATCTTGTGTGAGTCTTCTCGCTAGTATTCACTTTCTGATCATAATGCAGTTCTTCATTAGTTCTGGTATGGCATTGCATAATTGATTATGTTCAGTCATGTTATACATTGGTCTTCAGGCGTCCCAAGTATGCATATTGATTCAGGTTCTCCAAGTCTATACAATGACGTCTGATCATTGCATTTGCATTCACAATGTCTTCACACCTGAAGTCTGTTCATCCACAGTTAAATTTGAAGTCTGTACATCGGACTGCTTCTTTTGAAGTCTATACATTGTGGCCTTCAAACTTCAAGTATATACACTTTCAGTTGAACGTAAAGTGTATACGTTGCAGCGTTAACTCATTGGGCTGCAACGTCAACTCAGCAAGTATGCACATCGCATTCAGACTTTCAAGTCTATACACTCCATCTTCATAGGTTTCAAGTCTGTACAGCATGCCTTGCTATTCACAGCCTTTAAAGTCTGTACATTGGTTCAGACTCCTCAAAGTCTGTACAGCGTGAAGTCTAAACATTATTTTCAGGGGTTGTCTTCGTGTCGTTATTTGTTCCATTGCGTGCAGAACACCGCAACATCTCGTGTTGCTTTCTGTGCCACCTCGTGTCGTTTCTTCAGTATTTAGTTGCTCATCTCGAGTCATCCTTTTTATTTTTGCTCTTGTGTTTTCGTGTCATTTACTGTAGTTACTCGAGTCGTTTTCCTGCTTTCATTGTTTTATCACGTGTCGTTGTAGCCGTTCATGTCTTCTGTCCTCGTGTTGTCTTTCTTAGACCCCGTGTCCTCTCTTGCTTTGTGACCACACTTCGTGTCGGTTTCTGTGTTTATCTTCGAGTTGGTTTCAGTCCGTGTCGTTTCGTGTCATCCTCGTCTTCGAGTCATTCGTAAGTTCGAGCAATTTTGTATTCGAGTCGTTGTGTTTATGTCTTCGTGTTGTTCCTTGTTTATGTCTTCGTGTTGTTTCTGTGTTTGTGTCTTCGTGTTATCTTTTGTGCTTGTGTCTTCGTGTTATTTTTGTGTTTGAGTCTTCATGTTATTTCTGTGTTTGTGTCTTAGTGTTGCTTTTATGTCTTCGTGTTGCCTCGTTCTATCTTTGTCCAGGTTTCCTCTGATCGCGTGTTTTACTACCATTTTACTCCGTGTTATTTCCTTCTCACCTCGTGCTGTTCTCATCTGACTTCGTGTCATTTCCTTTGTAGTATTAACTTATTACTGTGTATCTCGTGTCGTTCTCCCTTTACCTCGTGCTGTTTTTCATCTGACCTCGTGTCATTCTCTCTTTATTTCGTACTGTAATAATCTTGTGTATCTCGTGTCGTTCTCAGTATAGTGCATCTCGTATTGCTATCACATACCACATGCAGTTTTAGTTTGTGTGGCCCTGAGTTTTAATGGTTTTAATTTCTATACAGGAGAAGAAGAAAAACAAAAAGAAGAAAGTGGTCCAAGGAAGAATATTCCCACTGACTGGGCTGCACGTGATCCAATGCTAAAGGAACCAATGCTATAAAGGCACGTGGCAAGAAGGTTCTGGATCAAGTGTGGGAGGCACACACATTCTGCACCTTATCCACCTGATGCTGCTATATATTGAAGCCTTCGTCCACAGATGAAGGTTGATCGAAAGGGAAAAGAAAAGGCAGAAGTGCAGAGAGTTCGATCCAGAAAAAGAAGAGAAGAAAATAGAGGGCAGAAACTGAAGTAGAGGAAGAAGAGAGAATAGCAGAGAGAGTGAGAGAGAGAGAGAGAGCTCGAAGCTGAGAGTTCAGAAAGAAGAAGAAGAAGAAGGTTTCTGAACACCCTCTGCAACAGCTGAGCTTCACAGCTTGCTCTGCGGGGCACTACAGCTTAGCCGACCAGAGGTAACACCTCTGCACACCGCTGCCTCACAGCTTGACACTGCTGACTAACAGCTTGATCGAACAAGAGTTTTCAAAGGAAAAATAACAAGACTAAAAAGCAAGAAAAACACAATCGAATGGAAGAAAGTCAAAACGACTGTAGCTCAAAGTGAGCAATATCAGCTCTGGTATCTAGACCAAGACGCTGATTCACAAGCTCTCATATCACTCTCTCAACTCATTTCTTCTCACTTTCTTCTTCTCTCCTTTTCTTCTCTTTGGATCTCGATGGCTCTCTGTTGTCTCAGGTTTGTCTCACTGTATAGACTTGCCACTCTTCAATCAACCTTCAACAGAAGATGAAGACTTCTATATATACAGCAGCAGATTGGATAAGGGCGTGTGGCTTCAACGTTTTCCCGCCCAAGGAATTCGCTAGATCCGAGGTGCTTTCATCCACGTGGCAGCATCTGATCACCTCGTCCTCCTGGGATCACGAGCCATGTCAGCAATCTCAGTAGCAGATCCCTGTCAGACAGAGTATCGGATTATCAGGTTAAGTGAAGAACTCTGTACAGACTTATAAGATGAACTGCATTGTATAGACTTCACTGTATGGACTTGTGAACTCGAATGCAGTGTACAGACTCTGCCCAATGTATTGACTTCATCTATGTGAAGCTATGCGATGTACAGACTTCATATGTGAAGCAGCCGCTGTACAGACTTAAGCAATATGAAGACTTGACAGACAACTGACGATGTATGGACTTCAAGTGTGAAGACGTTGTGAATGCAAATGCAATGTACAAACTTCACATATGCATGAGACTCTAAGAGAAATGGGCGATGTATAAACTTCACCAGACTTCACTCGATGTACAGACTTCACGAACGATGCATGCAATGCATTGAAGGATGTACAGACTTCCTGAAGTGTGAAGGAGTTGAGTGTATAGACTTCATCATGTGAAGACTTGAACAAGGCATGTATAGACTTCACATCGTGAAGCAATGTATATACTTAGCTGAAGAAACTCTGTACAGGCTTGACCAAGGCAAGGCAATCGAGTGTATAGACATCATCAATGTACAGACTTGCCAAGCGAAGGGGCTGTACAGACTTAATGAATGATGCAAGGCAAACGAATGTATAGACATTCAATGTATGGACTTGCCAAAAGAAACTCTGTACATACTTGATAAAATCAAGGCTACTAATGTATAGACTTAACAGTCGCCCTGGCTGTACAGACTTGGTCACAAGCTGAACAGTCGGTTGTATAGACTTGCACAAACCAAAGTCTGTACAGACTTGAAATGAAAACCAATGTATAGACTTTCAAAGCTGAACATAGGTAAAGAACCCAATGTGCATACTTGGAATTGCAACGTAGGAACAGATGCCAATGTACAGACTTTGGCAAGCAACGATGTATAGACTTGGCCAAACAGTCCAATGTATAGACTTGAACTATCAACAGAAGGATGTACAGACTTGGCCAAACATTCCAATGTATAGACTTGAGGCATGGAGGCCAATGTACAGACTTGGAAAGCTAAGGCCAATGTACAGACTTGGAAAGCTGAGGCCAATGTACAGACTTCACCTCGTGCAAGCTATAGAGAATGAATGTATAGACTTCATGAAACGCTAGATACTGAATGCTGTACAGACTTGAGCAATGTATAGACTTAGCTTCGTGCATGCTACAGTCCAATGTATGGACTTTGAACTTGATGCACCATGAACAGTGAACGAATGTGTAGACTATGAACACTTTGAACTCTCTGAACTATGTACAGACATTGCAATCGACAGGCAATGTATAGACTTGCAAGCCTGAAGGCCAATGTATGGACTTGCACAGTAGCCCAATGTATGGACTTGACAGGGCTGAATGAGTGAATGAGCAAGCCACAATGTGCATACTTCACGATGTGTGGACTTGAGTGAGCGTGCAAGCCAACAGCCAATGTACAGACTTCCTCGTGCAGGCAATGCAGCAATGTATATACTATGAACTTGAACGTGCAGTGTATAGACTATGCTATGCAGTGTATAGGCTATGCTAATCTGAGGAGTCGACCCATGTGAACAAGGGGGTCGACCCACCACTGTCCAGACTACACAATGAAATGTATGGACTCTATGTTCATGCTGCAATGCAACGTAGACCTGTGGGTGTGTGCACGACAGTATAGACTCTGACTGCATTATATACACAGACAACCTGATAAAAACAATTTCATCAAAATAAGAACAGTTGCCAATCAATCAAAACAAGCTATTGCCAATGAAGTAAAACACATTGTCAACATCATCAACACAGAGGAGTCACAACAATCTCCCCCTTTTTGATGATGGCAACACCCTATTATATAGAGTAGCAACATCCTGTTATGCAGATGCATTTTTGATGAAAGATATGAATTGTTATTCAGATTATCATGCAGATGCTATGAAATGCTATGAATGACATGCTGAGACATGAACACAACTCTCTGCTCACAAATTCTCCCCCTTTGCCATAGACATGATGCATATACTTCCCTGGAATGAATTCATCAAATAGACAATATATTCTCCCCCTTTGCCATCAAGAAAGAGGAAAAAAATACAAGGGAAGGAACAAGAAGAGTCAGCTGACTAGCATTCTTAGCAAGTAGTTCAAAAATTAAGCAGCTAAAGCACAGAACCTTCAGTCATATGAATTTAGAAACTGCTTAGAAAGTGAGGTTCTGGTTTAAAGGTTATAAAAATGAGAGTTCATGCACTACATTCATTGGATAGGGTAGCTGTGCATGATAAAACAATAAACCAGAATCACATTTGCATGAGAGAGTCAGTTTCAAAAATATCATACTGTCATATACTCAACAAAATAATTGAGAGATACCAAGTCATGTATTGAAACTAAACAAATTGACATGCATAAAATTACTTTTGAAGGAACAGCATTTATCAATATGAGTTCATTTTGTGCAGTCAGGTACCATTTGTCTTTTTGCTTAAGGGTATATGTTTATCAGACGCCAATACCCCTAGATACTCAACATGATGGACCATTCTGCTATGATCAAACTCAATATAAGTGATTTACATCTTTTTGCTTGAGGGTACACGTTTATCAGACGCCAGTTACCCCCAGGTACTCAATGAAACCACCCTACTGTTTTGATCATTTTATACGGAGATAGCTGATACACCTCATGACATGAGTGTTGTCCACTTCTTTGATGGATCACTCAGTTTCTCAGTGATTTACCAGTCATTGCTCTGCCAATGCTATTTTTCAATTTATTTTCAATATTTTTCAATATCTTTCTTAGCAGTCCTTTATTTGTTTCAGAATGACTTGTTTAAGGACAATACACATACTTAGTTTCTTTAACATGATTTCAGATGAGTTTTCAGATTTCAGATATAATTAACTTTGTCTGACATGAAATAAGATGAGGGTTGAGTGCTTTATCAATTTTCAGCATCCTTATTTACTGATTGTAGTCTTTCAACTCTAAAGATTATAAAATTTAAACCATGAAGTCAGTCTTTAAGCAATTAAAGTTCTTATGAGGGAAAAGGTCTATTTTCTATTGCTTATTATTAGAACTGATTAAAAGATTGCCATACTGTCAGACTCAATCATTCAGAGTCAAAGGATGAATAGACAGAGTCGACGCTGGGAGTTCAAGGCGTCCACGCATCAGTTGAAGAGGCAACAATATAAAACACTGAGATAAGGTCAGTGCGTCGACTCCATGCTATTGCAGCGTCAACTCATCAGAATAAGAAGCAGAGACATTCACAGATTTAGTACACTGCGTCAACGCCACAGTATAGCAGCGTCGACGTAGCAGTTCACCCTGAAATTCTGACAAGACTCCCCCTATATATATGCATGCAGTTTTGTAAAAGATGACTGATCAAATGATTTTTGAAGTTCATGCTTATTCAGACTGCACTATCATGCAATATGACCATCAGGGTTATGCAGAGAAATGTAGTGCAAAACAGTTCTAAATGCATGTGATATTAGACACATTTATGACTAAATGATATGCAGTGATGATCATGAGAAAACAATATGAGTGTCATGCATGATCATGAGTCTGTTGCACCAATCAACCTTCACAGAGTTTTATACAAGCTATTAGATGCAAGTCCAAATCAGAAATTTTATTTAAAACAGCTGAAAATTTTATTCATCATGCTGAAACTTACACAAGCCAAGTTCTCTTCTAAGAAATTTAAACATTTCATTTCCAAGTGGCTTAGTAAAGATATCAGTAATTTGTTTGTCTGTTTCAATGAAATTCAGTTCGATTTCCTACTTATTCACAGCATCTCTAAGAAAATTGTGTTTTATCTCTATGTGTTTAGTCCTAGAATGATGAACAGGATTTTTAGCAAGGCATATGGCACTAGTATTATCACATAAAATTGGAATACATTCCAGTTTTATCTGATAATCATCTAGTTGGTGCTTGATCCATAGTACTTGGGCAGCACAATTACCAGCTGCAACATATTCAGCCTCAGCTGTAGACAAGGCTACAGTGTGTTGCTTTTTAGATGCCCAAGATACTATACAGCCACCAAGGAATTGACAATAGCCACTAGTGCTTTTTCTATCTACTCGACACCCAGCATAATCAGCATCAGTGTAAGCTAGAAGCTCTAACTCACACCTAGCAGGATACCATAATCCTAGCTCTTGGGTGCCTAGCAGATATCTAAAAATCCTTTTTACTGCTTTAAGATGAGTTTCTTTAGGACTGGCCTGAAATCTAGCACATAATCCTACAGCAAATTGAATATCAGGCCTAGATGATGTTAAGTAGAGAAGGGATCCGATCATACCTCTGTATAGCTTTTGATCAACAGATTTACCTTTAGTGTCTTCATCCAAGCTTGTAGAGGTACCCATTGGAGTAGCTATCTCATTGAGGTTGTCCATCTTGTATTTCTTGAGTAGATCCCTTGTGTAGTTGGACTGAGTGATAAACATTCCATCCTTTGTTTGTGTAACCTGCAGTCCAAGAAATAATTTGAGCTCACCCATTGAGCTCATTTCAAACTCATTGGTCATTGTTTTAGAAAATTCCTCACACAATTTGGGGTTAGTTGACCCAAAAATAATGTCATCCACATAAATTTGTACAATAAGAATGTCAGAATGACTCACCTTTGTAAACAAGGTCTGATCAACTACTCCTCTAGTGAAATTTTGATCAGTAAGGAGCTTGCTCAACCTGTCATACCAAGCTCTGGGAGCTTGCTTAAGACCATAGAGAGCTTTATTTAATTTGTAAACATGATTAGGGAAATCTAGACATTCAAACCCAGGGGGCTGTCTTACATAGACCTCCTCACTAATTTCCCCATTCAAGAATGCAGATTTTACATCCATCTGCTGGAGGATTATTCCTAGGGAGCATGCATAAGCCAATAAAATCCTAACAGCTTCTAATCTGGCTACAGGGGCAAATGACTCTTCAAAGTTAATACCAAACTTCTGGTTATACCCCTGAGCAACAAGTCTGGCTTTATTTTTAACAATATTCCCTAATTCATCAGATTTATTCCTGAATACCCACTTAGTCCCTATGACTGTTCCATGATCAGGAGGTGGGACCAAGTGCCACACCTTGTTCCTGTCGAACTGATTAAGCTCCTCATGCATGGCATTAGTCTAATGCACATCCTTGAGGGCACAGTCAATGGACTTGGGTTCAATTTGAGAGACAAGAGCATATGTATTTAATTCATCCTGAATTCTAAAGTGACCTCTAGTCCTAGGGGGATCATTCAGATTGCCAATGACATTATTCACAGGGTGATCTTTAAGATATCTTATATTAACAATCTGAGTTTCAGGAATTTCACTTACCTCCCCCTGAACTTCAGATTCTTCTTCATTCTGCTCTTCTTTTTCTTCCTCACCATCAGACTGGTCTACAGAGCTATCATCTTTTAAAATGTTCCCATCTTCATTCCTGCAATGACCATGGTTAGTTTCCATCAAGGATTCATCAAAGATAATGTGTGGAGATTCTTCAACAATTTTTGAGTTTAAATTGAACACTCTATAAGCCCGAGTGTTTTCAGAATAACCGAGGAAGATTCCTGGTTCACCTTTTGGCTCAAATTTATCAAGGTCCCTCTTGTCATTTATATGTACAAAACATTTACAACCAAAGACCTTGAAGTGGGTGATTGAAGGTTTCTTACCTCTCAAAATCTCATAAGGGGTTTTCTGGGTAGAAGGTCTTACCATTGCCCTGTTAATTACATAACAGGCTGTGTTGACTGCTTCAGCCCAGAATTTTCTTGGCAGTTGACCTTCAACTAAGAGAGTTCGGCCCATCTCCACTAGAGTTCTGTTTCTCCTCTCAACAACACCATTCTGCTCAGCTGTCCTGGGTGAGGAGAACTTATGATGAATCCCATTTGACCTGCAAAATTCTTCAAAGTGTGAGTTTTCAAACTCACCTCCATGATCAGTCAAAATATTTTCAATTTTCTGATTTATTCTTATACAGAACTCCTGAAATTCTGAGAATGCATCATTCTTATGTGACAGAAAAAATACCCAAGTATACCTAGAAAAATCATCTACTAAGACAAACCCATACCTCTTCCCTGATAAACTGACAGACCTGGTTGGCCCAAATAGGTCCATGTGTATCAGTTCATAAGGTTTAGTGGATAGGTTTTCTGTCCTAGATTTGAATGATTTTCTAGTCAACTTAGACTGAATGCATGCATTATAAAATTTATTTTCCTTTTTAAAAGAGACTTCAGGGAGTCCTCTAACCATGCTATGCTTGTTTAGTTTATGCAAAATAGTATAACTCGCATGGCCTAACCTACGATGCCATAAAAATACTAAATCTTCTCTACTAGCAGTAAGACATAGGTTAGAATGCTGAATATCATCTAAATCTATCATGTATGTGTTATTTATTCTTTTTCCAGAAAATTTGACAATATCAGAATCAGGTTCAAAAACCTTACAACATTGAGAATCAAATAAAACTTTATGTTCCTTATCACACAACTAGCTAATACTGAGTAAATTATAAGCAAACCCTTCAACCAGCATAACATCATCAATGCAGCAGGTAGAACACTTACCTACCTTACCTGATCCAATGATCCTACCCTTTGTGTTACTTCCAAAGGTGACAAGGCCTCCTAACTTTTCAGTCAGCATGCAGAACTTGGCCTTATCTCCTGTCATATGCCTGGAGCAGCCACTGTCCAAGTACCACAAGTTGCTCTTGGCTGTCAGGCATACATGCACACACAATTAGGGCAAAGAGTTTGGAACCCAAGACTGATTGGGCTCCAATGCAGATGAAGTGCAAGTAAAGAAAGAAAGCATGGCTTTGGGAATCCACATTTGTTTAAAAGAACTTTGTTCAGTGGATTTTGTAGATTTCTTTCTGTCATTTCTTCTCTTATTTTTGTTGTTCTTCCTTTTATTCGCACCAACAGAGTTATTCACAGAATTGTTCTTATTGTGCCAATGCTTCAGCCAAGTAGCATTCATAAAGTTTTGATCAGGGTAATATTTGGGTTGGCTGTGAGATTGGAAGTTCCTGGTTGTTCGACTACCATACCCATTACCCCAATTTCTGACATAGGGTCTGTAAAATTGTGTAGGTTGTTGAACATACCCTGTATGCATCCCTTGAGTTCTAGTCCACCAAAACCCATTAGGATAGATTGACTGTGTGGGGTAGTAGGACTGGACTCTAGGTGGATTGAATTTGTTGGGCTGACTCCTGAAAGCATTTTGTCTTCCCTGCACTCTTGACCCTGCTGACCTATTCATAGGTTTTTGTTGGGTCTTTTTCTGTGATGGTGGTGGTGAAGATTTTTTGGCATTGACATGGGGTTTATTTACCTGAGCAAGCTGACCCCTAGCCTTGGGTTGATCACTAGAGTTAGGTTTGGAAGTGCCAATTCTATTAGGCTCACCAACTTTCTGTTTGCCCTTCTCCTCTGCATTGGGCTTTTTCATATTCACATTAGTGTTCACAGCATTATTAGAATTCATGTTAATCAGAGGTCCTCTCTCCTTTTGTGCAACGAAGGAAATAGTTTTCATTCCAAAGCTCTTAGTTGCACTAGAGTTAAATCCTAGGCCCTCTCTCCTGAAATTAACCTTCGACCCCAATAGAGCATTTAAATTTTCAGATCCTTGAGTCATTTTCTCAATGGTTTTCAGCTTATCCTCATTGTCTTTCTGAATTTCATCAATAGACTTTTTCAATTCATTATTTACATTGAGGACAGCTTCATATTTTTCTGAGGTAATTTTTATCTCACTTTCATAATTCTGAATTTTCAATTTCCATGCATCAATTTCATTGTCTAATCTCACATTTTCTTCCTTAGAGATTTTAAGTTCTTTCTTGATTTCTTCAAATTCAGAACATGTGAGTTTCAGCTTACTGTTCTCATTCTCTAAGCATGCAATTTTATCAGACAATGAAGTATCATTTTACGTGATGTTAATTTTTCTTCGTAGATGCCAATTTTCTTTTCTGACATCATCTACTCTATCAGCAAGTTCATTATAAGTATCCATCCAATCAACAATAGTAAAGTTTTCAAAACGAGAGGATACCTCATCAGATTCTTCCTCTCTATCTTCTGAGCTGGTTGCCATGAGACAGATTGGCTTCTCAGCTTCAACTTCACTATCCGAAGTATTGCTCAAGGATCCCTCATCCTCATCACTCCAGGTACTCACCATAGCTTTTCCTCTTGTGTTCTTTTTCTTGGGCTTGTCCTTGAGGTTCTGATTTGTCGGACATTCAGCTTTAAAGTGACCAGCCTTCCTGCATTGATAGCAAACATTAGTCTCAGCTTTCTTTACAGGGTTTGATTTGTACCTTGTGTCTCGGCGGCCACCACTGGGATTTCTTCGGCTGAATCTTCTTCCTTCTTTCTTGAGAAAATACCAGAATTCCCTAGTAATCATAGCCATATCATCATTTTCCATTTCTTCTTCAGACAAGCTCTCTTCAGTTGATGATCCGTTGGGGCTAGATCGACTGGATTTGCTAGCACCAGCCTTCAGAGCTATTGGCTTCCTCTTTCTATCAGCCTCCTCTATCTTCGGCAGATTCATCTCATATGCCATTAGAGATCCGATAAGCTCATCTGCCCTTGTATTGTGCAAATCTCTTGACTCTTCCATAACGGTGGCCTTTGTGTGCCAAATTGGAGTCAAGGATCGCAAGATCTTCCTGACTATATCATACTCAGAATACTTCTTCCCGAAACCTCTGAGACCATTTGTGATAATAGTCAACCGAGCATACATTTCTTTGATTGTCTCATTAGGCTTCATCTTGAAAGCCTCGTATTCTGAAACCAGTAGATTAGTCTTGGTCTCTCTAACTTGTGAAGTCCCCTCGTAGATGACTTCAAGTGCATCCCACATTTCCTTCGCTGAGGAGCAGGCAGATATTCGTGAGAACTCGGTGGGATGCAGAGAACATTGGATTGCATTGATTGCACTCCAGTTGAGCGTGGACCTTCTAATTTCCTCCTTGGTCCATACATCTTCATTAGGGGACAGCTCGAAAGGTCCCTTGCTAACCACCTTCCAGATTTCATAGTCTTTAGCCCTCAAGAATACCTGCATACGGTGCTTCCAGTATGCGTAGTTGGTTCCATCGAAGTACGAGGGCTTGGATGTGGAGTGTCCTTCAGCTATCATCCCTCTTCCATCCATCTGTGCTTATCCTCTTTGGGCGGTAAGTCCCTGTAGAAGAGTCTAGCTCTGATACCAATTGTTGGAGTTAGATGGAAGGCTCTTTCACCACATAATGTGGATCTAGAGGGGGGGTGAATAGATCAACAGGCTAATTAAAATTTATGCCTAGATTCAAATGCGGAATTAAAAGAACACTGGACAACCACAGTCAAAGCACCAAATGATGGAAACAAGATCTGCTAAATAGACAAGCAAACACACGAGAGGCACAAAGACTTTTAGGTGGTTCGGTCAATCCGACCTACGTCCACCCCACATTCAACTCGAATGTGGATTACTACTGATACACAGCTTCAATCTGCTGGGCACTACAGCTTGCCAACAACGGCTGGGGCTTACAGCTTATCCCGACCAGAGGAACACCCTCTGCAACAGCTGAGCTTCACAGCTTGCTCTGCTGGGCACTACAGCTTATCCGACCAGAGGTAACACCTCTGCACACCACTGCCTCACAGCTTGACACCGCTGACTAACAGCTTGATCGAACAAGAGTTTTCAAAGGAAAAATAACAAGACTGAAAAGCAAGAAAAATACAATCGAATGGAAGAAAGTCAAAACGACTGTAGCTCAAAGTGAGCAATATCAGCTCTGGTATCTGGACCAAGACGCTGATTCACAAGCTCTCATATCACTCTCTCAACTCATTTCTTCTCACTTTCTTCTTCTCTCCTTTTCTTCTCTTTGGATCTCGATGGCTCTCTGCTGTCTCAGGTTTGTCTCACTGTATAGACTTGCCACTCTTCGATCAACCTTCAACAGAAGATGAAGACTTCTATATATACAGCAGCAGATTGGATAAGGGCGCGTGGCTTCCACGTTTTCCCGCCCAAGGAATTCGCCAGATCCGAGGTGCTTTCATCCACGTGGCAGCATCTGATCACCTCATCCTCCTGGGATCACGAGCCATGTCAGCAATCTGAGTAGCAGATCCCTGTCAGATAGAGTATCGGATTATCAGGTTAAGTGAAGAACTCTGTACAGACTTATAAGATGAACTGCATTGTATAGACTTCACTGTATGGCCTTGTGAACTCGAATGCAGTGTACAGACTCTGCCCAATGTATTGACTTCATCTATGTGAAGCTATGCGCTGTACAGACTTCATATGTGAAGCAGCCGATGTACAGACTTAAGCAATATGAAGACTTGACAGACAACTGACGATGTATGGACTTCAAGTGTAAAGACGTTGTGAATGCAAATGCAATGTACATACTTCACATATGCATGAGACTCTAAGAGAAATGGGCGATGTATAAACTTCACCAGACTTCACTCGATGTACAGACTTCACGAACGATGCATGCAATGCATTGAAGGATGTACAGACTTCCTGAAGTGTGAAGGAGTTGAGTGTATAGACTTCATCATGTGAAGACTTGAACAAGGCATGTATAGACTTCACATCGTGAAGCAATGTATATACTTAGCTGAAGAAACTATGTACAGGCTTGACCAAGGCAAGGCAATCGAGTGTATAGACATCATCAATGTACAGACTTGCCAAGCGAAGGGGCTGTACAGACTTAATGAATGATGCAAGGCAAACGAATGTATAGACATTCAATGTATGGACTTGCCAAAAGAAACTCTGTACAGACTTGATCAAATCAAGGCTGCTAATGTATAGACTTAACAGTCGCCCTGGCTGTACAGACTTGGTCACAAGCTGAACAGTCGGTTGTATAGACTTGCACAAACCAAAGTCTGTACAGACTTGAAATGAAAACCAATGTATAGACTTTCAAAGTTGAACGTAGGTAAAGAACCCAATGTGCATACTTGGAATTGCAACGTAGGAACAGATGCCAATGTACAGACTTTGGCAAGCAACGATGTACAGACTTGGCCAAACAGTCCAATGTATAGACTTGAACTATCAACAGAAGGATGTACAGACTTGGCCAAACATTCTGATGTATAGACTTGAGGCATGGAGGCCAATGTACAGACTTGGAAAGCTAAGGCCAATGTACAAACTTCGAAAGCTGAGGCCAATGTACAGACTTCACCTCGTGCAAGCTATAGAGAATGAATGTATAGACTTCATGAAACGCTAGACATTGAATGCTGTACAGACTTGAGCAATGTATAGACTTAGCTTCGTGCATGCTACAGTCCAATGTATGGACTTTGAACTTGATGCAACATGAACAGTGAATGAATGTGTAGACTATGAACACTTTGAACTCTCTGAACTCTGTACAGACATTGCAATCGACAGGCAATGTATAGACTTGCAAGCCTGAAGGCCAATGTATGGACTTGCACAGTAGCCCAATGTATGGACTTGACAGGGCTGAATGAGTGAATGAGCAAGCCACAATGTGCATACTTCACGATGTGTGGACTTGAGTGAGCGTGCAAGCCAACAGCCAATGTACATACTTCCTCGTGCAGGCAATGCATTAATGTATATACTATGAACTTGAACGTGCAGTGTATAGACTATGCTATGCAGTGTATAGGCTATGCTAATCTGAGGAGTCGACCCATGTGAACAAGGGGGTCGACCCACCACTGTCCAGACTACACAATAAAATGTATGGACTCTATGTTCATGCTGCAATGCAACGTAGACCTGTGGGTGTGTGCACGACAGTATAGACTCTGACTGCATTATATACACAGACAACCTGAAAAAAACAATTTCATCAAAATAAGAACAGTTGTCAATCAATCAAAACAAGCTGTTGCCAATGAAGTAAAACACATTGTCAACATCATCAACACAGAGGAGTCACAACATGAGCTAATTCCAGGTACGACACCTTTATCAAAGGCACCTTATCGTATGGCTTCTGCAGAATTGAAGGAGTTGAGAGCACAGTTGTTAGAATTGCTGGAAAAAGGCTATATCTATCCTAGCTTTTCTCCATGGAGTACTCCTGTGTTATTTGTGAAGAAGAAAGATGGAAGCCTGAGGCTATGTATTGATTACCGGCAATTAAATCAGGTGACTGTCAAGAATAAGTATCCTTTGCCCAGGATCGATGATTTATTTGACCAACTTCAGTCAGCTAGTGTCTTTTCACGGATTGATCTTCGATCTGGTTATTACCAATTGAGGATTAGGGAATCTGATGTGGAGAAGACTGCTTTTAGCACGAGATATGGTCACTATGAATTTTTGGTTATGCCATTTGGGCTAACCAATGCTCCAGCATCATTTATGGACCTAATGCATCGGGTGTTTCGTCCATATTTGGACCAATTTGTGGTGATCTTTGTGGATGCCATTTTGGTCTATTTTGCTTCTGAGGAACAGCATGTTCAGCATTTGAGAGTTGTATTGCAGACTCTGCGAGACCATGAGCTTTATGCCAAATTCAGCAAAAGTGAGTTTTGGCTTCGGGAAGTTCATTTTCTAGGCCATGTGATTTCTGGTGATGGGATTGCAGTTGACCTAGTTAAGATTGAAGTTGTTCTTCAATGGCAAAGCCCAAAGACTGTGTTAGAGATTAGAAGCTTTTTGGGTCTTGCTGGTTATTATAGAAGATTCATTCAAGATTTTGCACAGATTGCCACGCCAATGACTCAGTTGACTCGCAAAGATGTGCCATTTGTGTGGTCAGATAAGTGTGAACAGAGCTTCAATGAATTGAAAAGGCTGCTCACGACTTCCCCAGTGCTTATCTTGCCTTCTAGCTCGGGTGGATTCGTGGTGTGTATGGATGCTTCTCGAGTAGGTTTGGGTGCAGTGCTTATGCAGCATGGTAAGGTTGTGGCATATGCATCTCGGCAGTTAAAGTAGAAGGAAGAAAATTATCCCACTCATGATCTGGAACTAGCAGCGGTGATTTTTGCATTGAAAATCTGGAGACACTACATGTATGGTGAGAAATTTGAGATCTTCATAGATCATCAAAGCTTGAAATATGTGTTTTCTCAAAAAGATTTGAATCTTCGTCACCACAGGTGGATGGAGTATATGAAAGGCTATGATTTTACTCTATCATATCAACCTGGCAAGATGAATGTGGTGGCCGATGCACTGAGCAGAAAAGTGCAGATCAGCCATTTGTTGATGCAAGAATGGAAGTTATGGGAACAGTTTCCTTGTGAGACTTTCAGATTGAAAATTCCCCGTGATCCGATGGTAGCTATTTTTGCTAGTCTAGTCACGACTCCAGCCATTTATCAATAGATTAGGGAGGCACATCATGCAGATTTTGAGTTATCTCGCATTGTGTTAATGCTAGATGTGGAGTTCTGTGATGATTCAATAGTCAGATTTCGAGATCGACTTTATGTTCCAGCTGAAGATTCTTTGAGAAATGTTATTCTGCATGAAGCGCATGGATCCCGTTATGCCATTCATCCCGGGACCACGAAGATGTATCATAGTGTGAAAAGGAAATTCTGGTGGCCAGGTATGAAAAGGGATGTAGCAGACTTTGTATCTAAATGGTTAACATGTCAACAGGTGAAAGCTGAGCACCAAAGGCCTGGAGGAATGCTTCAACCTTTGGAGATTCCGATGTGGAAATGAGATCACGTTACTACTGATTTTGTTGTGGGTTTACCTCGGACTTCACAAGGCTATGATGGCATTTGGCTGTTAGTTGATCGTCTGACTAAGACAACGAGAATGTTGCCGATCAAGGTGACGTGGAATGTTCAGAGATTGGCCAAACTTTATATTGAGAAGATTGTGCCATTACATGGAATTCAAATGTCTATTGTGTCAGATCGTGACCCGTGCTTTACTTCTGGCTTTTGGCGGAGTTTCCAAAAGGCGTTGGGCACAGAATTGGCATTCAGTTCAGCGTATCATCCTCAGTCTGATGGTCAGTCGAAGAGGACCATTCAGACATTAGAAGATATGCTGCGATCATGTTGTCTGGATTGGCAGGGTTTGTGGAGTCAACACTTGCCATTGTTGAAATTCACTTATAATAATTGCTATCATTCCAGTATTGATCTGGCACCATATGAAGCATTATATGGGCGTCCTTGTCGTACACTGTTAAACTGGTTTGAGGTTGGTGATCGATTGTTGACAGGATCGGATATGGTACAGCAATGTGTTAATGTGATACGTCTGATCAGGCAGAAGATATTGACAACTCAAAGTCGATAGAAAAGCTATGCAGATCGGCGTAGAAGATCATTACAATTTGAGCTTGGAGATTCTATTTTTGTAAAAATATCTCCGATGAAAAGCATGATGAGATTTGGGAAGCGTGGAAATCTTAGTCCTTGATACATTGGTCCGTTTCCTATCTTGGAAGGTGTGGGCCAAGTGGCTTATCGACTTCAATTGCCATCGATGATGCAAGCAATCCACGATGTGTTTCATGTTTCCCAGTTAAGGAAGTATATTCCTGATGAATCGCATGTGTTAGATGACTCAATGTGGCCTGAAGTGATAGTAGATCTATCCACACTAGAGTATCTTGTTCATGTTGAAGATCGTCGTGAACAACGACTAAGGATTAAGGTGATCCCTATGGTTAAGGTAGTGTGGCAGCGTCACTCTGGTAATGAGGCTACTTGGGAACGTGAGGACGAGATGCGTCAACAGTTTCCATTTTTATTCGATTGAGGTATATCTCTTCAGTTCTCTCCTAGTGTTTCCTTTTTAAATTTCGAGGATGAAATTTTTATTAGGAGGGAGGGACTGGAAGACCCAGTAGTTAACATATTCTCATCGGTATCGAGATATAAAACAATTCATGTGTTGAGGCTATTTTAATGGGCTTAATGGGCCTAGTTTAGTGGGCTTAGCCATTTCTACAAGTTTTTAGAAGCTAAATAGGACATGTATGCAATTTTACTCTTTTTGATGCCTTATTGCAATTCAAGGTTTTATATCAAAAAAAATAGTTAACAAATGCTCATTTGTTTGATCGCACGTAGGGAGGCTCCATCCTCTCTCCCCACGTCCCTCTCCCCCTCTCTTGCTCTCTTGGTGGTGTGATCACCCCGGGACCTTGTAGGCTTGGCAGGAGGTGGCCTTTGCGAGCCCAAGGCATTGGTGGAGCGGAGGTGTCGTCATGGAGGCGACCCTTGAAGCGTGGAGGTGGAGAATCTCTCGTGTAGGCCGTGGCTTTCTCGCGAAGATCAGCGAGGAACGACGTTGTTTTGCGAAACCAAGTAGGGGGATAGATTCTAACCCACCTTAGGATGCTTTTCATCTCATTTGAATGCCCGTTTGCGTGTTTATGTGATGGTATTAAGTGGGATAAGGCTCTGATGATGATGATGATGATGATGATTAATTGAAATCCATGGAAGTTGTCATTTATGTTTTAATCCATGTAATTCAATCCATGGCCATTGTCCTTTATGTTTTGGATGTTTAAATGCTATGGAATGGGTATGTGATAGTAAGGAACAAGTTTACAGATGTATTCCCATTGATTTGAATCGATTGGGATGGGTTCCCATTGAGCTATCCCCGTTTTGGGGGCTCTGGGAGGGTTGCGGTCCTTCCAGGGACCATTTTTGTTTAGGCGGTTAAGCGTAGCGGCCTAGGGCTGACCGCTACTATTTTCAGGCGGCCATATCCTGACCGTCTTGGAACAGTAATGGCCTAGCAACAGACCGCCATGCTCCCTTTGCCATGTTGAGGCGGTGTGAGCCTAGCGGCCCAGACTGGACCGTTTTTATCATGGAGCGCGGTCAGTCGCTCGACCATCCCTCGATCAGAGTGGCCCTATCTAGACCACTACTCCCCTGTTGTATGTGTGAAGCGTTTGTGGCTTAGCGGCCATGGGTAGACCGCTATTGTCAGTGAAGTAGCCAGTCGTCTGACCGTTACCTGACTCTTGCGGCCTAGTCTAGACCGCCAAGTTCCTACAGTTTATAAATTCAATCATGCTTATTTAATTATGCGTTTAATGTTGCATATTCGCCATGTTTAAATATTTTTATAAACTGTGGCATATTTTATATCCCAGTAGAGTTATTTTCTCTTTTTTTGTGATTGAGCCACTAGATGTAGCCCGACGACCTTTAGTGTTGGCCCACCTGGAAGAGGTGGCGGGGCAGTCTCGATGTACGATTTTTAGGCTAGTTTTCGTGGGCCCCCTTGCTTGTCAGTAGCGTCCTATTGGGGGGAAAAACTAGCTAGAGACCTGGCTCAAGGCATTGAGCTAGTGTGTGCACACGTGGTTAGGGGCTTGGACTAACGCCGACGGGCGTGACCCTGACTAGTAACTCGTTACTGTTGTTCCTTGTACTACTACGGTGTCCCAGTTACCGTGACTCGACATGAGTGGAGACACCCGAGACGCAGTATAAGTCGTCAGTGGACGCATCTGGTCTTCTTTCTAGTGGGCACTCTTTCTTCTTGTCACTTGGAATCTTGAAATTAAATTCTATTGGTGGATGTAGAATTCTCGTGCTTATTTATTTGTTTAATTAGCATGAGTTAAATGGCATTTATATTAAGCTGTCTTTAATTGTTCATATTCTCATGCAGCTTTCTTTGATTATTAATATTCCATGCCATTGCGTTATTAACTACTTTGTTGTGACCTTAGCTGTGAGGTAGGGATCCGCGTGACCCCTACTGAGTCAATGCAATGAGGCTCACCCTGAATTTTCAGGTGAGGCGCAGTAGCAGCAGTCCGCTGGTTGATCCCGTGCTTTTGGCAGGCAGTCTTAGGTGCCATCAGTGGTCTCCCTTACTCTTTTGATCGGGGTATGCTCCGTGTAGTTGTCTTCTTTTGACTCTTGTACAGTGTTTGGACTTGTAATGGGTGGATCTGGACTATTATATGAATATATCACTTTGAAATTGTAAATTGCTTCCGTCTAAAGTCATTATTTTAAAATACGCGTGTAATTACAGTTCATTATGCACCTCCTCAAACAATCCTCCCAATCCTTATTTTAAAATACGCGTGTAATTTCGAGTTCTTGGTATCAGTTACCGGTAGCCGGATCTCCGGCTCGTTACACTTTGGATCCAAATAATATTAAATGCTGGTCGGATGGAAGTCCAAAACTACTTGTGCCCATAGGAGTGACTTGTGGTGTGGCATTGCACCTGATATGACCTAGACATTTCATGATATGCTTGTTGCATACTTGACTTCACTTCCTCTTATCATGTTGGCCCGAAGGGCATCTCTATTATACTTGCTTGATGGATAATCAACTCTAGTTGGTTACTTGTACATATTCGTTCAATTGAACTTTGTGACAATCTTGATATTGACTTGCTATGCATTCTTTATTGATCCTCATGTTATCTCTTGAATTCGAGATAGTTAGACTTGTTACATGCCCTCTGCTTTTTTGAGCTTGATTCTTGAGCCATATCATATGGCATGTTCTACACATGATTGAAAATGTTAAGTACTTATGTTTCACCTGATGATAGAGATATAATTCCTACTAAGCGTTTTTACTCACTCAGTTTATTCTTAACATTTTTCAGGTAATAACAAAGATATTCCAAAGGACAGGGAAGGGCAAGAGTGATGAGTGCTCTAGAAGATTGGTGTCTGTGTCTTTTCATTTTTCTTGAGTCTAGTCCTATAATTGAGTCTTTTTTCTCTTCTTCTGCATTATTGTAAGTTGAGTCAATAAAGTGTAATAATGGCATTTGAACATTAATAAAATTATATTTTGTTATTTTTTTCTAGTCTATCGTGTCTCTCGTGGTTTGCTATGATTATCCATGACTGTTTGCTGTCACGTTCTGAGCAATTTTTCACTGCTATCGATTCGGGACGTGACATAAGGTCACGAGGGACACTTGTGGGACTTCGTTACCCCCTTTCATCAGGAGGCCCTCCGCATTCCTCCCTTGGACGTCAGCACCGCTACTACAACATTGGCGGAAGGCACCCAAGACGTCATCCTCCAAAGGACCCTCAGAGTGGAGCCCCTGACAATGCTGATGGATCTCCTCACCATGGCCCACAAGCATACCAGCTGCATGAAAAGCAACACAGCATTAGGTCGAACGTCGGGAGCTGATCAAACGGTAAGCGATCGGCTGAATCTCTCCGGCTAGAGAGTAGCAAGCGCAAGAGCCATGATCGGGAGCACCACGATCTGGATGGGCGAAAGGAGGAAGCCCTCTACACAATCCTCTGAGGTCCCCCTCCTGAGTAGATCATCATAGAGATCCGTGAGAAACCCTACCTTCATTGGCCCGAGAAGATGAAGTCTAACCCTTGGATGAGGAATTGGAGAAGGTATTGTCACTTCCACCAAGACCATAGCCATGATACTATAGACTGTGTGCAACTCAAGGACTCCCTCAAGGACCTAGTCCGCCTAGGGCTTCTGAACAAATTCATCGCCAAGGCCACCAAGCGAAAGTAACTAAGGGCAGGCACACCACCCCCCTTCGATAACTGACCCGACAGAATTGAGATCATGCTGATCTCTGGAGGGCCAACATTGGATGGGGATGGCTCTAGCTGGTGCCATGTGTATGCTCATTGAGTTAACCAGGTGGATTACGACGATCTCAGCCGCTACGATCTACTTGGCCGGACTCCTACACGGGATAGCCTCCAAGATCCCATCGTCTTTTCAGATGAGGACTTGGCGGGCGTGACCAGTCCACATTCTGATTCTCTAGTTGTTTCTATAACTATCAATTAACTTACTCTGCGCCACATTCTTGTAGATGATAGAAGTGGTCCAAACATCATTTCTTATGACTGCTTTGTTTTGATGGGTGTTATCCTATCTTGCATCATGCCACTGCACACCTGTAACGACCCGAGATCCGAGTGTCGGAAAGAAACCGGCGCGACTCGAACCTCGGCCCGCCACCCACGAGTCCGAAGACTCGGAAGGGTTAAAGGATGGTGTGAGGGTACACGAGAAACTAAAATAACTGTAGAGCTAGCACAATAATCTAAAATTAATGCAGAAATTAAGATAAATAATCACTAAACAGTTACAAGGTCCAAAGTGTCTCATGTCCAATATAAGTATAGTCAACAGAAAGAAAAGTACAAGTACACGAGGCATACCCCGGCTCAGGCAACTGGCTACTAACTCTGGCTAGTGGAACCACACTGAAACTCTATTGCGCCTCTCGACGACCCCGCATCACCTGAAAACATAGGGTGAGCCTCATTTCATAGCTCAGTAGGGATCCCACGGACCCCCACCTCGCAACGGGAGAACGAAACAGTAAGGCGCAGACAAGCACGAAAGGTGACGCTACCTAGCAGATGTACGGCAGTAACAACAAGTAATAATAAATAAACGGTAAAGCTCTCTACAACTAACCGTACCGAACAAACCGACCCCAAACCGGCGGGAAAACAAGTCCGTACCTGCTAGAACACAGGAGCACCACCTACTAGAAGCAAAGCCTGATGCGTCCCATGACGTCTTACACCGTGCCTCAGTGTCTCCCTACAATGCCCTCAACCACGTGTACACACACAAACCATGCGCTCTAGTCAGGCCCTCTAGCTGGTTCTTCCCCCCAGCCCGGAAGCAGGCTGGAAAGACGAGGGGCCCTACGGTAATCAACCTAAAAATCGTCTCTCTCCGGGTCTCACTCTCCACCACTCCCAAGTGGGTCCGCACACACTTGCGCACGAAAGCTACGTCTAGTGGACAGGTCACTAGAGGTAAGACTCAACTCACAGAAACCACGGGCCACACACTGACGAGGTATAGGGACAGCCCTATGCACCGACACCGACTCTCAGTGACAAGGCTAGCGAGACCGGAAAGCCCGGGATGCACACACAGGGTCCCACAACCCTTAAATCACACAGGCACGCAAACCAAGGTTACCACACCTTCGGGACCCCTGGACGTGCCTATGGCTCTCACTGGGTGCTCTAGGAGACCCTCGGGCCATGCGCCACAAAGGACCCAAAAACTAGCTTAACCGGAGGCTAAATTGCCGGAGTGAAACACGGATTGAAAGGGAACGGTAACCCGACCTTCATTAGGGGTGTGACATTAACGTGCCCAAGGGTCCGGTCGTGATCACGAGAGAACACGCGCTAAGAGATAGGCGAGTTCTCAATATAACGCGCCCAACACGGTGGGCGCGATCTAGCAAACGCGACGCCCATAATGGGCGTGATCTAGGCCAAATCCCCAGACACGCTCAGACGAAGGCGCTACCCATATCCATCGCATCATTAACGCGGTGTCTTTGGTGGGTGCGATCTCAATCATCGCGGTGAGTCGGGCATGCGCGATCCCGACCGACTAACTGTTCATCTTCTTTGATGAACACAACCTATCGACGCGTCACGTTCCTCAAGAACGTGACTCCTGTGACCGCCGCGATACCAGGCCGAGCCCAGCTTGCGAACCTCGCGCAAAAAACTCGATCCCATGCCCCTTTCACCCCCAGGGGAAGGGGAACCAAAAGGGGAATCCTTCCCCTACCCCTCTAGCACTAAATGGAACTCAAAAAACAACCAAAAACCATACAAATCGTGAGATCCAGTGCTCAAGTCCCAAACATGCGATTTTCCTTCCCGGCATGAAACAAGCCCCTCTCAACCTCCCTACGGCCTAGAAATCACGGGGAGAGTGGGAAAGGAGGTAAGGATCCGTCCCCCTACCTCAAAGAAACTCGAAATCCGCCGGATCGCTGCCGATCTCCAAATCTTGGCCGAATGCGAACTCCACGCCCCGCGCCGCGAGACTGCCACCTCCACGCTCACCTTGCAGCCGCGGTCATCGCCATGCCACTAGCGTGGTCCGCAGACCATCACCGGAGGAGGAAAGGGCGCCACGAGCTTGGACGGGGGAGAGGGCTTGCAACGGTCTGCCGACTCACGGGGGAGAAAAGAAGAAGAAAAGAAAAGGGTTATATATGGAAAATCCAAAAATATGAAAAATTGAGAAAATTGAGAAAAATCATTTCCTCGATCCTCGAAACACGCTCAATGCAGTGGTACCATCCCAGAGTAGGAGAACGCAACCATTCACCCTGTACAGGATTATGAAGGCTCGTCAGGAAAAAACACCCGTAAAGCACAAAATGCGCTCCGGGACCCCCGAAAGTCACCCGAAACCCACAGAGCCAAATCCAAAAAATGTCCAAAAAATCTGAGACATTACATCTCTCACCCCTTAAATAAATTTCATCCTCAAAAGTTAAGAACAACACGAGGTCAGGGGAGAAGACTCACTCAAAGAAGTAAGGATACTACTGCCGCATCTCATCCTCACGTTCCCACGACGCCTCGCTAGTAGAATGACGCTGCTATACCACCTTAACGAGGGGAATAACCTTGTTCCACAGGCGCTAGTCTCGCCGATCCTCAATTCAGATAGGGTACTCCAGAAGGGACAAGTCTGGGGTCACCTCAGGCCATACAATGTCCTCTAAGCCATGGGAATCATCGGGCATATACTTCCCCAGCATAGACACATGGAACACGTCATGCACATCAGCTAGCTCCTGGGGTAATTGCAACCGATAAACAACTTCACCAATACACTCGACAATAAGAAAAGGGCCAATGTAGCGGGGACTCAACTTCCCACGCCTGCCAAAGTGCATCACACCCTTCATGGGAGAAACGCTCAAAAACACCCGATCTCCTACAGCAAAGCTGAGGGGTTGCCTCCTCCGATTGGCATAACTCTTTTGTCGGCTCTGTGCTGCCAACATCTTCTGCCAGACTAGACGCACCACCTCAGTACACTGTTGCACCAAATCCAGTCCTATCAGGACACGCTCCCCCACCTCGAACCAATCAAGTGTAGTCCGACAAGGTCACCCGTACAACGCCTCATAAGGAGCCATAACAATGCTCGAATGATAGCTGTTGTTATAGGCAAACTCCACTAACGGCAAGTGGTGGGTCCAACTCCCTTGCCACTCCAGGCAACACGACCTCAACATATCCTCCAAAGTCTGGATGGTCCTCTCAGACTGACCGTCCGACTGAGGATGGTACGCCGAGCTAAAAGCCAACTCCGTGCCTAAAGCTCTCTGGAAGCTCCTCTAGAATCCCGAAGTGAAGCGAGGATCATGATCAGACACAATGGAGATAGGAACTCCATACAACGGAACGATCCGCTCCACATACAGACGGGCCAACTTATGCACATTCCAACTGACCTTGATCGGCAACAACCAAGTTGTCTTTATCAGTCTATCCTCTAGCAACCAAATACAATCATGCCCAATGAAAGTCCTCGGTAACCCAAGCATAAAATCAGTGGTCACGTGGTCCCACTTCTACGCAGGAATCTCCAAGGGTTGAAGTGTACCACCCGGTCACTGGTGTTCTGCCTTCACCTGCTGGCATACCAAACACTTGGCCACAAGCTCTGCAACATCTCTCTTCATCCCAGACCACTAAAACTGCCTCTTCAAATTCTGGTACATCTTTGTCAATCCGGGATGCACGGCATACTGGCTCCCATGAGCCTCTCGTAATACCGTATGCCGCACCTGCTCCTCGGTAGAGACATACAGCCTACCACGGAACCTCACAACTCCATCCTCACCAAACTCCACCTCGGCCATCGGCAAAATTTGAGGCAGCTCGAGGTCCGCACGCTAAGCCTCAGTCACCTGACGATGAATAGTTGGCGTTACAGTCAGGCTTGCAAGAATGGCCGAACCCTGATCCCGTGGGATCTTGAGCCTAAAAGTCATGGTCGGCACCTACTCCCATAACCTCCACTTCCTTAATAACATCTGATTGATCACCACCTTCCTGCTCAAGGTGTCAGCCACGACATTCATCCTGCTAGGCTGATACGACAAAGTGAAATCATAATCCTTCATGTACTCCATCCACCTCCTCTTCCTGAGGTTAAGATCCTTCTGGGTAAACACATACCTCAAACTCTGATGGTCATTGAAAATCTCAAACTCCTCACCGTACAAATAATGCCTCCAGATCTTTAGGGCAAAAATCACCATCGCCAACTCAAGATCATGAGTAGGGTAGTTCTCCTTATGTGGTTTTAACTGCCGAGATGCATAAGCCACAACACTACCATGCTGCATCAGCACGGCACCCAAACTTATCTTAGAAGTATCCTTACATACCATGAAATTTCTCGATCTCGAAGGTAACACCAACACCGGAGCGGTAGTGAGCAATCTCTTCAGCTCCATAAAGCTCTGCTCACACTCCTCCGTCCAGACAAATGGCACATCCTTCTGCGTAAGCCTGGTCATTGGGGCTGCAATGCGGGCAAAATGCTGGATGAATCTCCTATAATATCCTGCAAGCCCCAGGAAGCTCTGAATCTCCATGACAGAACTCGGCCTCTGCCACTGCACCACAACCTCGACCTTGGCCGAATCCACGGAAACAACGTCCCCAGAAATCACGTGCCCCAAAAAGTGCACCTCTCGAAGTTAGAACTCGCACTTGTTGATCTTGGCATACAACTGGTGATCTCGCAAGGTCTGTAACCCCACTCTCAAATGATGCACATGCTCCTCAGCAGACCGAGAATAAACAAGGATGATGTCCACAAAGATGACCACGAACTGGTCTAGATACGGACGAAACACCCTATGCATCAAATCCATAAACGCTGCGGGGGCATTCGTGAGCCCAAACGGCATCACCAAGAACTCATAATGCCAGTACCTTGAGCAGAACGTAGTCTTCTCAATGTCATACTCTTGAATCCGCAGCTGGTAATAACCCGACCTCAAATCGATCCACGAAAACACCTGGGCCAACTGAAGCTGATCAAACAAGTCATCAATCCGAGGCAACGGATTCTTGTTCTTAACAGTCGCCTAGTTCAACTGCCGGTAGTCGATACACAACCTCAGACTACCATCCTTCTTCTTCACGAACAACATGGGCACACCCCAAGGGGAAAAGCTAGGACGAATGTACCCCTTAGCCAGCAACTCCTGCAACTGCGCCTTCAACTTTCTCAACTTAGCTGGTGCCATTCGGTAAGGGGCCTTCGACATAGGCGCCATACCTGGTACCACCTCAATCCCAAAATCAATCTCCCGCTGCGGTGGCAATCCAGGCAACTCCACGGGAAAAACATCAGAAAACTCACACACAACTGGAATATCCTCCATTTTCGGACACTATCGATCAACCAGGACCACTGAGGCGAGAAAACCCTGGTACCCCACATCAAGCAATCTAAGGGCCTTAATGGCCAAAATAAGGAAACGGGAAAAGGAAGACCGGATACCTTGGAAGTAGAAGGTGGGTCCATGAAGCTGCCGGAAGCAAACCTTCTTCAAGCTGCAATCCACCATGGCATGGTGGGCCTCGAGCCAATCCATGCCCAAGATCACATCAAAGTTTTGAAGTGGCAATGCATAAAGCCTGGCCGGTAAGTTCCTCCCATCGACCTACACAGGCACCTTCTCAAGGCAATACGGGGTGAACATGAAATCACTGGTAGGCAACTCCACTACCAATTCACAAGACACCTCAGTCACCAACTCCTCGGCACTCTGAGCAAAATACTCTAATATGAACGAATGGGACGCACCAGAATCAAACAAAACTTGATCCGTACAACCCACAATCGGAATAGTATCTTCCACTAACTGCGATGCCTCAGCCTCTGCTCTGGTCATATGTGTAACGCGGCCTTGGGATCTCTGCCTCCCTACAGTAGCCGATCGCGTCAACTGCGGAAACTGACCCTACTGTTGGTACTACTGCGGCTGCAATGGTAACTGCTAGGGTTGAAACTGCTGCTGCTGCTGGAACTCGTGCGGCTGACATGGTCTCTGAGGACATCACGTGCCATGTGCCCTGGCTGGTCACACCTGAAGCAGATCACGGGCACCGAGCATTGTCTGCCTGGATGAGAATCATCGCACCGAGGACACCCGCTCTGCGAACCACTCACTGATCCCTGACGCTGGTAGGGTGTGGGCTACTGAACACTGCTCATTGACTGCTGCCTCGACTCCCTGCAATCCTGACGCCTCTTGCCAAAACTGGGGTCCCTGAACAGCTTCTTAAGCTTCGAGCCAAAAGACGTCGAATCTGCTGCTGACGCTACGGAGGGGGATGCCCCTGAACCGCCCACTGAGGGCTGGACAGTACCCTGCTACTGCACAGCTGTCAGCTGACTAAAACCCATTTGCGTCTGGCCTGCACTGCCCTATCATCGGGTTCTCTGCAAGTCTCTCTCCAACGCCGCCCCTGCTCTGCAAGCTGTATACAGGTTGGCCAAACCCGACGCAAGCAGGGGATGCCTCAACTCTGGCCTCAAACCTCCAATAAACAGCTTGGTCTTCAGCTCCTCATCTGTCATGATATGCGGTGCATAACGGCCCAGCTCAATAAACCTAGATGTATACTGCATCACTGTCATGTCACCCTGGACCAACTCTAGGAACTCACACATCCTCTGCGATTTGATGAAGGATGGACAGAAAGCATGCACAAAAGCCGTGACGAACTCCCGCCACATGATCTGCCGAAGAGGACGAGACTGGAATGATGCCCCAAACTCTGACGTCCACCACGTCCGGGCTGATCCCTGCAATCGATGGGTAGCCAACACCACCTTCTCTTCCTTAGCACATTCCATCGAATTGAATATCCTCTCCAGGTCATCTAGCCACTCCCTAGCCACCTCTGGATCTGGCTGCCCGTTGTAAAGAGGCGGTTCGAACAGCAAGAAATCCCTCAGCACACGACCATGCCCACCTCGAGATGACGAACCCTCGCCACCATCACCGCCCTGCTGCTGAAGAACATACTGGTACATGTCCCAGAAGAATTCCTCTGCTCCGGGAACTCTTGCCACTGTAGCTGCATCTACTGGAAGCGCTGCTCTGCTCTACCCTTCCTGGCCCCCACCTGACTCTCCCTGCTGGGAATGAGTCCCCCTTTTGGGCGCTATAACTCCCTGTTAACAAAAATAATTAGCGGAATCAATAAAAACACACGGAGCCCTAAGCCAGTCGCCAACTGTATAGGACATTCATGGACCTTCTGGACCACTGTAATCATTTCAGGTTCTTATGTACGTCTACAACCCCGCTCTGATACCAACTGTAATGACCCGAGATCCGAGTGCCAGAAAGGAACAGGCGTGACTCGAACCTCAGCCCGGCACCCACGAGTCTGAAGACTCGGAAGGGTTAAAGGATGGTGTGAGGGTACACGAGAAACTAAAATAACTGCAGAGCTAGCATAATAATCTAAAAATAATACAGAAATTAAGATAAATAATCACTAAATAGCTACAAGGTCCAAAGTGTCTCATGTCCAATATAAGTACAGTTGATGGGGACATCGCTTACCACTTCCCATTTCTCTATGGGTCCCGATGCTCGCCATTGTGTTCATCTCGATTTTCTGAGTCTAGCTATGTAATTTTCACTTCTTTCTGAGTCTTAATCATGTAATTTTCCCTTTTATTGAGTCATGTACCTAAGTTAGTGAGTCATTTATCTAAGTCTAAGTGTCATTAGGTGGCCTAGTGGGTTAATGGGCCCACTTCAATGGGCTTGGCCCATGGGCTCCCCCTACCACCCCTTGGTCTTTTGTCATTAGTCCAAAAAGTGAGGACTTATGTAGAATTGTGGGATTCCTATAAATAGGACCCCAATCCCACCAGTTGAAGCTAATGAAGATTTGATAAAGTTTGCCAAAGCAATTGTGCATCTCTCTCTCTCTCTAGCTCTCTCTCTATCTCTCTCTCTCTCAAGAAGGGGCGACCCTTTCTCTCTCCTCTCCCCTCTCTCTCTCTAGGTCGACCAGCCCTCTCTCTCCTCCCCTTGCCACCTCATCCTCCACATCATCCCTCCCCACCCTTGCACCTTCCCAAGGCCATTAACCCCCCTTTACTCCCACCACTCCCCAAGCAACCCTTCCCCTTCCCCATACAACCTTCCATCTTCCCAAGAGGAATCCCCACTTCCCAAGCAACTCTTTCCCTCCCCAAGGCAACCCCTCCCCTTCCCTAGGCCTCCATTAAACACCTCCAATAACCCTCCACCCAAATCAAAGAGAACCCTCCCCATTTCCCCAAGCTACTTGCGCCCCCATCACCCCACCACCTCCCCCTTGGCCATTTGCGCACCCAGCCCCTCTCCCTGCTAGCTCCGCCCCTGGCCTCCACCTCACCACCCCTCCCACCTCCCAAACCACTCCCCTCCACCAAAGCATCCATCTCCCTCACCCCTCCACCAAAGAAAACCACACCCCCACCCTTTTCTCTCTACTCGTTTGCATACAGCTGAAGACTTGCAGATCAGCACCCTGTTGCAGTGTCACCCACGACCTCATCCCGGATCTTTTGGGGGCGTGGCCTACATCGACGGAAATCTCTCCCAGTCGTCTTCGCAGGCGAGGTAGTTTCGTCTCAATCCGAGGTCGGAACTGTCCAGGAGAACCATTCTCCCCCGACTGCGCAGGACTCCCTCTGCAGAGCACCTGAACCCGATTAGAAGCTGCACCACGACAAACGGCGGAAGATTCAGGCCAAGAGCCCTTATACAAAGTTCTTTCTCCTCCAGTCCTCTATCAGAATCAAGAAGCAGAACCGCGTTCGGCATCCAGAGGCCAAAGTTATTGTTTTTCTCCCTCGGCTGCGCGGGTCTGCCTCCCACAGTCTGCAACGACCTGCCTCCACTCTTCTGAGTACCCCAGTCCTCTCCGACATCAGACGGCTTCCCTGCCAGTTTTACTGCAAAGAGGGCTTGTCCACGGTTCCAGAAACTTCAGCGGTTCATGATTCAGAGTCCAGGAGCAGTCGGGGCACTCTCTGCAAATGGCTGTCAGAAACAGGAAGCTGCCGCGCCCAGATTCTGTCTCCCTGATCGAACCTCGTCCCGGGCCCGCAACTGCAACATAAGAATTCCGCAAAATTCAGAGGCATCCTAGTCCCAGATACGAAGCGTTCCCCACTGGTCTCGCCATCATCATAATTCCATAACGGGATCTACGGCCTCTACATCAACTGTCAGTCAGCCATCGCAGAGAGCAGGCAGATTCGGCCTCGGCTTCTCCTTTCGCGTTTCCGGCGAATCTCCCCTCCCCGCCTGGCCGGCTCACCGCCCCTCCCTGCGTGGAGGTAGTGTTTGCATGTACTTCAATCATCCCCACCCCAAGTCCACCCTCCTGCGAGAGGTGTAGTGAGTGTAACTAATTAAACAGGATTCAAGCTTCATCGGCGCAGTGTGCGGGGAATCCACACTTCCCCGCTCGCCCTCGTCTCCGAACGGGGTTGGTTTCTTCAAACTAACCAGGTGAGTCTCTACCCTTGCTCCATTTACTTCTGTTCATTTCATATCCGTAAAACTTATCCGCTGGTCGGTGAGAGAGCGCCCGTTCCCGGAGCCACTAACTCTTGTGTGGTCACCGTGGCCAAAGTGAGAGAGTGACCTAGTGCCCCCAAGGCACCCGGCCGCCCTTGATCGTGGGCATCCTACCTTCGGGAGGGAAAACCTTAGTTGTGCTGGCCCTCTACCAGCAAGGGTCCCTCTCCCCCACCTCGACTCGGCATCATCGATTCACCACGGGTAACGGGTGCGCACGGTGAGACGGCGTCTTCCAAGCTTTCTCGACTTTTGTGAATGCGTTTGCGAATTAAGTCCAAGGGATCATTGTCACTTGCTGCATTCCCGTCATTTGTGTCACATCAGTTGGTATCAGAGCAAGTTCTAGACTTGTCTCTACTAAGTCTTGTCCTAGGGCGCATAAGCATTTTGAGTCATTCGGTTCATCAACATGGCTACCTCTCTTTGGTCCCACTCGGCTCTCCACAAAGGTCCGATCGACCACCCATTTTCGGACATCTTTATAGATGAGAGTATCACCTTTGATGGGTCACATCCTAGTGATTATGTTAGGTGGGAGACTTTCATGACCAAACACTTTGATAGGACTAGGGTCTATGGACACGCTAGAGTCCGCAGGGCCACAGGGCGACTTCGGGGACAAGCCAAGAGGGAGTGGGAACGCATAGTGAGCTTAAGAAAGATTCGGAGGCAAGAACCCATAGGATCATGGGAAGACATGAAAAGTGAGCTTAGGAAGATCTACGCTCCCCGACCCTCCCACTCCTACCGTGAGGACCATAACCCGTTGAGCACTCCCACTCCCCCTTTCCCTCCCAGTCAACCCAAAACCTCTATTAGGACCCAAACCCCACCACCCAAAGGACCCCTAGATTTATTCGAAGAGATAAGGATTGAGATCAGGAAGATCTTTACTCCCCAACCTTCCCACTCCTACCCTGAGAACCATAACCCGAGGAGCACTCCCACTCCTCCTTTCCCCACCACCCAACCCAAAATTCTCCATCAAACCCCCACCCCACAAACTTCCAAAAATCCTCCTTCCACCCCTTTCCAAAAGAAACTTAAAGAGGTAACCGAAGACTATGAGGCTCCACTAGATTGGGAAGAAGAATATGAATCACAGTGTCATGGGTTAGGCCGAGAAGTTTCCATCCCAGGTGGAAGAAGCATCATGACTCACTCCACCCTCACCACTCAAACCCACGTGGACCCCATGTCCACCCCTCCACCTAGGCCCGTGACAGCCACCATTCCCCAATCCAAAGTTACTCACCCAACCCACCTTCCACTTCCAACTCCTATCCTACCCAAACCTAGTCCCCCGCTACTTCCACTCCCAACCCCAACCCAAGTCCGGCCTCACTCACCACCCCGGGTACACCATGCACCAACCGTCATCACCCCACCCCCAATAGACCTTCCCATTCCCTTGAGAGAGGAGACCACAACCATCCACATGGGAGTAGATGCTAGTCCGGAACCCATCCCCATCCTTGAGGAAACCCAAGTTCATATCAATGGTGAGGAAGAATCACAAATGTCCCCTTCACATAGCTTGGACCCCCAAGAGCCACAAGCCTTCACAAATAGCACCGTAATCATAGAGGGGCCCCTAGCTAGATGGCTAAAGGAGAGACCACTTCACCCCATCATGTCCTATGTTTACCCACCCATGGAGCAAAACCTTCCCATTGTACCCTTATCCACCTATCACATCACAATCCAATCATCCTATCAAGTGGAAACATTAGGGGATCTTCTTAAGGGTATAGTTTGGCAAATGGAACTAACTGGCATAATGACTACAATATCCGACCGACCTAGGAGCCTTGACCTCCTACACCTGTGTGTCGGATCCATCTCCTCCATTTACACTGTGGGTTGCTACACTAGTGACCTTCAGTTACTCCTCCCTACACCCGACGAGCCCGATGCTATTCACAAATTAGAGTTACTTATTTCGGGTAGGATACCAAGCCCTCCATTCATGGCCAACCAACCCGCCAAGGACTTCGGTTCAATTACTTCATTTGAGGAGGAGGACTCACCATCATTTGAAGACCTTGAGGAGATAGAATACCCCTTCCTTGGTAACACCTTCCATGACCCCTTTGATCCCTCCCTATGGAAGACATTGAACCCATGGGACCTAGCCGCCTTACCCACCACCCACTCCCTCCTACCCTCACCCACCATGTTGAACCCAACCCACCCATTCCACTACTTAGTTCACACTATGAGAGCCATGACCGAGGGTGACATCCACCTAGGAAATGAGGAAGTGACCTATCCCAAAATGTCCACCTTCTTGGACCCCTTCGACCCCTATGAGTGGAAACCCCCAAATCCACCCCACCTAAAGATGGGACCATCTTGATTGTAAGGCATGTGCCACAACATTTTGCCCCACCTGGTAGGGCTAGTCATCTCATTTGTGTCACATACACACTAGGTCCAGTGCATGACAGGTTCACATTTGGATATGTAGGTCCACCCCCATTCATCATCCATCTTATGCATGATAGGAGTCTACCTGGAAGTCCAGGTCCTCCGGCATTCATTGCACCCATACCTGATAGAGCCACATTTGGACATGCTGGTCCTCCCCCACTCTTCATCCACCTCAGGCATGATAGGGCCATTTGTGGCTGCCCCGGTCCACCTAAGTGCATCAAGGTCCACATGGTTTCTAAGCATGATAGGTCAATTCATGGATGCCCTGGTCCTCCTAAGTCTGTCAAAATCAATATAACACTTGATAGGGCTGAATTTGGTTGTCCAGGCCCTCCCTTCATCCCTATAGGATCATCATTCATGACATTGCATGGTAACATTCGCAAACACAACAACAAGAGCAGCAAGGGTCTTAAGGAATTAGCCGATTCCCACTGTCGCCACCAAGAAATCCATGTCGGTGATTTTGTGATGGTGAGGACTGAGATTGTCTCAAAACTGAGGTCTAGTGGAGCAGGCTCCTTTCAGGTGTTGAGGCGCATTGGCACAAATGCTTATGTGTTGAACCTCCCCGAAGAGTACGGAGTAAGCCCCACTTTCAATGTGGCTGACCTGGTGCCCTACAAGGGTCCCACGGTGACACCCAGTGAGGAGATCCAGCCTATCCCACCCCTTGAGAGAGCCCCCACACCAACGAGAGCTCCATCTGGCCAGAGAAACCAGCGTGATCAAGTGGAGCGGATATTAGATGAACAGATCACTACCACACGGAGCAAGGCGTATGAGCGATATCTGGTTAGGTGGAAGAGACGGCCACCTTCGGTTGACGCCTGGGTGAATCGGGAGTATCTCCAGCAGCTGGATCCTGACCTATTGGAGCAGTACCGCAGCAGGGAGGACCCTTACTCGACAGAGTCGAGTTCTCTGCACCCTGGGAGTATGATGGGGACATCGCTTACCACTTCCCATTTCTCCATGGTTCTCGATGCTCGCCATTGTGTTCATCTCGATTTTCTGAGTCTAGCTATGTAATTTTCACTTCTTTCTGAGTCTTAATCATGTAATTTTCCCTTTTATTGAGTCATGTACCTAAGTTAGTGAGTCATTTATCTAAGTCTAAGTGTCATTAGGTGGCCTAGTGGGTTAATGGGCCCACTTCAATGGGCTTGGCCCATGGGCTCCCCCTACCACCCCTTGGTCTTTTGTCATTAGTCCAAAAAGTGAGGACTTATGTAGAATTGTGGGATTCCTATAAATAGGACCCCAATCCCACCAGTTGAAGCTAATGAAGATTTGATAAAGTTTGCCAAAGCAATTGTGCATCTCTCTCTCTCTCTCTAGCTCTCTCTCTATCTCTCTCTCTCAAGAAGGGGCGACCCTTTCACTCTCCTCTACCCTCTCTCTCTCTAGGTTGACCAGCCCTCTCTCTCCTCCCCTTGCCACCTCATCCTCCACATCAGCCCTCCCCACCCTTTCACCTTCCCAAGGCCATTAACCCCCCTTTACTCCCACCACTCCCCAAGCAACCCTTCCCCTTCCCCATACAACCTTCCATCTTCCTAAGACGAATCCCCACTTCCCAAGCAACTCTTCCCCTCCCCAAGGCAACCCCTCCCCTTCCCTAGGCTTCCATTAAACACCTCCATTAACCCTCCACCCAAATCAAAGAGAACCCTCCCCATTTCCCCAAGCTACTTGCGCCCCCATCACCCCACCACCTCCCCCTTGGCCATTTGCACACCCAGCCCCTCTCCCTACTAGCTCCGCCCCTGGCCTCCACCTCACCACCCCTCCCACCTCCCAAACCGCTCCCCTCCACCAAAGCATCCATCTCCCTCACCCCTCCACCAAAGAAAACCACCCCCCCACCCTTTTCTCTCTACTCGTTTGCATACAGCTGAAGACTTGCAGATCAGCACCCTGTTGCAGCGTCGCCCACGACCTCATCCCAGATTTTCTGGGGGCGTGGCCTACATCGACGGAAATCTCTCCAGTCTTCTTCGCAGGCGAGGCAGTTTTGTCTCAATCCGAGATCGGAGCTGTCCGGGAGAACCATTCTCCCCCGACTGCGCAGGACTCCCTCTACAGAGCACCTGAACCCGATTAGAAGCTGCACCACGACAAAAGGTGGAAGATTCAGGCCAAGAGCCCTTCTACAAAGTTCTTCCTCCTCCAGTCCTCTATCAGAATCAAGAAGCAGAACCGTGTTCGGCATCCGGAGGCCAAAGTTATTGTTTTTCTCCCTCGGCTGCGCGGGTCTGCCTCACTCTTCTGAGTCCCCCAGTCCTCTCCGACATCAGACGGCTTCCTCGCTAGCTTTTCTGCAAAGAGGGCTCGTCCACGGTTCCAGAAACTCCGGCAGTTCATGATTCGGAGTCCAGGAACAGTCGGGGCACTCTCTACAAACGGCTGTCAGAAATAGGAAGCTGCCGCGCCCAGATTCTGTCTCCCTGATCGAACCTCGTCCAGGGCCCGCAACTGCAACAGAGGAATTCCGTAAAATTCATAGGCATCCTAGTCCCAGATATGAAGTGTTCCCCACTAGTCTCGCCATCATCAGAATTCCAGAATGGGATCTACGGCCTCGACATCAACTGTCAGTCAGCCATCGCAGAGAGCAGGCAGTTTCGGCCTCAGCTTCTCCTTTCGCGTTTCCGGCGAATCTCCCCTCCCCGCCTGGCCGGCTCACCGCCCCTCCCTGCGTGGAGGTAGTGTTTGCATGTACTTCAATCATCCCCACCCCAAGTCCACCCTCTTACGAGAGGTGTAGTGAGTGTAACTAATTAAACAGGATTCAAGCTTCATCGGCACAGTGTGCGGGGAATCCACACTTCCCCGCTCGCCCTCGTCTCCGAACGGGGTTGGTTTCTTCAAACCAACCAGGTGAGCCTCTACCCTTGCTCCATTTACTTTTGTTCCTTTCATATCCGTAAAACTTGTCCGCTGGTCGGTGAGAGAGCGCCCGTTCCCGGAGCCACTAACTCTTGTGTGGTCACCGTGGCCAAAGTGAGAGAGTGACCTAGTGCCCCCAAGGCACCCGGCCGCCCTTGATCGTGGGCATCCTACCTTCGGGAGGGAAAACCTTAGTTGTGCTGGCCCTCTACCAGCAAGGGTCCCTCTTTCCCACCTCGACTCGGCATCATCGAGTCACCACGGGTAACGGGTGCGCACGGTGAGACGGCGTCTTCCAAGCTTTCTCGACTTTTGTGAATGCATTTGCGAATTAAGTCCAAGGGATCATTGTCACTTGCTGCATTCCCGTCATTTGTGTCACATCAACAGTTCATAGAAAGCACTGGGTATCTTGGGACAAGGTTTGCCGATCCTCCTCTGAAGGTGGGCTAGGCATTCGCATACTGTGGGATATTCAAATGTGCTCCTATGTCAAACAGCTATGGATTTCCTTATACAGCAATTCTCTCCAGGAAAAATTTGTCAGAAGCAAATATATTCAAGGCCAACACATCTCAGACTGTAAAATCCCTTTCCCAGCTGGTATTAAAGCTCGAGATTTTGATAAAGCTCGGTCGATTCTAATGGCAGCTATGCGCAAGATAGTGCATGATGGTGCAACCACCAATTTTAGACATTTGGTACAAGGATAAACCTCTACTAGAACATATTTCCCACCAGACTAGCTCCCTGCTTGAAGATTGTTCGGTTCAAACTGCATTGGCTGATCATCAACACCCGGTTTGGCAAGGGATAGAAGATAATAACATGCGGACTGATCTCTATAGATTTACTATTCAAGATGGGAATGATATACCCATATGGTCTTTTACCAATTCTGGTAATTTTAATATCAAGTCTACTTATTGTTACATCAAAGGGCAAATGGTTGGTGCACCTGCTACAAAGCTATGGTACCAAAGATCCCCCCCTGCTTCCTTATTCTACTGGAAAATTCTAAACCATGCTATGCCAGTTGATAGCCGGATCCAAAATAGTGGAATTCACATTGCATCTCGCTGTGATTATTGTTTATTCTCTCATGATATTGAAGACATTGATCATCTCTTTATTACTAGTGAAGTGGCTACTTATCTGTGGAATAAATTTGGCCTTCTAATTAATAATCCTCATTCGGAAATTAATACAATTTACAGTCGCCTTCATAACATTCTCAATGAGGCAACTATTCACAGTCCGCAAGGATTTATAACTCTGCTAGTGGCTATGATGATTGTTTGGTAAATATGAAAATATAGATGTCGTAACAGATTTGAAGGACTCGGAACTAATTTCTCTCGGATAGCTGATCAGATTCAAGATGATATTGCCCAGATTATGAGGCAGATTACTTTCAAATATGGTGTTGGTAATTCCTTGCGTTACACTCTCCAATCATTGGGCATTACTGTCAATCATAAAGCTTTATCTTGCATTACTGTTCGATGCCTTGCACCCAAATCAGATTTTTCACTCAATATTGATGGCACTAGCAAAGGTAATCCCGGTCGCTCCGGGGGGGGGTGGATGTTTCAGAGATTCCCAAGGAAAAATACGGTTGGGTTTCTCTCATTATTATGGGCATGGCTCCAACATGGTTGCAGAAGGAAGGGCTCTTCTTGATGGCCTAAGATTAGCCCAGCTACACAATATCCCTGTTTCTGTTATTTTCACTTATTCTCTTGCTTTGGTTGAACTGTTAAAACATAATAGAAGCCCTCCTTGGTTACTCCTTCTATGGTGGAGAAAGCTACAGGACATTTTCAGCTTGCTTCAATGTCCCATAGTTCATACTTACAGGGAAGCAAATCAGCTTGCGGATGCTTTGGCGAACTATGCTGTCTTCATGGGTTGCAACATTGTTTTCTCATCTACAAGGGAGCTGCCTCATATGGCTAGAGGATATGTCACGACTGATGCTTCTCGCATCCCTAATATTCGCATCCGGCGTGTATAGTTACAATTTTTTTCTCATTCTACACCCGGCATGTACAGTTATAGTTTTTTCACTTCTCCTTTTTGTATTCCAGGGGCATGGCCCCCATGAACTCTTATTCATTCTTCAATGCAATAAATATCAAGTCTAGTGGAGTGAGGGTGGAGTGAGAACATTCCTTTCCTCTGGAAAGGGGTGCACCCTCCCTTCGTTCCATTAGATGATTTGAGGGAAAAAAAGAAACAAAAAGAAACAAAAAGAAAAAAAGTACAAGTACACGGGGCATACCCTGGTTCTAGCAACTGGCGACTAACCCTGGCTAGTGGAACCACACTGAAACTCTATCGCGCCTCACCTCACCTGAAAACACAGGGGTGAGCCTCATTTCATAGGCTCAGTAGGGATCCCGTGGACCCCCACCTTGCAACAGGAGAATGAAACAGTAAGGTGCAGACAAGCACGAAAGGTGATGCTACCTAGCAGAAGTACGGCAGTAACAACAAGCAATAATAAATAAACGGGAAAGCTCTCTACAACTAACCGTACCGAACAAACCGACCCAAACCGGCGAGAAAACAAGTCCGTACCTACCAGAACACAGGAGCACCACCCACTAGAAGCAAAGCCGGATGCGTCCCCTGACGTCTTATACCGCGCCTCAGTGTCTCCCTACGACGCCCCAGGCGGAGACTGAGACACACAATAAGTACCATGAACAAGGACTAGCTGGGGTCGCGCTCGTCAGCACAGGTCTGACTGCTCTCAACCACGCATGCACACACAAACCATGCACTCTAGGTTAGCCCTCTAGCTAGTTCTTCCCCCCAACCCGGATGCAGGCTGCAAAGACGAGGGGCCCTACGGTAACCAGCCTAAAAATTATCTCTCTCCAGGTCTCGCTCTCCACCACTCCCAAGTGGGTCCGCACACGCGTGCGCATGAAAGCTACGTCTAGTGGACAGGTCACTAGAGGTAAGACTCAACTCACGAAAACCACCGACCACACATTGACGCTGTACGGGGACAGCCCTCCGCACCGACATCGACTCTCGGTGACAAGGCTAGGGAGACCGAAAAGCCCGGGACGCACACACAGGGTCCCACAACCCTTAAATCACACAGGCATGTAAACCAAGAAAACCACACCTCCGGGACCCCTGGACGCGCCTATGGCTATCACTGGGTGCTCTAGGTGACCCTCGGGCCATGCACCACAAAGGACCCCAAAACTAGCTTAACCGGAGGCTAAACTACCAGAGTGAAACATGGATCGAAAGGGAACAGTAAAGCGACCTTCAATAGGGGCGCGGCATTAACGTGCCCAAGGGTCTGGTCGCGATCACGGGAGAATGCGCGTTAAGAGATAGACACGTTCTCAATATAACGTGCCCAACATGGTGGGCGCGATCTAGCAAACGCGACGCCCACAAGGGGCGCGATCTAGGTCAAATTCCCAGACACGCTCAGACGAATGCGCTACCCATATCGGCCATGTCATTAACGCGGTGTCTTCGGTGGGCGTGATCTCAATCATCGCAGTGAGTCGAGCATGCGCGATCCTGACTGACTAACTGTTCATCTTCTTTGATGAATGCGACCTATCGACGCATCGCATTCCTCAAGAGCGCGACTCCTATGACCGCCGCTATACCAGGCCAAACCCCGGCTCGCGAACCTCACGCAGAAAACTCGATCCCACGCCCCTTTCACCCCCAGGTGAAGGGGAAACAAAAGGGGAATCCTTCCCCTACCTTTATGGCACTAAATGGAACCCAAAAACCAACCAAAAACCACACAAATCGTGAGATCCGGCGCCCAAGCCCCAAACATGCGATTTCTCTTCCCGGCATGCAACAAGCCCCTCTCGACCTCCCCACAGCCTAGAAACCATGGGGAAAGCGGGAAAGGAGGTAAGGATCCGTCCCCCTACCTCAAAGAAGCTCGAAATCCACCGGATCGCCGTCGATCTCCAAATCTTGGCCGAACGATAACTCCACACCCCGCGTCGCGAGAGTGCCACCTCCACGCTCACCTCGCCGCCGCCGTCGTCACCGCGCCGCCACCTTGGTCCGTAGACCATCAATAGAGGAGGAAAGGGCGCCGTGAGCTTGGACGGGGGAGAGGGCTTGCAACGGTCGGCCGACTCACGGGGGAGAAAAGAAGAAGAAGAAAGAAGAAGAAAAGAAAAAGAGAAAAGAAAAGGGTTATATATGGAAAATTTGGAAACTACAAAAAATATGGAAAATTAGGGAAAAATCATTTTCTTGATCCTTGGAACACGCTCAACGCACTGGTACCATCCTAGAGTAGGAGAACGCAATGGTTCACCTTGTACAGGGTTCTGAAGGCTCGTCAGGGAAAAACATGTGTAAAGCACAAAACGCGCTCCAGGACCCCCGAAAGTGACCCGAAACCCACGGAGCCAAATCCAAAAAATGTCCAAAAAACCCGGGACATTACAACACCCCTCTATTCAGTTTCTCTAGCTCTACGGTCTACCCTAACAGACGGATCTCCCTTCCAATCACTTTTGGAACTGCCCCAAGGGACATGACATTCGTGGTTGACTTCACGGTCGTGCGAGAGATGATGGGCTACAATGCCATTATCAGCTGAGGAATCTTGTGGGTACTAAAGAGAGTTCCCTCATCATATCACCAGAAGCTGAAGTTCCATCCGAGGCAACCAAAGGGAGTCCCATCGATGCTAACTGATCTCCACTAAGGAGTGGAATGCAGAAGATGCCCCACCAAAGAAGAAGGTTAGGATGCATGAGCTTGGGCTAAGCAGAAGCACACTAGCAGAAGTGCTCATCCAGGTAGGCAAGAACCCCAACCACTCCTTGCAGATTGGCTCGCTACTATATGTGAAGATAAAAAGGCCTATCAACACCTCCTGATGGCGAAGCAAGATGTCTGGTGTGAGAATGAGCTCCCCGGCATCCCTCCTCAGGTTATTACTCACCAACTCAAGTTAGGCCAAATGCTGCCAAGTTCAACAGCGCAGGCGACATTGTAACCTTGAGCGACATGCGATCATCCGGGAGCAAGTGAGTGAGATGGTGCACTCAAGACTGCTCAGACCCACCTAGTACCCAAACTTGGTCTCCAACAGGGTCTTGGTTCCTAAAAGCAATAAGAAGTGGCATATGTGTGTCAATTATACTGACCTTAACAAAGCCACTCACAAGGATAGCTTTCCAATGACGTGGATCGACTATATGGTTGAAGCAACGGATGGGCACAAGATGCCAAGTTTCCCAGATGCCTACTTAGGATACCACTAGATCAGCATGTACAGACCTGACTAGGATAAGACCACCTTCATCAATAACCATGGCTTGTACTACTACACCAAAATGCCCTTCGTTTGTAGAACGCAGGGGCCACATACCAGCATCTCGTCAACTACATATTTGACTCCCAGATTGGCCACAATATGGAGGTGTATATCAATGACTTACTTGTCAAAAGCCTGCATGTGACCAGCCATCTGGAGGACTTGGAAGAGCTATTCGCCACCTTGTAACGATATAACATGAAACTCAACCTAAACAAGTGCACATTCGGAGTGAGGTCAGGCAAGTTCCTCAGGTTCCTGGTCACTCACCAAGGCATCGAAGCCAACCCGGAGTAGATCAAAGCCGTGTTGGAGATAAAGTGACCAGAACGTGTAAGAGATGTGCAGAACCTCACCGGCCGCATCGTCGCACTCAATCGGTTCCTATCCAGAGTAGCTGAAAGGTGCCTCTCTTTCTTTCGGTTGATTAAACAAGCCAACAAGTCATTGGAGAAGAGAGAGCACGTTGACTGGGATCAAGTGTGTGAGCAGGCCTTCAAGGATCTCAAAAGGTACCTCTCATCGCCATCGATTCTCTCGAAACCCTTTCCTAGCGAGTAGCTATTCCTCTATTTATTTGTAATGCTGAGCATACTTAGTGCTATGCTCGCTCGAGAAGATGAGAGGGGTATGAAGCCAATATATTATCTAAGCAAAGCTCTCCAAGGGGCAGAGTTCGGTACTCATGCACAGAGAAGTTCGCGTTAGCTCTAGTCATGGTCGCACGTAAGCTACGACCATATCTCCTCTCCCACACTATGGTGGTCCCAACCGACCAGCCCCTACGTTAGATCCTCCAAAACCCTGACACACCGGGGTGACTGGTGAAATGGGCCATAGAGTTGTGGGAGTTCTACATCAGCTTTCGCTCGAGGACCACTATCAAGGCCCAGGCTGTCACGCCCCGATGTGGAAAATCGGGACTAGCAGTAGAACTATTTAACGGTATTATGCTCATTTCCAGACATGCTACACTAAAACATAAGGATTAACCACGAACATAAAATGACTTCATTAATTAAATAACAATTTCATAATCCATGATCCCATTTACATAACCAACTTGAACAACCTTAATGAAATTTCCATCATAACATCCACTAGACCTTATTACATTGACTAATTCATATTACAACTCCTTGAACCACATTCTAAAACACAACTAAACATAGACAATTATTTCTGGCTCCACAGCATCTAATTGGCTCGCTCCATGATCAACACTCTTGCCCGTTCCCATCGGATTGCGGGTCCTCACCTGAGCTACCTGAAAAGGGGGGAAACAACTAGGTGAGCGACGCTCAGTAGGTAATAACAGGCAAGTTTAAGTAATTAACCAATTAATTGCATTAAATGCGCGAAAAGAAATAACATAAGTAGAAGAGGTACAAGATCATGAATATAATGAAACTAGAAATTGGCCAACAAGCAAGATTTAACCAAGTCAAGATAATTTCAAGTAAGATATTATTGTCATAGACATCACGCTAGTCATGCACTCGGTGCAATGTCTCACCATGTCATTCAAACTCCCCGGGGCACAAGTACTTTTCAGGCGCTCCTCCCAGGACCGGACCGGGCCCTTATGATGCGTTGCATTGATTTAAAGGATCCAAGATCCAAAGTTATGTCTAGACATTAATCAAGTCAAATGGCCAATTAATCCAATTTAGAACTTTCCTCTGGAAAAGACCTAAGGATAAGTTGAAGCAATAATTTACCCAGAAAGTTCAAATTATCAAGAACCAATAGGTTCTTGGATTCAATATCATAAACCACGGGAAAAACTGGTTCTAGATGATACGCGGTTCTCACTGGGCCGCTCAGGCAATTGCACGGTCATATATGGGCCACACACAAAGAATCTGGGCTGAGAATCAGCCACCACGAATTCAAGGAATAGACGGACCATTGTGGGATGCTCAAAAAAGAACGGTCCTAAATGGGCCATTTAACTATAATGGATGGTCAAGGATGGGCCGTACAGGGCCAGAAAGACATGAAGCTCACGAACAAGACAAACGGTAGTATTGGGCCGCTTCAGGGACAAACGGTCCAATAGGGTCCGCTCAAGATCACGGACGGTCCAATCCAGTTCGCTCAATTGGACTTAACTTAAATAAATATAATCCACCCAATTTGGGCTCTGGGCAGCCATAGGTGGGGCAGAACTGAACCAAGGTCCAGCCCACTCTCCACTGGTCAGCCTAGGGCTTATTGGGCCGATCAAAACAAGTTTTGGTCAAAGATAGAACAAGGTTAATCGACCAACAAAATTGGCACTGGGCCAGGGACGAACGGTTCATACTAGGCCGCCCACTGAGTTGAATGGTCCGTTTCTGACCGTGCAAGACTCAGTCGGTCCAAAGTGATCCGTGGCTCACAACACGATAAATTCAAGCGGTCCGATCGCATTAACAGGTTCTGGTCTTTGTGCTACAACCTGCCCGACGTCCTAGTGAGAATCCCAGGCTCGAGGGGACTTACGGAGGTCCCGTAATGGAGGTCCTAGTCCGACGGAAGGAATATCCGACGGAGAGTCCCAACCATTACAAGGAAATGGGGCTAGTAAATCAGCGGAAACCAGTAATGCGGTCAGTCAATTCTACCGGAGTAGAACGACTGTCATCAATCCTAATATAATTTTCAATTAATAATGAATCATGATTTATATTAACATTCATTGAAGAAGATGATCCAAGGTCAAGATGAATAAATCAGCAAGAGTTTATAATCATTTACTGTTAAAATTTTCCAGGGTTTTTATGCGTGTTGCTAACTTACATTTAACCACTAATCTGCTATCATAATTCATGCAAGAAAGATAATTTAATCAATTCTGTAAAGATAGACGGTCCAGTTGGGACCTTTCATCATCCTCGATGGTCGCATGACAGGCCGTTTATCCCCCTCAGGTCCGAAGGCCTGCTGGAGATGAGCGGTCAGTAATGAGCCGCTGGGGGAGACGAACGGTCAATCACTGGCCGCCTGATAGAAGGGCGGTCGCGGTCATGCCACGCTTCCCAGAACATATTACGAATCACAAACACATAAACGATCAATAATATGCCGCCTAACCAGGTTGGGCGGTCTATCGCGAGGCCGCGCAAGTCGGAAACAGTCAATCCCCCTTTCGCCCTGCCCGCCTCCGGCGAGTTGGCTAGGGTTACAATAAATTACTGAATACGCACAGCATGGCGCATAATAATTAGGGCTTTTTGATTCAAAAGAAAGAGCACAAAAAGTTTTACAATATAGCATGCTCAATTTAATCTTTAGTGCCTGAAATCCCTACCTAAACGAGATGAAACAAGTATAACCCTAGATGTGACATGCTTCTGCTAAACCCTAAAATTCTCACTGGATACTAAGCAACTTTTAGGGCTTTTGCATTCAAAAGAAAGAGCACTCGATGTTGGTTCTAACCATATGTGATATTTAAGGTTTGGCTTGTTATAACCTACCTTAATTGGAGGAAGAAGAAGGGATGACGACGCGCTAAGAATACCCCGCCGGTGATCGTCGAAATTCTCCCTCGTCCATGATCCTCGTCGGCCGCCACAGCACCCAAACGAAACTAGGGTTGACAAGGGTCATTTTTGTAGGTCATACGAGGTCTAGAGTCTTTCTATTCAAGGAGATAGAGTCCAAACAATAAGGTAGTGCGTGAACTGCGCGGATAGGGTTTTTCAGCCACCTTCTATCCAAAAATTCGCTCTCTAGGGTTAGGGTTTCGGGGAGAACTAAGAGGGGAAACAATCCTCTCATCCTAACCTTTCATTTGGATCCGGTCTCAGCCTAAATGATCGGGTATTGGGCTCAAATTTCGCATTTTAAGGTCCAATTAGATTAAGTGTGGATTTGGGCCTTAATTAGTTAATTCGGCCTAATTACGAGTTTTATTTGGGCTTGGTCACAGAAGACACTATTATTAAACATTTTATTCTCTACAAGATTCTAAATTTTCTAGATTTTTACAAAATGGTCAAAATTTAACTCAGTCTATTTATTAAGGATTTTCTAATTGATTTCTTATAAATTTTCTAGAAATTTTTATTTGTTAATCAATCGGGGTATTACAACCTCCCCCACTTCAAAGAATTTGGTCCTCCAAATTCACTGTACTTAACATAATGGGGAGTGGTACAACTCACCTAGAACAAGTCGGGATACTGCTTCTGCATGGTATCTTCTGACTCCCAAGTAGCTTCTTCGGTTCCACGCCGACTCCATTGCACTTTGACCATAGGTATGGATCGGTTCCTGAGTTGCTGCTGCTTGCGATCCAGAATCTTAACAGGTCTTTCTTCATAAGTTAGATCTTCCTTTAACTCAAGATCCGCATGCTGAATGACATGAGTGGGGTCATACACATATTTTCTCAACATTGACACATGGAAGACATTGTGTACTCCAGATAACTGAGGTGGTAGTGCCAAACGGTATGCAACCTCCCCCACTCTTTCCAAAATCTCAAATGGACCAACATATCTTGGACTTAGCTTGCCTTGAATGCCAAATCTTTGAATCCCTCTCATGGGAGAAACCTTCAGAAACACATGTTCACCAACCTGGAATTCCAAAGCTCTTCTTCTGTTGTCGGCATAACTCTTTTGTCTTGATTGTGCTACTTGCAACCGGTCTCTGATAATACGAATATTCTTGGATGATTCAGAAATAAGATCTGGTCCCAGCCATTGCTTCTCACCTACCTCGTTCCAACATAATGGAGACCGACAGCTTCTTCCATACAAAGCTTCAAACGGAGCCATCTGAATGCTGGACTGATAACTATTGTTATATGCAAACTCAATCAAGGCCAAGTGATCACTCCAACTTCCTTCAAAATCAATCATGCATGCTCTAAGCATATCCTCCACTTTCTGGTTGGTTCTTTCCGTCTGTCCGTATATTTGTGGATGAAAAGCAGTACTTAAGTTCAGACGGGTTCCCAAAGATTCTTGCAATCCTTTCCAAAAATGTGAAGTAAATCTGGGGTCTCTATTAGACACAATACTATCCGGAATACCATGGAGTCTCACCACTTCCTTCATATACAAAGCTGCTAAAACATCAACAGTCCACTTAGATTTAACAGATAAGATATGAGCAGACTTTGTCAATCTGTCAATGATAACCCAAATTGCATCAAATCCGCTACGAGTCCTAGGTAGGCCCATAATGAAATCCATGCCAATACTCTCCCACTTCCATTGAGGTATGTCCAGTGGTTTCAACTTCCCTGCAGGTCTGAAATGCTCAGCCTTAACTTGTTGGCACACCAAGCATCTACTCACAAATTCTGTAATTTCCTTCTTCATATTCGGCAACCAGAAAGATATTTTCAAATCCTTAAACATCTTCGTACCTCCAGGATGAATGGTATATCTGGATCTATGAGCTTCCTCGAGGATCTTGTTCTTAACTTTGGCCACATTAGGTACACAAGTCCTTCCCTGAAACAATAATCTGCCATCAGCAGCTACCATGAATTCAGGTCTGCTACTCAAGCTCTCCTTGATTTCTACCAACTCTGTGTCATTATCTTGCAAGGACTTGATTTCCCTCAATAATTCTAGTTTAAGCTGAAACTGAGCAATCATGACTCGGTCCTTGTCAACATTAAGATCCAAACTAGCTAATTGCTCCAATAGTTTCCATTCTTGTAACATGAGGCTTGACAGTTTAGCTATTGGCTTGCGACTTAAAGCATCCGCCACCACATTACCCTTCTCGGGATGATACTCTATGGAGAAGTCAAAGTCTTTTAGATACTCCAACCATCTTCTCTGCCTCATATTAAGTTCTTTCTGAGAGAATAAATATTTCAAACTCTTGTGATCTGAAAATACTATAAATGTCTCGCCATACAAGTAGTGCCACCATATCTTCAAGGCAAACACCACTGCTGCTAGTTCCAAATTATGAACGGGATAGTTCTCTTCATGCTTCCTCAACTTCCTAGAAGAATAAGCTATCACTCTCCCATGCTGCATAAGCACACAACCCAGACCAATTCTTGAAGCATCAGTGTATACCACAAAGCCTCTTTCTCCAGAGGGTAATGCTAGAACAGGGGCAGTAGTTAAACACTCCTTCAAAGTCTGGAAACTTCTCTCACAATCTTCTGACCAATCAAACTTGTTCTCCATATGGGTTAATCTTGTTAAGGGTACCATAATCTTGGAGAAATCCTTAATAAACCTTCGGTAATATCCTGCTAGGCCTAGAAAGCTTCTAACTTCTATTACACTAGTACGCCAATCCCAATTCTTCACTGCCTCTACCTTAGACGGATCAACAGAAATACCTTCTTTCGTAATGATATGCCCTAGAAAGGACACCTCCTACAGCCAGAATTCACACTTGCTAAACTTGGCGTATAACTGATGGTCTCTCAATATTTGCAATGACATCCTCAGTTGTTCGGCATGTTCTTCCTCACTCTTGGAATAAATCAGAATGTCATCAATAAACACCACGACCCATTGATCAAGATAGGACCGAAACACATTGTTCATCAACTGCATAAAAGCTGCAGGTGCATTCGTTAGTCCAAAAGGCATTACAACAAATTCAAAATGCACATACCTGCTACGAAAAGCCGTCTTATAAATATCATCTTCCTTAATCCGCAACTGGTGGTAACCTGATTGAAGATCAATCTTAGAAAAATATTGAGCTCTTGCTATCTGATCAAATAACTCATCAATCCTCGGCAACAGATATTTGTTCTTGATAGTCAGTTGATTCAATTGTCGATAATCAATACACAATCTCATCGAGCCATCCTTCTTCCTGACAAATAATACTGGAGCTCCCCACGGGGATGTACTTGGACGAATGAACCCCTTCTCAAGTAATTCCATTAACTGCTGCTTTAATTCCCTCAGCTCCGCAGGAGACATATGATAAGGAGCCTTAGAAACAGGGGTCGCGCCAGGAATTAAATCAATAGAAAAGATAACTTCCCTCTTCGGTGGAAGTCATGGTAATTCCTCAGGAAAAACATCCAAAAAATCTCGGACAATAGGAATGTCCTGAATCTCAATCTTCTTCTCAGGGGTCACATAAATAAAGGCTAGGAAAGCCTGACATCCTCTCCTCATCAACTTATCAGCTCGGAGGGCCGAAATAAGTGGCACAGACTTATGGTGCCTAACCCCTATAAAAGAAAGTCACGGGTGTCTATAAAAAGACACGGAACTGGAACTACAATGAACATTGGCCTCATGCTTAGCCAACCAATCTGCTCCTAGAATAACATCATAGTCTTTCATATCCATGCATACTAAATCAGCCGAAAAATTCTGTTCATAAACCATGACCTGGCTAGAAGGATAAAAATACTTAATCGCTGAACTAGAACCAATAGGAGTTGATATCTCTAATGGGGAATTCATCAAAACCGGCTTCACAGCTAATGACTTAGCAAATTTCTGAGAAACAAAAGAATGAGTGGCATCGGTATCAAAAAGAACAAAAGCTGGCTTGTCCTGAATAATAAGGGTACCTTCAATGAGTCCACCCTCCTCGGTGGTGCCTGCATCATCTTCCTGTAGGGCCTGGAGCTTGCCCTGTTGTTTCTTGCTACCTTGAGGTTTGGTCGGGGTAGCTTGCTCAGATAAAAGAGAACACTCCGGGATGCGGTGGTCCCTACTTCCACAACGCAAACAGGCGCCCAGCTTGCGCCAACACTCTTCCATCTTGTGATTGGGACGGTCACAATACTTGCATACGCCCTTAAATGGAACAATAGGGCCGGGCTTCTTGTCTTCATTCTTTGGCAATTTCCCCTTCCACGAACCAGACCCGCCATTGGGCCTCTTCTTGCTATAACCGGCTTAGCACTCCCGAAACCAGTAGGTTGTTCTTTCTTGACATTCTTCCCACAGATTTTCTCCGTCATTTCCAAAGTATCTTCTAAAACTTGGGCTTTCCTCACCATCTCCGCATAGGTCTGAATCTCCATCGGCGCCAACTGGTTGATGTAATGCAATTTCAGCCCATTGAGAAAACGCTTCGCCTTCATCTTTTCTATGGAAATCAAGTGAGTGGCATAACGAGAAAGTCTAGAGAATTGAGCTTCATACTCCGCCATAGATAAACTTCGTTGCTTCAGAGCAGCAAACTCAGCGGCTTTCTTTTCTTGGACTATGTCAGAAAAGTATTTACTGTTAAAGAATTCCTCAAACTCCTTCCACCATATTTGCCTGTCACCGAGGGTCGCCTTTACTGCTTCCCACAAAGTCCTAGCACCACGCTCCAACTGGAAAGTTGTTAAAAGCACACGCTCCTGGTCGCTGCATTGCATCACCTAAAAAATCCTCTCCATCTCTTTAAGCCAATGCTCAGCCTCATTGGGATCGGTCGAGCCTCCAAAACGTGGGGGATTTATCCCACAAAAATTTCTATGAAGATCGCTAGTACCATGATTTGCCGCTCCACCTTGGGCTACTTGTTGCAAGGTCCGCGTAAGCCCTTGGACAGTTCGCTGCATGTCTCGCCACTGCGCGCGCTCGGCTGCCATCGGAACATCCTACACGAAAATAATTCATCTTAAGTTCACCTAGGAGAAAAATTTAGAGTTTGATTATTAACTCAACCCAAGTCTCTACCCAAATCTCACTAGGTTTGGTCCTTAGACTCATAACAAGGGTATAGGTTCGATAAACACTTAGAATCCTAGAACTTAGATAACCTAGGGATATTAGAAACCTAGGCTCTGATACCACCTAACTGTCATGCCCCGATGCTGAAAATCCGGACTGGCAGTAGAAATATTTCACGGTATTATGCTCATTTCCAGACATGCTACACTAAAACATAAGGATTAACCACGAACATAAAATGACTTCATTAATTAAATAACAATTTCATAATCCATGATCCCATTTACATAACCAACTTGAACAACCTTAATAAAATTTCCATCATAACATCCACTAGACCTTATTACATTGACTAACTTCACATTACAACTCCTTGAACCACATTCTAAAACACAACTAAACATGGACAATTATTTATGGCTCCACGGCATCTAATTGGCTCGCTCCATGATCAACACTCTTGCCCGTTCCCATCGGATTGCGAGTCCTCACCTGAGCTACCTGAAAAGGGGGGAAACAACTAGGTGAGCGACGCTCAGTAGGTAATAACAGGCAAGTTTAAGTAAATTACCAATTAATTACATTAAATGCGCGAAAAGAAATGACATAAGTAGAAGAGGTATAAGATCATGAATATAATGAAACTGAAAATTGGCCAACAAGCAAGATTTAACCAAGTCAAGATAATTTCAAGTAAGAGATTATTGTCATAGACATCACGCTAGTCATGCACTCAGTGCAATGCCTCACCATGTCATTCAAACTCCCCGGGGCACAAGTACTTTTCGGGCGCTCCTCCTAGGACCAGACCGGGCCCTTATGATGTGTTGGCATTGATTTAAAGGATCCAAGATCCAAAGTTATGTCTAGACATTAATCAAGTCAAATGGCCAATGAATCCAATTTAGAACTTTCCTCAGAAAAGACTTAAGGATAAGTTGAAGCAATAATTTACCCAGAAAGTTCAAATTATCAAGAACCAATAGGTTCTTGGATTCAATATCATAAACCACGGGAAAAACTGGTTCTGGATGATACGCAGTTCTCACTGGGCCGCTCAGGCAATTGCACCGTCATATATGGGCCGCACACAGAGAATCTGGGCTGAGAATCAGCCACCACGAGTTCAAGGAATAGACGGACCATTGTGGGCCGCTCAAAGAAGAACAGTCCTAAATGGGCCGTTTAACTATAATGGACGGTCAAGGATGGGCTGTACAGGGCCAGAAAGACATGAAGCTCACGAACAAGACAAACGGCATTATTGGGCCGCTTCAGGGACAAACGGTCCAATAGGGTCCGCTCAAGATCACAGACGGTCCAATCCAGTTCGCTCAACTGGGCTTAACTTAAATAACTAGAATCCACCCAATTTGGGCTCCGGGCTGCCATAGGTGGGGCAGAATTGAACCAAGGTCTAGCCCACTCTCCACTGTTCAGCCTAGGGCTTATTGGGCCGATCAAAACAAGTTTTGGTCGAAGATAGAACAAGGTTAATCGACCAACGAAATTGGCAATGGGCCAGGGATGAACGGTTCATACTGGGCCGCCACTGAGTTGAACGGTCTGTTTCCGGCCGCGCAAGACTCAGTCGGTCCAAAGTGATCCGTGGCTCACAACACGATAAATTCAAGCAGTCCGATCGCGTTAACAGGTTCAGGTCTTTGTGGTACAACCTGCCCGGCGTCGTAGTGGGAATCCCAGGCTTGTGGGGACTTACGGAGGTCCCGTAATGGAGGTCCTAGTCCAACGGAAGGAATATCCGGCGGAGAGTCCCAACCATTACAAGGAAATGGGGCTAGTAAATTAGCAGAAACCAGTAATGCGGTCAGTCAATTCTACCGGAGTAGAACGACTGTCATCAATCCTAATATAATTTTCAATTAATAATGAATCATGATTTATATTAACATTCATTGAAGAAGATTATCCAAGGTCAAGATGAATAAATCAGCAAGAGTTTATAATCATTTACTGTTAACATTTTCCTGGGTTTTTATGCGTGTTGCTAACTTACATTTAACCACTAATCTACTATCATAATTCATGTAAGAAAGATAATTTAATAAATTCTGTAAAGATGGACGGTCCAATTGGGACCTTTCATCATCCTCGGCGGTCGCATGACAGGCCGTTTATCCCCCTCAGGTCCGAAGGCCTGCTGGAGATGAGCAGTCAGTAATGAGCCGCTGGGGGAGACGAACGGTCAATCACTGGCCGCCTGATAGAAGGGCGGTCGCGGTCATGCCGCGCTTCCCAGAACATATTACGAATCACAAACACATAAACGGTCAATAATATGCCGCCTAACCAGGTTGGGCGGTCTATCGCGAGGCCGCGCAAGTCGGAAACAGTCAAGCCCCCTTTCGCCTTGCCCGCCTCCGGTGAGTTGGCTAGGGTTACAATAAATTACTAAATACGCACAGCATGGAGCATAATAATTAGGGTTTTTTGATTCAAAAGAAAGAGCACAAAAAGTTTTACAATATAGCATGCTCAATTTAATCTTTAGTGCCTGAAATCCCTACTTAAACGAGATGAAACAAGTATAACCCTAGATGTGACATGCTTCTACTAAACCCTAAAATTCTCACTAGATACTAAGCAACTTTTAGGGCTTTTGCATTCAAAAGAAAGAGCACTCGATGTTGGTTCTAACCATATGTGATATTTAAGGTTTGGCTTGTTCTAACCTACCTTAATTGGAGGAAGAAGGAAGAAGAAGGGATGATGATGCGCTAAGAACACCCCGCCGGTGATCGCCGGGATTCTCCCTCGTCCACGATCCTCGTCGGCCGCCACAGCACCCAAACGAAACTAGGGTTGACAAGGGTCATTTTTATAGGTCATACGGGGTCTAGAGTCTTTCTATTCGAGGAGATAGAGTCCAAACAATAAGGTAGTGCGCGAACTACGCGGATAGGGTTTTTCAGCTACCTTCTATCCAAAAATTCACTCTCAAGGGTTAGGGTTTTGGAGAGAACTAAGAGAGAAAATGATCCTCTCATCCTAACCTTTCATTTGGATCCGGTCTCAGCCTAAATGATCGGGTATTGGGCTCAAATTTCACATTTTAAGGTCCAATTAGATTAAGTGTGGATTTGGGCCTTAATCAGTTAATTCGGCCTAATTACGGGTTTTATTTGGACTTGGTCACAGAAGACACTATTATTGAACATTTTATCTTCTACAAGATTCTAAATTTTCCAGATTTTTACAAAATGGTCGAAATTTAACTCATTCTATTTATTAAGGATTTTCTAATTAATTTCTTATAAATTTTCTAGAAATTTTTATTTGTTAATAAATCGGGTATTACACAGGATCTGGCTGACTTCATCACCGAGTTCACACACCTTGATGAAGAAGGAGCTACGCCCTTGTTTGAACCCGCCTAGGAGTTATACATAGATGGGTCTTCTTATGTGAGTGGGAGTGGAGTGGGCTTTATCCTCCTATTACCCAATGCGATCGAGCTACAGTAAACTCTACGCTTCAACTTCTCGGCTACGAACAATGTAGCCGAGTGCATAGCCCTATTATCTGGCATCCGGATGCCAAACACTTTGGGGCCCTTCACCTTTTGGCTTATAGCGATTTGTTGATAGTCGCTAACCAGGTTCGTAGGAAGTACGAAGCCTAAGAACTAGCCATGTCAAAGTACCACCAAAATATGAAAGAGGTATCCTCAGATCTCTCACACCTCGAGTTGGTACACAAACCGAGGGCAAAAAATTCCTGAGTAGATGCCCTCTCTCCCCTCGCCTCATCCACAATGCTGACGAGCTTGTGGTGGGTCTTGATCGAGGAGCTCCAACATAGAAGCATTGAAGAGCCCAAGCCTCAAGTCAACATCATCGACTATGAGCCATCCTGGATGGTCCCCATCCAAGACTATCTTCATTGGTAACAACTCACTGAAGATCGCTTAGAAGCCATGTTAGTACTAGCATGAGCAACTCACTTCACCTTGGTGGATGGACTCCTTTTTAGGCATTTGTTGTCCTCACCACTCCTCAAATGCCTATTCCCCACTAAAGCTGAGCATGCCATCTTTGAAGTCCACGAAGGACTTTATGATAGCCACATCTGGGGATGAGCACTCCCCAGAAGCCTACTCTGGCAAGGATATTGGTGGCCCACCTTGCAGTAGGATTGTCTCAAATATGTGCCGAGCTGTGACCAGTGCCAGAAGTATACGGACCTACATCACCAACCTGCGATGCCACTCCACTCCCTAATGGAACCTCGCCCATTTGCTTAGTGAGGAGTAGACAGCCTAGGTCCTTTCCGAGAAGCTCGGGGTGGAAGAAATTCCGCATCATTGCCATCGACTACTTTACCAAGTGGGTTGAGGCAGAACCCCTCATGAAGATCACGGGTGAAGAGGGGCGATCTCGCGTTACTCCTGAGCTGGGAAGTAGATGTCCACATATACTTGAAGTATGAACTACAAGAAGGGAAACACGTCAGAGATGCCCAGGGTTGGAACCCCGGGGAAGACCCTCCGATGCTTAAGTCAGCAAGAGTAGTAGAGCACTGGTACGAAGGGAGGAATCAGGAGGAATATGGGGATGCGAGATCCCTCTCCACCAAGAGGTGAAGTGGTTCCTGCTCAGGGTTTTAGGTGTCTCTTACCTTTCTTCGGCAGGGTTCTTCCAGTTTAAATAGTGGCCCGTTGAGTGAATGATCCCTGTAAGTTGAGGAGATTTGAGGGGGTTATGTCCTCCTCGTGGCCTCTTCATAGCCCGCGGACTCTTGGTCTCCCCTGTCCCCTTGGGCTCTTGTGATGGGGATATCACCTCCCGTGCGCACACTCACGGCTCGTCTCCTCGCCCCGTTTGCATCCGGCATGGTCTAGTTATTTATTTTTGAGTCCTATGTAATTTTTATTTGAGTCATGTCATTGTAATTTTCCATTTATTAGAGTCATATCCCTAGGTTCTAAGGTTATTTCCCTATGTTTGAGTCATTATCCCCTTGGTAGGCTTATTGGATTGCTTTTGTCATTGCATGTAAAGCCAGGGGTAGTTTGGTCATGTAAAAGGTTGGGTCCCTATAAATAGGACTCCAACCCCATTTGAGGAAGCTAATGAAATTGCCATATTTTGAGTTGCAAAATTCAAGTTTCTTTAGTGGAGAGAATCCATTAGATAGGGTGTGAAACCCTGGGTGGGAAGCCCTCCCATACTCTCTCTCTCTCTCTCTCTCTCTCTCTCTCTGGGGTTCGCCCCCTTCTCTCTCTCCTTACCCTCCCACCTACTTTCTCTCTCCTCCCCCTTCCATTAAGGCTACTCCTACTCCCCACACCTCTCTCTTTACTCTACCCCAACCCCAAGAGATCCCCACCCAATCCTAGCTCCACCATCAAACTCCCAACTACCCACTTCTCCTTCCCAAGCAAGCTTCCACCTTCCCAAGGTTGAACCCATCCCTCCCTAGGCCAAATTTGAAATATTCCCTCCACTCTCTCCTTCCCCCCCCCATGCCCTAGGTCGCCCCAAATTGGGCTCCCCTTGAGCTGGTCGCCCCATACTCCTTCTCCTCTCACCCAAGATCATCGCCCACCACCCTTCCTTCTCCACCTTGAGAAGGGACCAGCAACCACTCTTCTGCAACCCCCCTTCTTCCTACCCCTCCATCTCAGCCCTAGCAACCTTCCACACCTCCCTTACATCCCCCTCCTACCACTCATCCATTCCCCTTCACCATTCTACAACCCTTCTCCCCATTTCACGGTCACTTGGAGCTACACCAAAGGTCCTGTTCACAGCTGAAGACCCGCAGAGATCCAGCGTCTTGCAGAGCCGGCCACGACTTCATCTCGACATCCCTGGAGGTACAATAGAAACCGTTGGAAGCGCCTCCCAGTCCTCTTCACTACGGTGATGGTCTCGTCCCGTTCTGAGTTCGTGGCTGCCCGGGAGAGCCGTCATCGCCGGACTGCGCATCTGCATCCTGACAGTCAACCTGAAGCGAGTTGCAGAGGCTCCCATGGCCAACCTCCTAAAGTTCTGAAGGCGGGCCTTGGCTATGAGTTTCTACACTGAGTCTACTTCCAGTATCAAGAAGCGGAACCCTGTTCGGCATCCGGAGCTGTGATTTCTTATTTTTATCCCCCGGGTGCACTGTTCTGTCCACTCTGGGACTGAACAGACACCCGATCACTGTTTGGGCTGTCTCTGTCTACTCCGACCTCCTCCGATGTCTCCGTGAGTCTCCGTTCGAAGAGGACTTGTCAACGAATCTAGCGACTCCAGCCCCGCCTGAGTCAAAGCTCAGGAGCACCCGTTGTGAGATCGTCGTCCTGCTGAAGTGGTACTGTAGCAGTCAGAATCTGAGAAGAGAGGCCCTGCTCACGACCCTATCCCATCCAACACCGGCAACCCAAAATCCTCCCAAAAATCAGACGTCTTCCTGGGCCAACCGAGGAGGTTTTTTCGCTGGTTTCGTCGCAAACGGAGCTCGGGAGAGGTCGCAACGGTGCCAGCTTTGACTGCATGTCCCCTGTTCCAGAGGGCAGACAGAACCGACGACTTGCTTTCAATTAGTCCCTAGCTCGATTCTCCCCTCCCCGCCTGGCCTGCTTACAGCCCCTCCCTATGGGAGGTAGTGTTTGGATGTATATGTGACTTCCCCACCCCTTGTTCCACCCCCTTGCATGGAGAGTAGTGTTGTATTCCTTTAAACAGGTTCAAACTACACCGGCGCAGCGTGTGGGGAACCCACGCTTCCCCGCTCGCCCACGTCTCCGAACGGGACCGGTTTCTTCAAATCGGTCGAGTAAGTGTTCTAATCCTTGCTTCCCTAGTGCTTGTGCTTTCAATATTAGTTCATAGCTGCGCTGGCCCGTGAGAGTGAGTGCTCGGTCCGCAAGCTCCATTGCTTTGAGTGACCGCCGTGGGAGAGAGTGTGATCCAGGACTTCGGCACCGGGTCGGCCCCATTGAATTGAGTCTCCATACCTTTGGGAAAAACCTTTGGCCTTGCTGGCCCTCTACCAGCAAGGGCCCAGCCCTAACAACCTCCACTCGGCATCACCGAGTTACCCTGGGTTTTGGGTGAGTGTCGGGTGAGTGGTCGCCGATATCGGTCCGTTTTGATTACGAATTGTGCTTGCTTGTTAAGGTCCAAGATGCATCGATCTTGTGACTATCACCCTCAAGGTGGTGTCACATCATCTTGGCTTTTAAGGGACACGTAACTGCCGTATTAATAAGCTTCCATTAGTTGGCCCGAGCATGAGGCACTGACTCTAGAGGGGCCTCCCGAGCAATGAGTGCATGATTAGGGCAGAGAATGCGGGGCTCCGAAGGAGCTCTCCCGATCGAACTGATGCTTGGACTTCCCAACCCGAAGGCCACCTAGGAAGTGCTTTTTTCGAGTGAGTTATTGGGCTTATATTGAGTGGGCCCGGGGGCTACCACTCCAAGGAGTTGGGCCTCGTTCGGTCCGGTTGGACCTCTTTTGGCCTCTCTGTCTGGGCTGTTAGATTTCCCCTCTCCACTTGTCCCCCTCCTACTCCTGAGCCAAAATTAGGCTCGGGAGAGCAGCATTTGGGCTGGACTTTTCATGGCTCTAGTTCGGTGGAGATCTCTCTCCGCAGGGGCCACATGATGCGGCTTGTCCTGAAAATATGCCCGTCATGATGAGTAAAAGGAGGCCCCGCCTTAAGAGATCGGAACTCCGCGCCGCTCCCAGCCAGGGGTTATGAGCATTGCGCATTTTTGCATCCTTTTATCTTCGGGGTTTAGGGTTTTGCCTCCTTTTGTGTTTAAATGGGGGAGGCGTAGGCGCCGTGTGAGTAGTTCAGAGGAGCAGAGAATCGCAACGGCTTCCGTGCAACTGGAGAGAGTACCGCGGCGGTGATTCGTCAGCCTCCTTCTCCTTCGAAGTCCTCTGGCCTAGAGCTTCCCCCTTCTTCTCCCAGTTCTTCTGTCTGTTCCATGGCGGACAAAAATCCAGGGGCCGAGATACGAGAGGGAGAACAGGCCTAGAGGACTTTTTTGGTGCCATCGGAGCCTCTTCGCAGCGAGCTGGGTGAGGCGGACATGAAGCAGCTGGAGAATCAGTATGGGCTGCCATGGCGATTCAAGTTCCTCACACCTGAGCCTCATGAATCTAGTCTGGCCACTTGTTCTGGCCTCTTTTGTTCTTTCCTCTTGGCCTGGAAGTGCGGCCTTCGGCTGCCCCTCCATCCTTTCATTGCCGAGTTGCTTCGGTTCTACCGGCTGGCCCCTGTACAGCTGATCTTCAATTCTTATACCCTTATTTTTTCCTTCATTTTCCTCTGTGGCAAGAGGGGGGTGTGCACCTCGCTGGACCTCTTCCACTATTTCTTTGAGCTGAAGGAGAACTCTTTTGCCGGGAAGGGCTTCTTCTTCATTCAGGCGAAGCGGAAGAGGAGTTGCGTGTCCCTTTCAATGAAGGATTCCTCTCACAAGGGGTGGAAGACCCAATATTTCGGGGTGGGCACATCGGCGGTCGACGTGGTCTGGGATTTCCCGACGGCGCCCAATTTTCACTCGAACATCCCTCCGAAGTAAACAGAGGTCTCTCCGAAGGTGGAGAGGGATGCTGCTATCCTTCAGTGGGGCCGCCTGGAGACTGCTGAGTTGGTGACTCCTCCTAACATCGAGGAGTATCTTTTTCGACTGCTGTTGCCGACGGGTAACGGTCTCAGGGACTTATCCTCTTTCAAGCAAGTGCCTTCCTTTTCTCAATTTGCTCTTCTTCACGCAGACCTGCAGCGAGCGGCTGAGGAGGAGGAGGAGGCACCGTCAGTCGAGCTGGAGGTCATCAATGTGGATGACACGCCGGCTCCGAGCGATCTCCCAGCTTTGGAGGGCTCATCCCGCACCCGGGAAAAGGGCAAGGGGATCACCCGGGACGATGCTTCTGAACGCTGGGGGTTCAAGCGGAAGGATCTTGTGGTGAAGTTGCTGCGATCCTCGATGCAGGCTCAGTCTGCTGAGAAAAAATGGGTGAGGAAGGCGGAGGCTGCCCGCCCGATTGATGAGGTTCCCTTGTTGCCTCCTCCCTCTACGGTGCAAGAGGGAGTAATTGACGAAGGGATCGTGGCCGATACTAGGGCGCCGAGCGAAGCAAAGGGGGCGCCAGGTGGAGGAGCCCAGTCTTAGCCAGTCGAGGCTGGAGGGTCGCAGGATGTAGCGACTCGATCGCAGCCGACCGAGGCCGGGGAGGTGCACGGCAGGGCTGCTCATCCCGAGTCAACCGGTGGGGCCCTCGAGGCAGGATCGCTCGGGGAAGGTGCCCTAACCCCGACTGCTCCGGAGATAATTTCCCCTCCCTCGACTAGTTCCTTCAGCATCTGGGCCTCCCTGTATCAGAGGTGCCATTCTATTGCTTCGGGAGTTGTACGAGAGAAACTCCAGAGGGGTCCCCCCTCCACGCTTTTTGAGCAACTTATGGAAGGCAGCCTGATCTTGGCCCAGCTCAGAGCTGAGGCTGTGGGCGCGTATGCTCTGGTGGAGTCGGAGCGAGAGGCTCTCTCATGGGCCCATGGTGTGCTCAATCAGAAGGTTGAGCGTCTGACCCTTGATCTTGGTGACCTTCGTCAGGAGGTGGCCCCGCTTCGGGCTCAGGTGCAGTCGAGCCAGGCGGAGGCTCAGTCGTTGGCGGAGCAGTTGGCCCAGGCCCGTCGTATGGTTGACCGGAAGAATGAGCTCCTGGAGGCGGAGCGTATGATTCAGGTCGAGCGCGGCGAGCAGTGGAAGGCTGAGCGAGAGGGGCTCGAGGACCGAGTCCGGGGGGCTGAGGATGCACTGATCGAGGCCGAGAGAAGGCTGTCCGAGTCAGAACAGAGGATAGCCGAGCTCGAGAGGCAGGCGGAGTTGGCCGGGGTGGAGGCACTTGAGCGACATAAGAGCTCAGAGGCCTATCATGCGGCTCTTCATCAGACTACCTTCCCCTATTATGAGTCGGGCTACCGTCGGGGCCTTCGGAAGGACTTCTCCCAGGGCTTTGATCGAGTTGTCATAGAGGCTGAGGCCCAAGCAAATGGGCTCATTTTTCCTTCCGGGCAATGCTATGACTCGGATTGGAATTCCACCGACTCTTCCCACTACACGTCGAGTGAAGAGGAGAGTCAGGAGACTTCGGTCTCATCTGAGTGACCGCCAACTCCAGCATCCTTGGGAGGGCACACGATCGAGACAGTTGCCACGCAGGTGGGGTCAGTGCCTGGGTCGGCCGTCACCGAGAGTACTCGTGGCAGATCATCTGGCGCTGAGGGGGCCTTGTGTACCAAGCATGGAGATGGGCCCGAGGCCTCATGTAGTAGCTCTTTCTTTCTTTTTCCTTTATGTAGCTGTGTAATCTTTTGGGAAAATATAGCGGTGGCAATATTAAGTATCGAATTGACTGTTTCTTACCACTTTTGGCATGATTTGACTACCGTATCCGTAGTCGCCAATTTTCTTTGCAGGTATCGCGTGTGCTAATCTGTCACATAATTGTCATGGCACTGGCGCCTTTCCACTTTTCCATGCCGCCCTTAATGACTTGCCGCTTCGCGCGTCCCGCCGGAGGGGGATGTTGGGGAATGAGTTAACCATCTCAGGGAAGGCCCCTTTAGCGTGTTTTTAAGGGGAGAGTCATTTAAGGCGAATAGCTCCTCCTTCAGCCTATAAAAGGTCCGAGGGGCGTCTCCTTATCCTTGTATCGCTTATGGCCATCCCTGGCAATTTTTCCTTCTTCCCTTTCCGCGAAGCGTTGTGCTATTTTGTCTTGGCGAGGCATGGAGAGCGCTTCAGAAGATGACGAGGCGGACGACTGTAGGAGGGAAGCTCCTGTTGTTTCAGTATAGAAGAGGGTTCATGCCGGAGCATGTCGCCTTCCTATCCCTAACCTGCCGACACTATTCTGAGGGGAGGATGAAGCTCGTCAAGCTTCATTCTTTCACTATCCTCCCGGCCCCTCTTTCCACCGTCGATCTTGTTGCCCAGGGGGGGAGCTCTCTCAACCCTCCTCTCCATTTTGCTCGGGTCGGCCTCTCTCTTTTTATTTTTATTGTTTCCCCTCTTTTCCTCTTTCCTTCGAGCTCCTCGAGCCAACGGGGCCGGCTATCCCTTATCCGAGCCAGTTTCTGCACTAGGCAGAGTCAGTGGCTAGACGTAGGAGTGCCTACCGGGTTGTCCGAACGATCTTCTCACGTCATAGTACTCGTGGATGTAATTTTTTGTTGTTGTACATGCATATTGTATTGGCTGCGGCCTACTTGATGTACATCAGAGTTTGAAAAGAGAAGAATGTTGTTTATTCTACTTTGCTTACATGTGTGTGCTTGCCAGATGATCAAAAGTAGAACTTGCAAAGATTTGTCGGGAACTTCATTGGTGGTCAGTCGATATGCTCCTTTCCCGAGCGTCTCGACCACTCGGTAGGGGCCTTCCCAGGTAGGGGCTAGTTTCCCCGCCGCCTCTAGTGGTCAAGAGGCTTCGGTCTTTCTTAGGATGAAATCCCCTGATTAGAAGTGCATGTCTCGGACTCTGGAGTTGTAGTATCGAGTGATGCGCCGTTGGTATTCCGTTGCTTGGATCTTTGCAATCTCTCAGATCTCATCCGCTAAGTCGAGGTTTTCTCACAGGTTCTACTCGGTTACCTCGGGTTTGAAGTGGACGACTCGGAGAGAGGGATTTCTGACCTCTAATGGAATCATGGCTTACGTGCCATATACCAGCTGAAAAGGTGTTTCACCGGTGGCCATTCTTGGGGTAGTTCGGTGCGACCATAGGACGCTCGATAATTCCTCGAGCCAGCTTCCCTTGGCCTTGCCGAGCCTGGTTTTGATGCCTTTTAAGATAGTCTTATTGGCATTCTCGACTAGTCCGTTAGCCTGAGGGTGGGCTACCGAAGTGAAGTGATTGCGAATGTTTAGGTTGGCACATCTGTCTCTGAAGTAATGAGAATTAAACTGCCGACCGTTATCACTCACGATCACTCGCGGGACACCGTAGCGACAGATGATCGACTTCCAAACCGAACTCTATACGACTTACTCGGTGATCCTGGTGGTGGCTTCGGCCTCGATCCACTTGGTGAAGTAGTCGATGGCGACGATGATGAACTTCTTCTGAGCTTGAGCTGTAGGGAACGGACCCAAGATGTCGATCCCCCACCGGGCGAAAGGGTATGGCTCGGCAAGGGTGACGTGCTCCGCGGCAGGCTGATGGATCAGATGGTCGAAGCACTGACACCGTTCGCACTTCTGTACATAGGTCATGCAGTCGCACTGGAGAGTGGGCCACCAATAACCCTACTGAAGCGAGATCGTGGCGAGCGATCTTCCTCCCTGGTGTGCGCCGTAGATACCTTCGTGTACTTCTTGAATAGCTCGGCTGGCTTCGTCGATTCTGATGCATTTGAGGAGGGGACCGGAGAAAGATCTGCGGTACAAGGCCTCATCTAGCATGATGAAACGCCGAGCTTGGTACTTAAGCTTCTGAGCCTTCCGAGGGTCGATGGGCTCTTGAGAATCCCGGAGCCAGGATATGTAGGGAGTGCGCCAATCGCTCGGGGGTGTCGGGTCAACAGTCATAAGCTCAGACTCGATGCTCGGTCGCTCGAGCTCTTCGAGGAAGACCGATCGTGTACCTTCGTGGTCAAGCGAGGAGGCTAGGCGAGAGAGGGCGTCCGCTCAGGAGTTTTCCTCCCGAGCGATCCGGACTACCTCAAAGCTCTCGAAGAGTCGGGCCATCCTCTTGACCACCTGGAGGTACTTGACCATTTGTCCTTCCCAAGCTTCGTAATCACCGTTAACCTGGCTAGCAACCAATTGAGAGTTGGTGTGGATCCTGACTCGCTCGGCTCCCAGTCGTCAAGCCATCCTAGCCCCTGAGATAAGGGCTTCGTACTCGGAGGCGTTGTTGGCCGCCTGGAAGTTGAATTTCAAGGCGTACCGCAGCTCCGCTCCTTCGGGGGACTTGAGGAGGACAACGGTGCCGCATCCGGTCGAGTTGGAGGACCCGTCGACGAACATATCCCAAGTGGACTCGGGCGCAAGTGGAAGTGCTTCTTCAATCGGGACTGTGCTTTTGGTGATGAAGTCCGCGAGAGCCTATCCTTTGATGGCCGAGTGGGGGCGGTACGAGATGTCATAGGCCCCAAGCATGATGGCCCATTTGACAAGGTGTCCCGAGGCTTTAGGGTGAAAGAGAATCTTCTTCAGAGGCTCACTGGTCAATACGACGATGGAGTGCCCTTGAAAGTAGGGTCGGAGGTGCTTGGCAGAGGTAACCAACGCTAGCACAAGTTTCTCGGTTGCGGGGTACCTTCTTTCAGCCTCATTAAGCACCTTGCTGGTATAGTAAATTGGTCTCTCGATCCCTACGTCATTCCTGACTAGGACCGAGCTCACTGTAGAAGGGGTCGCCGAGAGGTAAAGGTGTAGAGCTTCGCCCTGGACCGGCTTGGACAGCACCGAAGGCGAGGCCAAGAATTCCTTGAGTTCGGTGAATGCCTTTTGACATTCCTCATCCCAGGCGAACGTAGCAGATGCCCTTTTGGGTCCCCTCAATAGTTTGAAGAAGAGTAGGCACCGTTCGACCGCTCAGGATAGGAAGTGGTTGAGCGCAGCAATGCGCCCCGTAAGGCACTGAACGTCCTTGATGCTGGTGGGTGGCCGCATGTCCAGGACGGCCTAGACCTCATCGGGGTTGGCTTCGATTCCACACTGAGTTACCAGGAAGCCTAGGAACTTCCCGGATCTGACTCTAGAGGCGCATTTTGTAGGGTTGAGCTTCATGTTGCACCTCAGGAGGGTGTTGAAGGTCTCGGTTAAGTCAGCAAAGTGGTCTTCGGCCTTCGAGGTTTTGAAGAGCATGTCATCAATGTAGGCCTCGACATTCCGACCGAGCTGTCCTTCGAAAATGTGGTTGATCAACCTCTGATATGTTGCTCCAACGTTCTTCAACCCAAACGACATTTGGGTGTAGCAGTGTACGCCGAAGTCAGTGATGAAGGCGGTCTTCTCGATGTCCTCCAGGTCCATCCTAATATGATGGTAGCCAGAGTAGGCGTCCAGGAAGTTGAGCAGCTTGTTGCTAGAGGTTGAATTGACCAGTTGATCGATGCTCAGCAATGGGTAGCAATCCTTTGGGGTAGCCTTGTTGAGGTCGGTGAAGTCCATGCACATTCGCCATTTTCCCGAAGCCTTCGATACTAGGACGACATTGGCGAGCCACGTAGGGTACAGTACCGGATGAAAAAGGCCAGTCTTCTGCCCCTTAATGACTTGCTCTTTGATGACCGCTTGCTTCTCTGGGGCATGCTTTCTCCTGCGTTGCTGGACATGCTTCACCGTTGGGTCGAGGTTGAGCTTATGCATCACCACGTCTCCCGGGATCTCGGGAAGGTGCTCATCAGACCATGCAAAGACTTGGATGTACCGGGCAAGGAAATCCTTATATGTTTCTTCCGATCTTGACTCCTAGAGTCGGGTCACCATTGAGAAAGACCGTTAACAACTCGCCGCCAGGCTCGGATGTTGTTGGTCCCTCTTCGGCTCCCTTTATTTCTTTGCTCTTCCCTTCCGGCCTCGTGGCTTCGTCTGAGATTATATAGCACTGTCTAGCCAATGCCTAGTTACCCCGGACCTCCCCCACGCCATATTTGGTCGGGAACTTCATTTTTTGGTGAAAGGTAGAGGGCACCGCTTTCAGTCGACTGAGGATACCTCAGTCGAAGATGGCATTATATGCCGTCAACCCCTTAATCACGATGAAGTTTACCATAACCGTGAAGGTTTTGGGCGGGGTGCGGATAGTAACTGGCAGGCTTAGGGCTCCCTCGGGATAAGTTGCCTAGCCGTTGAACCCACATAGGGGGGTTCGAATCGGGCGGAGTTTAGATGGATTCTCTCCCATCTTGAGGAAACATTCATAGGATAATACATGAGGGGCACTACCATTGTCGATAAAATCCTATCTACGTTACAATGGTTTAGTGTAGCCGATACAACGAGAGCGTCGTCATGCGGGGTGGTTAACCCTTCCAGGTCCTGGTCGGAGAATACCATGGCCTGCGGTTCGCTCGCCTGCGGGACCATAAAATGCTCAACAGAGGCTAGGCTCGCCCGCTCGATGTGACGCTTTCTTCCTCAGCTGCTATCTCCGCCTGATGTCACGCTACCCATGATGAAATTGATGTGGACTCCACGGGCGGCATTGTCGATGTCTTCGGGGGCACCTCGATCTTCCTTCTGCCCGGACACGTATCGGGATAGGTGCCCCTGGTGGATGAGGTGCTCAATTTCATCTTGAAGTTGATGGCAATCGCTGGTGTGGTGCCCTTGATCGCTGTGGAACAGGCAATGCTTGCGGTGGTTGCGATTCTTGGCCTTCATATGCTCGGGCTGGTGGAGGAGGCCCGAGCATTTGATGTCTTCATAAATCTCGTAGACGGGGGCGGTAAGGGGGGTATACCGCTCGTACTTCTGGGATGGCTCTTTATGGTCTCCATCCTGGTTCCGCCTCTTTCCTTGACCCGTCCTTTGCTCAGACGGTCGCTTCTTGTCCCCCTCCGGACCCGAGCTTATTGTGCCTCGGCAGACGCTGAGGACTTCCTCGCACTCTGCGTGGCGCAAGGCCAGGGTCACTAGCTCGGAAAGGGAGGTAGGAGGATGAAGCACTAGCTCGCGCCGTAGGTTCTCGTCGCGGGTACCCCCGGTTAATGCGGTGATGGCCGAGGCAACATCCAGGCAGGGGATGCGCAGGGCTTTCGATTTAAATCGGTTGATATAAGCCAGCAACTTCTCCCCCTGTTCCTGCTTGAGTGCCAGTAATCCCACCACTGACCGGGGTGGACCGCTACCGGCGAAGCTTTCCTTAAACACTCGCCCGAATTGCTTAAAGTTGTGGATGCTGCTGGGGGCGAGGGCTCTGAACCATGCTTGAGCACCCTGAACCAGGGTGGTCACAAACGCTCGACACTTGATTACGTCGGACGCCCCATGCAAGGTCATTAGGGCATCGAAGCTGTCGTAGTGGTCGGCCGGGTCTCCCTGGCCGTCGTACGACTTGAACGTCAGGAGTGAGATCCTAGGGAAAATATTTGCCTTCAAGATGTAATCGAAGAACGGGGATCACTTTTCGTCCACCATAGGAGAGTATTTGCATGCTATCTCGGCGATCCTCAAGGGCTTCGGTCTCCAGAAACTATCGGCGTGCTCCGGACTTCTCCCTCCTCGGGGTTGAGGAGGCTTCCTGCTCCGGGGGAGGGGCATGCGATGGTCCTCCTGACAGGTTGCAGATGATCCGTCGCCCCCGTAGGGTAAAACGGCCTCCAGCAGTTTGCTGGGAGGCATCTCCGCATGGAGGGCTCTTCCGGGTGAGCTGTGACTTCTCCTCCCTAGCCGCCTGGGCCCTCATGAGATTCACGAGGACATCTAGTTTTACGTTGAGGGTTTTGAGGGTGTTGGTACTCCCGCCAGGAAGTTTTTCCCCCGCCACCGACGGAGGTACTTCATTAGCGTGGTTGCTCGGCGGGGAGCTCTCCGTGGGGAGAGAAGGTGCACCTTCTTCTGCCGCCGGGGCCTTTCCTTTGTCGCCGACAATCCTCCTGCCAGAACTCCTTCACACCATGATGGCTCTTTGTGCGTTTCCCACAGATGGCGCCAGATGAAGAGGGGCGATCTCGCGTTACTCTTGAGCTGGGAAGTAGATGTTCACATATACTTGAAGTATGAACTGTAAGAAGGGAAACACGTCAGAGGTGCCCAGGGTTGGAACCCCGGGGAAGACCCTCTGATGCTTAAGTCAGAAAGAGTAGTAGAGCACTGGTGCGAAGGGAGGAATCAGGAGGAATATGGGGACGCGAGATCCCTCTCCACCAAGAGGTGAAGTGGTTCCTGCTCAGGGTTTTAGGTGTCTCTTACCTTTCTTCGGCAGGGTTCTTCCAGTTTAAATAGTGGCCCGTTGAGTGAATGATCCCTGTAAGCTGAGGAGATTCGAGGGGGTTATGTCCTCCTCGTGGCCTCTTCATAGCCTGCGGACTCTTGGTCTCACATGTCCCCTTGGGCTCCTAGCTTTTAAGGGACACGTAACGGTCGTATTAATAAGCTTCCATTAGTTGGCCCGAGCATGAGGCACTGACTCTGGAGGGGCTTCTCGAGCAATGAGTGCATGATTAGGGCAGAGAATGCGGGGCTCCAAAGGATCTCTCTCGATCGAACTAATGCTTGGACTTCCCAACCCGAAGGCCGCCTAGGAAGCGCTTGTTACGAGTGAGTTATTGGGCTTATATTGAGTGGGCCCAGGGGCTATAACTCCAAGGAGTTGGGCCTCGTTCGGTCCAATTGGACCTCTTTTGACCTCTCCGTCTGGGTGGTTATATTCCCCCTCTCAACGGGCTAGGCATCTTGGCACTTCATCCTACATAACATTATCTACCGGTTTGGGATTTCATGCATCTTCACAACAGACAAGGGCTGACAATTTGTTAGTGTTGCCTTTTGAGAGAAGTTCTCAGAATTGGAGATCTGAAACCACAACACTTTGGTAGGACATCCCCAAGCCAATAGACTGGTGGAGAGCGCCAATAGGACTGTCCTTCAGGGCATCAAGACCAACCTGCAACAAGCCGTCGAGTCATGGGTGGGCATGATAAGGGAAAACACGTCGTTAATACGCCCGCTACCAAATTTAAATTTTTGGCCCACAAATTGATTAGAACGAGAATAGTTAAGTAGTGAGACCGAGTCGAATCCACGAAGAAGTTTAGATTTTAGAGTTGAAAGCCTTAAGTTTTTAAGGTTGAAATCTGTGAGAGTTGGGTTGAAAAACCTAAGATTAAAGTTGAGAGATTAAAACTATTTAAACTAAATGAAGGAACACTAAGAACTAAAGCTTAAACAATTGATGAAACAAGTGAAAAATAATAATAAAATCAACATGCTTACCAAGCTTAGAAGGGAAAAATATAGAGACGAACAAGGGAAATAACGAACAAAGGAAATAACAAGAAGAACAATATTGATTCCACTAAATTTAAAAGACAAGATTAAAAAGTGTGTTACAGGAGAGATTAAATTAAAGACAATTAAGAACTAAGACAATCTTTTAAAATAAATATTACAAGAGAAAACAAAATTTAAAAGAACTAGAGACTAAAAGAGTCTCGTCATAGTAGAGAAGGAGGGCCTCGCCCCTCCTCGTCTCCTTGAGATAGCACACCTAAGCAGTAGATAAACCTACAAACCGAGAGAACATAACCCCCAAAGAACAAAAAGAAAATTTGCTTCCCAAAAGAACTCCAACAGAACTCTCCCCAGAACCCTAAAAAATTGTAAAAATCTGAACTTCCCCAGAACTTAAAACCCAACACTACGAAAGGACCCAAATGAACTCTGAAGAAAAGAACTAAAAGGAACCTTGAAAGAACTCTCAAACAACTTCGAGTGAACTCTAAAAAGAACTCTGAAAAAAAAATAAAAAGAACCCCTGCAGCCATGCCAACCAGAGCCCCTTTTATAGGGCAAACCCAAGCCTCTCGTGTCCATCGAACCCCACCTATGCGACAGCCTTTCCTCCCTCTGCAATCATCACCGTGGCACCATGCAACGACCTTTGTGCAAACACCGCTAGCAGCCAATGCATTAGACTCAGCATGTCCACCATGTGAACCTACAAACGGTGCCAACCCCGCCATAAAGCCACTCCTTTGCCAAACCTCTCGCGTGTGGCCATGCCCACCATTTACACCCAGCCTGCTCCGCATTCGACGCTCGTTGCTTGTCTTTTGCGAAGAAGGATGAAAATAGTTGTCTCATGTTTCACACACTGAGTCACCACCCAACCATGCAACACATGAACTCCATGCAAACTGCTCTGCCACATGCACACGTGCGCGACCGGGGCTTGAACTTTCTCCGCCCATCGCGCAACTCGCCTATGCCTAGATGCTAGCCTGGAGCATGCATAGCATGCAAAATCCTTATCCTGTTGAAGATTGCCTGTATGCGATGTCGTAGCCACCTGCCAAACTTGCGAATGATGGAATCTCCTCATGCGACTGCACCGTATGCCCATGCCACATTCGCTTCATGACACGAATGGCCTTCATCGCTTGAAGCCCATGCATGCACATCATGTGACCAACGGATCCCTGCGTGACTTGCTACTTGTGAACACCAAAACTCACGCAAGTGAATGGCTAACCCTCCGCCATGCAACCGATAGCTGCCACCACACGCACCCATCATTGTCACCTTCGTCCTACACGACCTGCGGAGGCCAACCGCCAGCCATTGTCCCCATTTGCCGCATGAGGCCCACCCACCAGAGAGTATGACTTGCATGACATGTTGCTGCTCCCTCTTCTTCTTCTTCCTCTTCCTCTCCGGCCAACCGGCACACTGCCGGAGCTCCTTTTCATCTTCTTCTAAGCCTGTCGGTAGAATGTCGTGCCATGTTCTTCCTCTTGAGGCCTGTAGATGCTTAATTTTAGACATCCCGCGAACCTTGATTTAGTCACCATATAAGTGATACCATTATTTTTTCGGATTGTGTTGATTTTATGAGCTTTTGAGTCTAGCCCAATCACCTTATTGGGTCTATGGACATCTAGAACACCTAGATAACCAAGTTGCTGGCTGCCCAGATTGGGAGGTGTCTAGGCATCTGGCTGCCCTGGCTGCCCTTTGGTAACCGCACGTCAAATGCACATCCCATGTTCTCCACCACTTCGGGGACACCGCCATGACACGACCTACTCCAGGGGTGACACTGTGCATGCTCGCATGCACGTCTCTACCTTGGGATTGGCCCAGAAGGCATTCTCCTAGATTTGGAGAGGTTTTCGAACTTAAATGGAAGGAGGGAAACCTCCCGCAAAGAGAGAAGGGACGGAGATCAGATAGGAGGACTGGATGTGATACGAGGAGTGTGGAGAGCCCTGACCCTGAGAGCGTACTCTCTTTTGCCTGCGTCCTTTCCACATTCCGATGGTGGCTAATGAGCATGAATGAACTTATGTCTGTTCTGCTGTCACGAGCTGTTGAAGTCTTCCCTTCTGCTTGTAGAGGATGGCCATACCTTTTGCTACTGAGATCTGTAAGCGGCCATATCCTTGGCCGTCTTGCTCTCTAAATGGCCAAGCATCGGGCAACCATCCTGGTTTGACAAATCACCCCTCTTATTCTTCTGCTTGCTGCACATATAGCTTACTTATTAGCGTAGCTTGCATTTACCTTGCATGTTAGAATCACCCTAGTTCCCTAACATCAAGAGGTTTTAATTCAAAACAAAAGGGAAGGCGGGTGGTCGTAAGTCTCAGCCATCTCCCCTTCCCAACACCCCCTCCAGGTAAACACTGCCCCGATTATTACTCCCTTTACGTCTTTTGAGCACTTATTACACTCTTCCAGTTCTAATCGGCATTTCTTTTTTGTGTTTTCTCTTTCTTTTTTAGGATTTCGGTGCAATCGAACCATATGGCTCCTTGTTCTTGGCCAGCCGAGAATGGGGAATGCGAGACACCACAAGCTAGAAGGCATCGTGTGATCATCCTCCCTGTGGGAATCAGGTAAACTTCCTTGGTGATCACTTATTATGTTTACGCTGTAGTGTTAGAGTTGGTCCGGTCAAGTTCTGCATCTGGGGATCGTTACTACAACCTCCATCACTGATCAATACTCCGACACCCGAATAGACACCAATTCTAGCACATGCAGCAGCTCTGGCAATCACGGTGGGACCCACTGTAGCCTACTCTGAGTTCATTGCATATGAAATCCAAGGTCTTATAGTCATGCATGTAGTTCACTGTAGATCTATGGAAAATCCACTAAAAAAATAAAGAAAGAAAGCATGTCGTAGGATGCTAAGATGGAGGGTGATCGCTAGAGACACGCGGGCCTCAATGAATATAAACAATAAAGAACAAGGAGGGATCGCGAAGAATACCTTTGAAAAGCGGGGGAGATTGTGAGTGCACCTTCTCTTTCTATCGGCCGACCGATGAAGAGAGCTCTTCTTGTGGAGATTACCTTTGCAAAAATAACAAACCAACAAGAAAGAGATATTGATTAGAGATCAAGTGTGTAGTATCAAATCCATAATATGAACATGAACATTAAAAGCATGGAATAGAACACACCTTGTTAGGTGTTGGCCCTTTAAACCCCTATGCAAAGGGTGGATAAAAATATGATGAATGATAGGAGGGTGCAAGTGTTGCACAAAGGGAGATGTGCAAGAGTGCACAATATGGAGATCTCAATGTTGAGATGAAAAGAATGAAAAGAAGAATATGATATGATGGATGTAATGCTAAAGTGAATAAAATACGAGGAGGGGAAAAGAAAGGCTTATTGATTTGCTCCAATTTAGGCGCTTCAAAGGATGAAGATCTCCAAGGATGTAGCTTTGAGGTTCATGGGAGTCTTCTCCTTGAGCTCCCAGTCCGACAGCACCTCCCTTTGATTAATTGTTGATGCCTTTAACACAAGAGAGAGAAGGGTCCTACTTATAGGGCTGAAATTTAGAGTTTAATCCAAGGGAAAGTAGGAAATCCAATTTTAATTGGATATGGAAGGAGATATACATTGCCCAAGTGTCCCTTCAACCTTAGGAAGCCTTAGGGCCCCTTTCCCAAGTGGAAAGGGAGCTCAAAACGGAGAAAGAAGAAGATTTTGCGGAGTTCGGAACTCTGGAAGGATGGGCGACCACTCAGTGGTCGTCAATTAAAATAGCGCCAATGCGAAGTGCCGCCAATCATGAGGCATTTTAAGATGGATTAGGACTTTCCAAAATTAGAAAAGAATTGGTGCCCATGATCCGGTCGCAAATTAGGAATTAACTCAAAGAATGTGTCTGGGGTCCTGGACACATTCAAGAATAGGCGTCAGCTCGAACGAATGCCCTTTATTGAATAATTTGAAAATTAGGAAATTACCAAAAATTGGAAAAGAAAGACGCGTCCGGATGGTCAGACGCGTTCATGAATTTCATGAAATTTAAGTAATTATTAATGATAAAAAAGGGATTAACGTCAATAGGATGGTCGCCTATTAAAGAATAAGCGGCTGTGTAGAAGGGCGTTAATTCTTCAAGCTGGCGAAGGAAAATAATAGGCGACGAAAGGCCGGGTGCTGTTTCAAGGACGCGTCTGAGTAGTTAGACGTGTTTAAAAAATAGCACTCTTTGGCAATGCGTTAATTATATAATTAACGTGGATAATATAAGAAGCGTCCTAGGATCACGACGCATTGACGAAAATGCGTCTTCCAAGACGGACGCATTCATGAATTATTTTTAGGTCAAAAAATAGGAAAAAATAATAAGGCGTCCGGTGTCCTAGATGCGGCTTTGAAAAGGTCGACACCCTATCGATTCATAAGAAATGGTGACAATTCATAGAGGCGCCTATTCGTTCAGAAAGGAATTGGTGACCAATGGTCTATCGCTAATTCAGAAGAGTTCCGAAAAATTGGAGAAAAGCCCAGAAAAAATCCAAAAAAGTAGGGAAAAATAGGGAAGAGCTGAATTTTCAAGAAAATGGGGAAAATGACTCAAACAAGTCGATTTGAGGGTCAAATCAGGGCATCACAATGCGATAGAAGATATGCTCAAAATGATGTCAAATTTGGCGTGTCTATAGCTGCCCCGCCTTGGCGTCTGCTTTGCAAGGGAGTGACATGGAATGGAATGGAATGAAATGAAAGTGGCGTGGAATGTAATAGAAAGGACTGAGAGTAGATTGAAAAGTAGATGTCAAGGAGTGATGAGACACGTAATCAACATCACTTGATAAGAATTAGATCAAAAGCTTGAGATGAGGTAATCTTAGGGAGATTCAAATTAAAGCAACAATGTTTGGATAAAGAAGGGAGTGTGCACGCGGGCACGAAAGAGATAAAATAGCGATCAACTTCTAGCGCGGTGGAAGTACCACAGGTCACAAACCTGTCGGGCGGTTACACCATTGGGGAGCGGTTACCAGCCAATGTGGACGTGCTGCAGCCAAGGTGGATCAAATGAGAATGATTGAAATAAGAGGATAGAAATCCAAAAAAGGAGTTTTCAAGGAAGCGGCCCAAAACGACAGCAAGGCAAACTAAGGACACAATTCGGCATGGAATATCTCATATCTTGGAAATTATGATCAATTGACTATCAAAATGAGTTATTAGAATGATTTTCTCAAAGTTAATTCAAAGTCCTACATGAATGCATGCTGGGTTTAAAGGAAAAATTAAAACAAATTAAAATAGAATGTAATCAAGGATAATATTGTTAAGCTGTCCATACTGAGTCAAGAAACCAATTTGTGAGCTGATACTAAGCCGAAGCCCGTTTATCCACGTACCAACTCACAAAAGGGAACCATCGTCTCCAGTCTTGGACGGCTCAACGGCCTATTCGTGCGACTAAGACTCCTCTGAAATCATCATTATTTTTGATGAAGGGGAACTCAAATTCCAGATTTACCAAAGTCACAAGGTCCTTGATATAATCAAACAACGTAGATAACATATAGTAAAATGCATACAAGGAGGATGGTGAAGCAATAAGCATGGAGGAACTGCAAGCAATGCAAGCACTGTGGGACCAGAATGATGATGTCCATACGGTGAGATCGAAGAGCTTCTTCCTGCACTCAAAAGTTGATTAGCCAATATATATGAAGTATAACAAGCAATGAATAGAAACATTATAGCATAGCATGGATATCAAAAGCATAGCATGTAAGCATAGAGCAAAGCATTCAAAATGTATAGCATCGAAGCATCAACATGATCCTTTTCAACATGGATAGCATAACATCAGAAGCATCGAGCATTTAACACATATGAGGTATAGTATTTATAGTGTTGAAGCATGTAAAGCATCATTGTTTGTTTGTTGGTATGAGGATGAAAATCTTGGCATATCATCAGATTTGAATGATCAAGATCAAGTAATGCCGAGTGGCAGGAGTGATCAAGTGAAATCAGTAGGATTTTATTAGAAAGATTTGGAGATGAACGATCAAAGTGATGTCCAGAGTGGCAAAGCATGTTAATTAACATAGGGAAGAATCAAAAGCTGGACGAGTGCTATGAGATGGCTTCGCTAGGAGAGTGGTGCTATAGCGTTCCTCTTGCCGGAGCGCGAGGAGTAGCTTCCAGCCACGCCGATGTCCTTGTTCCTCCTGGTGACCATCTTAGGAGTGCCACGGAAGCTCCTGCTCTGCCTTTGCTGCAGGCTCCCGATGGCCATCCAAGAACTGCCCCTACATTGGGCAGACCGCCATCTCTTCAAGCTCTAGGTCATTCAAGATCTCATTCCAAACCTCCAGTTCGCATTTCTTCTAACCCGCAACCATGGACGAGTCTCTTCAAAACTCCAGAACCCTCTCATGATCAAGACCTCAAGCTGGAGTATGTGCAACCTGCCTACATTGAAACGAGGAATGTAGCAGTTTGTGAAGCTGAAGACTCTGCTGAATTACTTGAGGTATGGTCTCGGGCTTTTGTAGGCTACGTTGTAGGTTTAGCTACCTCCTTCGTTCCCTTGTAATCCTTCATCAAGACTCGCTGGAGTCCCAATGGTTTTCAGCTGTATATGTTGGACAATGGATTTTTCTTATGTAAGTTCGATTTGGAGGAAGATTTACAGCGTATTCAAGAGAACTTTTGGACCATCAAAGGACACCCCATGATTCTCCGAGGATGGTCTCCAGAAGTTAATTTTGAATTTGATAGTCTCAGAAGTATTCCTCTATGGGTCACATTCCATGGTGTCCCATTGCATCTCTGGACTAAAAAGTTTTTTAGCAGAATCTGTAGTATTATTGGCACCCCTCTGCACCTTGATAAACTCACTACTTCTAGGCAGCGACTGTCATATGCAAGAGCCTGCGTTCTAGTCTCTGTAGATATGGAGCTACCGAATGAAGTTTTTTACAAAGACTTGGAAGGTAAGCAACGCAGAATCTCTATTTCATACCCATGGAAGCCGGGTATATGCTCAGTTTGTAAATCATTTGGTCATTTACAAGGTCAGTGCATCCAAAAAGTTCCATTACCAAGGAAGGAGTTTCGGCAAAAGGAGAGGATTGAATCCAACTCTAAGGGCTCAGAACCAATTGTTACAGTTAATAAATTCAATGTTTTAACTTTTCAGTCAGAGCAGACCGGAATCGAATTACTGCCTGATAAAGATAATCATTCCCAAGCTATGCACCATGAGAAATCTTCTCCGGGCATTCCTCAGGAAGAGAGTTTGAATTTAAATTCGAATTCCCCAGGAGCAACCACTATTTTGAATGGAGAATCTAATTCCAAAATGGAGGTAGCAATTAACCAACCTTCAAAAGGTCAATTATCTTCAGCCAATATTCCTGTGGATAAGGAGGTGGTTGGAAAAATGTAGGAGACCGAGTCTCAGTGGCTGGATAAGGAGTGGTTGCCTCGGCGTTCGAAGGGGAAAGGTCATGCAGGTTCTTCTTCTAAGCCTAGATTTTCCCCACGTCTTCCCTCCTAATCCTTCCATCTGATTGTTTTATAATGAAGATAATTAGTTGGACTGTTAGAGGACTAAATAAGGCAGAGAGGAGGAGTTAGTTACATTATATCCTCTGTCAATGTAGGTGTGATATAGCTATTCTTATTGAGACCAAAATAAAACCAATAAACTCTGCTAAGTTTAAGCAAGGTATTTGGCATGAAGCCAGTTTTTTCTACACTCCTGACGCTAGGGGCAGGATTTGGATTCTCTGTGATCTAGGAAAGTTCAGTCTTTAAGTCATTAAGGAGACTGACCAGTTTTTACATGTATTGGCAACATATACTCTAAATTGCTCTTCCTTCTACTTTACTGTGGTTTATGCTTCTAACCTGCTATCTCAGAGAAGAGTTCTCTGGAAGGACCTTATTTAACTGTCAGTCTCTTCAAATAATTTGCCATGGATGGTTCTGGGAGACTTTAACACAGTTCGATATCAATCTAAAAAACTTGGTGGCAATCCTGTGCCAGAAGCAATTCTTGAAGAGTTTGATAGAATGATTTTATCAGCTAATCTTTGTGATATTAAGACCATTGGAGGCTATTTTTCTTGGACTAACTATTCACTTCCCCCTAATAGAATTGTTGCAAGGTTGGATAGATGTTTGATTAATGACTTATGGCTAAGTAGCTCCCCGGATTCTTATGCAGAATACTGAAGTGAATTATTTTCTGATCATTCTCAACGGAGAATTTTCACTAACAAGGAAGTAAAGTATGACAACAAACCATTCAAATTCTTTCGTATGTGGATAAACCATCCAGATTTTCTTTCGGTAGTTAGAGAGGTCTAGAATGAGGAGCCCGGGGGAACTGCTCAATTCATTCTTTGGTCGAAGCTTAAGAAACTCAAAGAAGCTCTGAAGGTTTGGAACTTCAATAATTTTGGCAATGTGCATCACAACATTAGTAAAGCCAGCAAAGAACTGCAACTAGCCCAGCAGAATTTAAAAGATGACCCAATGAATGAAGGCTTGATCATCAAGGAAAAGGAGTGCATGAGAATATATTACAAATCATTACAGGATGAAGAATCTTATGCCAAACAGAAATCAAGACAAAGCTGGCTGTCACTTGGAAACACCAACCCAAAACACTTCTATGCAGCTTTTAAAAGCAGAAGGGCAATCAATAGCATAAGGAAGTGTAAACTCCAAGATGGAAGCAACTCCACTGATTCAGAGGAGATCAATAATTATGCTATCCAGTTTTTCAAAAACCTACTGAATCAGCCACCATACCCAGATGACAGGGACTTCACTCCTATTGCTAAAATATCTGAGGAGGAAACAAATGTGCTATGCTCTTTGGTTTCAGATGAGGAGATTAAACATGTTGTTTTTCAAGCTCCGAAAAACAAAAGCCCAGGCCCGGATAGATTTCTAGCTGAATTCTATCAAGCTACTTGGTCTATTATAGGGGATGATGTTATTTCTATAGCTAAGGAATTCTTCTCCTCTAAGTAAATGCTCAAGCAGTGGAATTGTACCTTCATCTCTTTGATTCCCAAGTAGGAAGGGGCTGACTCATTTGAATAATATAGGCCCATTTCACTATGCAATTTCTTTTACAAAATCATATCAAAGGTGCTAGTCAATAGAATACAAAAGGTCCTTCCACATCTCATTAGTGACAACCAGTCTGCATTCATCAAGGGAAGAAGCATCCACCATAATGTGTTGTTGGCTAATGACATTATCAGAAACCTGCATTCAAAGACTAACGGCAAAATTATTTGCTTGAAGGCTGATCTCAAAAAGGCTTTTGACTATGTAAATAGGGGTTATCTATACTTTCTGATGGATCAAATGGGATTCCCTTCTACATTTATTAATTGGATATCTAACTGCATAGAGGGCCCTGCATTCTCTGTCCTGGTAAATGGCACCCCGCAAGGTTTTTTGAAAAGTCTCAACGGCCTCAAACAGGGGGACCCTTTGTCTCCATATCTCTTTACCATTGTCGTGGAAGGATTCACATACCTCATGAATAAAGAAGTGCAAAGAGGTAACATCCGATGCCCTTCAGCCGGTCCTTTGCAAGTATCCCATATCACTTTTGCAGATGACTTAATTCTTTTTCTGAAGGATGAACCAAAAACTATCAGTCATGTGGGCCCCTTGCTCCGAAGGTTTGCTGCTATGTCTGGTCTGAAACTCAATTTAGAGAAGAGTAAAGCATATCTAGGGGGTGCTGTGTAGGATCAACATAATGTTATAAGCCAGATTGGAGTAAATATAGGTAACTACCAATACCATATCTCGGACTCCCACTCCTTTCTAAATCTATTATAAAATCCAACTGCTACCCTATTGTGGAGAAGATCAAAAGGAAGGTGGATGCTTGGAAGAACAGGCTGCTGTCAAGGTCAGGCAGACTGGAACTGATAAGGTCTGTACTCTCATCTTATTCCATTTATTGGACAATAGCATTCCATCTCCCTGCAGGACTTATTCAGGACATTGAAAGAATATTATGGAATTTTTACTGGAGTGGGCACTCTTCCAAACCAGCCAACCATATGGTCTCTTGGAACCAAATTTGCAAACCAAAAACAGAAGGTGGACTGGGAATAAAAAATCTGAAAGATTGGAACCAGGCATCCGGAGGAAAGTTGCTGCGGGATATACTACAAAAGAAAAAGTCATTATGGAATGAGTGGGTAAAGAGCAAGTACTTAGCAGTAAAAAACATTTGGGATTATAAAATTCAGCCTTATTACTCTTCAGCTTGGAAGGGTATTCTGCAAGCCAGAAACTTAATCCGCAGCCACATTACCTACTCAATCTTGAATGGTCAAGATACAAACCTTTGGTCTGACCCATGCATTAATGGTTATAGCATTAATCAACTGTATGGTGACCATATAAGGTAGGATTTGGTGCTTGAAAAAAGTGCTAAGGTGAGTCTGTTAATATCAGAAGGGCAATGGAATCTCCCCACTGCCTTGTCTGCAGAAATGGAAGAAGTATGGCAACTAATCGAGCAAGTACATATACTCAATGGAGATTCAGACACAATCAGCTGGAATAATCATGTGAAGGCCATGAAAACTAATATAATTTGGCAGGATATTCGCCAAACAGGTTCTAATTTGATTACTATGAATGGGTCTGGAAGAACCCAACCACTCAAATAGCATCTCATTGCACATGGCAAGCTGCATTAAATAAACTTCCCACGGCAGAGAATCTGCAAAAGAAAGGCTTCTATCTCCCAAGCATGTGTGTCCTATGCATGAAGGGAGTAGATTCACAAGAGCACATTTTCTTTGAATGTGCATACTCAAGTTGGGTGTGGAAACAAGTGCTGACTCATTTTGATCTATCCAGACAACCGAAGACTGGTTTGGCCCAGGAATTGCAGCAGCTGCAATCTGAATTCCCGAAATCAGGATAATTGATTAAATTTGCTAGAATTTTATTCCGCATTACTCTTTGGAAGATATGGAAGGAACGCTGTAGAAGAATTTTTGAAGGCACTTCTACCATGAAAACTAATCTCCTAATAGACATCCTTGATGATGCCAGAAGCGTCATGGAAGCACAGGGTAAAAAAAGATTGACTACAAGGGAGGAAAGCATTTTCAAAAGATTCATTCTTATTTCATAATTTAGCTCTGAGACCACAGCTTGTGTGGCCCTGAGCATGATAGTTCTACTTTTCAGACTTTTTGATATATAGCTCCCTTTTCATTTAATACATAGTTTATTACTTACCCAAAAAAAACATAGGGAAGAATCAAAAAAATTGATAGCAATGAAAGGAGAGGACTCATCCTGTGTTTTTTTTTGGTCCTGTGAAAGTTGGTGTCCCTGTAAAAAAAACACCATCAGAAAAATACCATGCAATGCAATTTCTTTTATATTTTTGAAGTATGCAAATTTTTATGGGTTTTGAAAAAGTATTCAAATTTTTATGGATTTTAAAAAAATATTTGAATTTTTTGGAAAAATATTCAATTTTTTTATTTTATTTTTTTAATTATTTTGTTGGAAAATATTTATTTTTTTTAGAATTTTGGTTTAGACATTGATAATACAGCATTAAAGGATGTTTAAACCACTAACTAGGGGTCCTTGTTCCTTCCCCTTTCGCTAAGAACCGCCCAAAGCACGGCGTGCATTTGAAGGTGGTGCCCCATAACCGACTTCCCTTGTTTAACGGTGCCCCTACCAAGGCCATACCCGAGAAACACTCGGCCTTTGAGGGAGAAGAGATGAATAATTGGGGATAAGCTTGGTGTAAGTCAAGAAGATATCAGGTTTAACTTCCGCCCATAGCACAACCCCTAGATATTCGGTCTGTTGCGCTGGGGCTTTGTGTCATATCATCGAACCTTAAATTCTCACTTAGGCACGCATACGACTGGGCTCATAACGTCCCGCGGGGAAACTTTATTACCATCTTGCCATGCCAAAATTCATTGGATTTTTGTTTTCCTTTGCTCATCATTTTTTGTTCATTTGATCATCATTTTTCTTTTGGTGTCCTTTGGACTTGAAAGATATTGCAATTGAGCTTTGAAAATTTTGGGAATAAGGTCATAATTGACTGCCCCTATTTAAGACTTCCTCTTGTCGGGGTGTGCTTAGGTTGGTTGTTTTGCCCAGGATATCTCTACCCTCATATTTCAGCCGAGTTAAGAAGAGAAAAGACCTCGTACCCTCGAGCATGGCCCGAGTAGCAACGGTGTTCTACCAAAGGAGACAGTTAACGATGTCGTGAAGTGTGTGTGGTGCCCAGCTAAGGGTTACCCTTAATGAGCGGAGAAAGAATGCCGAACTCCTAACGTGGGGTTCTTATAACCGATGTAATGCTACATAGCAAGCCTAAAGACTCTTTTTTTTGACATTGATTTTAATAAAAGACCTAAGATAAAGGTCTAAAATAACCACTCTTGATCATGTTAAGAAGCACTTTATTTTGAAAACCGTACGTGAAGATGAATAAAGATAATGACATCATAAAAATTCATACTTACGCACATACATTACCTTGCGACTTTTGTAGAAAGCAACTGCCGGAGGCGATGTTGATAAACATGGGATTTGTGTCCTCATGACGGATAAGAAAGGATAGCAAAATTTTTTAAAGTAAGAAGTGGTGTCTAGACTAGACTCAGACGAATAAGGAGAAAAGGAAAAGAGGTGGCGGCTAGAACTCCCTTACTAAGGTACATAGACCTTGATCACATAAAAGGTCTATAGAAGGAGAGGAAAATCAAGAAGGAGTGAGGACTAAAGCCTCAAAAATAGTGGGAGAAAGGGCAGATGCCCAAAGCAGTTGATGCAGAAGAAGTCGGGTTGGACCCGGAATCGGGAGGAATCAGAAGAAGGAATTGATAAATGGAGAGAGGCGGATCCAAAGTGTCCGGAAGCGATGGAGGAGAATCATGATAGGAGGTAAAGTCCGGAGGTTCCACCGGATCCCCCAGAGGGAGAAAATACCGAGGGACGTAATGCCCCGGGTGGAGGTATGGAAAAAGATAAGTTAAGAGGAAGAAGAGGACAAAGGATGCGATGTCCTGGAGGAGTAAGAAGACAAATCGGAGGAAGGAGATAAAGTCTGGACGTTTCGGAGAGAAAAGAGGGGAAGGGGCACATTGCCCAAGGAAGAGAGGAGAATCTGGAGGGTCCAGAGAGGTAAGATATGGAGGGGCGCGATGCCCGGGGAAGAGTGAAGAATCCAAAAATTCTGGAGATGGAGGTGAATTAAGAGAGATAGAATGGGGAAGATCCGGAGGTTCTGGAGGAGGAAGATACCATGGGTTGAGTGGCCCAAGGAGAATTAGTGAGAAATCCAGAGGTTCCGGAGGAGAAAAATCCAAGAGGGGGCGATGCCCTATGGAAAGAGATAACTTCGGAGGTTTCGGAAATCAGTGAGAATGAGTAGTGTTGGGTCCCACGATCAATGACACCCAAGAGGGGGGTGAATTGGGTGATTACAAATTTTAAGGAAACTCTTCCCTTTTTAACAAGCGTAATGAAACAACAATTAAAACATCAAATATGATGAACATGCAAGTAAGATTACAACCTACACTAACCCCAACACTAGACGACAAGACGAATGCTGCGTGGTGGAGTAAACTCCTTACAACAAGATTAAGGAAGTTGATTATGCCAATAAACAGATTCTCTCAATCTCACCGTTCCCACACGATCATATAAGAGGATTCAACAATCAAACCAAGCCAACGCACAAAGCAAACCACAATGCACAAGGTTTTTAAGGTGGTTCGGGACCTCGACGGTCTCCCTACGTCCACCCCTCACCAAACTAGGTGAGGCTTCACTCGGGGATAAAGCCCCAAATGGAGACGACGCTCCAACCACACACGCAGGACGACGCCTGCACACACACACGGGGACAAGCCCCAGTAAACACACACGCACGGAGACGATGTCTCCAACGCGATCCAATAGGCGGATCAACAAAACGCACACACGTTGCGACAAGTGCAGCAAACCTCACACACACGTAGATCTAGGAAGACCTACGCACGCACATGAATCAAATATGACACACACAAATAACCACGGATCTAACAACGATCCACACACACAAGTATGTAGTTTATAGGAAATACAAATCTGAAACTTAAAACACAATAAGGCACAGTTGAGAAAAACTCCTGATTTGGCTCCCCTTTGAATGTATGTTGTTGATCTTGAATGTGGCTTCAATCTCCACTTGATCAGAGCTTTACTCCGAGCTTGCTTGGCTCTTCTTTTCCTTGAATAGCACTCTCTTTATCTCCCTTGAATCTTTCTTGACTCCCCTTAGATCGTTCTTGAAGGATGATGAAGGATTCTAGCACGAATGGATGTTGAAGCTTGATGTCCGATGCAGCTCTTCGATGTATATGATCTTGGGCTTTTATTCAAGCTCCTTCCTTTGGATTTCAGCTTCAGAGCAAGGTGGAATAGGACTTGAAGGCTGCAACTCCGAACCTGCACACACAAAATAGAACTCCCTTGAATCTAATTCGGATCTCACCTTTCTTCTTATATCTACTGCCACTAGGGTTTGATTAAATGATTAGAACAGTTAAAGATAGCTTGGGAACCAGATCCACAATTTGTGGAATGGTTTGTAGAATGTTTTGTGGTGATTAGACATGGATTGAAAGACTTTCGGTGCAAGGAAACGGAAGTCAAAGAAGACGGCTGGAGGTCGGAACTGAAGGGGTCGACCCTTGTGAGAGGGTTTAAGACACAAAGGCAATGGGTCGTCCCTTGGGGTCGACCCTCGAGAGCAGCCGTGCTGCTTTTGGACATTTGTCCACAGGGGTCGACCCTCGAGGGGGTTTTCTAAGAACAGGGCATATGGGTCGACCCTTGGGGTCGACCCTTTCAGGTACCCGCTGCTGGAATGAGAAAATACCCACAGGGGTCGACCCCAGGGGTAGACCCTCGCACTGGGGTTGAGAGGTCCGATTGAAATGAAGGAATGGATAGACTTTGAAGAGTGTATAGACTTTGAAGAATGAATGGAGTTTGAAGAGTGTATAGACTTTGAAGAATGTATGGAGTTTGAAGAGTGTATAGACTTTGAATTTGTGCTAGCAGCCAACGTACAGACTTTGAGTCTGTGCAATCAGCCAACGTACAGACTTCGTGTTGCAGGATGTATATACTTGCTGATGTATAGACTTGCTGGCTGTATAGGCTTGCTGATGTATAGACTTGCTGGCTGTATAGACTTGCTGATGTATAGACTTGCTGCTGAAGGATGTACAGACTTGCTGCTGAAGAATGTACAGACTTACTGATGTATGGACTTGCTGGCTGTATAGACTTGCTGATGTATAGACTTGCTGCTGAAGGATGTACAGACATGCTGCTGAAGAATGTACAGACTTTATGTGTAGCAGCATAAGAGATGCACCGACTATATGAATTAACCAATGCAAGATATGAACAGTGGTATGCACTGATGCATTGCTCATGCACACAACCTGTTCGATGAAATGACTAACTACTTAAACAGATACACAATGACATCATATGCAAGCACAGTGTGACTTATAGTAGTTGCTATCATCAAAACCATAACAGTAATCATGGTGCACACGTATTCAACATTCTCCCCCTTTTTGATGATGGCAACACTGTGAGTCATTATATGGCAGAAATAGCCAAGAAGGCAAAGTTTATGACATATGTAACATGTGCAGCTCAAGATCCATGATAGTGAAGCATGTGAATGCAGATATATATGCATGGAGAAGTAAAGTGTATGAATGCTATGCATAAACCCTCATCATAAATGAAGATTCTTTCCCAATCATGAATCCAGCATGTTGTTCTCCCCCAATCATGAAACCAGCAAACATGAATCACATGAAATATTTCTCCCCCTTTGACATTATCAAAAAGCGGGGTAATGCCAATCATACTCCCTCATGAAGATGAAATAGAGGAGAGGCACATTGTAGCATGATAAATGTGCAAGGAACAGTAACCGACATTTGAAATTCTGATGAAGCAGGAGTAAGTTATAAATAAGTGGGTTCATGGAATGTATGGGAAACACCAATTGTTGGCTAGAGAGGATACCAAATGTTGATGACTTGGATGTGCCTAATTTTTCTCCCCATTTGCCAAGCAAACACAAGAATTTATTGAGCAAGTAAATAGCATGGGAAGTCCACTCAATTTTTAGTTTTCAGTATTTTCCAGATTTTTAATTTTTGATTTGTGGTTTGAAATGTATGAGATGCAACTTATGCAAGGGATGGCATGTAAGATGCATACACAAGCAAACAAATAGATATATATATATATATACATGCAACACAGCTCCCCCGTACTTATTTAAGAGGGGATGGGTATAGGAAATATGCAAGAGAGTCATGATAATCGGAATACACATGTGTAGCACATGAGAGATTTTCCAATCATATAGGAGATTAATGCAATTACTAATGCAGTCAATTAACTTTCTGAATACATATTAAATCAAATTCTCAGATGTGTAAGTGAGTAACATGAAAAATGATGGTTTCAATATGAATATTTAGTTTTTCAGATCAACACAGGGAGACATTTTACAGACTGCACTTTAATTTTGAGAACAGCGTATTGGAGGCTACGATCTACCACAATTGAGTTTTCACCAACATTTTTTCATCTCAACCAGTATCACATGATAGTCAGAATTTTTCAGGAGTGATCAGGTTCAAAATGATTCCTTTTTACGCGAGTAGACGCATGGAGCTCATGCCAGAATCTCCGGTTACTTAGAATACTGAACCATCTCACCTCATTTTGAACAGAGGTACTAGTCCACACTTTTCATATATGAACCACATCACGTCTCAGGTGACATGTGTCCAGTTTACTCAGTGAGACCAAGCATTGCTCTGCCGTTCATTTTTATTTCAGATTTTTCAACAAAGATAGGTAGGCAGCTTTTTCCTCAACTGTCTCTTCAACATACATGCAGCAAGTTTAACATCTCAAGAGTGTTGAAAAGAAATTCATATATCCTTATCTTTAACACTCATTTTAATATTTTGTGTATGAAAGGTGCGAATTTGATTCAGCATGTATACCAAAAATATCATGAATACATAACAATACAACTCCCCCTAAATAGATGTACTTTTACTCCCCCCAAAGTGTACAACATGAAGCACACCGATAATGACTTCAAATGCAACATTATTTTTCAAGAAAGCATAAGGTCATAGAAATTTCAAGGATGGGGGTGAATAACATATACTAACACATAAGCACACATTAGGAGTTTATGCAAATACACTATGACATGCATGCGAGTAATGTGATGTCAATTTGACACCAATTGAATGGATGCCAAAAGAATGAACTAAGTGTCACTAATGCATGAGTTCTAATGCAATGCAGAAATTAACATGGGTGCAAAGTGTGTGTTTTTGATTTTTCATTTGAGTGAACTAAATGCACCTAATGCATTGGATTCCGATGTATGCAACCTATAGCTGTATGAGAATAAAAGACAGGATGCAAAAATAAGATGAGAGCTTTGATTTCTAACCTAGTGTGATAGAAATCTTATTGAGTTCATCCTCGTTCAATCCATGAATCAGCAAACATTGTTTATGATAAGACCTTTATGAATAAGGGTGCATAAATGATCAAAAGTAAGCAATGCAACCCAAATTTCAGAATTGTTCAAAAATAGATTTTCAAAGGTCTTTCACAAGTTTTGAAATGAGAGTTCATCCAAAAGTCAAATGTATGGATCATTTAATTACAAACATATTTTCAATTCACATAACTCGTCTCAAGGATTTATTCAACAATTAATAAATCAGAAGCCAATCAAGATCTGGTACGAGGCGGAGATTTTAGTCCAAAGACCTAACTCAACGCATAGGGAATGCTTCCAAGTGGATATAATCCACTCTTTCACAAACGCCATTTGATATACCAGACATGCAATTCAATTCAAGTGTCATTCAATAACCAACCACTTCATGCACATCTCTCAGGGTTTTCATTTTGTTAAATCAATTGAGTATGTTCATCACATCAAACTAGATTCAACCAATTTGTCACAGCATGCTAGTAAATGACAACTCAAGTTTTTAGAATCAACACTTGTCATCTAAAGGTATCACCAAGTGACAAAAGGCCATTGTATGAGTTGATAAGGATGAATTACCTTGTTTCAGGAGACAAGAATGGAAGCCTTCAAACATTCAGATCACCAACCTCACAGAGGTTGATATTTCAGATTTTACTTTCTTACCTTTATCTTGAAAATCCTTTTTCTTCCAAGTCTTTCACCTATTGAACCCATCCTTCATTAACAGAGACACGCACTTTTCATACCATATCTTGGTTACTATCAAGATCACTTCCTATCTCCCGGTGGTGAATTGAGGAAATTTTTATCATTTTCATCCTTGCAAGGTATTCCTCATTTGATTCAAACTTGATCACGGCCAGCCCATCAGCATTTGGATTTTAGGAGTGTAATCTGCATCCAAGAACAACAAGAATTGATTTGTCAATTTTGATTCAAATTTATTAACTTTGGCATCACAAATTATTTTAACAACCAAAATCCTCTAGATAGCTCAAGATGCAGTGCATGACTCATGCGTGAACCTAAGCATTGAACTCATATGATGAATGTGGTTGCTCCCCCTTAGTGTGTGCAAGAATGCAAGATGTTCAGTAACAATCCAATGCCATAAGCACCCTTTTGAGTAAATGACTCATAGTACTAGGCGGAGAACTTAGATCTAAAGATCACCTCACGCGTAGTGATAGTTTTCAGACAGGCTTGACCTGCCCTTCCACATGTCACCATTTGATATACTATGTAGTCATGGATGATGAAGGTAGGAGGATTGCTATGCATCATGACATGAATTCAGAATGTTCAACTTATGCAAGACAGTGCGTGAAAGTGTATGCAAACTCAAAATATGTAGCGAAATCATGATCTGAAGAATCTTCAAACTCTCCTACAACAAGATGCTATATGACAAGTGATATGCGCACAAATATGCAAACAACTATTAATGAAATGCATGTGCAGACATATGCAAGATTACATGACTATATGACCGAGAGTAAGTCAAAACATGACAGAGTCACTACAAAAAGTAGGAGGGATATCACCTGATCTTCAAATTCAATTTTTGATTTTTCTTGAAACCTGATTTATCCCTCTTGTGTGCCTTACCTTCTTGATAAGAACAGATTTCATGCTTTACATTCCCAAGGCACACCTGCAAAACAAATTTCTCATTTGGCATTCTTAGGTACCCAAATCATCTTGGGTCCTTGTTGGTTAGTATCATCTTTGGCACGTGGCTTCCACTTCTTAACAACATTCCAATCATCAATTTTCTTCACAAGAAAATAATCATACTCAACATTTCCAGATTTGCCAAAGTGATGTGAGGAAACATGTGGCATTACAGTTTTCTTTCTCATTGACTCTACTGGTTTGTGTATGTGAGCATGACGCGTTGAGTGAAAACTCATTTTCTTCATGTGTAACCAGCTTTGTGACTTTGTGTGACCTTTTCTACCACAATGATTACAATGTATGGAAGGTTTTGTGGTGAATGCTTTCTTTGCATTTTTCAAACTAGCCTGATTTCTACATGCTCTCAAATCATCATTCTTCATAATGAAACAATCATGCATCATATGTCCAAGTTTTCCACAGTAAAGACATGAGACATTTCTTTTCTTAGATGTATGAAAGTTCACATGAGTATTTCTAGCATGCACATTCTGGACATCCACACTCTTTTTCAGATTTGATTGAGTTCTTGACATGGTGTGTTCATGGCAGTGAGATGTGGAGGTGCTGGGTGCACAAGCGGTATGAACACAAGAAGTGTGTAGCTTGCTCTCAAATTTCTTTTTGTTCACTGGATTAAAACCCAGCCCTTCTCTTTGAAAGTTCACTCTCATGCCCAGCAATTTATCCAGGTTTTCTTGGCCATTCATAAATTTAGACAATGAAGCATTCAAGTCAGAAATTTCTTTTTCAAGAGATGAAATGTGTAATTCAGAATTGGCAAGTTCTTCTTCACAAGTGGAAAGACTGACATTTAACACGGCATTGGTTTTCCTAAGACATTCAACTTCTTGCCTTATTTCATTCGCATCTTCACACTCTTCCAAAGCCACATATTTTCCTTTTTCTAAAAATAACAATCTTTCAGACATGGCATTGTTCAACTGTTTCAATTCTTCATTTTCTTTTTCAAGTCTCTTATCATGAGCAAATTCAATTTGGCCAATATCCATAAGACTCATTCTCTCTTTAAGCTCTTTATTTTCATTTCTCAAGGAAGAGATTTGATCTTTATGAATTTCAATGTCAAACATGTAACCATCAATCAATTCCTTAAGGTGTGAACATTCTTTGCATGAGGAATCACTTTTATTTTGACCAGCATTCTTTTTCAATTTTTTGTTTTCTAATTTTAACTTCTTGTATTTTTCAGCAAGCTCATCATATGCATTCAACAGTTCTTCATAGCCAAATTCATCTTCACAATCGGAGTAAGAATTTACCCTTGAGCTTGATTCACTTGGCTGACCACTCCCTTGTTCACTCGTGCCCGCTACAAGACATCTGTCTTTAAGCTCCTCCTTAATGTCTGCCAATCCATCCAGGATTTCCTTCGCGGATCTGCAATGGGAGACAAAGGGGAAACAGTTCGAATCAACTGCAGCAATAAGCAACTTCAAAACCAAGCAATTTTGATCATGTTTGTGCTTTTGATTTTCAGTCCAGACATTTTTATCTTTAGGCAATTCGTGAGGACCATGTGAAATAAGCTTCCATAGCTTAGGTTCAGATGAATTGACTAGACTAAACATTCTACCTAACCACAAATCAAAATTACAACCATCAAACATGGGTGGTGAGTTCAAGGTGTACATCATGGTGGTCATTGATTAGGATCACTCTAGATCGTAAGATCTATGAAATTAGAGCCTTAGCTCTGATACCAATTATTGGGTCCCACGATCAATGACACCCAAGAGGGGGGTGAATTGGATGATTACAAATTTTAAGGAAACTCTTCCCTTTTTAACAAGTCTAATGAAACAACAATTAAAACATCAAATATGATGAACATGCAAGTAAGATTACAACCTACACTAACCCCCACACTAGACCACAAGACGAATGTTGCGTGGTGGAGTAAACTCCTTACAACAAGATTAAGGAAGTTGATTATGTCAATAAATAGATTTTCTCAATCTCACCGTTCCCACATGATCATATAAGAGGATTCAACAATCAAACCAAGCCAACGCACAAAGCAAACAACAATGCAGAAGGATTTTAAGGTGGTTCGGGACCTCGACGGGCTCCCTACGTCCACCCCTCACCAAACTAGGTGAGGCTTCACTCGGGGATAAATCCCCAAACGGAGACGACGCTCCAACCACACACGCAGGACGACGCCTGCACACACACACGGGGACGAGCCCCAGTAAACACACACACACGGAGATGATGTCTCCAACACGATCCAATAGGCGGATCAACAAAACGCACACACGCTGCGACAAGTGCAGCAAACCTCACACACACGTAGATCTAGGAAGACCTACGCACGCACATGAATCAAATACGACACACACAAATAACCACGTATCTAACAACGATCCACACACACACAAGTATGCAGTTTATAGGAAATACAAATCTGAAACTTAAAACACAATAAGGCACAGTTGAGAAAAACCCCTGATTTGGCTCCCCTTTGAATGTATGTTATTGATCTTGAATGTGGCTTCAATCTCCACTTGATCAGAGCTTTACTCCGGGCTTGCTTGACTCTTCTTTTCCTTGAATAGCACTCTCTTTATCTCCCTTGAATCTTTCTTGACTCCCCTTAGATCGTTCTTGAAGGATCATGAAGGATTCTAGCACGAATGGATGTTGAAGCTTGATGTCCGATGCAGCTCTTCGATGTATATGATCTTGGGCTTTTATTCAAGCTCCTTCCTTTGGATTTCAGCTTCAGAGCAAGGTGGAATAGGGCTTGAAGGCTGCAACTCCGAACTTGCACACATAAAATAGAACTCCCTTGAATCTAATTCGGATCTCACCTCTCTTCTTATATCTAATGCCACTAGGGTTTGATTAAATGATTAGAACAGTCAAAGACAGCTTGGGAACCAGATCCACAATTTGTGGAATGGTTTGTGGAATGTTTTGTGGTGATTAGACATGGATTGGAAGACTTTCGGTGTAAGGAAACGGAAGTCAAAGAAGACGGCTGGAGGTCGGAACTGAAGGGGTCGACCCTCGTGAGAGGGTTTAAGACACAAAGGCAATGGGTCAACCCTTGGGTCGACCCTCGAGAGCAGCCGTGCTGCTTTTGGACATTTGTCCACAGGGGTCGACCCTCGAGGGGGTTTTCTAAGAACAGGGCACATGGGTCGACCCTTGGGGGCGACCCTTTCAGGTACCCGCTGCTGGAATGAGAAAAGACCCACAGGGGTCGACCCCAGGGGTCGACCCTCACACTGGGGTTGAGAGGTCCGATTGAAATGAAGGAACGGATAGACTTTGAAGAGTGTATAGACTTTGAAGAATGAATGGAGTTTGAAGAGTGTATAGACTTTGAAGAATGAATGGAGTTTGAAGAGTGTATAGACTTTGAAGAATGTATGGAGTTTGAAGAGTGTATATACTTTGAATTTGTGCTAGCAGCCAACGTACAGACTTTGAGTCTGTGCAATCAGCCAACGTACAGACTTCGTGTTGCAGGATGTATAGACTTGCTGATGTATAGACTTGCTGGCTGTATAGACTTGCTGATGTATAGACTTGCTACTGAAGGATGTACATACTTGCTGCTGAAGAATGTACAGACTTACTGATGTATGGACTTGCTGGTTGTATAGACTTGCTGATGTATAGACTTGCTGCTGAAGGATGTACAGACTTACTGCTGAAGAATGTACAGACTTTATATGTTGCAGCATAAGAGATGCACCGACTATATGAATGAACCAATGCAAGATATGAACAGTGGTATGCACTGATGCATTGCTCATGCACACAACATGTTCGATGAAATGACTAACTGCTTAAATAGATACACAATGACATCATATGCAAGCACAGTGTGACTTATAGTAGTTGCTATCATCAAAACCATAACAGTAATCATGGTGCACACGTATTCAACAAGTAGGGACGTGATGCCCTTGGAAGAGTGGAAGGTCCGGCGGCTTCGGAGGTAAAAAATGAAGAGGGGTGCAATGTCTCGATAAGTCTGGAGGTTTCAGAGGTGGAAAATAGGAGGGTACGCGATGCCCTAGAGATTGATGGCGGAAAAAATGAGAAGGGGTGCAATGCCCCAAGGAGAGGGAGAGAGATAGTGGATGACAAGGATCCGGATATTCTGGGAGACGGGGAAGGTGCGGGTTCGGAAGCTCGGGAAAGAAAGAATGCAAATGCATGAGATGCCATGAAGGTGATGGATGCATGGAATGCAAAAGATGCAGGGAGTGCAAGGAAGGAAGTCTCCTTCTCACCCCGCGAGTGGCCAATAAAGAGAAGTTGGTAGGTAGTAAGGTGAACAGAATAAAATGAAGGGCGAGTGGATTGGCGGAAGACCCTTCAATAAAAGAATGCCCGTCCCTCCATGGCAAAGAGAGTGCCCAGCCAAACGGCTCAAAGGATGGAAATAATGTGCAAGTTCTCTCATTAGTGGAATGTGTTATAGAAATGCATGAAGAGAACCCTTTAGGAAGTTGTATAATAATGGAGCGAGGAGTAATGGGAGCATTAAACGAATGTCGTCCAACAAGCAACATGATTTTGACAATGGCATTGGGCTGACATGGCATCAAATCTTGAGAATTTTTTATAGTAAGCTTTGTTGGAGACTTTTCAATGATGCCTGGCACAAGAACACGGACCGGCATACGGCAAATGAAATCTTGTACTTTGAGTAATATAACCGTGGCCAAATCCTTCTTGTCCGACTCTTGAATATCCTTGGCACATGTGCCTGTAGACACACACCCACTCCGAGTGGGGATGTATGGCGAGATGGAAGCGGTAAGGTTAATGAGTAATAGAGGTTTAATGGAAAGTGTTAACGGAAGGGTAAGTGGAAGCAGAGGTTCAAGCACGTCGTGCTTCTCCCCTTGCTGGGAAGCGGGCGGGATTGGCTCATGTGCACAAATAGGTGAATCCTGCTCAGGATTAGCCACAGGTTCGGGTAAAGTTTAGATGGAGGGATAGATAAAGTGAGGTTCGGTGTAATTGGCTTTGGGGGTATGTGAATAATGGAGGGCCAAGGTGGTGGCAATGGGAGGTTAATAGGCTTGGGAAAAGGTTTAACAGAAGGTTCGGTGGAGGCCGATGGTGTGGAGGTAAGCTCGGATGGCTTAGTGGAGGTTAAAGGTGTGGTATTTGGAGGTGTAAAAGGAGGAGGTTTCGTGCATAGGAAACATTGGATTTTGGTAGGGCGAGAGGTTTGAAGAGTAGGGGGAGGGTCATGGTGCGCCGGTGCGAGTGATTGAAGTGTCGACCCATCATCATAACACCAATTGGTTTCATAGACGGGGTTTGGGACGATGGCATCATCCTGAGCAGGGGGTTCATCGGGTGACAATGGAGGGAGAGGAAAATAAAGGAAACTCGGAGTGGGCACCTCTTGAAGTACTCCAACGTCTTGTGCCAACTCCAACTCTTCATAAAGAACATCCAATTCTTCATTATCATTAAACTCAAGTGGACGCCGTGGTGAAGGCGTAGTGATGGGTGATGGAGGAATGTATTGTGGAGGATTTTGTGGAGGATTATGTGAAAGCGGAGGCGGGGGCCATATGACTGAGCTGGATATATAGGTGGAGGAGGGCGGACGACGTCCACTTGATCATTGAAAACTCTCAGCTCATCTTGCTCACTTGAATGTATGATGCCATTATCTCTCTTCTCCTTCCAATCTTTTTCCATCTTAGTGATGTTATCCATAAAAGCATGAAGAGGATTGACTTGGGGAGGAGGAGGGGGAGCGGGCCGCGGGCTTGTCACTCTCTTCAATTGTTCCTCCATTAAAGTAATTTTACCAAGATGAGTTTGTTGGAGGGGTGTAATATGTGAAGTAAGGGGTTGGCATTGAATGCCCGAAGGGGTTGATGTAAAGACCTTGGAGGGACGGTTTAATGTGAAGGCCATGTAGGAGGGAAAGATTGGCCCATAAAAGGACCCGGACGAGCCGGGTTATAAGAGACATAAGGGCCTTGGGGCCGTTGAGGAGGAGGAATAGAAAAAGGTGGGTTATGGACAACCCGAGAAGGAGCGTGTGTAGAGGGAGGCAGAGGAAAAGAGGGAGGCAGGTGATGGGTCACCCGAACGGGAGTAAGTGTAGAAGAAGGTGGATGAAAAGAGGGAGGCGGGTGATGGGTCACCCGAACAGGAGTATGTGTAGAAGAAGGTGGATGATGGGCGACCCATGGATGAAATGTAGAATGTGGGTGATGGGCCACCCGTGATGGATTGGAAGGAGAAGGAGATGAAGATGCACCCTCAACAATAGCCTTAAGGGCTTGAATTTGTTGAGGGGTGAGATGGTCTAATGCATGCAAAACTTGGGAGACCTTCTCATCATGTGGAGGAGACGGTTCCGGGAGAATAACGGCTTGCGATTGATGGAAAGGGCCACAAGATTGGAAATTTCCCATAGGTCGGGCAAGACCATGAAAGTGAGGACATGGTCCCTTAAAAAACTTGTGGTGAGAATTGTGAATTTGAGGATCATAAGATGTGGTTTGTTGTTCATCCTCATGATTATACAAATGATTTAACATGTTGGTTTGATTATTAAAGCGAAATATTATGCAAACAAACAATGTTCAATCAAAACAATTTCAAATATGTCAATCAAGTTGATGTTTACAGTTGAGTTTTCTTAGTTGAACCTTGATGTGAATTAGATGATTTTGACAAATTTTGATATGGTTCACACAAGGTAAGAACCTAGTTTCAATGTGATTTTCTTCAATGCCAATTAGGTATACTTTCTCACCACGTATAGGCCAACTAAACCCGGGGAACTTCAAGGTACAACCAACCCGACGTCCGTGAGGGAATCCACGGGTGCGGGGACTTATTGAGGCTTGGTTTAAGAATTTTCTATCCAAAGAGATGGAGTGCTCAATAGAGGGTCCTTCCTTCACCAAGAGGGGTAAGATCTCCTAGAAAGTGTGGGGAGAGGAGGTCTCCAAAACCAAATGCCCAAGATGTAATACTAATGCAAAAGAATAGAAATATGAATATATGAGAAGAAATGTGTAAAGATAATACAAAATAAATCACAGAATAGGAGGATTCTGTGAAAACACAGGGAATGGGCGACTGTCACAGTGGGCGCCAAATCAAGAATTGGCGTCCACTATGTGGCCGCTCTTTCCTTTTTTTTACAAATTAATGAATGCGTCAAACCACTCAGACGCGTCTATTTTTTTTAAAGGAAATAGCGCTTGTTAATTGGGCGCTAATTCAGGAAATAGTGCCCACTGTATTGGGCACCGAATCTTCTGCTCACAAAAACGGTGCCAATGGCCAGAAAAATCAGAAAAATGTAAAAAACCAATAGAAAAAGGGAATGAACACTCACCAAATCACAAGATAAGTAATGGCAATCAATCAAGGTATGAAATAAAACATGGCATGCTCATTTTTTTTTGATAAGAAGAAGGGAATTTCCAAAAATCTAACTAATTAACAATCATACGTGGGAGGTGTGCACGTGATGCACAAGGGAAAAAAAGAAAAAGAAAAAGTGCTACGTGGAGCACAAAGGGAGATGCACCATGGGTGCAAAGGGGAAAGGGTAATCAAAGAAAAATAATGGTGGTCCCACCGTGATCTCCAATTTGTAGATCTATGGAAAATCCACTAAAAAATAAAGAAAGAAAGCATGTCGTAGGATGCTAACATGGAGGGTGATCGCCTGTCACGCCCCGAGCGCGGAAGATACCCGGAGACGCGTGACGAGTTTATATCGATCATGTCAATCAGAGTATTAGTGTATTCGACACCAAATCAGAGATGCGCAAGAGTAAAGATAACCCAATCCTTTTATTCCTTCACAAAAGTATTTCTATTACAATCCCTTGAAAATGCTAAACTTAATAAAAAGAAAAGTACAAAATTGACTCAAGAAAATACAGAAAAGACAAGACTAGTTGACGCTTTGAGAAGCTCTAATCTCTTTCACTCTTGACCTTCCCTATCCGATTGAGTCTCGTCGTCGGACTTACCTGAAAAGTAGGGAAACACTGAGTGAGCGAACGCTCAGTAGGAAATTATATCTCAAGAACTAGCAATGGGTTTAAGTAATTACAATTTTTCACATGTAAATGCAATATGCATGTAGAAATAACTAATCAATAGAATAACACGTCGTGTAAAACTTCCAAGCGAGTCTTAAACAAGAAATATTCATGAGAGACTTTATAGATTATTGGCTATTTCACGCAAGTACTTTGCCCGTGTCGGGCCACGCTAGTAAAGTCACACAAGTCGAGTCACGCATGCAAGACAGAGAGAGTGTGTGTGTGGAATGCCAAAGATCAAGAGAAAAAGTACTTTGGTGCAATGCTAGACACCGTGATCATTACAACTCCCATGGGCACTAGTACTTTTGGGTGCTCCTCCCAGGACCAGATCGGGCCCTTATATGCACAGTATTAAAGATAGATCTAGACATCCACTTTATTTGTATAGCCAATATGGAATTTCAAAGAAAAAGCTTGTGGAAATTCAAGATAGAGTAGAGTTCAAAATTGAACTTGATGTATAAGGATGATAATGACGATATAAACACGAGTATCGATAAAACTGGGTGGAGTTGGTTCCCTAATTGGGTACCATGACAATTAAGTGTCCATATATAGATGGTCATGTCATTTGATATAGAATTGAGGTCCACAAGAACATCATAATAATGGCATGATTTCCACATCCCATTAAGAATATTCTCATGATATCCACATAGCATATCATGAGGGCCGGTATACCATGTTTCTATAGAGTGACATGGCAAAATAGTGCAATAAGTTTTTATGGTACAACCAGCTCAGTCGGCCTTGAGGGAATCCAAGGCTACGAGGAGACTTACGGAGGTCCCAATGACTAACTTGCCAGTCCAAAGGAACGGAATATCCAATGGAGGGCTTGTATGTCACCGAGAGTTAGTGGGTAATGCGATAAATCATCGTGAAACATGGGACTATACCCACAGAATGGAATATAGTGCCGATATATATATATATATACGAAACCCTCAGTTCATAGAAAGCAGTATAAAATAATCACACAGGAAATTAGCGACTTAACCTAAGTCACTATTTAATAAATTAACGCCCTTCACTGGGTCGTGTCTTTTCAATTTGACGACTTCTGAAATAGTCATCCATCATATACATCTGTTATGCTGAGATTTTTCCTTAATTCTGTATTTTCAATAAAACGTGCCTTAGTCAGGGGCGTTATTTCATAAAGAAACGACATGCACTGTGCCATTAATTACCTTGTTCAGAATTTTAATAACTCCTAGATATTTCAGGGAAATAACGAATTATTCTAAGTCTTTAATTTAAATTAGCGCCCTGGGGTGGGGCGTCACTTTCATAAAAGATGACCTACTAAGGGTCGTTAATTCATTATTTTCCAGAATTTAACATGAATAGTGTAATTTTCAGGATAATAAATTTTCAGGAAACAAGGTACATGGTCAAGGCAAGAAAATTATCAGGATTCAATACTTATGATCATGCATTAAATTGGATTCAGGGTTTCATAGATCTTAAATTTTAAACATGGGTATTTATTAACTATGTGGAATTGATGACTCTTCTGTCAGTCGTCAAAACTTGAATTAGCGCCCTAGAGAGGGTCGCCTCTTTCCAAAATTTCACAGAAAACCTCGAAAACTCAGTGAAACCATATGCATGAATCAATATATGTTAACAGCATGATTATATAAAAGTTTGAGCTACAATTCTTGAGAAAACCTACCTGATGATGATCTGGGTGAAAATACGTGAAGGATGTGAAGAGAAAATGATACTCTGTTCTAAACAGAGTCTTCTGGGAAAATGATGTTGATGAAGAACCCACGTTCTTCGGCTAGACAAGAGAGTTACTACTTGCTGCAGGCAACCTACAGAAGAAGAAGATGATGTTGCAGACAACCTGCACAAGGAAGATGAAGGACATTAATATTCTTCATAATCCATGACGAAAGGCAGAGGAAGAAGAACCACATGTTCTTCATGTACGAGATAGCAACAGAACGCCTTTGACCAAAATAGCTAATAGGTTCGACTGAAAGGGGTATTTATAGGGTTTCAGGAATCCCTTAGGGTTAGAATTTGATTAGAACTCTAGTTTCTTTGATAGAGTCCTTACCATAGTCAATCGAACACGTAGCAATCCTAAAACTTACCCTAGATAGTCTCCTGGTTCGAATGGAACACAAATGCAATTAACGCCTTAGGTTAGGGCGTGCATTTTAATTGACGTCTTGACCTGTACCGTTTCTTTTGTAATTCGCACCCAAGAAGAGGGCGTTTCTTTCTCTTTCCTTTTATTCGTTTTGGCCGTTTTGAAATTTGACGACCTTTGGTATAGGCGTTACTTTTTGAATTAACGCCTCAGGTGAAGGCGTTTCTTATTTAAATCGCGCCTTGTTGAGAGGCGTTATTTACTTTTGACTTATTATTTATTCATTTTGGTTCTTATCATTTACTTACTTAATTTTTCTTGAAATCTTCCTTTTATTTTACCAGGGTTGCTACACCCTCCCCCACTTAAAAGAATTTGGTCCCCAAATTCCATCACATATAAACGTGGAGAGTGTAGAATATATACCTTTTTAGAATAAGTCTGGGAATCGTTTCCTCATAGACTCCTCGGTCTCCCATGTGGCTTCGTGTTCTGAACATTTACTCCATTGCACCTTAACCATGGGAATAACTTTATTCCTTAGGGTTCGTACCTCACGATCGAGGATCTTCATAGGCTTTTGCTCATACGTAAGGTCCTTCTGAAACACCAGGTCTCCATGATCAATGATATGTGACGGATCATGCACATATTTCTTCAACATTGATATGTGGAATACATTATGAACTTCGGATAATTGAGGAGGTAAAGCGACGCGGTAGCAACCTCGCCAACTCTTTCTAGTATCTCAAAAGGTCCGATAAACCTTCGTGTAAGCTTGCCCTTAACACCAAATCTCCTTATTCCACGTCCAGGTGATATCTTGAGAAATACGTGATCTCCCACTTGGAATTCGAGATCTCTTCTTCGTGTATCAGCATAAGCCTTCTGTCTAGACTGAGCAACTTGAAGTCTTTCTCTAATCAACTGAATCTTTTCAGTGGTATCCCTTACTATGTCTGGACCTAATAGTTGCTTTTCGCCAACTTCGTCCCAGCACAAAGGCGATCGGCAACTCCTTCCGTATAAAGCTTCGAAAGGTGCCATTTGTATACTTGCATGGTAGCTGTTATTGTATGCAAATTCAACCAAAGGCAAGTGATCATGCCAGCTTCCACCAAAATCAATGATGCAAGCTCTAAGCATATCTTCAACCACCTGATTAGTTCTCTCGGTCTGACCATCTGTTTGAAGATGAAAAGCTGTACTAAAGTTAAGTCTCGTCCCCAGTGAATGTTGTAAACACTTCCAAAAGTGAGAAGTAAAACGGGGGTCTCTGTCAGACACGATCGAGACAGGTACTCCATGTAACCTGACTATCTCTTTAAGGTATAATGCAGCAAGAACATCAACTGACCATCGACTCTTGATTGGCAAGAAGTGTGCCGATTTGGTCAATCGGTCGATGATAACCCATATTCCGTCATATCCTCCCTTTGATTTGGACGGACCCATAATGAAGTCCATACCGATATCCTCCCACTTCCACTTGGGAATATCTAGAGGATGTAGCTTACCGGCAGGCTTTTGGTGTTCTGCCTTGACTTGTTGACATGTGAGACAGCGAGACACAAAATCCGCTATTTCTATTTTCATATTGGGCCACCAAAAGGTCCTTTTCAAATCTTGGTACATCTTAGTTGATCCTGGATAAATTGTGTACCTTGATCTATGAGCTTCATCTAAGATTTTCTTCTTTAGCTCAGGGCAATTCGGTATACATGTTTTATTTCTGAACATCAATCTTCCATCTGGTGTTAATTTGAAATCAGGTTGTTCTTCCATTTTGCCCTTGATTTCCACTAGTACGGGGGTCACTACCTTGAAGTCCTTGTATTTCGGATAGCAAGTCTGGCTGTATGCTCATATGGGATAAGGTGACACACCTACTGTCCTTGTCCATGCTTATATTAAGTTTAGAGAATTGTTCTAGCAACTTCCACTCCTGAATCATACAATTGGCTAGTAGTGCTCTCGGCTTTCGACTGAGGGCATCGGCTACATGATTACCCTTTCCAGGATGATATTGTATAGTGAAGTCGAAGTCCTTAAGATATTCTAGCCAACGTCTTTGCCTCATATTCAATTCCTTCTGAGAGAAGAGATACTTAAGACTTTTATGGTCAGAGTATAGAATAAACTGCACTCCGTACAGATAATGTCTCCATATCTTCAGTGCAAATACTACCGCAGCCAATTCTAAATCATGAACTGGGTAGTTCTCCTCGTGCTTCTTTAATTGGTGAGAAGAGTAGGCTATAACCTTCCCTTGTTGCATTAAAATACATCCGAGGCCAATGCCAGATGCATCGGTGTATATTTCGAATCTCTCGCCTTCAATTGGTAAAGCTAAAACCGGGGCAGTAGTTAGATGATCTTTGAGAGCTTGGAAGCTTCTTTCACATTCCTCACTCCATTCATAACGTATCTCCTTGCGAGTTAGCCTAGTGAGTGGTACGGCTATCTTGGAGAAATCCTTGATGAATCGCCGATAGTAGCCCGCAAGACCCAAGAAACTACGGATCTCACTAGCATTGGTCGGTCTTTCCCAATTCCTTACAGCTTCAACCTTTGATGGATCTACGGATAAACCGTCTTTTGATATAACATGCCCCAAGAAAGCTACTTCTCCTAACCAAAATTCACATTTGCTGAGCTTTGCATATAACTGATTCATCCTCAATATTTGTAATGCTATTCTCAAATGCTCCTCGTGCTCTTCCTTGGTCTTGAAATAGATCAGTATATCATCAATGAAAATCACTATGAATTGATCTAGATGAGGCCTGAATATACTATTCATCAACTGCATAAAGGCAGCAGGGGCATTTGTTAGTCCAAAAGGCATAACAACAAATTCATAGTGCCCATACCTGCTTCTGAACGCGGTCTTATAAATGTCCTCATCTTTGATCCTTAGTTGGTCATATCCCGACCTGAGATCAATCTTTGAAAAATACATGGATCCAGATATTTGATCAAATAACTCATCGATTCTCGGCAGTGGATACTTGTTCTTGATAGTGAGATGATTCAACTGTCGATAGTCGATGCATAACCTCATGGATCCATCTTTCTTCTTTACAAATAGCACAGGTGCTCCCCACGGGGAAGTGCTTGGTCTAATAAATCCCTTCTTGAGAAGTTCCATCAATTGCTCCTTCAGCTCCTTGAGTTCGGTAGGGGACATCCTATATGGTGCCTTAGAAACTGGTCCAGCACCAGGGACCAAGTCGATGGTGAAGGCCACTTCTCTTTGTGGAGGTAATCCAGGCAAATCCTCCGGAAACACGTCCGGAAATTCTTGCACAACTGGGATGTCTTCTACCTTAGTCTCCTTAGTCTCCTTAATGGTGACAAATGCAAGGAAAGATACACATCCTTTCCTTGTTAGCTTGCTAGCTCGGAGAGCCGAAATAAGAGGTGACTTGCTCTGACTCTTAGGACTAGAATAGACTAGTTCTAGAAAGTCCTTGAAAGTAACTTTTCTGTTACGGCAATCCACAGTTGCCTGATACCTAGATAACCAGTCTGCTCCCAATATGACATCATATTCCTTTAGGTCTAAACATATGAGGTTGATAGGAAGATTTCTTCCTTTTACCAAGACTGCACAGTTTTGATAATGGTGAGTAATATCGGTTTCATTTCCGAGAGGAGTAGATAAAAATATTTTCATCCATTCCGGTTCTATAGGTAGTGGGTCAGCAAACTTCTTGGAAATAAAAGAATGTGATGCACCCGTATCAAATAAGACATGTGCAGACTTGGAACAAACTTTCAGTGTACCTTCTACTAGTCCGCCTTCGTCTTGTTCCGCCTCCTTAATAGCTTGGAGACGAGCATTCTTTGTCACCGGGCGCTTTCCGTCACCGGCTTGATCATTGAGTAGGGGACAGTCGGGAATCCGATGATCACGACTCCCACAACGGAGACACGCTCCAAGTTTCCTCCAACATTCTTCGGTTTTGTGCCCGGCCTTATCACAGTGCTTACATACCACCTTAGAAGGTGTAGTGGTGATGGAGAAAGGTTTGGTCTTCTTGAACTTTTACTCCTGGAAGGGAGTACCTCCATTACTTGGCCTCTTCTTGAAATTGGGTTTGAAGGTGCCGGAGCTAGTAACATTCTCCTTCTTGTCTTTCCCACGGATCCTATCAGATAGTTCCATGGCATCTTCTAGTAATTGGGCTCGTCGAACCATCTCTGAATAGACTTGTATGTCCATCGGTGCCAGTTGTGTGATGTATTGGGCCCTGAGCCCATTAAGGAATCTTCGAGCTTTCATCTTCTCAGTACTAACTAAGTGTTTAGCGTACCGAGATAGCCTTGAGAACTGCGCTTCATATTCAGCCACCGATAAAGATCGTTGCTTAAGTGCGGCGAATTCAGCGGCTTTCTTCTCTTGAACTCGATCTGAGAAATATTTATTGTTGAAATGTTCAACAAACTCATCCTAAGTGACTTGTCCTTGATTTAACGTAGCTTCTACCGACTCCCACCAACAGTGGGCGTCCCTTTCTAATTGAAAAGTTGCTAGCAGGACCTTCTCATGATCCGTGCATTGCATAACCCGAAAGATCCGTTCAGTTTCTCGGATCCAGTGTTCGGCATCGTCTGGATCAGTAGATCCTACGAACTTTGGAGGATTGATGTTCTTAAAGCCTTGGTGGAGATTTCCGGCTCCACGTAGTGCACCTCCTTGTGCCACTTGTTGAATTGCCTGGGTCATGCCTTGAAGAGTGCGTTGCATGTTGCGCCATTGAGCACGTTCGGCAGCCATTGTCCTACAATTACAATAGCTATTAGTATGTGATTGTGTTTAAAGGCTTTTAATTCTATTTTGACTTTAACCCTTGGTTCTACCCAATCTCACTGGTTAGAGGTTCAGACTTATCCTTGGACTTGGGTTTCCTAGGAATTGAATACCCTAGGCTTTGATACCACAAAAACTGTCACGCCCCGAGCGCGGAAGATACCCGGAGACGCGTGACGAGTTTATATCGATCATGTCAATCAGAGTATTAGTGTATTTGACACCAAATCAGAGATGCGCAAGAGTAAAGATAACCCAATCCTTTTATTCCTTCACAAAAGTATTTCTATTACAATCTCTTGAAAATGCTAAACTTAATAAAAAGAAAAGTACAAAATTGACTCAAGAAAATACAGAAAAGACAAGACTAGTTGACGCTTTGAGAAGCTCTAATCTCTTTCACTCTTGACCTTCCCTGTCCGATTGAGTCTCGTCGTCGGACTTACCTGAAAAGTAGGGAAACACTGAGTGAGCGAACGCTCAGTAGGAAATTATATCTCAAGAACTAGCAATGGGTTTAAGTAATTACAATTTTTCACATGTAAATGCAATATGCATGTAGAAATAACTAATCAATAGAATAACACGTCGTGTAAAACTTCCAAGCGAGTCTTAAACAAGAAATATTCATGAGAGACTTTATAGATTATTGACTATTTCACGCAAGTACTTTGCCCGTGTCGGGCCACGCTAGTAAAGTCACGCAAGTCGAGTCACGCATGCAAGACAGAGAGAGTGTGTGTGTGGAATGCCAAAGATCAAGAGAAAAAGTACTTCGGTGCAATGCTAGATACCGTGATCATTACAACTCCCATGGGCACTAGTACTTTTGGGTGCTCCTCCCAGGACCAGATCGGGCCCTTATATGCACAGCATTAAAGATAGATCTAGACATCCACTTTATTTGTATAGCCAATATGGAATTTCAAAGAAAAAGCTTGTGGAAATTCAAGATAGAGTAGAGTTCAAAATTGAACTTGATGTATAAGGATGATAATGACGATATAAACACGAGTATCGATAAAACTGGGTGGAGTTGGTTCCCTAATTGGGTACCATGACAATTAAGTGTCCATATATAGATGGTCATGTCATTTGATATAGAATTGAGGTCCACAAGAACATCATAATAATGGCATGATTTCCACATCCCATTAAGAATATTCTCATGATATCCACATAGCATATCATGAGGGCCGGTATACCATGTTTCTATAGAGTGACATGGCAAAATAGTGCAATAGGTTTTTATGGTACAACCAGCTCAGTCGGCCTTGAGGGAATCCAAGGCTACGAGGAGACTTACGGAGGTCCCAATGACTAACTTGCCAGTCCAAAGGAACGGAATGTCCAATGGAGGGCTTGTATGTCACCGAGAGTTAGTGGGTAATGCGATAAATCATCGTGAAACATGGGACTATATCCACGGAATGGAAAATAGTGCCGATATATATATATATATACGAAACCCTCGGTTCACAGAAAGCAGTATAAAATAATCACACAGGAAATTAGCGACTTAACCTAAGTCACTATTTAATAAATTAACGCCCTTCACTGGGTCGTGTCTTTTCAATTTGACGACTTCTGAAACAGTCGTCCATCATATACTTCTGTTATGCTGAGATTTTTCTTTAATTCTGTATTTTCAATAAAACGCGCCTTAGTCAGGGGCGTTATTTCATAAAGAAACGACATGCACTGTGTCGTTAATTACCTTGTTCAGAATTTTAATAACTCCTAGATATTTCAGGGAAATAACGAATTATTCTAAGTCTTTAATTTAAATTAGCGCCCTGGGGTGGGGCGTCACTTTCATAAAAGTCGACCTGCTAAGGGTCGTTAATTCATTATTTTCCAGAATTTAAAATGAACAGTGTAATTTTCAGGATAATAAATTTTCAGGAAACAAGGTACATGGTCAAGGCAAGAAAATTATCAAGATTCAATACTTATGATCATGCATTAAATTGGATTCAGAGTTTCATAGATCTTAAATTTTAAACATGGGTATTTATTAATTATGTGGAATTGACGACTCTTTTGTCAGTCGTCAGAACTTGAATTAGCGCCCTAGAGAGGGTCGCCTCTTTCCAAAATTTCACAGAAAACCTCGAAAACTCAGTGAAACCATATGCATGAATCAATATATGTTAACAGCATGATTATATAAAAGTTTGAGCTACAATTCTTGAGAAAACCTACCTGATGATGATCTGGGTGAAAATACGTGAAGGATGTGAAGAGAAAATGATACTATGTTCTAAACAGAGTCTTCTGGGAAAACGATGTTGATGAAGAACCCACATTCTTCGGCTAGACAAGAGAGTTACTACTTGCTGCAGGCAACCTACATAAGAAGAAGATGATGTTGCAGACAACCTGCACAAGGAAGATGAAGGACATTAATATTCTTCATAATCCATGACGAAAGGCAGAGGAAGAAGAACCACCTGTTCTTCACGTACGAGACAGCAACAGAACGCCTTTGACCAAAATAGCTAATAGGTTCGACTGAAAGGGGTATTTATAGGGTTTCAGGAATCCCTTAGGGTTAGAATTTGATTAGAACTCTAGTTTCCTTGATAGAGTCCTTACCATAGTCAATCGAACACGTAGCAATCCTATAACTTACCCTGGATAGTCTCCTGGTTCGAATGGAACACAAATGCAATTAACGCCTTAGGTTAGGGCGTGCATTTTAATTGACGTCTTGACCTGTACCGTTTCTTTTGTAATTCGCGCCCAAGAAGAGGGCATTTCTTTCTCTTTCCTTTTATTCGTTTTGGCCGTTTTGAAATTTGATGACCTTTGGTATAGGCGTTACTTTTTGAATTAACGCCTCAGGTGAAGGCGTTTCTTATTTAAATCGCGCCTTGTTGAGAGGCGTTATTTACTTTTGACTTATTATTTATTCATTTTGGTTCTTATCATTTACTTACTTAATTTTTCTTGAAATCTTCCTTTTATTTTACCAGGGTTGCTACATCGCCAGAGACACGCGGGCCTCAATGAATATAAACAAAAAAGAACAAGGTGGGATCGCGAAGAATACCTTTAAAAAGTGAGAGAGATTGTGAGTGCACCTTCTCTTTCTATCGGTCGTCCGATGAAGAGAGTTCTTCTTGTGGAGATTACCCTTGCAAAAATAACAAACCAACAAGAAAGAGATATTGATTAGAGATCAAGTGTGTAGTATCAAATCCATAATATGAACATGAACATTAAAAGCATGGAATCGAACACACCTTGTTGGGTGTTGGCCCTTTAAACCCCTATGCAAAGGGTGGATAAAAATATGATGAATAATAGGAGGGTGCAAGTGTTGCAAAAAGGGTGATGTGCAAGAGTGCACAGTATGGAGAACTCAATGTTGAGATGAAAAGAAAGAAAAGAAGAATATGATATGATGGATGTAATGCTAAAGTGAATAAAATAAGATAAGGAAGAGAAAGGCTTATTGATTTGCTCCAATTTAGGGGCTTCAAAGGATGAAGATCTCTAAGGATGTAGCTTTGAGATTCATGGGAGTCTTCTCCTTGAGCTCCCAGTCCGGCAGCACCTCCCCTTGATTGATTGTTGATGCCTTTTACACAAGGGAGAGAAGGGTCCTATTTATAGGGCTGAAATTCAGAGTTTAATCCAAGGGAAATTAGGAAATCTAGTTTTAATTGGATATGGAAGGAGATATGCATTGCCCAAGTGTCCCTTCAACCTTAGGAAGCCTTAGGACCCCTTTCTCAAGTGGAAAGGGAGCTCAAAACAGAGAAAGAAGAATGTTATGCGGAGTTTGGAACTCTGGAAGAATAGGCGACCACTCAGTGGTCGCCAATTAAAATAGCGCCAATGCGAAGTGCCGCCAATCATGAGGCATTTTAAGACAGATTAGGACTTTTCAAAATTAGAAAAGAATTGGCGTCCATGATCCGGTCGCCAATTAGGAATTAATACGAATTTTGGACGGAGTAAAATGCTCAAAATATGGCAAGTATGAACGTGTCTGGCCTAGACGCATTCAAGAATAGGCGTCAGCTCGAACGGACGCCCTTTCTTGAATAATTTTAAAATTAGGAAATTACCAAAAATTGGACAAGAAAGAGGCGTCCGGATGGTCACACGCGTTCATGAATTTTATGAAATTTTGGAAATTATTAATGATAAAAAAGGCATTAACGTCAAGAGGATGGTAGCCTATTAAAGAATAAGTGGTTGTGTAGAAGGGCGTAAATTCTTCAAGGCGGTGAAAAAAAATAATAGGTGACGAAGGGCCGGGCGCAGTTTCAAGGATGCGTCTTAGCAGTCAGATGCGTTTAAAAAATAGCGATCTTTGGCAAGGCGTTAATTATATAATTAACGTGGATAATATAAGAAGTGTCCAAGGATCACGACGCGTTGACAAAAATGCGTCTTCCAAGACGGATGCGTTCATGAATTATTTTCAGGCAAAAAATAGGAAAAAATAATAACGCGTTCGGTGTCCTAGATGCGGCTTTGAAAAGGTCGACACTTTGTCGATTCAGAAGAAATGGCGACAATTCGAAGAGGTGCCTATTCGTTCAGAAAGGAATTGGCGACCAAGGGCCTGCCGCTAATTCAGAAGAGTTCCGAAGAATTGGAGAAAAGCCCAGAAAAAATCCAAAAAAGTAGGGAAAATAGGGAAGAGCTGAATTTTCAAGAAAATGGGGAAAGCCACTCAAACAAGTCGATTTGAGGGTCAAATCGGGGCATCGTAATGCGATAGGAGATATGCTCAAAATGATGTCAAATTTGGCATGTCTACATTTACCTTAGCTTCTGTTAGCTGCTTTAGTTTCTGTCATTTTTTGTTAAGCACTAAACAGAAGGGGGCCATAACTCTGGCCGCCTAGAAGGTAAGGAGGCTAGGTTGCTGGCCACCTAGCCCCCAGATTGGAGGGCCCAATGGCTGGCTGCCTTCTGTTCAGATCGCTACTGTTCCGGTTTTCTTTTTTTGTTCTGTTATATTTGGTTACTGTTTAACTTGACATGGCCACCTAGCCCCCCCTTTCATTATTTTTCCTTTTTTTGCATTTCTTCTTTTTTGCTGTTAGATGGAGGCTGAGTCAAACGTAGGGATTTCCTACGTCGACGCAGCATGAAGGGGGAAGTAGCCCTGGGAGCCATGGAGTGGCTGCGTCGACGTAGGGCCAGTGTTGCGTCGACACAGCGTACAAAGGGGGGAGCAGCCTGGGAGTGGCTACGTCGACGCAGGAGTCATGCTGCGTCGACGTAGCGTACCCAGAAGGACATTGCCTCCGGGGAGCCTCTACTGCGTCGACACAGGGGATCACACTACGTCGACTCACTCTTCTTTATTATCGTTTGATTCAACATTCTTCTTCTTTATTGCTCATCTTTGGCAAATTGAAGCTTCAGCTTCTGATTTTCATTGTTATCCTTTGATTCATGACATAGATTCCATCTTTTATTTCATATTTCACATCTTTTCCATTTTTGTTTGATCTTTTCTTTTTCCTTGTTCAATTTATACTATTTTCTTGTTTCTTGTTAACATTGGCAAAAGCATGCATAGTGCAGGTGGGCGCATGGAAATGCCATTGTGATGTTTATCTCTGGAAGAGCAATGGGATGGTAGACATGCCAATGTTCATCATGTTTGACAAAATTTCTTTTATGTAGGTAATATCGTGCAAATGCAAATGTGTGAAGCAGTACATATATAAGATTGATGCATGCATACGGATGCAAAAGGCCATACTTACTTCTGAAGGAGGAGTAAAAGGGTAAATATGCCCATGCTCATGCAATTCAGTGAAAATCGTATGCACCTTCAATGTGAGGAAGTGAAGTACACATGAAGCTCTATTTGCATTTAAAATTCATACCTCAAGCAACGCATGTGTGAGGATGCAAGTGCCATTTTAGTGGATACATGTCATGCTTATGTAATCTAGTAAAAAAACTATGCAAATGCATTTTCTTGGTTTCTCCTTCTTCTCTTTTATTAAAGCAATTCTGGTTTGAAGGATGGAGGCTGTGTTGTGTCTCCTCTGGTTTTGATGCTGGCAATAGTGTGATTGATCTTGATTGATGCTGACAAAACTGTTTGGATTTAATAATGTGTGCTATATTGTCTTTTCTCTAAGTCAAAATTAGTTCCTGTTCACCATCAAGTCGATGCATATTCATGCGGATGCATTGAAAGGTCGATGCATCTCCCAGTGCATAGAACATCAGGTCAATGCATATATGCATTCTAGTATAGAAAGTCGATGCGGCAGTAGAAGTCATGCACTATCAGGTCGATGCACTACATGCTAGCTGTTGCATCATCAGATCGATGCACACTAGAGACTGGTCGTTGCTATTGTTCAATAATGAGCCAGCGATTGTTGTATAAGGTCGATGCAATAAAGGCTATCAGTCATAAGGTCGGTGCACCTTGTGTATCTACTTGGAAGCTAGGTCGATGTAGTAATGCCTTGCGTCTATGCATTTAAGCATTTCTTATACATCACCAGGACATGTCGACACGCCTCAGTGGCACGTCGATGTTGTAGTACATGATGTGCGGGTCTGTGCATTGATAGGTCGATGCACTATGCATAAGCATCAAAGTAGATATAGTCTTTCTGACTGAATGAGGTCTACCTATATGATATACTGGTCGATGCTTTAAGTGAAATACTGATGCATTATTTTCTTCACGTCAGTAAGACAAGTAGATGCACTTTGTTTGTGCATCGATGTATGTGCAAATCTTCTCACATCCATTGATATAATTTGCATGTTCTTATGAAATACTTGAGCCTGCATTTCTTAGAAACCTACTACTTGTTTCTTGATAAGATTGTTAATGAATTTCTATATTTGGTTTGGCCGGAGAAAATAGGAAGAAGATCATTAAGTAATAATTAAAATTCATGATCAAACACCTTAGATGCATAAAGGTATGAGAAGAGAGGCCAAATCCAAAATTCAGTTAAAAAGTTAACGGTTAAGCTTCCTTGCTGCGAAGCAACCACATTGATCAACTGGAGGCAGAAATTCTGATTGTCACGTGGGTTCGAAAGTACAATCGTTGGGGGCATGTGATCCGAGACTATCTCCCAGCACTTTGGAGATTCTTAATGAAATAACCTTTCCACGTGGCAGTTTCTTAAAGAACCTTCACCTTTTCATCTACCACGTGGCCAAGCATTTTTTTAAAAGGCTTTGGGCGGGAGCGTTCCTTCCACGCGCCCAAATTGAATCTTGTGGGGACCACAAGAACTCATTCGTAAGGATAAATAGAGGCCAAAGCGCAAGAGGCATAGGGTAATCATATCATAACGAAAGAGAGAGGAGCTACAGAAGATCATAGAAAAGAAGATTGAGAAGAGGAGAAGTAGAAGAGAGTTGCGAGAGCTATTGAGAGTGAGAGAGTGCTGATGCTGAAAAGAGCCCGAGGGAGAGAGAGAGAGCTCGACACAGAAAAGAAAAAGAGAGAGAAAATGGAGTATCGAAAGAAGGAGAAGAAGTCTGAGAGAAGAGAGAGTCAGACAGGAGGTGGTGTTGGTCTCAACTTCTGGATCAAATCCAGGGTCGATTGCTCAAGTGAGAGCTATATTTATCATTTTGTCTTTGTTTTTATGGGATTGTTCTTGAACGATTGTAAGTTGTGCAATCAACAGTCCAAGCTGTGAGGCAGCGGTGAGGAGTTCTCCTCGGACAGTAAGCTGTGAAGCTTAGCCATGTGCAAGCTGTGAGGCAGCAGCGATGAGTTTTTCCTCGGACAGCAAGCTGTGAAGCTCAGCAATTTGTAAGCTGTGGTATCATCGGTTCTAAGCTGTGTGTTCAACGGTCTCAAGATTGAGATCGAACCACCTTAAAAAAATTTCATCTCTTGTGTGTGATTGCTTGCTGTATCTTGATCCATTCAGTAATTTCTCTATCGTATTCCTACCCATAGACATCTCAGTGGTATATCAAAGAACGTAGTCGGAAGGATAGGTTACACCTATCTGGAAAAATACCTTCTACGTGAGGAGATTTATGAATCAAACCTCCGCCTAGTACCAGTCTGAGGTGTCAATCTGAGTTCTTATCTGCTGATCATTATATCATCTGGTAGTCTGTATGTTTCACAACAGAACTTTCATTCCGCATTTTATTTACTGCTGTAGAATCAAAAATTGGGATAGATCTATTCACCCCCCCTCTAGATCTGTAGTTCATCCATAGTCATCACTTGGTATCAGAGCCTAACTCTCCTTAAGGGCTTAACATCCCAGAGAGATCTGGTGAAATGGATGCTAGAGGACTTATAGCTGAAGGTCATTCTGTAAGTAAACCTCCATTCTTCAATAGAACTGACTATGCATATTGGAAGAATCGAATGCAGGTTTTCTTAAGGGCTAAAGGCCACGAGATCTGGAAGGTGGTCAGCCGAGGTCCCTTCGAGCTTCCTGAAGATGAAGATGTCTAGACTCGAGAGTAAATTTGAAGATCAACTCTGAATTGGAGTGTGATAAATGCTATTCAATGCGCTCTACATCCCACTGAGTTTTCTAGAGTGTCATCCTGCATCACAGTGAAGGAAATGTGGGATAAACTGCAGGTAATCTATGAGGGAACATCTCAGGTAAGAGAAACAAAAGCAAATATGCTGGTCTCTAAATATGACGCTTTTAAGATGAAATCTGATGAAACAATTTCCAAGATGTATGCTAGGCTTATGTTGCTTACTAACAGTTTGAAGAGTTCGGGGAAGGTCTATAGTGAGTACGAGCTTGTCAGGAAGATCCTCCGGTCCCTGACACCAATCTGGCATACGAAGGCCACTGTAGTAGAAGAGTCTAGGAACCTGACGACTACCACTGTCGACGAACTCATCGGTTCTCTTATGACATATGAACTGAATCTCAAGAGGGTCGATGATTCTGAGAAGAATAAAAAACCCCTGGCGCGTAAGGTAAATTCTAGCAGTAAAGGGTCTTCGAGTGAGCATAGCTCTTCTAGTTCTGAAGAAGACTCATGTGAGTTTGCTATGCTAACTTGAAAGTTTAAGAAATTTTTAAGGAATGAAGGTAAGAGTTTCAGACGAAAATACTCCTAAGGGAAGAGATAGTCGAAATATAAATCTGATACTGCCAAAAAGACTGATGGTATTGTATGTTATAATTGCAGAAAATCAGGGCACCTAAAGGCGGACTGTCCAGAACTGCAGAAAGAGAAACAGCCCAGGTGGAAGAATAAGAAGGTCAAGGCCATGGTAAGCACCTGGAGTGATGAAGAAGAAGACAGTCAGAGCAGTTCAACTGACAGTGAGGACGAGGACAAGCTGTGCCTGATGGCCAGAAGAGAAGAAGAAGAAAAGGAAGATGATGAGGTAACTTCCCGTTTCGAGAACTATACTTATAGTGATTAGGAAGAAGCATATGCTGAAATTTTAGATAAATATGATGATATTCGTAGGGAGAATAGATAATTGAAAAGGAAGATAAACTCCCTTGTTAATGACACCACCTCAAGTGATAGGATTACATGCCTAGAAATCAAAAACACTGATTTAAAAAATTCTCTTGCTGAAATAGAAGAATATAAAATTGTCTTAAACGGATTAAGATGTGAAAATGAGAATCTAAAAAATGTTATTGATGAACTTAAAATTAGAATGCAAAAACTTCAAGAAGAAAAGAAAATTGCTGATGAAAAGTATGATGTTGTAAAAGGTGTGAATGGAGAAGTGAAAAGATATATTGAAAACCTAGAAATAGAAGTAAATGATAAGCAAAATTCCCTTGAGGCCATGACTCAAGGGAAAGAAAATTTGAATGCTATTCTGGGAACTAAAGTAAACTTCAGAAGAGAAGGGTTGGGTTTTAATCCAACAAATAAGAAAAGCTTTGAAGTAAAGACAATCTCACTTGTTGCTAAGAAAGGAAAATCAAAATTTAATCCCTTGATAAGAATGGCTTGTCAGGAAAACAACACTAAAAAATCTGTGAAAAATAATAAGCAAAGTAAAGTGAGTGCCAAGGATAAAGATAAAGGGAAGGTGGATGCTCCTAGAGAACCCAACACACACACCACTGCACCTAAGCCTAAGGGCCAGGTTAAGGGTCAACCAGTTAGATCGAAAGTCCAAGGAAGTCCCAAAACCAACATAATCCAGCCACAACAGAAAGGTCGATGCAACAACCAACCTGCACCGACGCACATCTCATCTAGGTTTCACACCTTTAGAAATCAAGGTCAGAACAGGGGCATCTCAGGTCGATGATACCACTATGATGCATCGACTCATCCATCGTTCCTAGACTCATCCATCGTTCCTAAACTCATCTTATCACAACTCTGGTAGGACAGGTCGAGGCAGCCATTATGTAAGGTCGTTGTAATAGAACATTCAGAAATCCCATCCTTACCAGGTGCATCGCCGCTACTCTTGGAGTACCTCTGCACAACCTAGGTTCAGGTCATCTATAAACCATAACTCCTATGGTTTTGTTCAACATAAGTCTGCCCAACCAAGGTTCTTTACTGCACCCACATATCCCAATGATTTTAAATTCCAAAATTAGCACAGAAACTCTTATGTTTTTAAAAAACACCCAACTGTGAAAAATCAAAGATCAACAAAAAACTCTCAGAATGTGCACAATGAGTTAAATCCGCTGAACAATACATCAACAACTCAAATAAAATCACAAAAACAAATGTGGATACCAATACAACTGTTGTCATGTTTGATTGATTTGACTACTATTATAGAGCCCAAGAAGTTTTGGGTTCCGAAATCTTCTGCCTGATTGCAATTGTAGGTATGCCTGGAAGCCACACATAATAGATGGTACCTCGACAGTGGCTGTTCTAGGCACATGACGAGGACAAAAGAAAATTCTATATGATGATTAAGAAAGATACTGGTCATGTCACTTTTGGAGGCAATACGAAAGGAAAGATAATTGGAACAGGTAAGGTCGGTAAGTATGTATCATGCTGCATTGAAGATGTTTTACTAGTTGAAGGACTTGCATATAATCTTCTTAGCATTAGTCAACTATGTGATAAAGGCCATAAAGTAGTTTTCGACTTTCTTGCATGCACCATTTATGAACCTAATTCAGAAACTGTAAAATTCACTGGAAAAAGAGTCAATAACATCTATATGGTTGATCTAGATGATGTAGCACACATTAATCGATGTTTGTCAGCAAATAAAGATGACCTTGCATATCTGTGGCATCGTAGATTAGGTCATGCTAGCTATAAGGTGTTGCATAAGTTGACTAAATTTAGCATGGTAAAAGGTTTACTTGAAATTTCATTTAATAAGAATAATAAAATTTGTGAGCCATGTACCCAATGCAAATAGACTAGGAAGTCTTTTAAATCCAGAACTGAAAGCATGTCTTCTAAACCCTTTGAGCTGATTCACATGGATTTATTTGGACTCACTAGGTCAGCCAGTTTGAATGGTATAAGATATGGATTTGTCTTAGTAGATGGCTTTTCTAGATATACTTGGGTATTCTTTTTGATATACAAAAACGATGCTTTCAGTGAATTTTAGGAATTTTTCTACATAATAAATCATGATGGTAGGTATTCTATATCTAGTATTTTGTCAGATCATGGTGATGAGTTTGAGAACTCACAGTTTGATGACTTTTGTAGGAATAATGGGATAATCCACAGATTCTCTTTACCAAGAACTCCTGAAGAAAATGGAGTAGTTGAACAAAGGAATAGAACCTTGGTGGAGATGGCTCGAACTATGCTGGTGGAAAATAACTTACCTAAAAGGTTTTGGGCTGAAGAAGTGAACACATCTTGCTACATTATCAATAGGGCTTTGGTAAGACCTTCTACTGAAAAGACTGCTTATGAAATATTGAAAGGTAAGAAACCTTTACTAGCTCATTTCAAGGTTTTTGGATTTAAATGTTTTATACACGTTTACTCTAAAAGAGACCTTGATAAGTTTGAGGCTAAAAGTGAACCAAGAATTTTTCTGGGGTATTCTGAGACTTCTAGAGCCTATAGGATCTATAATATTAAATCTGAAACTGTTGAAGAATCACCACACGTTGTATTTGATGAGACAACTAATAGATCTGAAATTGAATTCTACAGGAACAAAAATGAAGGAGAGTTTCTGGAAAATGAAGAAGAGCAAAATGAAGAACAAGAAGATGAAGGTGAGACTGAAGGGTCAGGAGTTCAAGGGGAGGTAAATGAGAGCTCAGGTAATCAGCTTACCAATATAAGAGTACTTAGAGATCATCCATTAGAAAATGCCATTGGTAATCTATATGAACCCCCTAGAACTAGATCTCACCTTAGAATTGAAAATGAACTTAATTCATTTGCTCTTGTCTCACAAGTAGAACCCAAACATATTGAAAATGCCTTAAAAGATGAACATTAGATTAATGCTATGCATGATGAACTTAGTCAGTTTGAGAGGAACAAGGTATGACACTTAGATCCTAAACCAACACATGGCTCCATTATAGGCACAAAATGGGTTTTCAGGAATAAAACTGATGAACAGGGAAAGATTGTTAGAAATAAGACTAGGATAGTAGAATAGGGGTATATTGGATCCCCTAGTTGATTTTGGGTAGTTATGTTTCAATGATGACAAATCTTGTGTGTATGTGCCTTTGTGTGGCCTATTGAAAACTGCTTGATAATCAAGGTGCTAATATTGTGTTCATCCGGCTATGCAAGAAAAATACCCTTGGTGGACTCTTGGAACTCAAATGCGTGAGTGAATGAGTCACTTTCAGTCTTGCATTCAAATCAAGTGGTACACAATGGTCACATTCTTTAAGAGAATATGGTGAGATCTTACAACTCTTAAATGCACTAGTTGAGTTAGGGTACATGATGCTCACTCTTGTGCATAAATGGATAGCCATAGGATTTTGGTGCTTTGTTATATAACTTGAGCTTGCAAATGTTCTTCCATGCATATTCTTCATGAAATCTTGAGCTTGCTTTGTGTTAAACCAATTCATGTGAAGATTGTTAGAAATTGCCAAATTTGGTTCTCACACCTTGTTCATATTCATGGTCATAGGATACTCATGTTTGGTGTGTCATCCTAGCTTTCAAAGGGTTCCCTTGCATATTCTTTAAGGGGTTTGAAAAGATGAAAACATGTTCAAGTTTTTGATATAAACATTGGTTGCATATTAGCATCTCATTGAGCATTCATGTTAATTAAACATTAGATTGTTTGATACTAAATTTTGGTTGGCAAAAATGAAGGATTGAATGCTTTTCTATATGTTCATACACTCCTTGTCAATTGGGCTTTCAAATTTACATTTCATGTTATTTGAATAAGGAAGTGTAGCCTTGAGTTTAACTCAAAATTCTGGGTCTTACTGAATTTTGGTCGACCGACCTAGTAGCTTAGGTCGACCGAATTTTCCCGAGTGCATGGGCTGAAGTTCTGTAGAACTTAGGTCGACCGACCCAGTGCTTTAGGTCGACCAAAATTGCTAGAATGCACCAATTTTAGCCTTGTAAAAGTTAGGTCGACCGGCCCTTTCGTCTGGTTGACCGAATATGGCGGGAGGACCCATTTTGTTGTGTTCGAAACAAGCACATAGACCAGAAGTAAATGACTGAAATAGATGTAAACAAGGTGTAGAAATAAATCCCCATGAGTAGAAAGGGCTATAGATGATCTTCTCTAATCCTTGAGTAGGAGGGTAGCTGGATGCCGACGATGAGAACGTCCACGCGTTCCTCTTCTCGATCCGCTCCTTTGTTTCTTCAATCAAGATCTCCAGAAATGCATGGAAGTAGATGAAATCCACAAATCTTCCTCAGCTCCTCTCCTTCTCCCCTTTCTTCTCCTACAAGAAAGATAGAACAATAAGACATAGTTGATTTCTCTCAAATTCACATCTTATTTATACACCCATGATAGAATAAGTAAAAGACCATATAACCCATGCTAAAACCCCTTCAAAATGAGTCTAACATATGCATGAATGCCCTAAGGGTATTAGGGTCAAGTTTGACCCCAAATGGATCTCATCTTCCGTGCGGCCGAACGATGCTTGCCCTTCTTCAAATTGATGAGGGGGCCCAAGCTAGCATCTGCTACGTTCGCATGGGATGAGGAATGCCAGACAGCATTCGCCGAGCTTAAGGAATTCTTGGCCTCGCCACCGGTGCTCTCCAAGCCCGTCCTAGGCGAGGTCTTGCTGCTCTACCTCTCGGCGACGCCATCCACGGTCAGCTCGGTCCTAGTCAGAAATGACTCGGGAATCGAAAGACCAGTATACTACACCAGCAAGGTGCTCAGTGGGGCCAAACGGAGGTACCCCGCAACCGAGAAACTCGTGCTAGCATTGGTCACCTCCGCGAGGCGCCTCCGCCCCTACTCCCAGGGGCACCCCATCACTGTGCTAACCGGCGAGCCGCTGAAGAAGATTTTGGCCCACCCCGAGGCCTCGGGGCGACTCGTCAAATGGGCCATCATGCTCGGGGCCTACGACATCTCGTACCGGCCGCGATCAGTAATCAAAGGCCAAGCGCTCGCCGACTTCATTGCCGAAAGCACCATCCCTGCCGAGGACAGGCCTCCGACTACAACCAGGCCAGCCTGGGAACTGTTCGTCGATGGATCGTCCAATTCGGCAGGCAGTGGTGCGGGGATCCTCCTAAGGTCCCCCGAAGGGATAGAGCTACAGTACGCCTTAAGATTCAACTTTCAGGCGTCCAACAACGCTTCCGAGTACGAGGCCCTTATCCCGGGAGCACGCATGGCCCGATGGCTGGGGGTCGAGCGAGTCAGGATCCACACCGACTCTCAACTAGTCGCAGGTCAGGTCAACGGCGAGTATGAGGCTCGGGAGGTACCCATGATCAAATACCTTCAGTTGGTCCGGAGCCTGGCCCGACAGTTCGAGGGATTTGAGGTAGTCCGGATAGCTCGGGAGCAAAACTCCCAGGCGGACGCCCTCTCTCGATTGGCCTTCTCCCTAGACCCGGAAGGTACACGATCGGTCCTTCTAGAAGAGCTAGAGCGCCCGAGCATCGACACGGAGCTCCTCGCTGTTGACTCGGCCACCCCAAGTGACTGGCGCTCCCCCTACCTGTCCTGGCTACAAGACTCCCAAGAGCCCTCCGACCCTCGAGAAGCCCGCCGAATGAAGTATCAAGCTCGGTGCTTCGTCATCCTCGACAACGCCCTCTACCGAAGATCATTCTCCGGTCCCCTCCTGAAGTGCCTCGGTCCCGACGAGGCAGGCCGAGCCATCCAAGAGATTCATGAAGGCCTGTGCGGAGCGCACTCAGGGGCACGGTCGCTAGCCAGAATCCTGTTACGACAGGGGTACTGGTGGCCCACCCTGCAGCGCGACTGCTCAGCCTATGTTCAACAGTGCGACCGATGCCAGCGGTTCGACCACTTGGTCCATCAACCGGCTACGGAACTTGTCACCCTAGCCGAGCCTTACCCTTTCGCTCGGTGGGGAATCGATATCCTTGGGCCATTCCCAACGGCCCAGTCCCAGAAGAAGTTCATCATCGTCGCCATCGACTACTTCACCAAGTGGATCGAGGCCGAGGCTACGGCAAGGATCACCGAGACAGTCGTTTGGGGCTTCGTTTGGAAATCGATCATTTGTCGCTTTGGCATCCCCCGAGTGATAGTAAGCGATAACGGTCGACAATTCGACTCTCGGTACTTCTGAGAGAGATGCGCCGACCTAAATATCCGCAACCACTTAACTTCGGTCGCCCACCCTCAGGCCAACGGGTTGGTTGAAAATGCCAACAAGACTATCTTGAAAGGCATAAAAACCAGACTCGGCAAGGCTAAGGGTAGCTGGCTTGAGGAATTACCTAGCGTACTGTGGTCACACCGAACAACCCCCAGGACGGCAACCGGTGAAAGCCCCTTTCAGTTGGTATATGGCACCGAAGCCGTCGTTCCGTTGGAGATCGCCAATCCGTCTCTCCGAGTGATCAGCTTCTCACCCGAGGCCAACGGGCAAAAATTGCTCGAGAACCTCGACCTGACAAGCGAACTCCGAGAGATCGCGAACGTCCGGGCAACGGAGTACCAGCGCTGCCTCACTCGATACTACAACGCCAAAGTCCGAGACAGACGTTTCCAACCAGGGAACTTCATCCTCAGGAAGGCCGAAGCCTCTCGACCACTGGAGGTGGCGGGCAAGCTATCCCCCAACTGGGAAGGTCCCTACCGAGTGGTCGAGACGCTCGGGAAAGGTGCGTACAGGTTAGCGAAAATGGAAGGGGAGCCTATTCCTCGGACGTGGAATGCATCCGCACTACGCAGATTCTACTTTTGAAATTGTACAGCAAGATGGACAGAATAGAATCCCTATTTCTTTTCATTCCAAACCATTGGTACATCAAGTAGGCAAATGCCAGTGCATCACATAGCAAAAATAAAGCAAAAGTCCGTCTAACATCATTTCAAGGGGTCATCGCTCGACTGACTCGGTCTTGATCTCCTCGCATCCAGCCACTAACTCTGCCTCGTGCGGAAACTGGCTCGGACAAAAGGTGGTCGAGCCAGTTGGCTCGGATGGCCCGTGACAAAGGTGACAGAGGGACTTCAGGAGGAAGGCCACCTTTAAACATTGAGGAAGGCCACCTCCCAAGTTGGCAACAACCAGGAAAAAGGAGCGCCGTGAAGGCCTCCCCTCTTCCAATCTGCCAACTCCTTGGAAGGAAGGAGAGAGCAAGCAGCCCCCGAAGAGTGAAAGAAATGAAGAGCAGAAGAGGGAGAAAGAGGCTGCAGACGGAGGAAGGCCTCGGTGAGGAGGGAGCCGGATACGCCTCCTCCCCTCACACGGAGGGAAGTGACGGCAGACTCCCCTGATGCCCCCATCCGTCCTCCACCTCGGCGTCCACCCAGAAGCCTCACCGGAGCTAAGAAGAGGCCAACGGCGTGCGTCTACACGTCGAAGTCCTCCCCAGATCCGCGCGGCGACCGTCGGACCCGTCTCGTGCACGCGCGGCGACCGTGGGATCCGTTCAACATCACAGGACAGCAGGAGCCAGCCGCTCCCCGTCATCGGCGGCGTCGCCCTCCGAAGGATCCTCCATGCTCCGAATACAAGGGCAGAACGCAGAGTGAAGAGGAAGGAACGACGAAAGACTGTTAGAGAAAATCCCAAGCGGTGGAGAGGAAAGGGCGCCTTTCGGTCCTTCTTATAGGCCAAAGGAGGCTACACGCCTTAAATGCCCCCTCGGAAACACGCCGAAGGATTTCTCCCCTGAACAGTCACCTCCAACTCCTCGTTTCCCGCCCTCACGGGATTCACGAAGCGGCCTGACATTCAAAGCGTGAGGGGATGGAGGGACTCCCCGTCAGAAACCTACCAAAACAGCGTGCGAAAACCGTGCAGGACATATCGGCACCTCTCAACCACTCAAGATTCGCCAACCAAATCACGGCAAGGATAGTACTCAAACAGAGCAAGTCATTTATTATCGTACCAAAAGGAAACTCTCTAAAAAGAGGAAAGAGAGATAAAAAGGGAAAGAGGCAAAATACATCAGGCCTCGGGCCCACTTTGACGCTCGAGACCGGCGGAAGGAGACGCGTCACCCCCGGCACCTTCGGTGATGGCCGGCTCGGACACTGACCTCGCCTGTGCGAGAACTGTCTCAGTCGTGAGCCCTCCCGACACGCCCGGAGCTGGTGACCCCGACGGAGGCGACCCCTCCGAATCTTCCCCGACCGACGAAGAAGAGCTGGAAACCGAATCATCCAAGTCATAACACTGGCCAAAGGGGAACTCGACCGCGGAGTTTTGTTCATTGGCGCAGTCTACCGCCCGGCGATAGCCCTGCTTGAACCCCTTTCGAGCACCTCGGCGTAGCGCTACCTCATAGTAAGGTAGGGCGGCTTCCAATAGGTCGGCCGAGTAAGCATCCGAGCTCCTGTAACGCTCGATTGCATCCGCCTCGATCTGTCCCACCCTTCCGACGAGCTCGACCCGAGCCCGCTCCGCCTCGGCCGCACGTTCCTCTGCCCGGGCCCGGTCCACCTCAGCCTCAGCTCGGAGACGCTCCGCCATCTCCGCCCGATCTAGCAGCTCGGCGCGCTTGAGCTCCCAGCGATTGTCCAGCTCGAGGCGACGCAGACGCTCCTCCTCCAAGGATCGGCTTGCCCTCTCAAGAGACTCTCGAGTCTTGGCGAGCTGTTCGGTCAGCAACCCGGCTTCCAGTCGGCTCGCCCGCGCCAGCTCTCGGAACGCGGAGAACTCCTTCCGGAGCCCCTCATGCTCCCCCTTAAGTCGGGCCAGCTTCCTCTCGCATCCCCCGAGGGTCCGGGCAAGGTTCGACCGCTCCGCCTCCGTCCGTGCGTGCGCCTCCGCCATCAAAGCCGCCGACCGAGCTATGACCAGGCCGCCCTCCATCAGAACATCGAGGAGCCCGAGGGGGGTACTACGCCTTTCTCCCCCCTTCATCCTCGCGACAATCGATCGGTAGACCCGATACAGGTCGCCCGTAATGCCGAGCCTTTCCAAGGGCTCCGGCAAAGGAGACCGCTCCGCCCGGGGCACTCCACCAGAGGGCTCTGCTCGAGCAACGGGACCGGCCACCTCGCGCGCCACGGTCGGTTGGGGTTGCGACGCCTCCCTGGGCGAACCCTCAACCTCGACCGGTGCCGCGGGACCAACCGCACCGGGAGCTCCAAGAACCTGGGGCTGCAACGCCCTCGCGGGCGAACCCCCAGCCCCGCCTGTCTCGGCCCGCGCCTCGGCGACCGGGATGTCACCGCCTCCGGCCGACCCCCGGCCCTCGGTGTCAGCTACTTCAGCATCGGCCCCCTCTACCCCCGTGGGGGGGAGAGCCGACCTATCGCCGTCCTACGAAGGGCCCCCGGTCTCCTCGGCCCCCTCTCGCCTGGCAGATGGGGGAGCTGGCCCCGAGGGGTCGGCCCCATCTTGCCCCCGAGAGGGGAGCGCCTCCGAGCCAGAGTCGCCCCCGGCGGTAGGAGGGAGACCTACCTTCTTGGCCCGTTTCTTGGCCTTCGCGGCCTCCCGCAACTTTCCTGCCATGGGATCCTTGCGCTTTGTGCCAGCTGGCCGTGAAGACCCCCCGGAGGCCACCCCCTTGCCTCTATCCCGGGCTTGGGCGCGACCCACAGGAGCCTCCGGCTCGTCGGCCGCCGAGTCATCTTCTCCCAGATCGATGACCTCAGCAGTTTCCTCCAGAGGTTCCCGCCTCACGTCTACAGCAAAGAAAGAAGACCCGGTCAGGAGAAGAAAAGTAACTACCACCCCAGGGGAACAACCTAGAGGGCGGTACCTGTCGACTTCAACCGCGTAAGCAGACACCGTTCGATATTCTACGGCGTCACCAGCTCCTCGGTCGATTGGCGGTTATCCAGCAGATGGGCGGCCTGCCGCTCCACGTGGGGAGGGAACTCCTCCTGGCGAGGAGGAATGTTCGGATGGAAATTGGGCGAGATCCGGCATCTCCAAAACTCATCCGTCGCCTCCGCCTTCACCCAGAAGAATTGGGTTTTCAACCCCTTATGCGAAGAGTCCTTCGCCGCGAGGGAGATGCAACTCATGTTCCTCCTCGCCTGGATAAAGTAGAAGCCCTTCCCCGCCGACGGGTGCGCCTTCAACTCGAAAAAATAATGAAAGAGGTCCAAGGAAGGAAAAATTTAGTGCTGACGACAGAGGATCCGAAAGGCGGAAAGGAGGAGGTACGAGTTGGCCACCAACTGAATGGGCGCCAATCGGAAAAATTCGAGAATCTGGAGTACAAGGGGCTCGAAGGGAAGGCGGAACCCGCTTTTCCAAGCCAGAAGGAATGTGCAAATGTGCCCCGTTCGGTCGTCCAGACTCGTCTCGTACGGGGCGGCGGCAGCAAAGCTATACCTGAGAGGCAAACGAAAGCGATGCTCCAGCTTCCTCACCTCGGCCTCCCCCAACTCACTACGGTTGGGGACGGGCTCCTGCCTCACCTGCCCGATTTCCAGAGGTGAACCAGCCATCGAGCCGGAAGATGATCCCTCGTACGAGCTCGAGGACTCCGGGGGGGAAGGAAGTTATCGGACCGCCTCCGCGGTTATCCTCGCCAACTCCTCGAATGCCGTCGCAAGACTTCGCGCCTCCACTATGCCTTCACGGTGCATCAAGGAGCCCCAAAAGCTAAGAGACTAAGGAAAGCCCGAAACCCTGGAAGCCTAGAACGACGAACAACGCCCAACGCCTATAAAACCCTGGAGGGAGGCGGCGCGTCGTTCCGTGCTCCGAGAAAAGGGGGGCCCCTTCGTTTCAAATCCGTCAGGATCATCATTACGGGCCCCGGCGACCACTACACGTGGCTTCATAAACGCCAACAGAATTCCACCCACCTGAGCCACGCCGGTCCAAAGCCTCAAAAACTACTCAACCGAGCCTCCATGGCTCGGGAGTAGGAGGGGGACAAGTGGAGAGGGGAATTTCTGTAGCCCACCCAAAGAGCAGCCCAACAAGACCCAACAGGGTCCAACGAGGCAAGCTCACCCGAGTGATAGCCCACAGGGCCCACTCAGGAAAGGAAAGCCCAATGAACAAACACTCGAGGAACCAACTCTCCCCGGCGGCCCCTAGGCTCGGAGGGCCCGAGTGATGGTCAGGTCACAAGGAGGGTCCGGTCTAAGCCGTCTCCCCGCTCGGGAGAGACAGGCGCCAGTCGACCTATCCGACCCCCCCTTTTTCCGAGCTATGCTCATCGCCCGGACAGGGCTGGCGTTTCAGTAGCTCGGCCGGACCAGACACTAGCCGTTCATGCTGCCGTTAAGAGTCCCCAACGGACAGGGGAATCAAGAAGCCGCCGGGCTTCAAGGCGATAACGTCCCCACGATAAAGGCCATGAAAGCCCACGTTGAGGACGTAACTCCCGCCGGAGACCCCTCAACTTACAGGACTCTTGAAGGCTGTATACTACTTAAGCCAGGGCTACCCTCCGGTAAGAAGAAGAAGGAAAAACTCATGAGCAACCCGCTTCACCCCCCTGTTTGGTGGAGAGGAGTCTCGCGCACCAGCTTTCCTCCTCCCCTCATTACTTCCACCACAGCTCTACTGACTTAGCCATCGGAGGGTTTTGCCCCAGGGAGATCCCCTGGGCCCTCTGATACGTTTTCCTGTCTTGCAGTTTCATCTTCTGGTGATCCACGGCCCGCTCAGGACGCAGCGCGAGATTTCACCTCTTCAGCGCCTTCTCGGAAGGGCGCCAATTCCATTGTACGAAATAGAAAGAAAAGGGCTGGAAATATGAATCAGCGGCTATTCAAGAAGACGCCAAATCTTTTGTACCAAAAATAAAGAAAATATTAAAATAAACAAATAAATAAATAGTGGTTGGGTCCTCGACGCCAATTTGAAATACCGCCCGTTTAGAAAGATGCCATTTTTTGGAATAGCGACCACTATAATGGACGCCATTTAAAGACAGAAGTCAAAGTGAAATCGGACAGTTCTAAACAAAATTATCTTCCCATATTGAGTGCTAGAATGACTCTTTTGATGAGAGAAAGTTAGATTCAAGCTTAATCTCCAAGGCCCTGGATGATTGGAATTCCATGTGCATTATAAAAAGCCGCACGTGAGAACCGAACAGGGATCTTTGCCCTTTTTCTTCCCTTTCTGCTTCTCTTCTTATCTTACTCATTTTATCAAAGTTCTTAGTTTTTTAAAGTTCTACAATTTCTTCTTCCTCCTCTTTAGCTAATTATACTTTGTTTTTGAGTTCTTCTTTAGTTTTCAAAGTTCAATTTTCACATTTTACTATTCATATGTGTCTCCCTCTATTCTTCTCACATTTTCTCCCTCTTCTGTTCTTTATCTCCCTTTGCTGCTTTCACCAAAGTTTTTCCTCTCTTCGTGCTCTTCAACTTCTTATTCTTCCACATCTACTAATTCTCCTTAGTTTCAAAGTTATTTCAGCCTTTTATCACGTTCTATTTTTATTATTTTCACTATTTACTCTCCCGTAATCTCTCTTCCTCTTCTCTGTTCACCTTTATTTCAAAACAGCACACACACACATTTTAATTGATTTAAATCTTCTCCTTTTCCCCTCTTCTTCCATCTTCCTCTTCTTCTATATTCTTCTAAATTCCCTTTTGGCGGATCTTCTTCTTCGGTGCTCACAAGGCGGCGTGGGCGATCTCTTCAAAGGCTCGGCAAGGATTGGGCGGCACTACTCTTCCACTCTCCTGGCTCCTTTCTTCCCTTTTTCTTTTACTTTCATACAAGTTGTAATTTTCATTTTCATAACATTGTAATCTTTCCTTTCTAGCAATAAAAGTCAATTTTTGCAATTGTTCTTTTCTCTCTTTCTCTCTTTCTCTCTTTACTTCTTCCAATTTTCTCTTCTTCAACCCTCTAATATTCTTTAGATAGATTTAATTTCATTCATGTAATCTTAAGTTTTATTTTCCAAAAATTCACTCAAAACTTGGCTTTTAAAAATACAAGGGTTTTCCAACTTGCTTAAAAATGAAAATATTCCTCCGTGTGGGATCGACCCGTATTCATCACTCTACTTTGATTTAAAATCATTTTAGTGAGTGAGTGCGGTTAAATATTTTAAAATTGAGCATGGCATTATTTTTCAACGACTAGTGTCCGTGCCATCAATTTTTAGCGTCGTTGCCAGGGAGGAAATAATTTTTGATAATTAGATATTCTTGTATTTGATGTGTATATGTTTATACTAACTTTTTTGTTTTTATTTTACTGGAAAAAGAAGAAAAAATAGAAAACAGAAAATCAAAAAAAAAGAACATAAATTCCGGACTTGAAAACTTCATAAAATCAACTGTTACGGAAAGTGTCACTGAAAGGGGTTGAATCTGTCACCAAAGGAAGCAAAAAAGTTGAAAATCTGGAAATCCTGTAAATTTAAGCGTCGCCAAAGGTTAGTAAGCGTAGAAAAAGGTTCTGTTTTGATAAATTCTTAAAAATCTCAAAAAAAATCAGTAAAAATTCTGAAAAATCGAAAAAAAATCATAAAACCAAGAACCTCAAAAAACATGATTTTAAGCCTTATTTTTAAGTAGATTTACACGTTGTTTGGTATTTTTAGTTGCTAGTTTCCTCATATCTATCCCTCTTTGAAAAAAAATCTAAAAATAGAAATCTTAAAAAAAATCATTGTCATTATATCATGCTTTCATGTTAGTTGCATCATGTATTGTTGCATTTAGTTAATTCTGTGTTCATCACTTGCATCATTTGAAAAAGAAAAAAATCATTCAATTCTTCTCTTTCTCCCTTCTTAAGGGCAATTAGGCACACCCCTCTTGGAATTGGAAGGACCCTCCAATTGAGCATTCTGTCTCACTAGACTGGAATCTCCTTTTCCAAGACCTCCATATGTCCCCGCACACGTGGACAGGTTGTACCACAAAGTACCACGGAGTTAGTTTACCCTTAGCAGTTTGAAAAAAAAATAAAAAAACCATCATTTTGCATGCATCATTCATATAGTTGTTGATTTATTGCTTGCATTACTTTGAAAAAGAAAAAATATAAAAATAAAAATATAAAAATAAGCAACACATATCCTTTGGGTCCTATTGCAATGTATGCACGGTAGAAGATCCCTACACCCACACTTGCTAGGGCCCATTAGTGAAATAGAGAGGTTAGTGCATCTTAGAAATCATCATCAACCTAACCTCATGGCTGACCATAATCAACAAGAAGCTCCCAAGCAAATGAAAGATTATTTCATGCCAAATCAATATCAACCATCCTTCTATGTGCATGCACCACAAAATCAAGCATTTCAATATGAGATTAAATCCAGCACCATTCAGATGTTGCCATCCTTCTACGGCAATACTAATGAAGATCCATGCAAATATCTTGATGAATTCCTCAAGATTTGTTCCACAGTCAAAATCCAGAACTTCTCTGATGATGCTCTTAGATTGACTCTCTTCCCATTCTCTCTCAAGGACAAAGCTAAATATTGGTTAGGCGCCTTGGGTAGACCCATAGAAAGTTGGGCTAGAATGTAAAAAGAAATATTGAAGAAATTTTATCCCATTGGGTGAACCAATACAATGAGGAGAGCTATTATTGGATTCACTCAAAACCCTGGAGAACAGATCTATGAAGCTTGGGATATATTGAAGGAATTATTAAGGAAATGTTCACACCATGGTTTATCAAGATGGTAAATAGTTCAGGCATTTTATGAGGGATTAACTGATAATTACCGACAAATGGTGGATGCATCATGCGGGGGAGCCTTTATGAGCAAAAGTGAGGATGAGGCATATGATTTGTTGGAAATGCTAAGCGAGAATTCTATTAGTCATGCCTCGCTCTCATCTTATGAAAGAATGATTGGGCCATCTAAGAGGGCAGGGCTTTGTGAAATTAAGAATCAAGGAGAGTCTGAGAATAGGATGGATATTAATGCCCTTACACAAAAATTGAATAAAATGGACATGTTGGTGCAAAAGATGGAGAAGGTCAATTTGGTAGCTCAGAAGTTAGATCAGTTGCTATCTATGAATAGACATGAACCTTCTTTCTCTTCTACCCCTCAATCTCAACCATTCTCAGATTCTCATCATCAAGAAATTTGTGATCTTTGCTCGAGCCCAAATCATGTTCTTACCGATTGCCCCACAGCGGCCCAGCTTCCCCCATTCATCCAAGAACATATTTTCACTGCTCAGGACGTCTCCAAGTCTGCCTACGATCTTTATTCTAATACTTACAATCCAGGCTAGAGAAATCACCCCAATTTTTCTTGGAGAAATCAGCAAGGACCATCCCCTTCGTCTAATCCCTTACATTAACCAATCCAAAGACAACCCTTCCAAGTTACAGCTCAGTCTCCACCAAACTTTTCTTATGCACCCTTTCAACAACATCAACAATCTCAACCTCCTTTGCATCATTCTCAGGCCCCGTATCATCAAGCTCAGTCATTTCAGGGACAGTATCATCAGCATAACCGTTTCAATCAAGCTCAAGTTCCTTTCCAACCTTCTCCTCAGCCTCCTCAGCTCAACTTCGATGAAAATTTTGACCAACTCCAACAACTTATTCTTTATCAGAACCAATCCATTACTAAGTTAGAAGGTCAAATAGGGTAATTAGTCACAAACAGTATGAGGAGAGAGGTAGGTCAGCTTCCTAGCCAACCAGTGGCTAACCCCAAGAATCAACTTCCAGGCTTTCCTCAAAGAGCTCCTCTTCCTCCTCAACCGAATCAACCTTAGCCTCCCCCTCCTGTAGGTCCCCAATATGAGAACGCTAAAGCTATATCTACTCTTAGGAGCGGGAAGATTTTAGATGATCCTTATAAGGCTAGGGGAGTTGGTAGTAGCTCGGCCCAAGAGGCCCAAGATGAGAGTGATAGTGAGGAGGAGGAGCCCACGATTGTTAAAGAAAAGAAGAAGCCAGAAGGTGAGGGGCAGAAAAAGGAGCTTGATAAAGGAAAAACTAAGATTAATGAGAAACCCCAAGAATACATGCCAAAGGTCCCCTTCCCTGATGCGCTATGGTCAAAAGCCAACAAAAAGCAGCCGGTTTAGCAAGAAGAATTGCTGGAATTATTTAAACAAGTGAATATCAATATTCCACTTTTGGATGCAATCAAGCATGTGCCGGCATATGTGAAATTTCTAAAGGAGCTATGTACACCGAAGAGGGAACCAAAGGCGATAACTCAGAAGATCCGCTTATCTGAGGACATAAGAGTGTTGTCTTAATGAATCATTTGCCTAAGAAATTGAAGGATCCCGGAGCTCCATTAATCTCATGTGACATAGGTGGAGTAACTTTTGATCGAGCATTACTGGATTTAGGAGCCAGTGTTAATCTATTACCCACCTTAATTTATGAGCAGTTTGATTTGGGAGAGCTAAAGCCAACATCAATAACCCTTCAATTAGCGGATCGATCAGTGAAAACACCAAGGGGTTTATTGGAGGATGTTATTGTTAAAGTTCATGAATGTTACTTTCCTGTGGATATCTTAATCTTGGATATGGCCTCATCTCAGGAATTAAAATACACACCAATTATTTTGGGACGTCCTTTTCTTGCTACAGCTAAGGCCAACATCAATTATGCCACAGGAATGATGACATCTCTTTTGGAGGAGAGAGTTTCTTTGAATATTTTTAAGGCATCATAGTACCCGGACCAAGAGGAGGAATGTAATGTAATTGATATATATGAGGATTTGATCGATAGAAGTCCGGAAGATGTTAAGGACAGCTTAGAAGAGGGTAGCGTGCTTCAGGATTCTTCTCTCTCTTTTGTTGTGTCTCCTGAATTGATGATGTCTGGAGAAAAATTCTCTAACTCCTCTGGACATAATTTCTGTTAAGAATCTGTGTGTTTTGAATGATTGGCATCATTTTAGTTAATTGTGTTGACTTTACTGTTGTCTTTATGTTGACTCCTATAGCACTTCCTATTTTGATGAACTCGCTTTACTCAGATTGATTGGTAAGACATTTAGGCATTTGGTAGTTAAAGCACTCTGCAAACAAGGTGTAACATGTTTTGTATGGAAGTGGTCATGCATTTGGTCGATGCTAGTCGAAGCACATTACGTAAGACGTCGGTGCATGTTTAGTTTTCATGCACACAATGTCTGTGCACATATCACTAGAGTCGGTGCTAGTTGCATCTTCAGCAGACCGAAGGTCGGTGCATATATCATGCTGCGAGACCAAGTCAGTGCAAGTTTGCCTTAGTCAGTCATTGAGGTCGGTGCACATTTGTGCTTCTCATCATCAGCGTCGATGCACATTTGGTGATAGCCTGGTTAGGGTCGATGCATATTCTATCTTGTGCAAATGAAGTCGGTGCATGTTTTGCATTGGTCCAATATGAGCCGTTGCACATTTAGTGTTAGTCCAGTTAGCGTCGGTGCACATCTTGTGTAAGCCATGCTAGAGTCGGTGCAGGATCTACCTAAGCAGCATTGAGGTCGATGTACTTTTACCCTATACATGTTATAAGGTCTGTGCATGCTCAGGTCTATGCACAACATAAGTCTGTGTATGAGGACTGACTGCCATGGGAAGTCCGAGTACTTTTGCTAGCCATAGCTGCTAAGGTCTGTGCATAACTTCGTATATGCATATCAATGTCTGTGCATACTATCTTATGTGCACGACAAGGTCTGTGCATCTTGTTGTTTTTAACTATACCTTGACTATGACTTATGATCACATAGTGTTAGACAAACTGCTTTCTTTTTGCAGGGACTTAATTAAAACGAAGAAAGGCACTTTTTTGTCTCCTACTCGTAAAAGATAAGTTGGACACACGATCCAAGACATTCCTTTACTAGAGAGCTTGACATGTGGAAAGAAGGAATCAGATCTAGATTGAAAATTGAGTGGGAAATGTGGCGACCACGTGCCCATCTCCTGGAGGAGATAAAAGGAGGGATCGATCGCTGAGTTGTTAAGGATGATGGTGTAGAAGAGAAAAAGTGTGAGCATCTAGCGAAAACTGAAAGAGAGAATAGAGAAGATTCATGTGTGATGCTAATCAGTTCGAAGGAGAAAGAATAGAATTGAGGAAGAGCAGTGCGTTAGAGTTCAGTGAGTGAGTGTGTTTTATGTTCCTGGTTCAAAACTAGAACCAATCTGCTCAATTTAGAGCTACATTCGCTCAGTTTAGAGCTACATCCTCTTGTCTTCTTAGTTTTCCTCATTTGTTTTTACAAATCTTTGTTTGCTCAAGCTGTGTGTCAGCGGTAGGCTAAGCTGTATTACCCAGCAGCAGAGGAAGAATCCTCTGGTCGGCTTAAGCTGTAAGGATCAGCGTCTGTAGGGAATTTGTTCCTCAAAGCTGTGGATCAGCGGTAGCAAGCTGTAAAGCTCAGCAGTGAAGCCTTACTCATTTGAGTAAGGGGTGGACGTAGATCTTTGAAGGAGATTGAACCACCTAAAATATCTTGTGTTCGTGGTTACAATTGTTTGTGTGATTGTTGCATTACTATCTGCTGATTGATATTGATTTCTGAGTTGATATATTTGTGATCACCTTAGCTATTGAGATTTGATAAATTTTGTATTCTGCTTCTATCAACTAATCTCGGTAATTTTTAAGGGGTAAGATCTATTCACCCCCCTCTTGATCTCCTACATCTTTTGCACCCTACTCTAGGGTAGAGTCACTTCATGCATTACAGTCCGAACATGTCCTACCATCTCTTGAACTCAAAGCTCTCCCGGACTCTTTAAAATATGCTTATTTGGGTCCCGATCAGACCTTTTATGTTATCAATACTTCCAACCTTACTTCTGCTCAAGAATCTCAACTATTAGATGTTCTAAAGGAGCATAGGGGGGCAATAGGCTGGTCAGTGGCGGACTTAAAAGGAATTAGTCCGGATGTTTACATGCACTACATTTATTTAGAGGATAATGCAAGCCGAGCAGGGAGATGCAGCACAGATTAAATCCAAACATGAAAGAGGTGGTGAAGAAAGAAGTAGTGAAGTGGCTGGATGCCGAGATCATTTATCCCATTTCAAATAGCAAGTGGGTCAGTCCGACACAGGTAGCTCCAAAGAAGTCTGCGCTGACGGTGATCAAAATGAGAAAGGAAAAGAGGTGCCCACGAGACTACAAACTGGGTGGAGAGTTTGCATAGATTACAGGAAATTGAATTATATGACGAAGAAAGACCATTTTCCTCTCCCCTTTGTAAATCAGATTTTGGAAAGACCGGCAGGACAAAAATATTTTTGCTTTTTGGATGGATATTCTGGATATAATCAAGTTGCTATTTACCCGGACGATCAAGAGAAAACCACCTTTACGTGTCCTTATGGCACGTTTGCATTTAGAAGAATGCCATTCGGGCTTTGTAATGCCCCTGCTACTTTTCAACGATGTATGATGATAATATTTTATGAAATGGTGGGAGAATTTTTAGAGGTTTTTATAGATGATTTTTCTATATTTGGTGATTCGTTTGAAGGGTGTTTGTAGAATTTGCAAAAGGTGCTAGCAAGATGCATTGAATCTAATCTAGTGCTTAGCTGGGAGAAGAGTCACTTCATGGTTAGAGAAGGTATCATGCTAGGCCATATTGTTTCAGAGAGGGGGATAGAAGTAGATAAGGCTAAGGTTGACTTGATCCCCAATTTCCCTCCCTCTACGTCTATTAAGCAAATTCGATCTTTTCTCGGCCATGCGGGATTTTATCGTCGATTCATTCAAACCTTCTCTACCATTGCTCGTCCTCTCACTCAGCTTCTGGCTAAAGACACTCCTTTCCAATTGAATGATTCTGGCTTAGAGGCATTCCATTCTCTGAAAGCAGCCCTCACTCAAGCCCCGATTCTGCAGTCTCCTGATTCGTCGCTGCCCTTTGAAATAATGTGCGATACCTCAGATTATGCCATAGGAGCTGTCTTGGGTCAAAGAATTGATAAGAAACCCATGGTGATTTACTATGTAAGCTGCACCCTTGCTGACGCTCAGATGAATTACACCACCACGGAGAAAGAATTGTTAGCTGTTATTTTTGCCCTGGAGACATTCCACTCATATCTTTTCGGGGTGAAGGTTATTGTCTATTCCGATCATGCGGCTCTTAAATATTTACTTTCCAATAAGGATGCTAAACCCCGTCTTATTCGCTGGATTCTCTTGCTACAAGAATTTGATCTTGAAATCAAAGACAAGAAGGGGTTAAAAAATGTTGTTGTTGACCATCTGTCTCGCATTGTCATACCTACTAGTGCTCCCATGAATGACTCCTTTCCTGACGAGCATCTCCTTGCCATTTCTTTTTCCACAACCCCATGGTATGCGCACATAGTCTACTATCTGGCTGCAGGTCAAATTCCGGGTGGGTGGACAAAGCACGAGAAGGATCACTTCTTTTCAAAAGTCAAGCATTATTTTTGGGAGGACCTGGAGCTGTTTCATATGGGTCCTGATCACATCATCAGGAGATGTGTCCCTGAAGAGGAGCAACAATCTGTGCTGAATTTTTGTCACACCCTTGCATGTGGGGGACACTTCTTAGGTAAGAAAACTACGGCTAAGGTTTTACAGAGCGGATTTTACTGGCCCACGTTATTTAAGGATGCATATGACTTTGCTAAAACATGTTTAAGGTGCCAAGTTGTGGGCAATAATTCGAAAAGAGATATGATGTTGCTAAATCCCATTCTAGTCGTAGAAATTTTTGATGTTTGGGGTATAGATTTCATGGGACCGTTTCCACCATCTTTTGGGAATGAATATATCTTGGTGGAGGTCGACTATGTCTCAAAGTGGATTGAAACAATAGCCACGAGGACCAATGATCATAAAATTGTGATGAAGTTTGTGAAGAAAAATATTTTCTCTACATTTGGCTATCTTAGGGCTATAATAAGTGATGGGGGTTCTCATTTCACACATTCTCAATTCTGAGCTTTACTCTGAAAATATGGTATCACTCATAACTCACCACCCCCTATCATTCCCAAACTAGTGGTCAGGTAGAGGTATCCAATAGGGAGATCAAGAACATTTTGCATAAAATAGTTAGGCCTGATAGGAAAGACTGGTCTGATAGATTAGATGATGCATTGTGGGCCTATAGGACTGCATTTAAGACTCCCATTGGTATGTCACCTTATCGTCTCATCTTTGAAAAAGCCTACCACCTCCCTGTAGAATTAGAGCATAGAGCATATTGGGCCATTAAACAAGTTAACTTTGATCGCATTTAGGCTGGGTCCCAAAAAGCTCTACAAATAAATGAACTGAAGGAACTGCGTAACGAAGCCTATGAGAACTCAAAGATTTATAAATCCAAAGCCAAAGCTTTTCACGATAAACACATTCACAGAAAAACTTTTCATGCTAATCAAAAGGTTTGGCTTTTCAATTCAAGGCTGCGCTTGTTCCTAGGTAAATTGAAATCCAGATGGGATGGACCGTTTGTTGTTATCAAGACATTTGACCATGGAGCTGTTAAAATTTTGAATCCCCAAAATGGTCATATTTTCACTATTAACCGTCAAAGGCTTAAACCTTACTTGGAAAATGAATAGTTGTTGCCAAAAGAATTCATTGCCTTGTGTGATCTGGAATAAATATTCTTGAGCTTTCATGCGTCTAGCTGAAGATGGAAAACTTAGCGCTTCTTGGAGGTAACCCAATATTTTTGTTATTTGATGTTTTATTTTTAGTGTGTTTTTCAGTAGACAGGTCGAGTCCAGGAGATGAAGCTGTCACCGTCTATATCAATGATGGAGTTTTACCACGCATATCAGGTTGTCTCTTTCCTACTCAGTAATATTTATTGCTACATTGTTCTATTATTTCTATTGCTTACATATGCCATTGAGGACACTGTCATTCAAGTTGGGGGGGAGAGAAAAATGAATATAAAATAACCTGACAGGAGTTTTTGCATGATGTCCTGCATTGATCATTTTGTCCTGCATTTTGCATAAAAGTGAAAAAAAATTCCCCAATTGAGTTTCATGATTCATGTTTGAATTGAAAGTGATTCTAGAATAGGAAAAGGTAAGAAAAATGATGATGGAAAATTTATTTGATCTAACCATAGAAAACTGATTTAAGAATCTCTTTAAAGATCCTTAGCACTTCAAAAGAAAAAAAATCACTTTGCACGCTAATGAAATAAACTAGACAAGCCTTCTGTTATTTTGGAGTGGTGTCGGATACTCTGCATTTCTTGGCGATGAGATCTTTTTGATAAAGCTATCTGCCAAAGTTATCCATCAAATAAGTGCAAAAGCACATTGTTGAAAAAAAAGACACCATGAAAAATGCCCATGATCTTAGTAACCGGGCCTGCTTCTCCTAAGATAAGAGTTGATGTTCGCGTTAAACAGTGAAGGGTTGTGCAGCATCATGTGTGTAAAGAAAGAAAAAAAATGTGAAGAAAAGAGGTAAACAAAAAGCTACGATACTCAATGCTCGGATCTAGGAGGTGCAGAGATTGAAGGATACCTATCTAGAATGACAAATGAGGGATGTAATTGTCTTCGTTGTGGATTTAATATTACACTTGCACAAGTGCTACTAAACTTTAGATTGTATTCTTAGTCATGTCCCTTAATTTTCAACATAAGGCTAGTGTACATTAATACTTCCGGATTCCTAATCTTTGGTTGATTCTATGAAGGAGAATCTGGATATGAAGGTAAGAACTTTGTAAACTCTTGTGGGTCCTAAATTTTAATTTATTTACATTGCTAAGAGACTAGTAATGAGTAAGTTGGGGGTGTGATGAGTATCATATTTCATACCATAATGTGCATCACATACATGACTTTTGAGCACTTAATGAGCATAGTTGTGCACTAAAATGATTAAACCTCATTCTCACAATCAATTTGAGTCTGCATGCAATTAACCATTGCTAAGGGACTAGTAATGAGTAAGTTGGGGGTGTGATGAGTATCATATTTCATACCATAATGTGCATCACATACATCACTTTTGAGCACTTAATGAGCATAGTTGTGCACTAAAATGATTAAACCTCATTCTCACAATCAATTTGAGTCTGCATGCAATTAACCATCATTTTGAGTCAAAATGACAATATGAGATGTAGTCAAGAAATTGCATAACTATCACAATGCATTTTGGGATTAAGAACAGTGATTATTTGAATTTTATGAAATTGTAGAAATTAGCATCCAAAGATTGGACGCCATTTCTTTGAAGACACAAGAATTAACGGCCAGTGCTTTGACGCCATTTAAATATAGCGCCTGCTCGAAAGGGTGCCATTCCAGGAATTAGAGGCTAGCATGTGGTCGCCAATTGAAAGCAATTTAAGGAAAAAAGAATCAGCGCCTTCTCGGAAGGGCGCCAATTCCATTGTACGAAATAGAAAGAAAAGGGCTAGAAATATGGAAATATGAATCAGCGGCCGTTCGAGAAGACGTCAAATCTTTTGTACGAAAAACAAGGAAAATATTAAAATAAAGAAATAAAAAAATGTGGCTGAGTCCTGGACGCCAATTTGAAATAGCACCCATTTAGAAAGATGTCATTTTTGGGAATAGCGACCACTACAATGGACGCCATTTAAAGACAGAAGCCAGAGTAGAATCGGGCAGCTCTAAACAAAGTTATCTTCCCATATTGAGCGCTAGAAGGACTCTTTTGATGAGGGAAAGTCGGATTCAAGCTTAATCTCCAAGGCCCTGTACGATTGGAATTCCCTGTGCATTATAAAAAGCCGCTCGTGAGAACTGAACGGGGATCTTCGCCCTTTCTACTCCTCTTCTCATCTTGCTCCTTTTATCAAAGTTCTTCATTTTTTAAAGTTCTACAATTTCTTCTTCTTCCCCTTTAGTTAGTTCTACTTCGTTTTCAAGTTCTCCTTTAGTTTTTAAAGTTCGGTTTTTGCATTTTACTGTTCATCCACGTCTCCCTATGTTCTTCTCACCTTTTCTCCCTCTTCTGTTCTTTATCTCCCTCTTCTCCTTTCACCAAAGTTTTTCCTCTCTTCATGCTCTTCAACTTCTTCTTCTCCCACGTCTTCTAATTCTCCTTAGTTTCAAAGTTATTTCAGCCTTTTATCACATTTTATTTTTATTGTTTTCATTATTTACTATTTTCTTTTCTCTCCCGTAATCTCTCTTCTTCTTCTCTGTTCACTTTTATTTCAAAACAGCACACACACACACGTTTTAATTGATTTTAATCTTTTCCTTTTCCCCTCTTCTTCCATCTTCCTCTTCTTCTATATTCTTCTAAATTCCTTTTTGGCGGATCTTCTTCTTCGGTGCTAACAAGGCGGCGTTCATCTCGAAGACGGGGTGATCTCTTCAAAGGCTCGGTGAGGATTGGGCGACGCTACTCTTCCACTCTCCTGGCTCCTTTCTCCCCTTTTTCTTTTACTTTCATGCAAGTTGTAATTTTCATTTTCATAACATTGTAATCTTTCCTTTCTAGCAATAAAAGTCAATTTTTGCAATTATTCTTTTCTCTCTTTCTCTCTCTACTTATTCCAATTTTCTCTTCTTCAACCCTCTAATATTCTTTAGATAGATTTAATTTCATTCATACAATCTTAAGTTTTATTTTCCAAAAACTCACTCAAAACTTGGCTTTTAAAAATACAAGGGTTTTCCAACTTGCTTAAAAACGAAAATATTCATCCTCGTGGGATCGTCCCGTATTCATCACTCTACTTTGATTTAAAATCTTTTTAGTGAGTGAGTGCGGTTAAATATTTTGAAATTGAGCACGGCATTATTTTTCAACGACTAGTGTTTGTGCCATCAACCGCTCCCACCACCTTCTACTGGTATGTTTATTTAAATTCTTAGGTAAACGAGTAGTCATTATGTACTTTATTTTGCTCATGATATTTCATGTTTACAGGTCCGAGTGCCTCCGCACTAGTTACATAGAGTACACGGCCCCCACCACATTTTATCGATATGTTTATTTAAATTCTTAGGTAAACGAGTAGTCATTGTGTACTTTATTTTCCTCACGATATTTCATGTTTATAGGTCCGAGTGCCTCCCCACTAGTTACACAGAGTACACCGCCCCCACCACGTTTTACTGGTATGTTTATTTAAATTCTTAGGTAAATGAGTAGTCATTATGTACTTTATTTTGCTCACAGTATTTCATGTTTACAGGTCCAAGTGCCTCCGCACCAGTTACACAGAGTACACTGTCTGATGTGACACGGCCTCGGACTTAGGCAAACAAGCACAATTAAGCATTCAAATGGGCCTTAAGGGCCACCGCTCTCCCGTCGCACTCTATACCCGGAGTGACTTGGCGATGCCAAGTGTGAGGTATGGGAAAGGGCCCTTGCTGGTAGAGGGCCAGCAAGGCCAAGGTTTGACTCCCAAGGTTTAGATGCCCAATTCAATTGGGGCCGACAAAGTGCACAAGGGCACCGGTTCACACTATCCCACGGTGATCACTCTTAAGTCATGGACTTGAGGATCGGGCGCTCCCTCGTAAATTCAGCAGCGCATGAAGTAAATATTGAAAGAGCAACACTAATGAGCTAGGATGAGGCACTTACTCGACCGGTTTGAAGAAACCGGTCCCGGTCGGAGACGAGGGCGAGCGGGGAGGCGGTGGTTCCCCACACGCCGCGGCGGTGAAGCTTGACCTGCTCAAACCATGTACAAAACTACGCCTCTCGCAGGAGGGAGATCTTGGGGTGGGGGTTAATGTGAATACAACAATACTACCTCCCGTAGGGAGGGGCCTTCAGCCGGCCAAGCGGGGTGGGGAAAGTAAGGTAAAGAACGACGATTAAGCGAGGTTGCCGAATCTGCCGGTTGTCTACGAACAGGGACAGTGTGTTGGTGTGGTTGCTGTAGATCCTTCTCACGAATTTTTCCGATGGCGAGACCGGCGGCAAAAGCTTCGTAACAGGGACAGGAACGCTTCAGATTTTCTTCAATTTCTTATGAGACCGTTGTTGATTGGGGCAGAGGTTGGAACAGGACATCAGGTTTTCTGACTCGCATTTGCAGACTTCTGGCAGCAGGTTGCATAGGACGCCACGCACCCTCCCGAACTCTGATCAGCACGAAACTGGTGGCGACGTCTTCATGGTCGAAGTAGCTTTCAGCCAGAGGTGACGGGGCTGCAATCAGAGGTCGAGGGCAGTCGGTGTACCCTAAAGAGTGGGCACTGGTTGGAGCAGACTGTAGGAGACAAGACTGGAGAGCTCGGGGGAGAAAATTTGTAACTCCTTCCTCCGGCAGCCGAATGAGGTTCCGTTTCTTGATCCTGAACGAAGACTGGAGGAGGAAGATATTTGTAGAAGAGCTTCGGGGCTGGTTCGTCCAAGGTTTGTCGTGGCCGAGCTTTTAGTCCGGTTCAGATCCTCAGCAGGAGCAGAACTGCGCGGTCAGGGAAGAACGGACCTCCACAGCAGCACCGATCTCCGATGGGGATGAGACCTCGATCGTTGCGAAGAGGACAGGTAGCCGCTTCCGTGGATGCCTCTTGGGTCTTCAAACTCGTCGGGAGGAAGCCATGGTCGCCACTGTAAGATGGTACACTTCTGCAGGTTGTCAGCTGAAACGGTAGGTTGAAGATGATGGGGGGGAAATGGGGTATATGGGAGAGGAAATGGGGGTGGATGAGTGTGGGGAAAGCCCGGGCTGTGAGGGGGTCTAGGATGGGGTGTTTCAAGGTGAGGGAGGGATAGAATGGGAGCTGGAAGGGGGTGTTTTCTGTGGGTGAGAGAGGAGCTACGAATTTGGGGCTTGGAGGGAGAGGGGGGAAGGTGAGGGGGAACAAGTGGGTGGAGGGAGTGTGAATTTCAAATTTGAAATGGCCTTGGAAGGTGGGTGATTATGTGGGGAAGTGGAGAGTTTGTATTGGAATGGGGTAGATTTGGTGGGAAGGTGGAGAAAGGTGTTGGAATGGGGAAGATGCCACCTAGGGACTATGGGAGTGGAGTAATGGCAACTTGGGGAAGTGGAGGGGTATTAAATGAGGTGGGTAGCTAGTGGAGGTGGTTGGGAGGGGAGGAGAGAGAAGAAAATTCGAAATTGGGGTTGGAGGAGAGAGAAAGAGGGGTGAAATAGAGAGATTAAGAGGAGAATGGGTGGGGAATCTCTCCCCTAGGGTCTCTCACCCAAAAACTAGAGGAATCACTCCAATTTGAACTCAAATGACAAGTTTAACTCATTCATTCATTCATTCATTCATTCATTCATTCATTCATTAACTTCAAATGAGGGGAGTGGGGTCCTATATATAGGCAACCCACTCTTTACACTAAGTCCCTGACAAAATAAACAACTACAAATAACCAAGGGGGGGTGGGAGTGCTAATGGGCCTAGCCCAACGAATGGGGCCCAATAGCCACATTAGACAGCATGATGATACAAGAACATAGAAAAAAAGTGCTAGACCAAGGGAAATGACTCAAATAAAATGGAAATACATCAAAATGACTCAAAGGAAAGCTACAAAATGGATAAGGGGCCTTTATAGAGTGAGGCCCAAACTCAACCAGCTCCCGAGTGTGAAGAAGTGGACCCGAGCCAAAGGGAGTCGTGGGTGATGCCTCCATCAAATCCCCTGAGCCGCGAAGAGCTCGACTCCGTCGAGTAAGGGTCCATCCGGCTAAGGTACCGCTTGAGGAGGTCCGGATCCAATCGCTGGAGGTCCTCCCAACTCACCCATGAGTCGTCCGACGGAGGCCGATCCTTCCACCTGACGAGATAGCGCTCATATACCTTGCTCCGGGTGGTAGTGATTTGCTCATCCAATATTCGTTCAATGCGATCGCGCTGAGCTCTCTTGGCTAGTGGACTCTCCTCACGGGTGGGTGCTCTCTCAAAGGAAGAAGTAGGCTCAATCTCCTCACTAGGTACCACCGTGGGGCCCTTGTATGGCACTAAGTCGGTGACATTGAATGTTGGACTTACCCCATAGTCCTCAGGGAGATCTAACCAATAAGTATTTGCATCAATGCGCCTCAAAACCTGGAAGGGACCAGTCCCACGTGGCCTCAACTTGGAGTTGGCTCCTGGGGAGAGCCTCTCCGTCCTTACCATCACAAAGTCACCCTCTTGGAACTCTAAGTGACGCCGGTGAGAGTCAGCCAACCTTTTATAAGCCTCATTTTTTATGCTAATGTGCTTGCGGATTTCCTCATGCAATTTTGTGAGTGCTGACCTTCTAGTGGTTATGGGTGGACCTGGACAACCATATATAGACCATTTATGCCATGATGCCATATGGACCTTGATGAGCCTTGGTGGGCCGGGGCAACCATATGTGGACTTATCATGTAATGTTGTCATGTAGACTTTGGTGGGTTTAGGTGGACCGGGGCAACCATATGTGAATCTATCATGCAAAGTGGTGATGCATGTCGGGGGACCCGGACATCCGTAGATGCCTTTGATATGCTTAAGACCCATGATGAATGAAGGTGGACCACTACATCCAAATTTGGACCACTCATGCTTTCTACTTGACATGTGGGTGATATGAATGAATGGACCCAACATAGTGTTCATGCCAAGGGGTGTGGAAAGCCTAGACACATGCATACTTTTCCCAAAAGTGACTTCCATGTGTATAGGGGTGGGGCAACCTTTGAATTCCCATTGGAACGAATCGAATGGATCTAAGAAGGTGGTCATCATGGGGTGGGGCACAACCTTATTACCTAGGGATATGTGGCCCAAGGTCTTGGCTCCCAAGGTGTAACCCGGGTCATGGATGAGATTGGTTTGGCCCAATATGATGGGTGAGGGTAGGAAAGGGTGGGTGGTGGGTAAGATGGTTGGGTTACATGGGGAACTAGAGTCCCATAGGAAGGGATCAAAGGGGTCATAGAAAGGTCTTCCTAGAGGGAGGCACTCTATGTCTTCAAGGTTCCCAAATTGTGAGTCATCCTCCCCCAAGGTAAGTGGGCCAAGTTTTCTAGTGGGTTGGCCGAACAAAGTGTTTGGGATCTTAATGGGTGGGTATAGGAAGGGGTCGAAGGGGTCGTGGTAAGGGTCACCTAAGGAGAGGAACCCTAGGTCCTTTTGGTCCTCACAACCCCTTGATGGTGGATTCTCCTCCTCTGGTAAAGTGATCGGGCCAAAGTTTTTGGTGGGATGGTCGGCCATGAATGGAGGACTAGGCTTTCTACCCGAGATAAGAAGCTCTAAATCGAGGAGAAGGTTGGGCTCATCGGGTGTAGGGAGGAATAGAAGGAGGTCACTAGTGTAGCAACCAATGGTGCAAATCGAGGTGATAGACCCTATGCATAGGTGTAGGAGGTCAAGCCTCCTAGGTGGTTTGGCCATAGGGGTCAACATGCTAGTGAACTCAATTTGCCATGCTATGCCCTTAAGAAGATCCTCTAAGGTTTCCACTTGGTAGGATGTTTGGATTATGGTGTGATAGGAGTTAATGGGTACAATGGGAAGGTTTTTCTCCATGGGTGGGTAAACATAGGACACGATGGGGTGAAGTGGTCTCTCCTTTAGCCATCTAGCTAGGGGCCCATCTATGATTATGGTGCTATTTGTGAAGGCTTGTGGCTCTTGAAGACTCGGACAATTTGAAGTGGTAAAGGGTTGAAGCTCTTCCTCACCATTGGTGTGAACTTGGGTTTCCTCATGGGTAGGGAGTGGGTTTGGGGTGTTCACCACTATTAGATCGGGTATGGGTTCTTCTTCCAAGGAGGTGAGAGGTGCTTTTGAGGGTATGGTGATGATTGGGGCATGGTGTATCCGGGGTGGTAGGTAGTGGGAAACTTGGGTTAGGATAGGTAAGGGCAGTAGTGGAGGTTTTGGTGGGAGTTGGATTGGGGTAGGGAGAGGAAGATGGGTGGGTTGAAGGGGTTTGGGTTGATTGGTTTTGGGAGGAGTGTCCCCTTTTGGGGGTGGTGGAGAGGTAGTGGTGAGGGTTACCATGGGCCTAGGTGGAGAGTTGGTCATGGGGCCCAATTGGGTATGGGGACCTATGGTTGTGGTGTGGACTTGGAGATGGGGTGTAAATGTAGTGGTTGGGGTAGGAGAGATGGGAAGTGGTGGGGAATGGGTGATTGGGGTCTTGGATTGACTGGGTGGGGATGAAGGAGTTGAAGTGCTCCTTGGGCTTTTGTGATTTGAGTAGGAGGGAGAGGGTTGGAGAGTGTAGGTTTTCCTAAGCTCGACCTTCATCTCATCCCAAGTGCTAATGGGGGCCTCCCTGCGGATCCTTCTTAAACCTTCCACAACTAACCAATGAGTTTTAGCTTGTTTGGAGAGGTGTGCCTTGGCTAGCCTCATTCTCCTTTCTTCGTTCAAGGGGCAACTTTTAAAGAATTGGTCTAGAGAAATCTCCCAATCTAGGTAAAGGCTTGGGCTGTTAGATCCATCAAAGGCGGGGGTTTTGATTTTCAAGTGTTCTAAAAATATGGTTTCTAGATCTCCCCAAAGGTCACTCTCATTCACTCTTGGTGTACGGCTATTTCCTTCAAGTCGGTCGAGTCGAGACATGATATCTTTAAGCCGATTAAGGACATTAGGTAGGGCATCTATGATAGAGGTGTTGCTACCCACTTTGTTGGCAATGGAGCTTCCATGAGGATTTGGGCTTCTTGGGAAAGTTGATGGGGATGGATATGACGGGTATGAAGTGGCCATTCTAATGGACGTAGGAGATGCAACCGAGCACTCTAAATGCATAAACATGCTCTAGGACCAACTTGTGGAGAGACAAGTTGTGAACTTGCTCTGATACCACTTGATGTGACACGGCCTCGGACTTAGGCAAACAAGCACAATTAAGCATTCAAATGGGCCTTAAGGGCCACCGCTCTCCCGTCGCACTCTATACCCGGAGTGACTTGGCGATGCCAAGTGTGAGGTATGGGAAAGGGCCCTTGCTGGTAGAGGGCCAGCAAGGCCAAGGTTTGACTCCCAAGGTTTGGATGCCCAATTCAATTGGGGCCGACAAAGTGCACAAGGGCACCGGTTCACACTATCCCACGGTGATCACTCTTAAGTCATGGACTTGAGGATCGGGCGCTCCCTCGCAAATTCAGCGGCGCATGAAGTAAATATTGAAAGAGCAACACTAATGAGCTAGGATGAGGCACTTACTCGACCGGTTTGAAGAAACCGGTCCCGGTCGGAGACGAGGGCGAGCGGGGAGGCGGTGGTTCCCCACACGCCACGGCGGTGAAGCTTGACCTGCTCAAACCATGTACAAAACTACGCCTCTCGCAGGAGGGAGATCTTGGGGTGGGGGTTAATGTGAATACAACAATACTACCTCCCGCAGGGAGGGGCCTTCAGCCGGCCAAGCGGGGTGGGGAAAGTAAGGTAAAGAACGGCGATTAAGCGAGGTTGCCGAATCTGCCGGTTGTCTACGAACAGGGACAGTGTGTTGGTGTGGTTGCTGTAGATCCTTCTCACGAATTTTTCCGATGGCGAGACCGGCGGCAAAAGCTTCGTAACAGGGACAGGAACGCTTCAGATTTTCTTCAATTTCTTATGAGACCGTTGTTGATTGGGGCAGAGGTTGGAATAGGACATCAGGTTTTCTGACTCGCATTTGCAGACTTCTGGCAGCAGGTTGCATAGGACGCCACGCACCCTTCCGAACTCTGATCAGCAAGAAACTGGTGGTGACGTCTTCGTGGTCGAAGTAGCTTTCAGCCAGAGGTGACGGGGCTGCAATCAGAGGTCGAGGGCAGTCGGTGTACCCTAAAGAGTGGGCACTGGTCGGAGCAGACTGTAGGAGACAAGACTGGAGAGCTCGGGGGAGAAAATTTGTAACTCCTTCTTCCGGCAGCCGAATGAGGTTCCGTTTCTTGATCCTGAACGAAGACTGGAGGAGGAAGATATTTGTAGAAGAGCTTCGGGGCTGGTTCGTCCAATGTTTGTCGTGGCCGAGCTTTTAGTCCGGTTCAGATCCTCAGGCGGAGCAGAACTGCGCGGTCGGGGAAGAACGGACCTCCACAGCAGCACCGATCTCCGATGGGGATGAGACCTCAATCGTTGCGAAGAGGACAGGTAGCCGCTTCCGTGGATGCCTCTTGGGTCTTCAAACTCATCGGGAGGAAGCCGTGGTCGCCGCTGTAAGATGGTACACTTCTGCAGGTTGTCAGCTGAAACGGTAGGTTGAAGATGATGGGGGGGAAATGGGGTATATGGGAGAGGAAATGGGGGTGGATGAGTGTGGGGAAAGCCCGGGCTGTGAGGGGGTCTAGGATGGGGTGTTTCAAGGTGAGGAGGGATAGAATGGGAGCTGGAAGGGGGTGTTTTCTGTGGGTGAGAGAGGAGCTACGAATTTGGGGCTTGGAGGGAGAGGGGGGAAGGTGAGGGGGAACAAGTGGGTGGAGGGAGTGTGAATTTCAAATTTGAAATGGCCTTGGAAGGTGGGTGATTATGTGGGGAAGTGGAGAGTTTGTATTGGAATGGGGTAGATTTGGTGGGAAGGTGGAGAAAGGTGTTGGAATGGGGAAGATGCCACCTAGGGACTATGGGAGTGGAGTAATGGCAACTTGGGGAAGTGGAGGGGTATTAAATGAGGTGGGTAGCTAGTGGAGGTGGTTGGGAGGGGAGGAGAGAGAAGAAAATTCGAAATTGGGGTTGGAGGAGAGAGAAAGAGGGGTGAAATAGAGAGATTAAGAGGAGAATGGGTGGGGAATCTCTCCCCTAGGGTCTCTCACCCAAAAACTAGAGGAATCACTCTAATTTGAACTCAAATGACAAGTTTAACTCATTCATTCATTCATTCATTCATTCATTCATTAACTTCAAATGAGGGGAGTGGGGTCATATATATAGGCAACCCACTCTTTACAATAAGTCCCTGACAAAATAAACAACTACAAATAACCAAGGGGGGGTGGGAGTGCTAATGGGCCTAGCCCAACGAATGGGGCCCAATAGCCACATTAGACAGCATGATGATACAAGAACATAGAAAAAAAGTGCTAGACCATGGGAAATGACTCAAATAAAATGGAAATACATCAAAATGACTCAAAGGAAAGCTACAAAATGGATAAGGGGCCTTTATAGAGTGAGGCCCAAACTCAACCAGCTCCCGAGTGTGAAGAAGTGGACCCGAGCCAAAGGGAGTCGTGGGTGATGCCTCCATCACTGTCCCCACCACGTTTTACTGGTATGTTTATTTAAATTCTTTGGTAAAGGAGTATTCATTATGTACTTTATTTTGCTCACGATATTTCATGTTTACAGGTCCAAGTGCCTCCGCACTAGCTGTACAGAGTACACCGCTCCCACCACCTTCTGCTGGTATGTTTATTTAAATTCTTAGGTAAATGAGTAGTCATTATGTACTTTATTTTGCTCATGATATTTCATTTGTTAGGTCCCTTAGTGCAGCAAGGTGGATCTAGAGGGGGGTGAATAGATCCCTCTAAAAACTTTGCCCAAAAAAAAACTTCTAGTTGCAACTAAGCGGAAACGTTCTAATAGCTAAGCTACTGTAAGCTAGCTAAACCACTTAAGCACACCCACGACATAGGATTTTAAGGTGGTTCGGGACCACACCATGCTCCCTACGTCCACCCCTCACCAAACGGGTGAGGTTTCACTCGCTGATGAACAGCACGGGGAAGAATACCCACACACACACACGGAGCCAGGCTCCAACACGCACGCAGATAATCCCCTAAGCACACACACGGGGAACAACCTCCCAACGAGGAGAACACTCCTCGTGCTATTTTCACAGCAAGACTTGGGGATGTACCCCAAACGCTCTGGGTCTGAAACCCAGCAGCATACACACACACAACTACGCTCAGACGAGCTGAGCCTGTGCCAACATTGATCAGATTACACACACTAATGTAATATTCAAAGTTCAGAAATAAAAAGAAAATGAAAACAAAAAATAAGAGATGCAGCTCGAATATAGCACGAAGACTTTGAATTTGATCCACAAGTCTTATCTGAACAGATCAAAAATAAAAAAAACTCCTTGGCCTCTGTCACTCTCCCTCTTTCTAGAATGGATCTGGAAGTTGCTCTTGATATCAATGACTGCTCTCTCTCTTTCTCTATCTCTTCTTCTTCTTCTCTCTATCTCTATCTCTGATCTCTCTTCGAAATACTCCTGACTACTCTCTCTCTCTTCAGCTCTCTTAGCTTCTTCGTAGCCCACTACAGCATCCCTCAGCAGCAGCCCCTTCTGCAAGGAAGAGGGCCGGTATATATAGCAGAGCTTGGACATAATTTTCTGGATAATGTGAATAATCCAGTTAATCTTCTATTGGTCCACGTGTCTTTCTTTTTCTGCAAGAAAAGATAGAATCATGAATATTCTTTCACTTTATTCTATTGAACGCTCAAATCATTGAATGTATACTCCCAAGGTGTAGTGCACACATGTGGGAGAAAGGTAACCTCAGACTCAATCATTATAGGACAACGGAGCTGAACTAATTGGGTCTCGAGCTAAGTTCATAAGACCTGCTACAAGGGTCCAAACAGAAAGAGTCGACTCCTGGGGTCGACACCCTCTGACAGCAAACTTAAAAATAGAACCGTGTCTCCAAGGAGTCGACCCTGGGGGTCGACTCTCTTACGATGACTCCCTGAAGCATTCTGTAAACATGCAAAACAGAAACAATGCTAGAGAGGGTCAACCCTTGGGGTCGACACCTTCAATGGAGAACATGAAGACGTTGATTTGATCTCACCAATTTGTCCTTTGAGATATGAATCATTAAACCTCCTTTAGAACCTACAAAAACAATCAAAGCTAAGTCAATTTCATTGTTAATCAATCATGAATTAAGACTTACTAAAAGAGTTCTTTGCTTTGATGCCAAATATAAAGGTAGGTCGACGCAATACACAAGTGTGTCGACACACACCTACCAAATGCATCTACCAAACATGAAGAAGATAGCATTAGTGTACGTTATAACCATGAAAGTCAGTTGGTCGACCGAACTGCCTTGAACGGTCGATGGAAACCTGTTACAGTAGGAGTTAAAGCACTCTGGGAAATTCGGTCGACCATTCCTATCAGTTGGTCGATCGGCCAACTAAAACAGTTAAGCCGAGTGCCAAAAAATCAGTCGACTAATTTCATATCAGTCGACTGAATTCAAATTCAGTCGACTAAATTTGATTTCAGTCGATAGATATTGATGTCTGTCGACTGAGTTTTCCTTAACCTAAGAAAAATCAGATCAAAGTTAGTAAACTTGTATAACCTTGATTAATATGATATTATTCAACCCTGACCAGCCTTAATTAAGGTGAGATTAGACATTAAAATATGCATTTGTCAAGACACATAACAAAATTCTTGAAGTGAACTAAACTTTTCACACTCCACATGCATAAATCAATTCCATACACCGCAGCAAGAAATGAAGAGGTTCAAGCACATGAAAGAACATTCAAGCAAAAGACCAAGTCGACTTGCCAAGGACCAAGGCGACTTGCATCAAGCTCCCAATAAACAGAAAATGGAATGGGCCATCACCAAGTCGACTTGGACCACTCAGAACTCGACTTGGTCTCACAGACAGAACAAAGAAAATAGCATGCGACTGCACAGGTCGACTTGGTCAGCATGCCAAGTCGACTTGGACTGTTCTCCCAAAACCAGTGCTTCACCCAGTTCATATCAAAAGACACTCCAATAAAATATGCACACACCAATATTAAATGCACTATCATAACATATTGTAATCATCAAAAACACACACTCAACATCATGTTTACAGGTCCAAGTGCCACCGCACCAGTTACACAAAGTACACCGCCCCCACCATGTTTTACTGGTATGTTTATTTAAATTCTTAGATAAATGAGTAGTCATTATGTACTTTGTTTTGCTCACGATATTTCATGTTTACAAGTCCGAGTGCCTTCGCACCAGTTACACAGAGTACACCGCCCCCACCACGTTTTGCTGGTATGTTTATTTAAATTCTCAATTAAAGGATGAAAATTTTATATGTTTACTTGGTGAATAAATAGTTTTTAATTATGAAAATTCTGATTAACTACTTATATTTTACTTGTTACAGGTACGCCGGGCACACCACCTGCGATGGTTGGCTCGTCCGCCCACCCGGGCACACCATCGGCAGACGATGTTGTTGGCCATCACGAGGGCGAGCAACTTCTACTGTAAGAGGGACGCAATCCATGTTGGGTCTCTGGGTAAATATTTAAACTCATGAATTATGTTCGTTATTTATCCATCAACTATATAATTGTTGGCTATCATTTTAACATCTGTAATTGCAGGGATAAAGTAGAGCCCAATGATGCTTCTCATTTTATTACCTACACCATTGTGCGACATGTGCCCGGGCCATATAAGTCATTTCGAAAGTTTCCTCAGGATATCCGCGATCGATTGTACGACGATTTCTTGGTATATAATTTAATCTTTTAAATTACAGATTTCCCAATTCCATGATTTCAATAGACTACCTTATAAAATTTGAATTCTTGACAGCGAGGATATCAGTTTGTGAGGCCAGCTGATGTCGGACGAGCTCGACGTGCATGGGAGGCCACAACAAGTGTAAATTATACAGCTGTCGGGACCGTGCCCAGGCTGCAGTCGGGGGGAGCGAGGACCGTGCCCTCTGGAAGGGACACGGCCCCGTATGGATGAGGAGGGAGCACTGGGAGGTACTCTGTGATAGATGGGTCGAGGCTGATTGGATAGCCAAATTTGAAAAAGCCAAAACCACCCGTGCGTCACATCCAGACGTGCATCTCCATACTTCTGGGTCCATTTCCTTCGCGACCCAGAAGGAGAGATTGGTAAGTAATAATCTTAATTTTATTATATTTTATTTCTTATATGCCCTTATTTATTCTCTATAACATGTATAACAGGAAAAGGAGAGGGGTGGTACGGTCCCGTACCACGATTTATTTGCTAAAGTTCACCAGGTGAAGGGGACCGGTAGGTATGTGAGCGAGAGAGCTCGCTCAGTAGTGGTAAGATTATATACATACACATTTCTTTTCTCTTTCAATTTTTTAAATAGGATTGATTAATATGAAATTTATAATATTTTTTATTCAATTTACATGAGTCATATGACAGGCATATGACTGAAAAGTACGGGGAGGAGGAGACGCAACGTCTACAGTTATATCCTAAGGCATGGGTAGCGGCAACCGGCCCACCGAAGAAAGGATGAGTATATGATTTTGGGCAGAGCTTAGACACTGGCCCGATTCTAGGATCTTGTGCTAGCTCACCTCCATCCCGCTCCAGTAGCAGTCCCTTCTCTACTCCCCCCACCAGCACTTCTACGAGCCATATCAGATCCATCGTCCGAGATGAGGTAGACGCCATCGAGACACACATTACCCTGGTGGTTGCTACTCTCCTCTTTGAGGCGGGGATTTTGACTCAGGGAGCACCCTCGAGTATAGCACAGCCCCCTCATGTGAGTATTTAATTTAACTTTTAATTTCGTAGACTTTAGAGTTATAATATTACTACTTAGTTCAAAAAATTCAGCTTTGAGAGTCTAAGATTTGAAACATGAAATCAAAAATTGATCCAACACAAAAGACATGGGGTTTCGGGGGTGTAAGATGTGAAATATTGATCTGATAAATGTGTCGATTGTTCCAACACGACTTGGGTGGAGAGTGTGACTTAGGGGAGCTGACGGATTCGAAAACGGATATCCGGTTTGGCCTCGGCGCTCAAACTATCCATTTACAAACTAATTTAGTTTGAAATAAATCCAAGGTTAGGGGTTTTGGGGGTCCAACATGTGAAATATCGATCTGATCAACATGCCGATTGTTCCAACACGACCTGGGTGGGGAGTATGACTTAGGAGAGCTGATGGGATCCAAAACGGATACCTGGTTTGGGCTCGGCGCTTAAACTATCCATTTCCAAACTAATTTAGTTTAAAACAAATCTAAGGCCTAGGGTTTCGAGAGTCCAAAATGTGAAATATCGATCTGATCGACGTGTCGATTGTTCCAACACGACATGGGTAGGGAGTGTGACTTGAGAGAGGTGACGGAATGCAAAATAGGTACCCGGTCTGGCCTCGGCGCTCAAATCAAAATTAATTTAAAGAATTCATGCTCATATTATCTACTTTAGAATTTAAAAAATAAAAAAGATATTTAATTAAATTTATTAATAATTATTTTTATTTAAATTTATTTAATATTATTTTTCTGTGATGTAGGATCCTCTTGCAACTGGTGATGGTGGAGATGCTATGGATGAGGATGATCCAGTGGATATCTCTTGAATTTTTTTTATGATATTATTATAAAATGATACTTATGAATTAATGTAACTGTAACTTTTTTTATTCATTGAGCTATGTGTTGTGGATGTTATTTACTATGTGTTGTGTATATTATTTATTGCATGTTTTATGTTTAGTTGTGTAGGTTGTGTGTTGTATAATTGTAAGGTGTATATTTTAAACATGTTTTAAAATTTTTAAAATATATATATATATAAAGATGAGGCTGAGTTTTCGACGGAATTCCGACTGCATGTCGAAAATCCATCGAAAACTATCCACGCTTTTCCGACAGAATTGTGTTCAATAGAAATATTTTTAATTTTATTATTATGTATTACCGACATTTTATCGACAAAAAACTGTTCCGTCGGAACAGTTTCCGACAGATTTTTCGATGGAAACGTTTTCACCGAAAACTTTCTTAAAATTATTATTAATTAAATTTATATATTATCGATGAAATACCGACGAAATAAATTTTTGTCAGAATTTTTATCGATGTTTTTCCGACATAATAACATCTGTCGAAAATATTTTTTAATTTTAATATTAATTAAAAGAATATATTACCGATGTCTTTTCCGATGGAATTATTTTTGATAAAAATATTAATTTATTTTGTTATTATTTAAAACTATTAATTACCTATAGAAATACGATGAAAATATCGACAGAATTGGTTAGTCGGTATTTTTCGACAAACTTTCGATGGAAATATATTCCGTCTGAAATTAGCGACCTCATTTTTTTGATAGTCTAATTCCGTCGAAAATCGGTCGAAAATTCGTCAGAAATGACTTTTCCGACGGATTTTCGACCGATTTCTGACGGAATCAGTTCGTCGGAAATTTCCAATATTCTTGTAGTTCATGGTTTAAGATAATTTACCTAGCCAATTATTTATTCAGATGACATACTTAACAAAGAGCATGATTTTGACACAAAATAACAGTTTAATATACTGAAAAAATCTAGGGTTTCATGCGAACCCGAGAAAGAACGTGGTTGTTCCAAGCATCGCGTTTAGAACGGAACGCGGTTGCCATGTGCACCGTGATCATGAGAATGTGGTTTATCGCGAGGACGCATTCAGAACACGCTCCATGTGATAGACGTGACCTCAAATAGAAATCCATTTTGGCAAGAAAACAAGAGAATGACAATACCTCATGCATAAATCTCAAAATACATGTACACTATATGAAAAAAATTAGGGAAACATGTGCAGAATCAAACTAGACATGCAAGGAAACATATTTGCTTGATCATTTATGTAGTAACTCATTAAAATGAAAAAAAAAAGAGAAGAAGAAGAAGAAAATATTTAAATTGAGTTTAAAAAAAGAATAATAAATGTATAAAGTATCAATGAAATGATGAAATTATATTATTAAATAATTAATTTATTCTTGAAATAAATTAAAATTAAATAGTTTAAATTTCACGAGACCTAACTAAATTTCTTAGAATCAACAATTGGGCTATGGGACAACCCTTAATGCCCTGAAATTGAAGTTAATGGGCTAAATTGATTATGATTAACAATTAGGTAATTGGACAAACCTTATTGGACTGAATTTTGAGTAATATGCTAAATAGGGTAAAATGAGTAGCCCATTTTAAACACCAATTTCTATGGATTTTATACACTATTAAAGCTAGGATAGTGACATTTTCCAACCTTATTAAAAGTTGGTTAGTGGAATAGTTTAATAATGGGCCATGAACATTGAGTTAGGTGGTGGAGAAGTTTAATTTATGGGGGAAGGGAATCTTACTATTTGGCCAAATGTTTCCTATAAATAGGCCCTCTAATCACTCATTTTGCCTTACCACGTTGGGGGGGAGGTTTCTAAAGGGAGCTCTAGGCGTTCATCTTGTTTTCTTCTTCCTCTTTGACTCGATCAGGTAGGTTTTCTCTCAAGTAAAACTTAATTAGATCTTCATATATGTTCCTTTACATGAGTATTCTGATTCAATGCATTTTTTCATGATCATATATTTGTGGCTTATTTTAGGATTTAAAGTCTAAAAATTAGAGTTTTCATTGTAAGAATGAGTTTCGATTTTCTATCTAAGAACGCGGATCACACATGGACCGTGATTTGAACGTGGTAACTATGTTCAATTTGCCTCGATTATGTGTGTTATTTCAAATTTTAAATTTAAATTTTAAAGTCATGTTCTTACCTTAAAAAGACTATCGAAAAAGAAATGACTACGTAAATGAACTCGTAAGGCTATCTTTAAACGTTTAAACAACTATGCTCGAATTTTCATAAAATTTCTATACATGATTGGCCCTATCTATTTTGATCTAAGCTCTATCTGAAAGGTTGACATCTTTTTTCAATATCTTTTCCTTCATTGAAATTCTTTTCAAATGAACATGTTAGAATATGCAAGAATGATTTCCGTTCGAATTACGTGTTTCGAGTTTCTGGCAAAGTCGTGTAGCTAGCAAGATTATCAAGAAAGATCGGTGTCTAATGTGAGAGGTCCACGGGCAAACGCTTTAAGTGGATAAGTTGTTATTTAATTAGGCCCTTGTGAATGCAAGGAGAACTCTTACTGTCCCACCTCTTACCTAGCTGTGAATTCTTAGTGTTCTCGCTAAACACCGACTGAGGAGAACTCGATCTAAAACTACCTTACACGAATTTCCAAAAGAGTTGATCGTGCCCTGTTCAGCAACTCTTTTTCCTCATTATTCTAATGTCGTTAAACATGATGCCTTCAATCATCCTTAAACTTCTCTTACAGCTACTTGAGCTTCTTGTACTAGTTCCTTGAATTAAAAATTTTGCTAGATCTGTACTTTATTTTATGAGCTTTGCCTTGAAATTCTTTGGCCATGTATTATGTGGATGTCTAAATAAATACTTAGGATCAATAATCCATAACTACAATGCCTGACATTAATGGTACCCGGTCTGGTCCTCGGGGGAGCGCCAAAAAGTACTTGTGCCCATGGGAGCTATTATTGACCTGGTGTGACATTGCACCGAGTACATGCGTGCTAGATTCGTTTATGACATTCCACTTATTCATGAAATACTTGACTCGTACATGCTTGCGTGAAACGGCCAATTCCATGATTATACATCCTACATAATCATTCTTGAAAATCTTACTCTTGTTAACTTATTTACTTGTGATCCTTTGTACAAGCACTCCTTTACTCTCTCATGCTCATGATTCATGTTTTAGTCACGAATTTTGTCATAACAATTTACCTTATCTAAAAATGTTAATTACTTAAAGTTACCTGATATAGAGATATAAGTCCTACTAAGTTTTGTGCTCACCCTGTATTTTTGGTTAATGTTTCAGGTAGTTCTGATGAGGAACCCCAAAGAAACGGGGGGGGGGGGGAAGTGAAAAGAGAGACCAAGCTTGTCACGCCCCGAACCGATAGCAGCGGAACGCATTGCTTGGAACGTGGCAGCAAACAGTCATGAATAATCAGAGCAAACCCATAAGACACAAATACAAGGCCAGACAACGTTGACAAAATATGATTCTTATTAATAATCAAAATGTGAATATTGCATCTCTGACTCAACTTACATTAATAAAATAAAAAGACTCAATATTACACTTACTAAAAGAATAAAGACTCAAGGACATGACAAGACTCAAGAAAATAAAAGACACTGACTCGATTCTCCAGAGCACTCATCACTCTTTCCCTTCCCCATCTGATTGATTGTCTTCATCATTATTACCTGAAAAATGTTAAAATAGGTTGGATGAGCGAAAAGCTCAGTAGGAATTACATCTCTCATCAAGTAGGATATAAGTGACTAGCCAATTAATCATGTACATGAGCATGTAATGCATGAATGATATAACATGACACTAGATCTAGCAGAAAGGATGATCATTACGAACATCAAAGCCAAGGCAGATATAAGCTCAAGAGAAAAGGAAATAATTCACATGCGAAATCAAGGACAAGATGCCAGTATGAAACGAAGGCAGATGCTTTAGATGAACATAACTTTACAGAATTGCCCAGAATATATCAGAATTTCAATAATAATAAGCAGGATTAATCAATCTAGCGGAATATCTAAATTATCAGAATTCATAGAATAATAGAATAACAGAATTTATTGTATAACAAAATAACATAATTTACAGAATAACAGAATTTGGTGCAATGCCACACCCAAAATTTTCCATGGTTTATAGAATGGACTTCCGTCCTACCTGGCATTTGTTGTCGCGGACCCACAGCCCTTAATATTTCAGAATTTTACACATATGGCCAATATAGAGTCAAAGGGTTATGTTCCAGAAATATTGACAATGAGTTTGTCAAAGGAATAGCATGTCTTATCTAATACAGGTGATAATCAGGAAGATCCATGATATAAAGGAGTTCAAGGATTAAAAAATGAATAGGGACATTATAACGATAATTCTCTCATGAAAATCGAATATTCGTGAAACTGGGTTAAATGGCGTCAAAGAAATGGCGTCACCTATATGGACGCTAATTCCCATGAACAGTAGGCACGAATAGAATTGATGTCAGCGTCATGGACACTAATTCCAAATGGTGTCTATGCTCTGGACGCCAATTCTAAACAGTAACTGAACTTCCCACGGAGACCCATCGGGGCGATCCGAGATGGCGGGGACGTCATGTTTCTTCAGAGGGACATGACAAGCAGTGGCGGAGCCAGGGGGGTTGCCTCCCCTTGACTTGGTAAATCCTCTCTCTCTCTCTCTCTCTCTCTCTCTCTCTCTCTCTCTCTCTCTCTCTCTCTCTCTCTCTCTCTCTCTTTTCATTTGCCCCCCACCCCCTGTTGGGTTTTTTGGGCCTATTTGATGTCGATCGATGGTGAATATCTAAGTTTTACGATTAAGTTAAAATATCTACTGATGGTGGATATTTATCACTCACATTCATTAGTTGGTTGTTTAACCGTAAATCGACGATGGAGATTTTCTTTTGTAAGATAGAAACCTAAAAGAGGCAAAGAGGATAAAAGCAGCACAGTAGAACCGTAAAAAGGTATTGCGGTTGCCGGTTGAGAACTTTGTCTGTAGTTATGTAGGGTTATTTTTTGATGGTTGAGCATAAATAAAAAAAGGCTATCAGGCTGTGCACAGGGTTGATTTGCATGCTTGTAGAAGGTCTATACGATCCGCACGTCCCCCCCCCCCCCACCCCACTCCACTCTGAGGAGCTTCTATGTCAATACGGTGAGTTTTCTCCCTTACTCAGTTCTCTTGTTATCTATTTGGTGACTTTTACTGCAATCATAGGACTTTACCATGGGGTTTTACCTGGGGAAGACATTTCATTCAGGACTTTGATTTTGTCTTTCTTTTTAATTCTTGTTTCATGTATTTTCAATCACGGGGATTTTGCATGTCTCAGTAGCTTAACCTGATTCTCCCTCTCAGTTGTTCATGTTTGTGATTCATTATCTCGAGTATATAATACAAAGTCAGCTCCCACTCGTCAGAAACACTGCACCTGATTTTGAAGCTGAAGTAATTTTTGTGGTGATCAATAGATGAATGATAAGTTTGTGACATATATTGAGAATGAGGCATTCGAGAGTATTGACAATGAGACAATAATGTAACGCTTTCAGAAAATGAAGACCCGTCGTGGACAACTCACTTGTAAAATATCTTCTATTTGAATGAAAATAAATAAATTTTATTATATTAATTATATTTTACCCCCCCCCCTTTAAAATATTTCGGGCTCCACCACTGATGACAAGACATGGTTTCCAAAGTTTTTAGGATACAACTTGCTCGGCGGCCTTGAGGAAATCCAAGGCTTCGCGAAGGCTTACGGAGGTCTCAATGAAGAAAGCACTGGTCCGGCGGAAGAAGTATTCGACGGAGGGTCCTAACCTCACCAAGAGTTTAGTGTAAACGGTAGAACACGAAACAGGGACCATGCCTCGGCCATGAGACAACGTACGGTGCCATGATCCAACGATATTGGATCGAGAAAATGTGATTTGAAACAGTCGAGAAACGGTGTCTGACCAGTGGACGCTAATTAAAATTGGCGTCTACCGCTTAGACGTCAATTACTTACATTTCTAAAATTGATTATTTTTCTAAGAATATGTGTCTCTTTGGAGAGGCGTTAATTATTAAAATAGTGTCAATTCATAAGGACGCTAATTCTTTATTTTATTTATTCTACAAGGAAATAACGGCAAAGCAATTGACGTTATTTCTTTAACATATTATCAAAGAGTGAATAGTCACTTTTCATTTATTAAGAATTTAGTGAAATAAAATACGTGACAAATAAGATAAAAATCCAAGATTTTAACCATGTAATATCATAATTTTATTTTATCTAGTTTTGAAGATAAAAATCCCTAAATTTCATACGGAGTTTTAACCCATGAACAGTGCCACTTTTCATTTAAGAGAAATTTAGCAAAACAAATTATATGATAATTAAGAGAAAAATCTAAGGTGTGTAACCATGAAAAATCATAATTTTATTTTATCTGGTTAAAAAGATAAAAATCTCTATAGGGGGTACGGAATCTAATTACATGAACAGTGCTACTTTTGGATTAACCCATTTTTCATAGATCTAATAACATGGAAAATAAGAGAAAAATATGGAGACTTTAAAAATATATTCGTCCTGATTTTTAGATATATGGTTACACCTTTATAAAATTCTTAATCATGTGTTAACATTACGTGAAACTTCACATAACTTCATATCGAAAATCATGCATGCAGATATTGAGATAACCTGCGTAACTAAACAGGAAACATGCTATGCAGAGATCATGCAAGATTAACAAGTTTTGCTTTGAGAGAGAACACCTACCCTGGTTGATGGAAGGAAACGAACGAAGCAGGGAGCAGAGGAAGAAGAAAGGGACGACGTCGACGATGCAGCACCCACGCACACGCACGCGCAGGAAAAAGAACGCTTCGAATAGGAAGAAGACGGGGAGCAGTCGACGGCTACATCAACACACCTCACGGCGGACGAAGAGGACGAAGAAAAACACTATGGTTCTTCTACAACAGCACGCAACACCCCCTTCGAACGCACGGAAGCAGTAGCAATAGTTTTGCGTTGTACTGCCCACGGGGATTTATTTATAGAGCTCACCCTCATCGAATCATACTAAGGAATTCCTACGTAATAAGTAATCCTAGTTGTTGTTAACATCTGGGTTTTTGATTCCTTATTGAATTAACATCCTAAACTGACAGCCACCTCCCACGCAAACTTCTAAACCCTAATACTTCCATGCGAACCTTCAAATGTGGTAAGGGTTTGGCCTTTTGGGGAAAGCCTATTATTAGTACATTTATACATATATCCCATTTGTTGTGTCCCCTGTGGCTCTGGAGTTTTGATGATGACAAATATTATGTCTCAATATGTTTACATGTACATCCTTGATGATATAATCCTGATGTATTATGAGAAAATGTCAGAACATGTTTAAGAATGACTCACGGGTCATGAAAAGGAAGTCAACCCAAGTTAAAGTCAACTCATTGATAGGTAAGGTCAATGCACAGTCAAATCAGGTATTGTTCTGTCTAATCTCATATCTGTGCATATGTTAATGCTTGTACAGAAATGTTGGTGCATGTGTTAAGTCCATGCACATAGAAGGTCAATGGCAGTCTCCATTGTGTTAGAAAAGTCCAGACATTTCACTGTTCACATGAACATATGAAGTCGGTGCTAGTTCCTGTAGCACTTCATGGAGGAGATGCATGTCATATTATCGAACACTTTGTGTGCATGTCATGTTAGTGTGCATAGCATTTTCATCGAGCAGCTTGTGAGCATGGTGCATACTTTGCACTGGGCAGATAACATCGGGGCACTTCTTCGTCTTCTGTATCCAAGTCTATGCATATCCCTGTAGCAACGCTATTAGGGTCGGTGCAACTTTTGCATTGGTACTAGTCTTTTGTATAGGTCCGTGCAAGCCTATCTTTGAGCATATTGTTGCCTTGTCCGTTCTTAGGTCGGTGCATTTCTTCCCTCAGGCACATTTGAAGACGGTGCACATTTGCATCTCAGTGTTGCATCTCATGCTGCGTCTTTAGCGCACTCATGCATAGGTCCGTGCACTTTCCTGTAGCCTGCGTCTCATGCTGCGTCTCTAGCACATGCACTTGTGTGTCTCATGCTGTGTCTCTAGCACATGCACTTGTATGTCTCATGTTGCGTCTCATGCACACCTAGGGTCAGTGCACATCTGTGTTTCGTGTTTGCGTCTCATATTGCGTCTCATGTGCATATGAGTCTCAGTGCATGAACTGCGTCTCATTCTGCATCTCAATGCATGCCTGCGTCTCATGATTCGTCTAAGGCATATATTAAGCTCGGTGCAGGTTTTGGCCTAGTGAATATAAGGTCGGTGCAAATGGTAGGTCAGTGCATGTTCCTGTGTATGCACGTCTCTATGCTAGCCATACCAAGGTTAGTCCATTCATTCAACTCGGTGCACATCTGTTCTCTTGCACATAAGGTCTGTGCACCCTGTAGTTACAAGACTTTATAGCATGTGCATTCCTTGCCTCGGTGCAAGTTTTGCTAGTGGATATTCCTTGCTATGAGCGCGTCAGGTCAGTGCTAGTTTTGGTTCACACACGGTCGGTGCAAGGCTTGGTTTCAAAAGATCAACGTCGGTGCATTCCTATCTTTACCTACGTTTGAGCTACACAACGTCTGTTCATCGTTCACCTCGGTGCAAGTTTTGCGTTGAGCAAAATAAGATATGTTCATTCTTGCCTTGGTGCAAGTTTGATAGTGCATGTCCTATTCATAGCAACCTAAGGTCTGTCCATGTCGGCACGTTACAACTTAGAGTCTATACACCCTTCATGACTAATGTTTATAAGGTGTTTGACTAAATGCTTTGTTGACTTTACTTACATGGAACAATTTCGTTCGCAGAAGAGGCACGTGACCTCTGAAAAGGCAGAAGGCTGGCCCGTGGATAAAGGGAGAAATGATGGGCACGTGATCTGAGGAAAGGAAGCTTATATTCCCTAACACGTGGACCAATGGAATGTCAGTAGGGTTCTGTTGCTTGATCCTTACGGAGCCCCTGCTCCTATATAAGAATACCTTACCCTTCGAAGAAGGGTGCTGGTGCTGGAAGAGAGGCCGCCAGAAGAAAAGAAAGGAGAGCCAGAAGAAGAAGAAGAGAGGCAGTCAGTGAGTGAAGAAGAAGCTGAGAGCCAGAGTGAGAGAAGAGAAAAAGCGTGAGAGAAAAAGAAGAAGAGTAGAATCGGAATTATCTAATAGCAGAGAAAGCTAGAGGTGAAGAAAAGAGTTGAGCAGAAGAAAAAGAGAGTTTGTGAGATCCAGGGAAGAAAAGAAAGAGCAGCAGAGAAGGAAGAGAAGTAGAATGAAGAAGAAGAGAAAGAAAGAGAGAGAGAGAGCCCGAAGAAAAGATTGAAGCCATTGTTGAAGAACAGTTTGTACTGGACCTTGGATCAAATCCAGGCCAGGGAGCTCCTGCGAGAGCCACGTTTGATTTGCAAAGTCTTTCAACTTTTCGTTGCTGTGATTCTCAATCCTTTGTTTTTCTTTTTATCTTTGTATCAAGCTGTCAGTCAGCAGAGCAAGCTGTGATGCTCAACGGGATAGCAAGCTGTGATGCTCAGCGGATGGCAAGCTGTAAGGCCCAGCTGATGTAGGCAAGCTGTGATGCCCAGCCGTTCAAGCTGTGAGTCAGCAGGAATCCACACTCGGGTTGAGTGTGGGGTGGACGTAGGTCTGGAGGACCGAACCACCTAAAAACCTTCTTGTCCATCGTGGTTTGAGTGTCTATTCTGATCCGCTAGATGTATGCTTAGGCTCAAACTGAATCGTCTATCTAGCGAGGAATTTGTTTTTCATATTGTTCATCTGATATTGGATCTGAGAGAGTCATTTTGAACTCTTGATCTTTGTTACTGGAGAGTGTCAAATTCACTCAAGTCATCTGAGCGTCTAAGTTGCATTTGTTTGCTTGATTGGGTTCAGTCAATAGTGTAGGTTTGCTTAGGAGTCTGCACTCTTGCAGCTCAACTATTTGATCGAGAGAATCATTGTCCTCCTTATCTTGTATAGCTTAACTAGTTTTAATTCCGCATCCGTGTCTAGTTACAGTTTTTATTTGGGTAATTTTTGAGAGAGATTCATTCACCCCCCCTCTGAATCCGGGCCTTACACTTTATGAATTGGTATCAGAGCGGGTTCTGGTTGATCAAATCCAACGATCTGCAGAGGATCCTGTTGGTTTTAGGTGCATCCTTGATTTTGCTGAGTAAACTGGCCGGTCTGTGCTTTAATCTCAATGCCATCCCCTTCTCTTTACGATGGTTCTAACTTCAACAAATGGTTAGGCGGCCTATGTGTTCACCTGAACTCCATTGATCCAAATCTATGGAGTCTTATTTCAAAAGGCCCACATAAGCTCCCTCAGGATCATGCTAAATGGTCTCATAGGGACACAGTGAAAAATAAAGAAAACGGCATAGTCCTTAGCATTCTGAAAGATGCATTAAATACTAATATGTTTCCTTTTATTGCAGAATGCAAATCTGGAAAAGAAATCATGGATAAAGTCATATCTATCTATCAGAAGAAAGAACAATACTTGATGGCCAACCGAAGAGATCAAATTGAAGATGCAGAATCATAGGCAAGCACAGAATCAGGTAATGTTACTTTCGATGAATTGGTTGATATGTATGATAAATTGTATGATGAGTTTAAGAAGAAGAAGAAGAAGAAGAAGAAGAAGAAGAAGAGAGGCAGTCAGTGAGTGAAGAAGAAGCTGAGAGCCAGAGTGAGAGAAGAGAAAAAGCGTGAGAGAAAAAGAAGAAGATTAGAATAGGAATTATCTGATAGTAGAGAAAGCTAGAGGTGAAGAAAAGAGTTAAGCAGAAGAAAAAGAGAGTTTGTGAGATCCAGGGAAGAAAAGAAAGAGCAGTAGAGAAGGAAGAGAAGTAGAAGGAAGAAGAAGAGAAAGAGAGAGAGAGAGAGAGAGAGCCCGCTCTATGCATATCTTGATCATAAATCTGAAAAATACTTAAAGAGGAATATTCTATTATATAGGACTATGAATGTCTGAAATTTTCAGCCGGTTGAAGTTTCATGTATGTCTTGTGTTTGTTTATGAACATATCTTGAAAATATCTGAGTTAGTCTTAATAAACTTTAACCAACATTTTCACGTTGTATCTTTTAAACTCTTTTGAATTCTGAAAATTCTGAAATCATGATATTCCTTGATTGATATGTATGAAATAAGTATTAATTTTAAACAACTGAGAATCTGGAACATGTCTAAGGGTAAATCTAGTCAAAGCAATGTCTTTGGTCACTGAGAAACACATCTTACTCATCAACGAAATGAGTTGAGGTGTGTCATGAAGTGCCATAGTTAACTCTACTTAAAAATTGATTGAAAAATCTGGCAGAGCAATAGCATACACACTGAGAAATATATATCACTCATCAAAGAAATGATTTGCAGTGTGTCAAGAAGTGTAAATGCTATCTCTGTTCTTATGAAGCATGACAGTTAGTCCTTCCAAGTACTTAGGGATGCTGGCGTCTAAACAACGTGTATCCTCTAGTTATAAGGGTGTACTAAACTCAAGTCCTCATGAAGATTGTTATTAAAATTGTTGATGATCTAGTGTATCATTTGAAAATGTTTGCAAAAGAAAAATTCTATTGGAACCCTTGACAGAAATAAATGTTTTCTTATGTGTTTAACCTCAATACTATTGATTGCATCTCTTAAGGGAATCTTTGAAATTGAGTGAGTAAGAAAGAAGAAGGTTAAACAAGACTTTCAATATGAAAGCATGGTTTACTTTTATTAAGAAAACTGATTTCAGATATGAGTACAGAAAGCGTATGAACAAGGCTTGCATACATCATATTCTGATCTGACTAGTCAATGAAGAATCATTCATAAATCTCTATAATAGAAGAGTCTGAAATACCTGTTTAATCAGATTTATGAAATTGATATCCCATTGAAAACCTTTCAGACCTAACTGTTTGATATATTTACAATCAGCACTATCAGTTGACTTCCTTATGTCATTGCTTTATCTGTCCATAATTACCCCTGTGCTTCATTCCAATCACTGTCTGTCCAAGGGGGAGAATTTTTGCATGTCCCTGTGGTTCCATGATCATTCATTTCATTCCACCCCTCCTGCTCTGTCATACAAGAGAGTATCTTGTCAGGGGGAGTTTTAGATGACAGTCACTCAGTTTGCATAATACCTTCAATATTCTCTCCTTCAACAGTCAATGATCATTTCATTTTTTTTGATGTTGTCAAAGGGGAAGAACTTTTGTGAGTCATTGAGTGATTTGTCACTCACTCTTGGTTAGTCATCATTTGCATCATCAATTGTAACTCTTGTCAGATGTTGCACACATGGTGTTTTACATGCTCATTTCTGACTAAGCTATTCTATGGTGAATGTTCATGAACTTTCATATGGTATTTCATAATCATCATGATGAATCTATTGCAATGACTCATAATATTACCATCATCAAAAAGGGGGAGATTGTTGTATCTCCTGTGGTTCTGGAGTTTTGATGACGATAAATATTATGTCTCATTATGTTTACATGTACATCCTTGATGATATAATCCTGATGTATTATAAGAAAATGTCATAATAGGTTTAAGAATGACTCACGGGTCATAAAAATAAAGTCAACCCAAGTTAAAGTCAACTCATTGACAGGTAAGGTCAATGCACAGTCAGATCAGGTATTGTTCTGTCTAATCTCAGATCTGTGCATATGTTAATGCTTGTACAGAAATGTTGGTGCATGTGTTAAGTCCATGCACATAGAAGGTCAATGGCAATCCCCATTGTGTTAGAAAAGTCAAGGCATTTCACTATTCACATGAACATATGAAGTCGGTGCTAGTTCCTGTAGCACTTCATGGAGGTGATGCACGTCATCTTATCGAACACTTTGTGTGCATGTCATGTTAGTGTGCATAGCATTTTCATCGAGCAGCTTGTGAGCATGGTGCATACTTTGCACTGGGCAGATAACATTGGTGCACTTCTTCGTCTTCTGTATCCAAGTCTGTGCATATCCCTGTAGCAACGCTATTAGGGTCGGTGCAACTTTTGCATTGGTACTAGTCTTTTGTATAGGTCCGTGCAAGTCTGTCTTTGAGCATATTGCTGCCCTGTCCGTTCTTAGGTCGGTGCATTTCTTCCCTCGGGCACATTTGAAGACGGTGCACGTTTACGTCTCAGTGTTGCATCTCATGCTGCATCTTTGGCGCACTCATGCATAGGTCCGTGCACTTTCCTGTAGCCTGCGTCTCATGCTGCGTCTCTAGCACATGCACTTGTGTGTCTCATGCTGTGTCTCTAGTGTGTGTCTCATGTTGCGTCTCATGCACACCTAGGGTCAGTGCACATATGTGTTTCGTGTTTGCGTCTCATATTGCGTCTCATGTGCATATGAGTCTCAGTGCATGAACTATGTCTCATTCTGCGTCTCAATGCATGCCTGCGTCTCATGATTCGTCTAAGGCATATATTAAGCTCGGTGCAGGTTTTGGCCTAATGAATATAAGGTCGATGCAAATGGTAGGTCAGTGCATGTTCCTGTGTATGCACGTCTCTATGCTAGCCATACCAAGGTTAGTCCATTCATTCAACTCGGTGCACATCTGTTCTCTTGCACATAAGGTATGTGCACGCTGTAGTCACAAGACTTTATAGTCTGTGTATTCCTTGCCTCGGTGCAAGTTTTGCTAGTGCATATTCCTTGCTGTGAGCACGTCAGGTCAGTGCTAGTTTTGGTTCGCACACGGTCGGTGCAAGGCTTGGTTTCAAAGGATCAACGTCGGTGTATTCCTATCTTTACCTACGTTTGAGCTACACAACGTCTGTGCATTGTTCACCTCGGTGCAAGTTTTGCCTTGAGCAAAATAAGATCTGTGCATTCTTTGCCTTGGTGCAAGTTTGATAGTGCATGTCCTATTCATAGCAACCTAAGGTCTGTGCATGTCGGCACGTAACAATTTAGAGTCTATACACCCTTCATGACTAATGCTTATAAGGTGTTTGACTAAATGCTTTGTTGACTTTACTTACAGGGAATAATTTCGTTCGCAGAAGAGGCACGTGACCTCTGAAAAGGCAGAAGGCTGGCCCGTGGATAAAGGGAGAAATGATGGGCACGTGATCCGAGGAAAGGAAGCTTATATTCCCTAACACGTGGACCAATGGAATGTCAGTAGGGTTCTGTTGCTTGATCCTTACGGAGCCCCTACTCCTATATAAGAATACCTTACCCTTTGAAGAAGGGTGTTGGTGCTGGAAGAGAGGCCGCCAGAAGAAAAGAAAGGAGAGCCAGAAGAAGAAGAAGAAGAAGAGAGGCAGTCAGTGAGTGAAGAAGAAGCTGAGAGCCAGAGTGAGAGAAGAGAAAAAGTATGAGAGAAAAAGAAGAAGAGTAGAATAAGAATTATCTGATAGAAGAGAAAGCTAGAGGTGAAGAAAAGATTTGAGCAAAAGAAAAAGAGAGTTTGTGAGATCCAGGGAAGAAAAGAAAGAGCAGCAGAGAAGGAAGAGAAGTAGAAGGAAGAAGAAGAGAAAGAAAGAGAGAGAGGGAGCCCGAAGAAAAGATTGAAGACATTATTGAAGAACAGTTTGTACTGGACCTTGGATCAAATCCAGGCCAGGGAGCTCCTGGGAGAGCCACGTTTGATTTGCAAAGTCTTTCAGCTTTTCGTTGCTGTGATTCTCGATCCTTTATTTTTCTTTTTATCTTTGTATCAAGCTGTCAGTCAGCAGAGCAAGCTGTGATGTTCAGCGGGATAGCAATATGTGATGCTCAGCGGATGGCAAGCTGTAAGGCCCAGCTGATGTAGGCAAGCTGTGATGCCCTGTCGTTCAAGCTGTGAGTCAGCAGGAATCCACACTCAGGTTGAGTGTGGGGTGGACGTAGGTCTGGAGGACCGAACCACCTAAAAACCCTCTTGTCCATCATGGTTTGAGTGTCTATTCTGATCCGCTAGATGTTTGCTTAGGCTCGAACTGAATCATCTGTCTAGCGAGGAATTTGTTTTTCATATTGTTCATCTGATATTAGATCTGAGAGAGTCATTTTGAACTCTTGATCTTTTTCACTGGAGAGTGTCAAATTCACTCAAGTCATCTGAGCGTCTAAGTTGCATTTGTTTGCTTGATTGGGTTCAGTCAATAGCGTAGGTTTGCTTAGGAGTCTACACTCTTGCAGCTCAACTGTTTGATCGAGAGAATCATTGTCCTCCTTATCTTGTATAGCTTAACTAGTTTTAATTCCGCATCTGTGTCTAGTTACAGTTTTTATTTGAGCAATTTTTAAGAGGGATTCATTCACCCCCCCTCTGAATCTGGGCCTTGCACCCTATCACCATTATGTGTGTTAGACGTAGCCCCCTTTAAGGCCCAAAAGCCTTTAGGTTTCTTTGAGGCCCATTCTCTTTAGCTAGTTATATTTGTTAAAAGTAAAACCCTCAAAGTCCGTTTTGAGTTTTAAGGTCTTTTTGTCTTCATATTAATTGGGTTAGGTTATATATATATTTATAAAATTTATTATTTCAGTTTTTTTATGGATTTTATTTTCCCATAATTTATCGGGGTGCTACAAAGCTTAACTTAGATTCCCTAGGTTTAATTGTTGCTCTTGTTAGAATTAAGTGTATTTGGAAATTTTAATTATGCCGCTTGAGGCTTAGTGTGTTGTAAAACCCTATTTGATGAAATAATAGTATCCTTTTCTCGTTATCTACATTGTGGTTGGACCCTTATATGCATGCTGTGATCGACACGAATGTTATGACTCGTCGCGCCTCGATATTCCGCGTCGGGACGTGACAATTTAAACTTTAGCTTGAGAGAGCAGCAACCTTAGAATCGAATTAGGAAAGAAGAACGTGAGATGCCTAAGTCTCGATCCTCCTCCTCGATCCACGCCCTAGAACAACCTCCAGCCTCTGCCACGAATTATTAGGGTTGGCTAGAAATGATCTAGGGTTCTATTTATAGATCTAAGGGACCCAAAAGTCCTAATTTCACCTATTTCCAAAGGATAATTCCTACTCCGAAAATTCTAAGTTCTATCTATATCTAGGGCCACCTAGCACAAGATTAACCCTAATTAGGTGAGAGTTTCACTATAGTATGACCCTTTCTAAGTGGATTAGTGTTTTATTATGGTTTAAGCCCATTTACTTGAGTTTTAGCCTATTTAACTTAAATAGAATTAGGGATTTAGGGCATTACGAATTTTGAGGATTCATTCCATCTTTTAAGCCCAATTAGGTCTTTAGCATTAGCTCGTTTTACTATTTCAATTATTATAGTTTTTTTAGATCTTAATAATTATATTGAAATTATCCTTATTTCGTTCAAGAAATTATATTCATGTATTTATGTATTTCTTTTTAATCCGGGTCGTTACACCCTCCCGCACTTAAAATAAATTTGGTCCTCCAAATTCACATGACATTCTTTCCAAAACAGAAGTGGGGTACACAACCTAATTTCCAAATATCTTCCTCCAGATTCAAAATCACACCATAACCTCCACGACCAAGCACACTAATCATCAAATAATTATATTCATGCTAGAATGGTAACAACGAAATATAAGATCTTAAAGGAATGGTATAGAACTAGCTTAGGGTTAATGATAAGGGATACCTCCATCCATAGCAAGCTCAGGCTCTTTCAAAGCTTGAAGCCTTTCTTGATGCCTCGATGCATTTCTAGCTTGCGTGAGTTGAAGAGGGCAACTCACTATCTTAAGGTCCTCGCTCCTGCAACGAAAACTCGCTCTTTCAAAGCTAGTAGCAAGATCGGCCCGCCTCCATCAGACCGGATGCTGAGATTCCTGATAAGAACAGTCGTAGCGGAGCTTGATGTGGCCACGCTAGGTTTTCTACCTTGGTGGCTATGACATTGCCCCCAATTGACAGAGGCGGCTTTCATATATATTTGTTGGGAGCAGAGGATCGTCAAACTAGAGGGGGAGGGGGTGAATAGATTGACCACTTAAAAATTTTAAGCGGAATAAGACAATTGCACTCTCTGTGATAGCACAGACAAAAATCCGGTTCGTGAATCTCTAAAGAGCTAGCGCAATATCTAAGCGGTTTAACGAGACAATAGACACAATAACAAACCACAAGCACAAGCCACAGTAGATCAGAGTTTTTAAGGTGGTTCAGTCTCTATCTCGAGACCTACGTCCACCCCCTCACCAAACCGGTGGGGATCACCGCTGAGCTTTACAGCTTAGCTAACACCAGAGAAGAATCCTTCTCTGACCTGCAGATCCAATCTGCAGAAGACAACTATATCTTGTCTTAGAACCGCTGTCGAACAGCTTGTAGACACAGAGTCTATACACACTCTGATCTCAGAACACTTTCTGGATCAGAACACACCTGACCACTGAATCCCAGTGGAACAGTAATCCGAGAATAGAATTGTATAAGAAAACGAAAATACAAGGTAAGGGGTAAACTCAGAATATGCTGATCAATGGATCTTCAGACTTCTTGCGCAGCAGAAGAGAGTAGAGCCCGAAGAGATGAACAGTATGATCTGAGTGTGATCTTCCCTTCAGTTGAGACTAGATCAGTCTGAAGCCTTCATGGTTCTTCGGCTTCTGATCTTCTTCACCAGGAGAATGAACCTTTCTTTCAATCCACTCACTGGACCTTCTTCACGATGCTAGGCTCTCAACGTTCTTCACTGTATACTAGTCCTTCTTAGTCTCATCTATTCATGTCCTCTACTCATCCCACTTCGATCCACTTCTACATTTCCTTTTTCATTTTTCCCGCGCAAGATTGGGCCCCACGAGATTCCCAATCATTCGCTCACGTGTGGAGAAGCTTCTGGACTAAAGGAGGGAGAGTGTAGTTCGTTTGCAGACGTGGCTGGCCCACTTTATCCAGTCCTTTTGCCCGAGCGCTTGTCTGGGACTGGGTGCGTCGACGCCAGCATTTGAATGCGTAGACGCTGTGTGAAGACAGCTTCTTATCTTCCTTCGATATACGACCTCAGGCTATCACTGCGTTGACGCTGATAACTGGTGGCGTCGACGCTATGTGAAGATAGCTTCTTAGTCTTTTGGCACCCGCTGCGTCGACGCTGGTAGCTGGTAGCGTCAATGCTGTGTGAAGATATCTTCTGGAGGCATGCGAGTCGACGCTGCATCTGAGTGGCGTTGACGCAGTTAGCATGCGCATGACTCAAACATCTTGAGATCTAGTCACAGCGTCGACGTTATCTTGCTTGAGGCGTAGACGCAGTTTAGATGAAGTATGCTTCAACTTGGAGGAGCTGAAGGCTGCGTCGACCCTTTGATCTTGTGGCGTCGACGCTGACTATTGCCTGCATTAAAGTTCAACAGAAATTCTTGCCACTTACCATATTGTCAGATAATAATACACCCTGTCATATCATGGTGATCATCATCAAAATCAGGAGCACAACAATCTCCCCCTTTTTGATGATGGCAACCATGATGAAGTTCTGGCACTTTAATGATCATGCAATACAATAATCAATTAAGCAGAGGCATGCATAACCATAGGTATCACATTCAGCTCATTCATCATTCACTTACGCACATGATCAATTTTAATTATAAAACAGAACGAAGTGCATTCACAAGACAAGATTGTGATTGTCTCCCCCTTGGACATCAGCAAGAAGGGGAGGCTAGAAGTCAAGTAAGAAAAACAGAGTATTCAGACCATACTAAGGGAAATACTGAGAATGTCTCCTAGAGGAGTGACTAGATGACTGGCCCGGTGGAGGTGGAGGACGATGAGATGAGAAGGTCTGCTGGGCATGCAGAGCTTGAATTGTCTGTGAAAGCTCGCCCAACTGAAATAAAAGAGTGCTTTTAAGACCTCCCAGCTCGGAGCGGACATCGTCAGATCCTCGTGTCAACGACTCAAGCGTACCGCACATAGTTTCCATCGAGGATGAATGACTAGACAGCTTGTTAAACACGGCTTGAAAACCTGTGGGAGTTGAGGTGACTTGAGACTGCAAAGTGACCATAGCAATTTGAATATCATAACACATGGATTGCATCTTGGCCATGGTCTGAAGAGAAGACAACTGTGTAGAGTGCATATTGGAAACTAACTCTGCAATCTTGTTGACAATCTTTGCAACACTCTGCAGGACCTTCCTCATTGCTTTGTCAGTTTTCTGCTTGGCCTTCATATAGTCTCTCCAGAAGACCATCATCGAAATTTCAGATAAGACAATTCTCTTATACAGTCGTTCCAGCTGAAAGTCAGTATACAGAATAAAGGAGTTAAGCTTATCCCGTTGATGCTGCATCATTCGGATGAGGTGAACAAGTAATTCCTTTTCAGTTGCACCAGGAGGAGCCTGAAAAAAATCATCCTGAGGTTGTTGGCTACTGGACCCAAGTTCTCTATTCAGATTATGTGAGCTAGACTCACCTTGTTCCCACTGAGTCTTGGGTTCCCCTCTAATGTCAAACCATTCAGGCTCATCATCTTGAAAAGGGGGTATTGTAGATTGAAATCCTTCCTCATCAGCATCATTGGGAGACTCCACCACATACGAAGGAAAAACCTGCTCACTATCAACAGTATGAGCATGCCTATCCTGAGTGTCAAAAGGTGGAAGTGACCTGGCTGGAGCTTGTGTTGCACCTTGGACCTCAAAGTCCACAACTCTTTCCTGACCCTCCCAATGTGGAGGAGAAGCAACAGGTTCAGGAGATATCCTGACTGACTCTGGTTCGGGCTCAGGAGGAGGAGCAGCTGCCCTGTCAGAAGATTGTTGACTTGGCAGCACTCTGACTGGCCTGCCATCTATAATTTTGACACCCATAAAATTCTGAACAAACGACATGGAGTATACATTGCCTCTAGGAACAACACACTTCTTTTCATTGCCAAACTGAACTCCAACCTTTCTGAACAAGGCTGTGAGATGTGCTGCGTAGGGCAGAGTCCTAGAGTTGTCCAGGCAAGTCCCCATTGTCTGGATGATTACATCAATCAACGACATATTGATTTCTTTCAACATGCAGTATAGTAAAAATCTCTGCATGATTGTAACCCTTTCACGACCACTGCTCTGAGGGATAAAAATGGAAGTGCATATATGGTGCAGGAGTCGAACATGAGGTGAAAACTGGTTAGCTTTTAAGCTAGACAAATGGGTCTGCTTAATGTCTGAAGGGTCCTCTGTCTGGCCGGTCAAAACAGCAAACGCTTCATGTTCATTCAATGGAAATGAGTGAAGTTCGGCCCCCTTCATAGGAATCTTCCATACTTTGGCGAGCAAACTAGCAGTAAGTTCAAACTTAATTCCCTGAACAGAGCTGATCAGTCTACCACGTTCGGGTTGATGGCATAAATAGCGGTAAAACTCCCTGACAAGAGTAGGATAATAGACGGAGTACTTGGTGGCAAAACCCCACCAACCTTGAAACTCCAAAGTGGGTCTAATCTCAGGGAAGACAGCATGAAAGGCTTCGTCCGAGTCAAGGATATATCGAGGAATTAAAACCTTCAGGGGTTCGTCTTTACCAGAAGGAGGAGCGGAGACGGAAACCCCAGACCTGGATTTTTTGGAGAAGACTTTCTTCTGTGAAGATGAGGGCTTGGAGGACGATCGGACCTTCTTCTTCTTGGAAGGAGGGGAAGGGCTGCGTGGACGCTTCCCCTTGTCTTTGCGTTTAAGCGAAGAAGAAGATGTAGGAGGAGGAGCCGCCGCAGGTGATTCATAAACTTGGGCTTCAGCAGAGATGGCAGGAGCTGGAGGAGCTGAAGATGGTTCCTCAACAGGCTTCTTACCCTTCCTGGAGTAGGCGAGAGCCATTTTCATGGATAGAGGAGAAGAAGAACAGTCAAGAGGTGTTACAGAGGAAGGAGAGGAACCGTCGTGCCTCAGAAGGATGAATGAAAAGTAGCCGACTGTTCCCTCGGTTGAGGGTTTTAACCGGGTGACACGCGAAACCCCCAATCTTGTTATTGGGTAATCGGGTAACGGATCTAGTTCACAACCAAAAGAACCTAGATAGAGTGGATGCGTCGACGCGAGGAAATCAAAGCGTCGACGCTATGAGCACTTATGCACAAAAGTGTATCGGAAAAAACACAGAGGCGTTGACCTTAAGAGATAGGATGCGTCGACGCCATAATGTGAATACACGCTGCAAGACCATGATTTGTGGAAAAAAGAAGATGCATCTAAAAGAGCAGAAATTGGGAAATGTCATTAGAAGCCTGGTTTCATAATGTAAAACACTCAAACTCAGGGATTTTTAATAGCTTCAGTTCAAATTCCCATGAAAAATAAATTTTCTTAGATTAGCTTCGAACCATTTAGTGACATAAAATGTTGATACTCTGCGAAGTTTGAATCACAGAAATGAACAGTAATAGTGTAGAATTGGAGTAATTTCTAAACTAGCTTCATACTTGGGATCTTCTCATAACTTTATCCTTCGTTACTCAATTTCGAAAGAATCTTTGAAGAAAGAAGTTTAAGAAGCATTGAGGATAAGTTCATTAGATCTTTTGAGCCTTTTGATTTCATACCATCACACATGAGTCTTAGTATTTATTTTATTGATTCCATCCATTAGCAGTGAAATATAGCTAGCCTTGTGACACGAGTACACATGCTTATCAGGCACCAGAGTCCCCGGTTACTCAGCATAGCTAATCATTATGCTTAGAATCAGAGGTAGTGATCAACCTCATGACATGCCTTCCAACACTTCATTGGTGAGGAAGGTAGTTTCTCGGTTGAGAATCACCATTGCTCTAACATGGATAAGTTTCATTAAAGGACAGAGATAGTAGTCCACCTCATGACTTGCTCTTTAACACTTCTTTGGTGCCTAGAGCAAGTTTCTCTGTGGAAATCTACCATTGCTCTGCAAGGAACAGATACATTGTGTGATTCACTTTTTCTTGAAGCTCGTTTTAGATCTAAGCAAACTTTAGCAACAATACCGATTAAATTTCCATATATTGAAAGATCCTTCTACTTTTGATCAATTGGAAAAAAAATGATAGGAACCAAGTCACATTAACTTGTTTAGTTTTTATTCCAGATTCAACCACTTTTAGGTTCAAGTTCTGGTGAGTTCAAACATTGAAGGACACACATTTTATATCATTAAGTAGTGTGAAGTTATTCTAAGAGAAACTTGTTTTCATTAGAAATTATTCCCTTAGCTCCCCCTGAATGTGAGGCATTAACTTTTCACCAGGACATTTGAGACAATTCCCTTATTCGGGAATAGAAGGAGAGTCATCAAGAAATCTTGGGATTAAGAAGGTGAACATGATTGAGTGTAAGGTGATACTTGAAGAAGAACAAGTCTAGCAAGAAGGATAAACGAGAGAATCCTATGAGCTAGACGAGAGGTCATAATCACCATCACACCACACTGTTACTTGCATAGCGTCAACGCAGAATCCCTGAAGCGTCGACGCACTATGCCATACTGCACGGATTGGTTAACATTTAAACAAAGTCAATCCATTGCAGCGTGGACGCATCCTTACGGGTGCGTTACCGCATAAAACCTTACTTCCCCTTAACTCAAGCATGAAGGAAGAGATTAAAACAGATGAATTTGTAAGCATGCTGAGGTTTTATTTCAGATGAATCAAAATACCAAAAAAAATTTTATACTCCCCCTAAGTGTATGACTTATTCAAACATTGACAAGTTTATCATAGCAGGACTTCAAATATGATCATCACAAAAGCAATCAAGCAGCATTCAGATATGAGGCCATGCAGTCAATTCAAGATTCAGAATTCAAATTGCAGAGTCCAAGCTCTCTCCTAAGATATGAAAAATGCTCATTGTTGAGAGGCTTGGTAAAAATATCAGCTAGTTGACGTTCAGATTCTACAAATACAAGCTTGAAACTTCCTTTACTAACCTCATCTCTTAAGAAGTGATGTCTGATTTCAATATGTTTGGTCCTAGAGTGCTGGATGGGGTTCTTGGCCAGGTTTATAGCACTTGTGTTATCGCACAATATTGGGACACATCCAAGATCAGTTTGGTAATCTTGGAGCTGATGCTGGATCCATAGCACTTGAGTGCCACAGCTCCCTGCAGCGACATATTCTGCCTCTGCAGTGGACAGTGCCACTGAGTGTTGTTTCTTGGAGGCCCAAGAGATCAAGCACCCACCCAAAAATTGGCAGTAGCCACTAGTGCTTTTTCTATCCAATTTACATCCAGCATAGTCTGCATCCGAATATGATACCAAGTCAAAGGTGCAGGATGCAGGATACCAAATCCCTAGGTCTTGAGTTCCAGCAAGGTATCTAAAAATACGCTTGACAGAACTTAGGTGGGATTCTCTAGGATCAGCTTGAAAACGAGCACACATACAAACACAAAATTGAATATCAGGCCTTGATGCAGTAAGATATAGAAGTGACCCTATCATACCTCGATAGGTCTTGGCATCAACTTGTGTACCTTTCAGATCTGCATCCAAGGTTGTGTTTGTACACATGGGAGTGCTGATTACTTTCAGATTTTCCATTTTATACTTCTTCAGTAGCTCCTTGATGTACTTTGTCTGACTAATAGAGCATCCTTCTCTGCGTTGGGTGATCTGCAAACCTAGAAAAAATTGAAGTTCACCCATGAGACTCATTTCAAATTCTGTTGTCATTAAGTTAGCAAACTCCTTACACATACTAGGTTTAGTGGAACCGAAGACAATGTCATCAACATATATTTGAACTAAAATGATATATGAATTCCTTACCTTTGTAAACAATGTCAGGTCCACTTTACCTCTTGAGTAACCTTTTTCAGTGAGAAAGGAGCTGAGCCGGTCGTACCAGGCTCGAGGTGCCTGCTTGAGTCCATACAATGCTTTGTCCAATCTGTATACGTGGTTAGGATTTTCTGCACATTCAAATCCAGGGGGTTGTTCCACATATACTTCTTCCTTTATTATTCCATTTAGGAAAGCACTTTTTACATCCATTTGTTGTAATTTTATTCCATGACTTACAGCATATGCAAGCAACAAACGAATGGCTTCTAATCTGGCTATTGGTGCAAAGGACTCTTTGAAGTCAATACCGAACTCTTGATTGTAACCCTGTGCAACCAGTCAAGCCTTATTCCTAACAATTATACCATTTTCATTTTGTTTGTTTTTATAGACCCATTTAGTTCCTATTATAGATTGATCCTTGGGTCTGGGCACTAGATGCCATACTTTATTTCTTATGAATTGGTTGAGTTCTTCATGCATTGCATTTATCCAGTTGGGATCTTTTAAGGCTTCCACAACATTCTTGGGTTCAGTTTGAGACACAAGTGCCATGTTATCCATTTCTTGTATTTGAGAGCGTGTCCTAACAGGTTCATGCAAGTTGCCTATTATGCTAGATGAGGGGTGATCCCTTAACAACCTAATGTTAATCAGAGGGTCACCTCCATTAATATCTGCATTACCCTGATTACTAGACTCTGGCTCATCTTCTTTTGGTCTTGAATCTCCTTCCAAAGTTTCTTCTTCCTCAGGCTTGTCAAGGAAGTCTTCATCACCCTTGTTCCTGCATGAAGGTTCAACTTGTGAATTTTCAATTAGCTCATCAAAAACGATGTGAGGTGATTCCTCAACTGTTTGAGTCTTCAGATTTAGGACCCTATAAGCCCTAGAGTGACTGGAGTATCCTAAGAATATGGCGGGTTCACTCTTGGGTTCAAACTTATCTAAGGCTCGTTTATCATTATTCTGAACAAAGCATTTTGAACCAAAAACTTTAAAATGAGCAGAGGGCTTCTTACCTTTCAGCATTTCATAAGGAGTCTTTTTGGACTGTGGTCTTACCATTGCCCGATTTACAATGTAGCATGCAGTGTTCACAGCCTCTGCCCAATACTTCCTTGGGAGTTGCCCTTCAATCAGCATGGTTCTGCCCATCTCCACAAGGGTTCGGTTTCTTCTCTCCACGACTCCATTTTGTTCAGGTGTTCTTGGGGAAGAAAACCTGTGATTTAGCCCTGTTGCTCTGCAGAATTCTCCAAATTCAGAATTGTCAAATTCTCCACCATGATCTGATATAATGGAAGAAATGACAAACTTACCCTCCTGCTGTGTTTTCTTAAAGAATGCCTGAAATTCCTCAAATGCCTCATTCTTATGAGTTAGAAAGAATACCCAGGTAAATCTAGTAAAATCATCTACTAGGACAAATCCATATCGATTACCACTAATGCTTGCTGTTCTAGTGGGTCCAAATAAATCCAAATGAATGAGTTCAAAAGGTTTAATGGACTGACTCTTTATCTTGGACTTAAATGACTTCCTAGTCTGTTTACCTTGGGTGCATGCATTACAGATTTTGTCATTTTTCTTGAACGAAGCATCAGGCAGGCCATTCACCATGCTGTGTTTAGCTAACTTATGCAGTACACTATAGCTAGCATGTCCTAGCCTACGGTGCCACAACCAAGCTAGTTCAGTTTTATTTACAGCGAGACAAAGATTATTATGTGCAGGATCATCTAAATCTACCATGTACATGTTGTTTATTCTTTTTCCAACAAATTTAATTTTTTCTGATTTTTCTTCTAAAATGGTGCATGTGTTTGCATCAAACACTACTTTATTATTTCTATCACACAACTGACTTATACTGAGCAAGTTATACTCTAGACCCTCTACTAAAAGAACATCATCAATGGAGGTAGAAGGGTTTTTGCCAACTGTACCTTTACCAACTATTTTGCCTTTATTGTTTCCACCAAAGGTAACAAATCCTCCATCCTTCTCAACCAGGAGACAAAACTTGGCCTTGTCCCCTGTCATATGCCTTGAGCAGCCGCTGTCAAGATACCATCTGTTGTGCATGGCTGCAAGGCATTCCTGCAAGAATCATCAAACAAAAGATTTTGGAACCCAAACACACTTGGGTCCCATTGGATCACTGGAAGACTTCAAGAAATTCAGTAGGTTCTTAGGAATCCACATTTGTCTTTGTTGAGGTTTTTGATGGCTTTTAGTTGAGGAGGCAGTTGGTTTCTGATTTGATTTTAAGGTTGTTTTAGCTGCTTTATTGAACCATCGTTTATTTTGGTTCCACAGAGCCTTTTGGTGATGTGGGTTGACTGCCCTAAGAACATGAGTTTGTCTTATAGGATATGCATACATGGGATGCGTCGACCTTCCTGAATGAATGCGTGGACTCACCCATCCATAGTTGCTCCTATGTGTTTGATAGAATGTAGGATGCGTGGACGCACTGTGGTGTGTGCGTTGACCCATCCACCCAGATTGATTATAGTGTTGGCCATGGTGGTATGGGTGCGTGGACGCATATCCCTGCATGCGTTGACCCATGTGGTCGTTCCAATTCTTATGGACTCTTTGGAATTCGGCCCGAGTCGACGCCACATGTTCGTAGCGTTGACGCATCTGAGTTGAGTGCCTAGACCAATATGCAGAAGACCTATTATTGTATGAAGGTTGCGTTGACACATTACTGGTCTTGCGTGGACGCATCTGACTCTGGCTAGATTTGGTATTTTCAATCTTTCTGGTGCTATGTTGGTGAACGAAGGGTCTGGAGCTGGAGGCCTTAGGTGGTGATGAAATGACATGCTTGCAGCTGGTTAAATTCTTTGCAAATTTTGCTTTAGGAGATTCATTAATCTTTTCTTTTCCTTTCTCCTTTGTCACTTCATTTTTCTGAATCTGTTTCCCTTTGTCTCTTTCAACATTTTTTACTTCAGCCACCTGTTTCTCCTCAGTTTTCTTTTCTTCTGATATGAAGGTCACCAGTTTAAGTCCAATTTCTTTCTTTGAGCTTGGATTATATCCAAGTCCTTCTTTGCCGACATTACATTTTGTTCCCATTAAGGCATCAAGATTATGTTTGCCTTGTGTCATTTTCTCTAGGGAAGTTTGTTTGTCCAATTTTTCTTTTTCAACTTTCTTCAAATCTTCCTGAAGTTTCAAATTGACACCATTTACAGCTTGATATTTCTCTTCAGCTATTTTGGTGTCCTTTTCAAGTTTTTGCATTCTTAACTTCAGTTCATCATGTGTTTTTAGTAAGAAGTCATTCTCTCTTTTTAATTTAATCAATTCAGATCTGTATTCATTTTCTTCATTTAGAGTTTTCTTTAGACAAACAATTTCATCTTCTAGCATTTTAACCTTTTCATTGGACAAATTTTCTTGACTTCTCGGGTTTTTCTTCTTTTTAAGCATTTTATTTTCTTTCTTTACAATATCATATTTATCCATAAGGTCATTGAAAGCTTCTTCCCAGTCATCACAAGTAAATTCATCAAGTGGAGAATTTACCTCAGTAGAGTCCTCTCCCCTGGCCATTAGGCATAGCTTTACTTCTTTTTCTTCCTCTGATGTGTTATCCTCCTCTTCCTCTTCTTCATCACTCCATGTACTGATCATGGCCTTGGGCTTTTTATTTTTGAACTTGGAGTACGCTTTCTTAGAATTTTCGGGGCATTCTGACTTGATATGTCCCTGTTTCCTGCATTGATAACACACAACTTTGTCAGATTTCTTAGTTTGGTCAGATTTAAATTTAGAATTCATTTTACCTTGATAGCTTCTAAATCGACCAGCTTTACCTTCCCTTCGTAAGAATTTTCGAAATTTCTTAGTGAGCATCGCAATCTCACCTGAATCACTGTCTGAAGAAGAGGTCAGATTCTCATCTGAGCTCTCCTTGCAGCTTGGAGCAGCCTTGAGAGCTAGGGGTTTCTTCTTCTTTATTTCCTCATCAGATCTTTTCAAATTTAGCTCATAGGCCATAAGGGAACCTATCAACTCGTCAGGAGTGGTCCTGGGAAGATTCCTAGATTCTTCGACCACTGTGGCTTTTGTGTGCCACACGGATGTCAAAGATCTAAGGATCTTTCTCACCAGCTCATAATCTGTATAGGCCTTCCCTAGACCTTTGAGACCATTGACAAGTACGGTTAAACGAGCATACATCTTAGAAATACTTTCTTCAGGTTTCATATGGAACGACTCATATTCAGAAATTAGCATGTTAGCCTTGGTCTCCCTTACCTCCGAGGTACCCTCGTATATTACCTCGAGTCGATCCCACATTTCTTTCGCACTTGCGCATGAGGAGACGTGCAAGAATTCCTTGGGATGCAGGGAGCATTGCATAATGTTCATTGCCTGCCAGTTGACGGTTGATTTTCTTACTTGCTCCTTTACCCATAATTCTTCGTCGCCTTCTATTATGTAGGGCCCCTTGCTCACAACTTTCCATACTTCATAGTCTTGGGCCTTGAGAAAAACTTGCATGCGATTCTTCCAATAGGAATAGTTAGTGCCATCGAAAAATGGTGGTCTATTCACAGCATAACCCTCTGGCATAAATCCTTTGCTCTCCATTACTTCTCTCTAGGTTGTTAAACCGTTCAAGAGAGCCTGGTGCTCTGATACCACTTGTTGGGAGCAGAGGATCGTCAAACTAGAGGGGGAGGGGGTGAATAGATTGACCACTTAAAAATTTTAAGCGGAATAAGACAATTGCACTCTCTGTGATAGCACAGACAAAAATCCGGTTCGTGAATCTCTAAAGAGCTAGCGCAATATCTAAGCGGTTTAACGAGACAATAGACACAATAACAAACCACAAGCACAAGCCACAGTAGATCAGAGTTTTTAAGGTGGTTCAGTCTCTATCTCGAGACCTACGTCCACCCCCTCACCAAACCGGTGGGGATCACCGCTGAGCTTTACAGCTTAGCTAACACCATAGAAGAATCCTTCTCTGACCTGCAGATCCAATCTGCAGAAGACAACTATATCCTGTCTTAGAACCGCTGTCGAACAGCTTGTAGACACAGAGTCTATACACACTCTGATCTCAGAACACTTTCTGGATCAGAACACACCTGACCACTGAATCCCAGTGGAACAGTAATCCGAGAATAGAATTGTATAAGAAAACGAAAATACAAGGTAAGGGGTAAACTCAGAATATGCTGATCAATGGATCTTCAGACTTCTTGCGCAGCAGAAGAGAGTAGAGCCCGAAGAGATGAACAGTATGATCTGAGTGTGATCTTCCCTTCAGTTGAGACTAGATCAGTCTGAAGCCTTCATGGTTCTTCGGCTTCTGATCTTCTTCACCAGGAGAATGAACCTTTCTTTCAATCCACGCACTGGACCTTCTTCACGATGCTAGGCTCTCAACGTTCTTCACTGTATACTAGTCCTTCTTAGTCTCATCTATTCATGTCCTCTACTCATCCCACTTCGATCCACTTCTACATTTCCTTTTTCATTTTTCCCGCGCAAGATTGGGCCCCACGAGATTCCCAATCATTCGCTCACGTGTGGAGAAGCTTCTGGACTAAAGGAGGGAGAGTGTAGTTCGTTTGCAGACGTGGCTGGCCCACTTTATCCAGTCCTTTTGCCCGAGCGCTTGTCTGGGACTGGGTGCGTCGACGCCAGCATTTGAATGCGTAGACGCTGTGTGAAGACAGCTTCTTATCTTCCTTCGATATACGACCTCAGGCTATCACTGCGTTGACGCTGATAACTGGTGGCGTCGACGCTATGTGAAGATAGCTTCTTAGTCTTTTGGCACCCGCTGCGTCGACGCTGGTAGCTGGTAGCGTCAACGCTGTGTGAAGATATCTTCTGGAGGTATGCGAGTCGACGCTGCATCCGAGTGGCGTTGACGCAGTTAGCATGCGCATGACTCAAACATCTTGAGATCTAGTCACAGCGTCGACGTTATCTTGCTTGAGGCGTAGACGCAGTTTAGATGAAGTATGCTTCAACTTGGAGGAGCTGAAGGCTGCGTCGACCCTTTGATCTTGTGGCGTCGACGCTGACTATTGCCTGCATTAAAGTTCAACAGAAATTCTTGCCACTTACCATATTGTCAGATAATAATACACCCTGTCATATCATGGTGATCATCATCAAAATCAGGAGCACAACAATATTGTGTTGGCACTCAAGCTTCATAGGGAAACCTTAGCCTTGATGCCTCAAGTAGCAGTAGCTATGGCCGAGGCAACTTCAACAGTCATGGCCGCAATAGGTTTGTTACCATGGTTGCAGTGGCTTTACCCACTCTTTCAGTAGGAGCTACTTTGGACATGTCTTGTTTTGGCATTTAGGCTTTAGAAGGAAGCCTTCACTTTGTTGCCCTTGGCGGTAGCAAGAATGGCTGGGGCAGCTTCAACAGTCGGATCCACCTTCAGAAAGAACCATGACCCAACGACTACAAGTAATTTTCCAAAGTAGCCAAGTTGCCCCCACCTGGCGTGATTTGCGATGACGAGAAGTCCGTAGGTAGTAGCAGCCACGGTTGTCAAAATCTTTGAGTTTGCTTGTAAGAACTTGGAGAAGATATCACAACATTCATAGAGGCAAGGGTATTCTTTAATAGAGAGATGAAAGGTAGGAAATGTTACACCGGGCTTGCCAGTCTATTTTACAACACAAAAAATGTTTCAACTTTTGTATCCATTTGTTGGATCAATATGCACATATTCTAGCACCCATATTACCAATTTCACGTGTTTGGGTTTATCAGATGATTTAGGGTTCGGATATTGGACATTTCCCTACCTACCACAGTCGGTGCTTATTTACATCGGCTTAAAATCTGAATACCCTTGTGTTGGAATGTATGAACAATAAGATCTAGAGGGGGGGTGAATAGATCTACCCCAAATTTCGCAGAAACAAATCATTAAGATGTGAAATTAAAATATTTAGCCAAACACTACCAATTCATATCATCAAGATGACTGGACACGATATCTAGTGCGAAGTAAGAGCAGAAATGATCAACAGAGAACTATAAAAGATGACAGAATTAATTTGCAGATAAATGAGGTGCAAATTAGTTATGGAAGAGATACGAGGCGGAGGTGGAACTCAAGGAGTTTACTCACGCAAGAAACACTACCTTTCAGATAGGTCTAACTTATCCTTCCAGTAGCGTCTTTTTATATACCTCTTCACACAGCCAATAGTTATGAGCAATGTCCAGCGAATTGGATTTTACAGATCTAAAAGATAATCAGCAAGGTTGAAGCAAGAAATTAACAAGCAGTGAAAACAATCACACAAGATGCACAAGCGATTTTTAGGTGGTTCAATCTCGAGCACGAGATCTACATCCACCCCTTACTCAACTGAGTAAGGCTTACTGCTGACTCGCAGCTTGAAACCGCTGATCCACAGCTTCGGGGACTAGATCCCTACAATCTGCTGATTCACAGCTTCAACCGCTGAGCTTCAAAGCTTGATGTCCGAGGATTCAACCTCGCCTGCTGAGCTTTACAACTTGCTCTACTGATACACAGCTTACAAGAGATTTGAAAACAAAAGGTGAAACAAAGAACGATAACAGAAATGCAAATGTAGCTCACAATTGAGAAATTTGACTCTGGATCTGATCCAGTAGTCGAGATACAACTCACTCAGATAGCAGCACTCCGATACTCTATTTTTCCCTCAACTCGCTGCAACTGGCTTTCACAAGCTTCCTCTCAGATTCCTCACTGATTCCTTTCTTCAGCGGTTGCTCTCCTTCTCTCTACTTCTATCTTCTCTCTGCAAGTGCTTTCTCAGATTTATCTACTCTCCTTCTTTCTTCTTCAATTGCTTATCTTTTAATTGAGCAACCTGGCCTCCTTTTAGAGGCTCGCGAGAATGTGGTGCGTGGGAAACACGTTCCCGCCCAAGGAAATTCAAAAAGGTATGCTTTGCTAGAAGTCCACATGTCGGTGATGAAGGTGCATTGTCTACGTGGCAGAATCTTCAGACGAGATCCATGTCTTGGATCACGTGCCTATAACTAATCACGAACCACGTGACTGCATCTTATAGTTAAGCCTACGTTGTAAGTGTTTGACCCTGTGGTTGTTAGACTCTTCATACTTAAGCTCCTGCCATCAGTACATGAGACATTTTATCAAACACTTTGTCAGCATAGGTGAATATTCAATATGCACATACCTTAGTTCAAAACTGTGCAGAATATGCACAGACTTTAGTTCAAGCTATGTAGGATATGCACAGACCTTAAAGGTGTATGTGTTCTGACTTAAGTGCATATGCTTAGACCTGTATGAACATGTGCTCCGACCATGCCTAGTATGCTCAAACCTGAAGCCTTTATGTGCACTGACTACAGTAAAGGTGCTCCGACCTTATAATGCACACTAGCACATATGCTCAGACTTGAAATGCACATATGCTCAGACCTTAGTGTATGCTTATGCACATATGCTTAGACCTAAAATGCACATATGCTCAGACCTTAGAGTGTATGCTCATGCACATATGCTCAGACCTTAGTGTATGCTCATGCACATATGTTCAGACCTAAAATGCACATATGCTCAGACCTTAGAGTGTATGCTCATGCACATATGCTCAGACCTTAGTGTATGCTCATGCACATGTGCTCAGACCTACAATGCACATATGCTCAGACCTGAAATTGCATATATGCTTAGACCTAGGTTTCACATATGCTCAAACCTGAAGTTGTACATATGCTCAAACCTAAGTTTCACATATGCTCAGACCTGAAGTGGCACATATGCTCAGACCTAGAATTGCATGTGCTCAGACTTCGAGTACATATGATCAGATCTTATAGTGCAAACTAGCACATATGCTCAGACCTAGAATTGCATGTGCTTAGACTTCGAGTACATATGCTCAGACCTAAGAGTGCAAACTAGACTATGCGCATGTGCTCTGACTTGAAGGAAGGTGCTCAGACGTGAAAGCCTGTCTCTAACACATGTGCACCGACCTTAGTATGCAACAATGACAATGTGCACCGACCTTATGTGCTTGTATGCAGACATGCACCGACCTGCATATGCAACATGTATGAATATGCACCGACCTTCACATGCAATATGTGTGAACTTGCACCGACCTACATATGCTTTATGTATGAACGTGCACCGACCTACATATGCCTTATGTATGAACGTGCACCGACCTTAGTGAGAAACACATACATACTTGCATGAGAAGCTATAAGATACTAACAGTGTTGCCATAATGAAAAGTAGATTCAGAATTTCACAATTGTCAATATCCAAAAGCTGAAGACAAAATGTATTATTGCCAATCATCAAAACTGAATAAGAAATTAATTTCACAGAATCAAGTTAAAGGAGACACAACATGAGACACACATTATCCCACACAACATCCCCACAACATTCTCCCCCTTTTTGATGATGGCAACACATTAAACTTTGATATGCATTTTGATGGCAACAACGACTTTATTAAGATCCAGAAATATGCACATTATGCAGAAAATGCAGAAAATATCTCTCAAAGAAAATCTCTCCCCCTATGCCCTTTGCGTACCCCATCAAAAACTCATCACAAAACTTGATTCTCCTCCTTTGGCATCAGCAAAGAAGGAAATGGTAAAGATAAGGAAAGACATGATAGCATCAAGAAGGAGGAATGAGCAAGAGAATTCTGAGTGACATTCTGAGTGATAGTTCATTAAGCTAAGCAGACAAAGCTCAAATTCTTCAGATATAAGATTCTATGTACTGCATTCTTGATAAAATTCTGGTTTAATAGTAATAAAGATTAGAGTGTATCCACTGGACTCTTGAATAAGTCTGCAAAAACCTTTAATAGCAATAAACCAGAAGCACATTAGACATGAAAGAGTTGGCCTTACTATATCCTATTTGTTCAAAAAAATCAGTGAGTTTCTTTAGGAAATATAGGGATATGTATTGAGGTTAAACAATTTGACATTTTTGAAATTTCACTTTAGGGTTACAGTAGAGGCATGATTTATCTTTTTGTTTCCATAGTGTTGAACAGTTAGGTATCATCTATGCCTTTTATCATAAGGGTACATGTTGATTAGACGCAAGTACCCCTAGTTACTCAGCAAAATATACCATCATGTTTCATGTATCAAATCAGTAGAAATAGTTTACATCTTTTTACATAAGGGTACACGTTTATCAAACGCCAGTACCCCTAGTTACTCAATGAAACTACCCATACTGTTTTGACCTTTGAACAGAGATAACTTGAAGCACTTCATGACATGATTTTTTCTCCATTACTATGATGAAGTACCCAGTTTCTCAGTGCATTCAATCATTGCTCTGCATGTACATATTTTGACTTATTTTCATAATCTTATTGTCCTTTATATTTAGAAAGACTTGTTTAAAAACAATACTCATTCCAAGTTTCTCAACCAAGAAATCATTAATCCAAGAACTTTCAGATATTTGAAGACTTTATCAGACATGTTATGAGAAAAATGGTTGAGAGCTATTAAGTATCATAAACAAACCAGTTCATTGAATTCAGTCTTTAAAGTCTAAAATTTATTAAGTTTAAACCATCAGTTCATTCATGAAACAATAGAATATTCTTATAAAAGAAGATTTCCGATTTTAGTAGCTTAGGATGATGAACCGATTATCAGACTGTCATTATTTCAAAGTCACGAAATTGCAAGGACTTTCCAAAAGATTGAAATCAATGAATGAAAAATCTGAGTGTGTCAAAAAGACATTATACTTAGGAGTGCTTAGTGACAGAGTGCTACTGAGATTTCAATAAGGAATTTCCATGATCAGGAAAAAAAAGTTAAGATTTCTAGAATTTGAATCTGGACTGAAAAGAAATCACATGATATGCTAAATCAGATCTGATTAAAAATTATTATTAACTCGCCCTATCAACATGCAAGAAACTCTCCCTATCTATTGAAATTTAGACACAACATGTGGAGTTAAGGACTCGGAAAGACTCTTGATTAAGGGTACTTGGCGAAGGACTGGTCTCCACACATAGTATGGGTTTCCAAATAAAAATTAATTTGTCCTTCTACCATCATACCATTTTATATACCACTGAAAACAAGATGGACATGATGCAAGGAGGACACACAGTTGCCTTGATTAAACAACATGAACCTAACATGAATTCCTTCTTATAACATGCATAAAAGAGATGGACAAATCATTTCAGGCACATAAGAATGGAACAATCACAGCTAGACATTCATGCAAAAAATTTACAAATTCCAAGTTCTCTTCTCAAAAACTTAAATCTTTTTTTTGCCAAATCACCTAATGGAACAAAAGGGAGAGTGCACCCCTTTCCAGAGGAAAGGAATGTTCCCACTCCACCTTCATGCCACTAGATGAGATTTTATTGCATAAAATGATGTATAGAGTTCATGGGAGCCAAGCCCCTGGAGTACATAAAAAAGAAAATGAAAGATATAGCTATACAATTCCAGATGTGAAGTCAAAGAAAATATGCTGTGACTATACATGTCGGATGCGTATATTGGGGATGCGAGCAGCATCAGCTGTAGCATATCCTCTAGCCATAAGTGGTAGCTCCCTTGTCGATAAAAATTCAGTATTATGGCCCATGGAGACAGCATGATTTGCCAGCGCATCTGCAAGCATATTTGTTTCCCTGTATGTATGAACATTGGGACATTGAATCAGGCTGAAAATATCCTGAAGCTTATTCCACCAAGGGAGAAGTGACCAAGGAAGGCTTCTATTGTCTTTTAATAGCTAAACCAAAGCTAGAGAATCAGTATAGATAACTGAAATTGGAATATTATGCATTTGAGCTAATCTGAGACCATCAAGGAGGGCCCTTTCTTCTGCAACCATATTGGAACCCTGACCATAAAAGTAAGAGAAGCCCAACAGCATTTTCCCTTGAGAATCTCTAAAGCAACCACCTCCTTCTGAAGGTCCCGGGTTGCCTTTGCTAGCACCATCCACGTTGAGAGAAAAGTTGAACTTGGGAACTAACCAGCGGACAATGATGCAAGATAGAACTTTATGGCTGACTGTTATGCCCATTGACTGGAATCTATGATAGATAGGATAGCCAACACCTTGTTTAAAAGTGATATACCACATAACCTGGACAGTATCATCTTGAATCTGATCAGTAATACAAGAGAAGCTTGCTCTAAGGCTTTCAAATCTGCTGCGGCATCTATATTTCCATATTTCCCAGACAATCATCATGGCCACTAGCAATGTAACAAAACCTTGCGAGCTGTAGATAGTATCCTCATTAAGAATTTTGTGTAGCCGACCGTAAATGGTGTTGATTTCCAAATATGTATTGTCTATAAGGGGGCCAAATTTATTCCACAGGAAGGTGGCCACTTCACTATTAAGAAAAAGATGATCAGAATCTTCAATAGCATGAGAGTGCAAACAACAATCACAACAAGATGCCATGTGTATTCCCTTGTTTTGAATTCGATTATCAACTGGCACAGCATGGTTTAGAATTTTCCAGTAGAATAAGGAAGCACGAGGAGGAACTTTTCGATGCCATAATTTGACAGCTGGAGTATCTGCCATTTGCCCTTTGATGTATCTATGTGTAGACTTGATGTCAAAATTACCAGAGTTGGTAAAAGACCAAACGGGTATGTCATTCCCATCTTGTGTAGCAAATCTGGATATATCAGTTCGCAGGCTGTTTTCTTCAATCCCTTGCCAAATCGGGTGTTGATGATCGGCCAATACAGTTTGAACCGAGCAGTCATCAATCAGGGGTATATTTTGGTAAGAAACAAATTCCTGCAAGTGTTTATCCTTGTACCAGATATCCTTAAGAAAGTTGGTGGTTGCACCATTGTACATAATTTTTCGCATACCGGCCAAAAGAACTGATCGAGCCTTATCAAAGTCCCTGGCTTTAATTCCATCTGGGAAAGGTATTTTGCAGTCTGAAATATGCTGATTTTGAATGTACTTACTTCTGATAAAAGTTGCCCATAAGGAGTTACTATGTAAGGAAAGCCATAGCTGTTTAACATATGAACACAGTTGAATATCCCCTAATCTAAGAATACCCAGACCACCTTCAGAGGAGGGTCGACATACCTTATTCCAAGATACCCAATGTTTCCTATGAACAGTTTCAAGCCCTTGCCATAGGAAGTTGGCACATATTTTCTCAATTTGTTTGTGTATAGTGTATGGAATGGCAACAGTACTAGCTGAATATATGGGAATTGAGGATAACACCGACCTGATAAGTGTGATTCTTCCTGCCTGAGAGAGGAATTTACTTTGCCATCCAGCAAGCTTAGCATTAACTTTATCGAGCAGGTATTTAAAGTGTGGAATTTTGATCTTCCCTTTGAATAGAGGAATCCCTAAGTAACTGATGCTCCCGGTCTTGTATTGAAAACCTGTTATCTGTCTGATCTAACCTATAGCATGTCTGGGCATGTGTTTAGATGCCATGAATGAGCTTTTTTGTGGATTAATCCTTTGCCCTGAAGAGTCTCCATATCTTCTCAAAAACTTGAGCAGATGTTTGACAGAAAGTAAGCCACCATTTATGAATATGATAGAATCATCCGCATATAAGATGTGAGAGATGGGCATAACATTACGGGGGAGGTGATAATGTCGGCATTGTCCAGAATTGAAGAGCTGGCTAAGACCCCGACTTAGTACTTCCTCTGCTAAAACAAAAAGGGCAGGAGCTAAAGGGTCACCTTGTCTCACTCCCCTGGTGGATTTAAAATATCCATGAGATTGACCATTGAAAGCAATTGTGAACCAACAGTTCATTAGAAGCTGAGCAATGAGAGAAACAAATCTATTTGAAAACCCAAATCTTTTCATGACAGAGAGGATGAAATCCCATTCAATATGATCATAAGCTTTAGCCATATCAAGCTTGATGAGAATATTATGCCCTCTGACTGGTCTGTCAATTTCCATGAATAGTTCTTTGGCAAGTAAAAAGTTATCAGTAATAATTCTACCACTTAAGAAACCACTTTGCTGATAAGATATAATAGTTGGGAGAATATGGCGCAATCGGTCACAGATAATTTTAGATACAATTTTGCATGTGAAATTGCATAGGCTGATAGGCCTGAAATCTGTAAAAGAAGTGGGATGCTTAACCTTAGGTATCAGACATAAGGTGGTAGAAGTGACTCCCTTCGAAAGTCCCCATCCTTGGAAGAAGCTTTGGATGGCACAAATTACATCATTCCCCACAACATCCCAGTAATAAGTAAAGAAGCTGCCAGTAAATCTATCAGGACCAGGGGAGCTGTTTCCAGGGAGTGAGAAAACACTGCTTCTAATTTCCTCAGATGAAGGAATGGAACATAAAACCATGTTCTGATCTTTTGTAATCAAATTAGGAATGACTGATAAAAGATGATCATCAATGCTGTGATTTTTAGAAGATAGTAGGTTCTTGAAGAAATCCACAGCACCATTTAATAAAACAGTCTGGTCCTCCACCCAAATGCCATCTAGTTTCAACTTATGAACATAATTCCTCTGTCTTCTTATCTTGGTGTAGTGATGAAAAAAATTTGTGTTGGGATCTCCATAAGTGATCCACTGAAGTCGAGACTTTTGAAACCCAAAGATTTCTTCCCGATGAAGAGTTAGCCTCATCTCAGCATTAGCTTTTTGGAGATTCATCCGATTTTTCATAGAAGGATTATCATCAAAGCTCTCTTGCGCATGTTGTAGTTGAGCCTCAGCAAATTCTTTGGCCTGATGGATGTTACCAAATACCTCTTTATTCCATCTTTTCAGTGTAGCCTTTAGGTGCTTAATCTTTTCCTGCAGAGAGTAAAAAGGGTGGCAGTTTTGCTCCTGCCTGCTCCAATGTAGTTTGACAAACTCCAAAAAATCAGAATGAGTATGCCACATTTGTTGATATATAAATCTCCCAGGTACAGCTTCCATTGGGAGCATGTTCATAAGTAGTGGAGCATGATCAGAAGGTCCTCTGACCAAATGTTTGACAGACAGACTGAAGGAGAAATTTAACAAATTTGCATTGTAAAGAACCCTGTCCAATCGGGCTCGAATATGGGAGGTCCCAGTTTGATTATTAGACCATGTGTAAGGAGTTCCTGAGTATCTAGCATCAATTAAGCCCACAGCAGTCATAAAACTTTGAAAATCTATCATTGCAGCAGTAGAGGGCATAACTCCACCAATCTTCTCTTCAGGAGTAGTTATGCAATTGAAGTCACCACCAATTGCCCAGGGAATGGTCACCCCTTGACTGAAATCCATCAAAGAGTCATACATGTCCCTATGGATTCTAGCACTACATGATGCATAGATGGCAGTAAAATACATATAGACTGAATTATCCTCTTTAAGGGCAACTGTAATATATTGAGGGTGATGTTCAATAACATCAAGATAAATATCAGTGCTATGGAACAACCATATTTTTGAGTTTGCACCATTATTACCCAAAACATATTGAAGATTGATGCGACGAGCCACATTATTAGCACGACTGAAGTCAATGCGTGGTTCTGATATTGCTGCAATGCAAATCTTGTGAGTTTTTATAATATGCGCAAGGCTCCTAATAGTAGCCTTGTTTCCTATGCCCCTAACATTCCATATGAGAGCTGAATTAATCATGGGCATTAGAGGATGAGGGGTTAGCTGCCAATACCTTGGCTTTTGCTCTGGTCAAGCGGGCATCACTAATGAGGTCCCCTAGGATAGCTGAGATCTCATTTGCTTCTTTGGCTTGAAAGTAATTTGATGTGTTTTTATTGTCCTGGCTGATCATCCGAGAATTTTTTGTGGCCGATAAACTGCCTTTAAGCTAATAATTTGGATATCTTTACTACCCAAATGTTGAGGTGGCAAAGCAATGTTCTCTTTCATCCGAGGCATCTTTGTGATTTGGGTTGAATGGAGTTCCTTGGGGAATGCATTATCAATTGTGATATCCTCTTTATGTGTTGTGGATGGGGCATTCTGATTTGCTGAGGCATTATTGCAAACATCTAGAAGGCATGCGTTAGTTTCTTTTTCTAATAATGTAGGACCAAGATCATCCTGGTTATAAATCCTTGAATCTGCTAAAGGATTATTAATATTTCCTGCTACACTCTTCTCATACACTGGTTCCCCCTTAGAGACTAAATCTTCAGTTAATTGAGTCAGAGCAGAGAATCTGTTTACATCATTGATTATCAACTTGGTATTGAGAATCTTGGGCGATCGAGGTCTGTATTCCTGTCGGATGACTTTCTGAACTCCAATAGAATCAGCGTTGCCCAAAAACTGGTTTCGAATCATATTCTTTTTCTATTTCTTCTTGCATTCATTTTCCATATGCCTGATTTTGTGACAATGTAAGCAAAGATGCGGCACCCTATGGTAATTAATTGGCTGCCGGAATCCACCTTCTTCCATTCCAATCCATAATCAACTTTTCCTCTGCGCAGCAAGATCTAACTCAACACATACCAATGCCTCTGAAGTTTCGGTCATAGCAGATGTTGCTTCATGAATCCGAAGAACATGTCCTACATTCCCTGCTATAGAACGTAGCATATCATCATGATAAAAATTAACAGGTAATGAGGGGAATCCAATCCATACAGGAACGGTTAGGGATCAGAATCAAAATCGAAGTCGTGCGTCCATCTGAAGAACCTGATAGAAACCCCTTGACGTAAGAATTTTAAAAAAGTCAGCTTCGCTCCCTAGCCGGATTAAAATGTGTCTAGCATTCATCCGGCTTAGAGTAAACTCCGAGCCTAGATGCAGCCGTTGTGAGAGACAATCTTTAATTTCCGGAATGGATGGGCGACCGTAGGAGCATTAGGCTATGACTGCATTACAAAGATGTAAACAAGATTTCTGGATCTCTTCTTGTAAGAAGAAGACAGCATGTTCTCCCTTGTCTGTATACGCTGGAGCTTTCACCTAAAAGGAAATGTGCGGCCGACACTGTGCTTCCATGAGAGTTTGCGCATATGACTTCCGGGGAGCTGTTCCAGCGACATCAGAGCCTACAACTTTGATGATCTCGGGGGGAAGCTGAACATCCCCCGCCATACCAGCCATGGCCGGCAAGGAGGCGGATGCACCGATGAAAGCAGGGGAAACGATGGCGGGAAGGGAGCGAACAAGAGTTTCTCACACTAGGATTCTAGAGAGAGATTGCACAAGATTAATTATATAGAGGCCTTCCAACAATTTATTGAAAGATATGAGAACTGTTCAGGACAGAAAGTAAATGCCAATAAGAGTAGTTTCATTATATATGCCAAAGCTCCTCCGGCCCTAAGACAATCTATTCAAGCTCACACTGGCTACAAATATCAGGCTGGTGGCTTTAACTATCTTGGAATTCCGATCAAGAAAGGCAGATATATCAGCTCTGACTTTAAATTTCTAATAGACAGGGTGCAGTCCAAATTAGAAGGATGGAAGTCAAAGATCCTTTCTCAAGCTGGCAGAGCCGTTTTGATTGATTCTGTCCTCTGCAGTATGCCAATATACCTTGCTTCGGCATGTAACATTCTAAAAAAGGTAATCAACATTATTGACCTACTGTGTGCCAATTTCTTTTGGCAAGGTAATGAAGGCATCAACCGACGGCATTGGGTTGCTTGGTCGGATATTCAGAGGCCACGCCTGGAGGGGGGCCTTGGAATAAGGGACCTATAGTGGATGCAGGTTTCCTTAGCTGTCAAAACCCTATGGAATATTTTGCATGGCTCCTCCCTATGGTCCTTATATGCCCGGAAAAGATTCATCAAATCCCATTTTGCTGACTGTGTTAAACCATTCCCAGTGGGAATGCCTATAGCAGTCTTCAGGCAGGCAAAGGAATTGATCATCTCCAAAAGCAGATGGTTCTTAGGGAATGGGGCTGACACTGACTTCCTGAGGGACGATTGGACAGGGAATGGAACTATAATTAGTGGTGCTCATGCCAATAACAATAGGATGAGATTCCCTGTAGCATCAGTCAGAGATGTAATGCATGATCCTCAGCATGTAACCCGGGGTCTTCTTGGCAATGACTTTCATCTCCCCAGTCCTCAATTAAGCAATGAGGAAGATATTTGTGTGTGGACTGGGACCTTGAAAGGAAACTTCTCAGTCAAATCTGCCTGCAATCTGCTGCGATCTAAGGGCACTAGGAGGCCCCCTTGGGCTAAGCTGTGGCACCCAGCTATTGCCCCAAGGGCAACTCTATTTACTTGGAAGCTCATCCACCGTGCAGTGCCTGTCGACAGCAGAGTAGTGGATTGTGGAATTCCAGTTGTTTCAAAATGCAATTGCTATTCTTCCCCGAGTCAAGAAGACTTGAACCACCTTTTTATCAATGGAGAAATGGCCTCCAAGTTGTGGGACTGGGTGCATCCGCTGATAAGTAATAGGGTATTCCTTAGTGATCAGATCACAACCCGCTGCTGGAATCTTCTGACAGCATCTAATATGCATTCTGCCTTCAATTTCATTGGTTTATATGCTGTGGTGTTGATGTTGTGGGAAATTTGGAAGCAAAGATGTGAAGCTAGATTTGAAGGAAGGCCGTTAAATTTTGGTATAATAACGAGGAGGATTCACTCTTCTATTGCCTTGGCGCTGGACAGGCATAGCTTTCACAAACCACTTTCTTCAGCTCAATTAAGATGCCTGGCCTCCTTCAATCTCTCCCCTCGGGTTCTCCTAAAGCAGCCTCTTTACATTGTCTGCAGTCTGGCCCCACACAATTTTACGTTGCATGTTGACGGGGCTTCTAAAGGTAATCTTGGCAGAAGTGGAGGGGGCTGTGTTCGGGATAACCATGGTAGACTGATTGTTGGTTTCTCTTTCTTTCATGGCAGTGGTAACAGTCTATTGGCAAAGGCAAGAGCATTATACGATGGTTTGCCTATAGTTAAGCACGGAGGCATTTGCCTGGCAGCCATTTTTTCGGACAGTGCCCTCCTTGTTGAGGCAGTCCGGAAAGGAACAGCACCTAGTTGGATGGTCCTCCCTTGGTGGAGAAAGATTCTTGACTTGCTTCAAGAAAGTGGATGCTCAATTCAACACACTTATAGAGAGGGAAACCAAGTCGCAGACTCCTTGGCCTCTCATGCTTGCCATACTTTAGAAAATAATTTTTACATACAAGAAGGGGAATTGCCTCGGCTGGCCAAGGGTGCTCTTCGGATGGACAAGACTGGTCTCCCGGCCATTCGCATCCCTTAATATCTTGTTCCTCTTATTCTTCAGCTTTTTAGCTTCTCATTTGCTCCCTGCAGGGACGTGTATAGATTCTGCTAGTCCTTTTTCTCAGGGGAATGCCCCGCAGATCTTGTATTCATTCATCATGATCAATAAAATTTAGAGCCTCAGTCACAGGCTGGGGGAGTGAGAACATCTTCCCTCTCTGAGGGAGGGTGCACTCGACCAGCTCTTGTACTGATGGTGGTTTTTTGCTTTAAAAAAAAATTATCTATTTTTGTCATTTTTTTCAAAAACTTAAATCTTTCATTACCAAGAGGCTTGGTAAAAATGTCAGCAATTTATTTTTCTGACTCAATGAATTCTAATTCAATTTCCTTTTTATTTACCTCATCTCTAAGAAAATGATGTTTTATTTCAATGTGCTTAGTCCGTGAATGGTGAACTGGATTTTTAGTTAAGAAAATAGCACTTGTGTTATCACAAAGAATTGTGACACAATCAAGGTTAATGTAATAGTCAATAAGCTGGTGCTTCATCCATAGGACTTGGGCTGCACAGTTTCCTGCTGCCACATACTCTGCCTCAGCAGTGGACAAGGCAACACTATGATGTTTCTTAGATGCCCAAGACACTAGACATTGACAGTATCCGCTAGTGCTTTTCCTATCAATCCTACACCCCGCATAATCTGCATCAGTGTAAGCTATGAGGTCTAACTCACACCTAGCAGGATACCATAAACCTACGTCTAGGGTGCCAGACAGATACCTAAAGATCCTTTTCACAGCTATCATATGTGATTCCTTAGGACTAGCTTAAAAACGTGCACACAAACATACTGAAAATTGAATATTAGGGCATGATGCAGTAAAATATAACAAGGATCCGATCATACCTCTGTAGAGTTTGGTGTCTACCAATTTACCTTCGCGGTCAGCATCAAGGCTGGTTGATGTGCCCATCAGTGCAGTTATGGCTTTGAGATTTTTCATCTTGAATTTCTTCAGTAGATCCTTGACATACTTCTCTTGGTTATGAATGTTCGTTCTTTAGTATGATAGACCTGCAATCCAAGAAAGAATTTTAATTCTCCCATTGAGCTCATTTCAAATTCGTTAGTCATTAATTCAGAAAACTCCTCACACATAGATGACTTGGTTGACCCAAACATTATATCATCTACATAGATCTGAATGACCAAAATATCTTTATCAATTACCTTTGTGAATAATGTCTGGTCAACCTTACCTCTGGAGAATCCTTTATCTGTGAGGAATTACCTCTGGAGAATCCTTTATCTGTGAGGAATTTGCTCAGTCTGTCATACCAAGCTCGGGGAGCTTGCTTCAATCCATAGAGTGCCTTATCAAGCTTATAAACATGGTCAGGAAAGTCAAGACACTCAAAACCAGGGGATTGTTTTACAAAAACATCCTCTTTTATTTCACCATTTAAAAATGCAGATTTAACATCCATCTGCTGGAGAGTTATTCCTAAACTGCATGCAATTGCCAAAAGAATCCTAATGGCTTCTAACCTAGCTACAGGGGCAAAATATTCTTCAAAGTCAATACCAAACTCTTGATTGTACCCCTGAGCTACAAGCCTAGCCTTATTTCTGACTATATTGCCCTGCTTATTAGTTTTATTTCGAAAAACCCATTTAGTGCCTATAACATTGCCATGTGTGGGCTTAGGAACTAAGTGCCAGACCTTGTTCCTATCAAATTGACTAAGTTCATCATGCATGGCATTTATCCAATGTTCATCCTATAGGGCACTTTCTATATTCTTTGGTTCTATCTGTGAAAGTAAAGCAAATGAGTTCAATTCATTTTCAATTCTGTAATGTGCTCTAGTTCTAGGGGGTTCGTTCAAATTACCAATTATGTTTTCTAAAGGATGATCTATGAGAAATCTAACATTGGTAACCTGATTACCTGGATGTTCATTTACCTCCCCCTAAGCATCAGATCCTTCTGCTTCAGCCTCTTCTGCAGATTCTTCATTTTGTTCTTCTTTGGTTTCCAAGATATCTCCATCAACTTTGTCCCTGTATAAGTCAGTTTCATTCTTAATTGCAAATTCATCAAAAATAATATGTGGAGATTCCTCAACAACTTTAGAATTAAGGTTGTACATCCTATAAGCTCTGGATAATTCAGAATAACCTAGAAAAATTCCAGGTTCACTTTTAGGTTCAAATTTATCAAGGTCTCGTTTAGAATTAACATGAATAAAGCATTTGCAACCGAAAACCTTGAAATGTGCTAGAGAAGGCTTCTTACCCTTAAGAATCTCATAAGGAGTCATTTGTGTAGAGGGTCTTACCATGGCTCTATTAATGATGTAACATGCAGTATTAATGGCCTCAGCCCAAAACTTCCTAAGCAAGTTCCCTTCTACCAGCATAGTCCTAGCCATCTCTACTAGAGTTCGGTTTCTCCTTTCCATCACTCCATTCTACTCTGGAGTCCATAGTGAGGAGAACCTGTGATTGATGCCATTTTCCCGGCAGAAATCATCAAATTGTGAGTTTACAAACTCACCACCATGGCCAGACAAGATATTGGAAATAGATTGTTCACATGTCTATTTTATTTTATGAAAGAACTCCTGAAATTCCTCAAATGCATCATTCTTGTGAGACAAGAAAAATACCCAAGTAAATCTAGAAAAGTCATCAACTAACACAAAGCCATATCTTCTTCTAGATAAGCTAGCTGATCTAGTGGGTCCAAATAAATCCATGTGAATCAGCTCATAAGGTTTAGAAGATAGGTTTTCAGTTCTTGACTTAAATGATTTTCTAGTTTGTTTACATTGAGTGCATGCCTCACAAATTTTATTGTCATGTTTGAAAGAAATTTCAGGAAGACCTTTCACCATGCAATGTTTATTCAATTTATGAAGCACACTATAGCTGGCATGACCTATCCTATGATGCCACAGGTAAGCTAAGTCATCCTTATTGATAGTGAGTGTAATGCCTCGAAAATTTTATAAAATAATTCTGAAGTATTTAAGAATTTTTCTAAGAATTTATAAGAATTTTTGAAGACCAAAATAGCTTAATAGATGAATTTATGGGTTAAATAAATTATTATTAAGGCCCAAGTGTGATAACCAATTAACCTACTCTATTTAAATAAAGCCCAAAGGACTTAAGGACCAAGTCCATGAAGTTTGGCCCATATTCTAGAAGCTTAATTAGTTTATTCACGGAATACAAGGGATAAATACTCCTTGTTAAGATAATTAAGTGGATAAATGAATGAAAGAGTTTGAATTAAATTAAAATTCGGCACCCAATAGTAAAGGCGGTCTATCGCGAGACCGCTATGGGAAAGTTGGCGGTCCAGTCCTAGATCGCTAATTTCTGTCAGTTCCGTGAAATGAAGAAAGAGCAAAAAGATATGATTTTTGACATTTTAACTCGTAGAGATCACGGTGGAAGGACTAGTAAGCATTCTCAGGACTCTTAGAAGTTGGTTTGATGCCAAATAGGGACTTTAGAATTGATCTAATCCACAAAACCCTAGTAAAAACCTATAAATAGACCTTAGGTTTCACTTGCGCGACCCCTATGTTTGGCTCGCGTGGAACTAAGGTAAGACGGCTTTAATTCAGGTAGGTTCTTTTAAGGTTTTTATTCCAAATACTAAGGACTAACTTGCCTCAAAATTTCGTGCTAGGAGATCAACCCATCAGGAAGATAGAGGCACCCAAAGTTGCTAGTTCTATATCAACGACCCAGGAGACTGTGCAACGGCGTGGTGAAGATCATGAAATTAGGGACCCAAAACGAGGTATTTAGAAGTTGCACCTTTATAACTTTTTGTTCTCCTTTGTATCTTCTTCTTACCCTCCAAATTTCACGCCTTTAGGTCAAGAGAATCAAGAGTTATTAGGACATGAAGTTGATGTTTTAGCACAAGAAGTGCAGGGAACTAGGGTTAACTTCCTGGCTTAAATTCGAAGTTAAAAGCCAAGAACAGAGGTAGGTCATCTCATGAACGGCTAAAATCTCATTCTATGATTAAAAGCCCTCTTGTTGCACTTGATTTCATGCTTTATAGACCGAGAATTTCATGTTTTAGTTGGGACTATGCATCTAGTGCATCATTCATGAATATCTCTTAGCCTTAATTTAATTTGAAGAAATTCTCTGGTTATAATACACGAATCCCATGCATATTGTTGGCCTCTCTTCGTTCTATCATGGTAGAAGTTTATATATGTTGGTTTCCAGGCATGATATGTCTTGGATTATCATTTAGTTCAATTGTTTAGTTTCTGTCAAGCCAAACGGCCTAAAAATGGACCGCCAGCATTGGTTAGCGACCCTACGATAAACCGCTTATAGATGATTAGCGGCCAGTATATAGACCATTTGTGTTCATATGATTTCACCATTATAGAACCACAAGCGGACGTACGATAGACCGCTTAAGCCCTACAAACTGCTGTAAATTAGATCGCCAATGTTCTGAATACTGTCAACCCGAGACTGAATAAAGAACAACCCATTAAACTTATAACATGTCTAATTAATTATGCTCCAAGCATGTTTTAAGTATTATTTCTTACTATGGGTTTTATTACTGTCACAACAATGGATTTCATGGTTCCTTACTATACTTGGGATTATTTTAAGCATAAGTTAGTTTCATGCCAAATCCATATATTTTTGTATTAAATCCATGGTTTAAATGCTACATTGACGAGATTTATTATTGATTGTCATAGAATACACATTCTCTTCTCATCTATAGAGTCATTTTCATAAGTACATGGCATATATCCTAGTATATGACCATTAGTTACACCTATGCACATTAGGCACACAATCTTGGACTTGATAACCTCTCCTTTAGATATTCCTTCCAACGGACTAGGAAATCGTGTTTCAAGGCCTCCGTAATTCTCCGTGAGCCTAGGATTCCCTCCAGGACGCCGAGTTGGTTGTACCATTAAAGCCCATTGTCTAGAAAGCACTGATACCGGTGTTTTATATTTTTAGAACTTAGCGGCCTTATGGTTGACCGCCATAGTCTGCTAGCGGGCCTTCACTAGACTACTAACGGATCCTTGATGGTTCTTTCTTTGACCGCTAACGACTCCAGATAATATGTTTAAATATCGAACAGTCTTGTCCTTAACAGTCCATAACTAGACCGCTTTCTTCAAGAGACGGCCCAGTAAACGACCGCTATTTCCTGAGTACAGTTAACCTGAGGTTTGACCCAAGGGTTAATATTCCTATGATCCTAGATAGTCCAATTGATTATCTAAAGCCTGTCACATTATTTCAAAGATATCTAAGTAAATTGTGAAAGTTAAGAAATGTACCGTTATGCTGCTGATTTATTTCCATGGCATAACCTAGTTATCAATGTGTTTATTGAACTCTTATTCTCAATAGAAGCATTCTTATTTTTGTTACTTTTTCATGGAACTATCATTGAAATTGTACAATCTTGGCCACATTATTGTTATATAGGTGGAAGTAGCTTGATTTATACGTGAAGATGCAGTTCGAGCACTGATTGTGTTCAGGGGCTCTATGCTAGTCCCCTCGACTGATTGTCGGAAACATACTATATAAACCATGGGGTATGATGCTACTGGCGTCGCATTACGCTGGGAGTACTTTCTTTATAAATAAGTAAAAATATCCACGAAAATCATGAAAATCTACATGAATTCACGAAGTACTTGTTACTAAGTGAAGAGTACATTCTTGCTTGTTACATGACTTGCTAGTATATTCTTGTTACATTCTTGCTGGATTATACTTGAATTGAGCAAGTATGATTTAATCGCATTATACTCAATTCATATTCTCATATCTCAAGCTTGATCATATCTTGTTACTTTGGCTTTAATCGCATGTTTAATCGTATTTGCATGATTTATCTTTTTCTTTAGAGTTAAAGATATTAATTACTTTAACAATGTCAATCATGTTGATGCGAAGATACCTACTGTGTAAGTGTGCTCATTACCTATTTTTCAATCCTTTTCAAGAAGTACCAGTGGGTCAGATTCGGATTCAGGCCATTCCAGTGATGGGTCCGAGAGCGATTAAAGAGTGAAGACTTAGGAGGTTCAAAATATATAGACTGAGTCTATGTAATTTTTTCTTATTGAGTCTAGCAAATTTGAGAAAGTCAATGTCTCATGTACTGGAAGGATGGTTGTCATTATTAATAAAAGTGAAGGTTTGATTAAGTTATTGTGCAATTACTTTGTGTAGTTGTTTTGCGCTCTGTTTATTCTTGCTTGCAAGAGGCTTACCATGCCGGCTATTCGCGTTCCCGATTGTTTCCACTGCAAAATCTCGGGGCGTGACAGTTAAGTTGGTATCAGAGCCTAGGCATAAGTAAGTCTAGGAAAATGTCATGTCATAGGTTAAGTCCAAGTCTTCGAGACCCATACCTATGAACTAAGGAAGAAATTTCCCCACCTATGTGAGAATTGGGTAGAGCTCAGGAAGAGATATTAAATTAGCTCTAGATTAACCCTTTTAAATTCCATGATAGTTAATGATTTTTTATTTCTCTCAGGTACAATATTATCTCAATGGCTCATCGCGTAGATTTGAACGGTATGCAAGAGACCGTTGCTGGTCTTACTCAAGCATTACAGACTATGGCACAAGCTAGCGCCAGAGCAAGGGCTGGAGATTTACATCACAACTTTCGGAGTCTAAACCCTCCACGATTCTATGGTTCTTCTAATCCAGACGAAGCTGAGAACTGGATTTATGAGATGAATCGCATATTTGAGGTCATGCAATGTGCTGACCAACAGAAAGTACGTCTGGCCGCTTTTCAACTTAACAAAGATGTACATACATGGTGGAAGTCGGTTCCGGCACAGCCAGCAGATGCACCCCATACATGGGAAGGTTTTCTTACGCAATTCCGTGCCAAATATTTTTTTGAGCACATCAAGGAGCGGAAGGCTTTGGAATTCACTTCTCTGCGCCAGGGCATGTTGACGGTGGCAGAATATGAGCTTCAGTTTTTCAGGCTGGCGCCTTATACTCCTCATCTGGTCAGTACCGACTTACTAAAGGCTAATCGATTCATGGATGGTTTAAGACCCGGTTTTATTCAGCAGCTCGGGACTCAAAATATCCATACTTATGCGGAGATGGTCTAACGGGTATATCTGTGCGAAAGGACCTTAGAGAAGGTCAAAAAATTAAAAAGAAAAGGTGAAGAACCGAGTCGAAGATCAGATCGGCATGATAAGAAAGGCAAGTTCAGCATCACGGAACCCTATAAACCCCGTGATAGCAAGAAGAGATCCCGAAATGGGAGTGGTAGTGGTTACCATAAAAATAAGAAAGTTAAGGAAGAAGATGAGCAGGTCGCCACTGCATGTACTTTCTGTGAGAAGTTTGGTCATTCGACCAAAGAATACTGGAAGCGCCTTGGCGCTTGTCTACGTTGTGGCAGTCGGGAGCACCGTATGCTGGATTGCCCCCTTATGAAAGAACTATCTTCTGGAAATGGACGTAAGAGGCAGGCTCATCTTAATGTTGTTTTAGATGATGAAGCGCCCAGGGATGATGGGCTTATGGAAGGTACCATTCACATTTGTTCCCATCCTGCTTTTGTACCATTCGATACTGGTGCTTCTCATTCCTTTATATATACCGCCTTTGCAAAGACCTTACATGTTTCATCGGTTCCTTTACCTTCGGACCTTGCTATTACTACACCTTTAGGTCCTGGAACCAAACTCATAAACTATTACCCCGATAGTGAAGTAAGGGTAGAAGGTCACAATCTCCCTGCAAACCTCGTATGCCTTGATATGGAGGGCTACGATGCGATATTAGGTGTAGATTGGCTTATAGACCATGACGCCGATATAAATTGCCGTAACCAGATTATCTCTTTTCGGAAACCAGGTCTTCCAATGTTTTCTTTCCTTGGTATCAAATATAGGAAGCACCTTGCCATTATTTCATCTCTTCACGCTTGCAAACTTATCTCGCAAGGATGTGAAGCCTTTCTTGCTTCCATAATTATCACTGAATCCAAGGAGATCGTCTTAGAAGATATTCCTATCGTAAATGATTTTCCTGATGTATTTCTATCAGATTTACCCGGTTTACCACCTGAAAGGGAAGTAAACTTCTCCATTGAACTCCTTCTCGGAGCAGCACCTGCTTCAATAGCTCCCTATAGGATGTCCCCCACAAAACTTAAGGAATTAAAGAAACAGCTTCAGGAGTTATTAGACAAGGGATTCATACGACCTAGTACATCCCCTTGGGGTGCGCCAGTTCTATTTATTAGGAAGAAAGATGGATCTCTCAGATTATGTATCGATTAACGGCGACTGAATCAGCTTACTATCAAGAATAAGTATCCGTTGCCGCGTATCGATGAGCTCTTTGATCAAATTTTGGGAGCAGAATATTTCTCCAAGATAGACCTCAGGACAAGATATCATCAGCTCAAGATCAAAGATGAAGACATGTACAAAACTGCTTTCTGGAGCAGATATGGCCACTATGAATTTGTAGTAATGCCGTTCGGGTTAACCAATGCCCTGGCAGATTTTATGCAACTGATGAATAATGTCTTCCAGTCTTATCTTGACCAGTGTGTAGTCGTCTTCATTGGTGACATCCTTATATATTCCAAGACTAAGGAAGAATATGAAGAGCACTTAAGGATAGCCTTGCAGATACTAAGAGAACACAAACTCTATGCGAAGCTTAGTAAGTGCGAGTTTTGGCTTAAGGAAGTGTCTTTCCTTGGCCGTATTATTTCAAAGGAAGGTATCACTGTCGATCCTTCTAAGGTGGAAGTTGTTAAGAATTAGAGCCGGTCAACGACCGTGTCAGAAGTAAGAAGCTTTCTAGGGCTAGCTGGCTATTACAGAAGATTTATTAAGGATTTCTCTAAGATCGTCGTTCCTTTGACTAGACTTACAAGAAAAGAAAATCATTTTGTATGGTCAAAGGACTGCGAGGAGAGTTTTCTAACTCTTAAGGATCACCTCACCATAGCCCCTATTCTGACATTACCCGTTGAGGGTGGTGAATTTGAAGTCTATACGGATGCATCTGGCATTGGTCTAGGATGTGTTCTCATGTAAAATGGGAAGGTGATTAGTTATTCCTCAAGACAATTGAAGCGTCATGAATAGAATTACCCTGTGCATGATCTGGAATTAGCTGTGGTTATTTTCGCTTTAAAGATTTGGCGACATTACCTTTATGGGGAGAAATTCACTATATTCGAAGATCATAAAAGTCTGAAATATCTTTTCACCCAGAAGGAATTAAATATGCGACAACGCAGATGGTTGGAGTATCTCAAGGACTTCGACTTTACAATTCAATATCATCCAGGGAAAGCAAATGTTGTGGCTGACGCTCTTAGCAGAAGACCAAAGGCTACTCTAGCAAGCCTCAGGAAAGGTATGAATTGTCTTATCAAAGATTTCTCTCACTTGAATCTTGATATTGACAGGGAAGGAGATGGATGTATAATTGTCAATATAAGGTCTCAACCTACATTGATTGAGGATATAGTCAAATTACAAGAGAATGACCTTGCATTGATGGAGATCAAGGATAATATTGATCAGAGACCAGAATTTTCTATCTCAAATGATGGAAGACTACTATTTAAAGGTAGGATTAACGTGCCAAATCATAATGACACTAAGAAATTAATCATGGAAGAGGCACATAAGTCAAGGTATGCTCTTCATCCTGGTGCTACCAAGATGTATCAAGATTTGAAAAGAAACTTTTGGTGGCCCAACATGAAGAGAGAGGTAGCAGACTTTGTGTCCCGCTGTCTCACTTGTCAACAGGTCAAGACAGAACATTTAAAACCCGCAGGTAAATTACACCCCTTAAATATTCTCGAGTGGAAGTGGGAAAGTATAGGGATGGATTTCATCATGGGTTTACCTAAGATAAGAAGAGGACACGATGGTATATGGGTGATCATAGACCGATTGACTAAGTCTGCACATTTTCTATTGATCAAAAGTCGATGGTCTGTGGATGTACTAGCAGCATTATACATGAGGGAAATTTTCAAATTACACGGTGTCCCCGTCAGCATCATATCTGACCGAGATCCTCGGTTTACATCATAATTCTGGAAGGGTCTACAACATTCCTTAGGGACCCGACTGAACTTTAGCATGGCATTCCATCTACAAACTGATTATCAAACAGAAAGGACAAATCAAGTGGTGAAAGATATGCTCAGGGCTTGTGCTATTGATTTGGAGGAAGTTGGCATGATCACTTGCCTCTGGTAGAAATCGCATACAACAATAGCTATCAAGCTAGTATTCAAATGGCATCATTTGAAGCTTTATATGGCAGAAGTTGTCGTTCACCTATTTGCTGGAATGAAGTAGGAGAAAGGTAATTTCTCGGTCCCGACATTATTAGGGACACTACCGAGAAGGTAAAACTCATTCGAGAAAGACTTCAAATGGCACAAGATAGGCAGAAATCGTATGCTGATAATCGAAGGCGCGACTTGGAATTTCAAGTAGGAGACCATATATTTCTCAAGGTTTCTCCAGGTCGAGGTATTTGAAGATTTGGTATCAAAGGCAAGCTTACTCCAAGATTCATTGGCCCCTTTGAAATTCTCGAAAGGGTTGGTGAAGTTGCATATCATATTGCTTTGCCCCCTCAATTAGCAAAAGTTCATGATGTATTTCACGTCTCAATGCTCAAGAACTATGTACCTGATCCTTTCCATGTCATCACTTACGACAATTTGGAGATCAAAAAAGACTTGACATATGAGCAAAAGTCAATAAGGATCGTTGAACAAGAGGTTCGTCAACTGCGGAATAAAACTATTCCGATGGTCAAAGTCCAATGGACCAAGTTGTGTCCACATGAAGCAACATGGGAGACCGAAGAAGCTATGCGCAAAAGATTTCTGGAATTATTTAACTGTAAGTACACTATCCATATAATCCATACATTGAATTTGTGGACCAAATTCTCTTAAGTGGGAGAGGGTGTAATGCCCCGGAAATTTTATAAAATAATTCTGAAGTATTTAAGAATTTTTCTAGGAATTTATAAGAATTTTTGAAGACCAAAATAGCTTAATAAATGAATTTATGGGTTAAATAAATTATTATTAAGGCCCAAGTATGATAACCAATTAACCTAACCTAATTAAATAAAAGCCCAAAGGACTTAAGGACCAAGCCCATGAAGTTTGGCCCATATTCTAGAAGCTTAATTAGTTTATTCACGGAATACAAGGGATAAATACTCCTTGTTAAGATAATTAAGTGGATAAATGAATGAAAGAGTTTGAATTAAATTTAAATTCGGCGCCCAATAGTAAAGGCGGTCTATCGCGAGACCGCTATGGGAAAGTTGGCGGTCCAGTCCTAGACCGCTAATTTCTGTTAGTTCCGTGAAATGAAGAAAGAGCAAAAAGATGGGATTTTTGACATTTTAACTCCTAGAGATCGCGGTGGAAGGATTGGTAAGCATTCTCAGGACTCTCAGAAGTTGGTTTGATGCCAAATAGGGACTCTAGAATTGATCTGATCCACGAAACCCTAGAAAAACCTATACCTATAAATAGACCCTAGGTTTCACTTGCGCGACCCCTATGTTTGGCTCGCGTGGAACTAAGGTAAGACGGCTTTAATTCAGGTAGATTTTTTTTAAGGTTTTTATTCCTAATACTAAGGACTAACATGCCTCAAAATTTTGTGCTAGGAGATCAACCCATCAGGAAGATAGAGGCACCCAAAGTTGCTAGTTCCACATCAACGACCCAGGAGACTGTGCAATGGTGTGGTGAAGATCATGAAATTAGTGACCCAAAACGAGGTATTTAGAAGTTGCACCTTTAGAACTTTTTGTTCTCCTTTGTATCTTCTTCTTACCCTCCAAATTTCACGTCTTTAGGACAAGAGAATAAAGAGTTATTAGGATGTGAAGTTGTTGTTTTAGCACAAGAAGTGCATGGAACTAGGGTTAACTTCCAGGCTTAAATTCGAAGTTAAAAGCCAAGAACAGAGGTAGGTCATCTCATGAACGGCTAAAACCTCATTCTATGATTAAATGCCCTCTTGTTGCACTTGATTTCATACTTTATAGACCGAGAATTTCATGTTTTAGTTGGGACTATGCATCTAGTGCATCATTCATGAATATCTCTTAGCCTTAATTTAATTTGAAGAAATTCTCTGGTTATAATACATGAATCCCATGCTATTGTTGGCCTCTCTTCGTTCTATCATGGTAGAAGTTTATATATCTTGGTTTCCAGGCATGATATGTCTTGGATTATCATTTAGTTCAATTGTTTAATTTCTGTCAAGCCAAACGGCCTAAAAATGGACCGCCAGCATTGGTTAGCGGCCCTACGATAAATCGCTTATAGATGATTAGCGGCCAGTATATAGACCATTTGTGTTCATATGATTTCACCGTTATAGAACCACAAGCGGACGTACGATAGACCGCTTAAGCCCTACAAACGGCTGTAAATTAGACCGCCAACGTTCTGAATTCTGTCAACCCGAGACTGAATAAAGAACAACCCATTAAACTTATAATATGCCTAGTTAATTATGCTCCAAGCCTGTTTTAAGTATTATTTCTTACTATGGGTTTTATTACTATCAGAACAATGGATTTCATGGTTCCTTACTATACTTGGGATCATTTTAAGCATAAGTTAGTTTCATGCCAAATCCATATATGTTTGTATTAAATCCATGGTTTAAATGCTACATTGACAAGATTTATTAGTGATTGTCACGAAATACACATTCTCTTCTCATCTATAGAGTCATTTTCATAAGTACATGGCATATATCCCAGTATATGATTATTAGTTACACCTATGCACACTAGGCACACAATCTTGGACTTGATAACCTCTCCTTTGGATATTCCTTCCAACGAACTAGAAAATCTTATTTCAAAGCCTCCGTAATTCTCCGTGAGCCTGGGATTCCCTCCAAGACGCCGAGTTGGTTGTACCATTAAAGCCCATTGTCTAGAAAGCACTTATACCGGTGTTTTATATTTTTGGAACTTAGCGGCCTTATGGTTGACCGCCATAGTCTGCTAGCGGACCTTCACTAGACCGCTAACGGATCCTTGACGGTTCTTTCTTTGACCGCTAACGACTCCAGATAATCTGTTTAAATATCGAACAGTCTTGTCCTTAACAGTCCAGAACTAGACCGCTTTCTTCAAGAGACGGCCCAGTAAACGATCGCTATTTCCTGAGTACAGTTAACCCGAGGTTTGACCCAAGGGTTAATATTCCTATGATCCTAGATAGTCCAATTGATTATCTAGAGCCTGTCACATTATTTTAAAGATACCTAAGTAAATTGTGAAAGTTAGAAATGTATTGTTATGCTGCCGATTTATTTTCACGGCATAACCTAGTTATCAATGTGTTTATTGAACTCTTATTCTCAATAGAAGCATTCTTATTTTTGTTACTTTATCATGGAACTGTCATTGAAATTGTATAATCTTGGCCACATTATTTTATATACGTGAAAGTAGCTTGATTTATATGTGAAGATGCAGTTCGAGCACTGATTGTGTTCAGGCGCTCTATACTAGTCCCCTCGGCTGATTGTCAGAAACATACTATATAAACCATGGGGTATGATGCTACTGGCGTCGCATTACGCTGGGAGTACTTTCTTTATAAATAAGTGAAAATATCCACGGAAATCATGGAAATCTACATGAATTCACGAAGTACTTGTTACTAAGTGAAGAGTACATTCTTGCTTGTTACATGACTTGCTAGTACATTCTTGTTACATTCTTACTGGATCATACTTGAATTGAGCAAGTATGATTTAATTGCATTATACTCAATTCATATTCTCATATCTCAAGCTTGATCATATCTTGTTACTTTGGCTTTAATCGCATGTTTGATCGTATTTGCATGATTTATCTTTTTCTTTAGAGCTAAAGATATTAATTACTTTAACAATGCCAATCATGTTGATGCGAAGATACCTACAGGACAAGTGTGCTCATTATCTATTTTCCAATCCTTTTCAGGAAGTACCAGTGGGTCAGATTCGGATTCAGGTCATTCCAGTGATGGGTCCGAGAGCGATTAAAGAGTGAAGACTTAGGAAGTTCAAAATATCTAGATTGAGTCTACGTAATTTTCTCTTATTGAGTCTAGCAAATTTGAGAAAGTCAATGTCTCATGTACTGGAAGGATGGTTGTCATTATTAATAAAAGTGAAGGTTTGAGTAAGTTATTGTGCAATTACTTTGTGTGGTTGTTTTGCGCTCTATTTATTCTTGCTTGCAAGAGGCTTACCATGCCGGCTGTTCGCGTTCCCGATTGTTTCCGCTGCAAAATCTCGAGACGTGACAGTGAGACATAGATTGGTATGTGCTACATCATCTAAATCTACCATATAGATGTTATTTACTCTATTGCTAGTAAATTTCACAGATTCAAAATTGGGTTCAAAAATAGTGTATGCAAGAGAATCAAAATAACTTTATGGCCTTTATCACAAAGCTGACTAATACTTAGCAAATTATAAGCTAGCCCTTCAACTAATAGAACTTCTTCAATAAAACAGGAAGAGCACTTACCAACCTTTCCTGACCCAATGATCCTTCCCTTGGTATTACCTCCAAATGTAACATGACCAGCATCTTTCTTCACCAACATGTAGAATTTTCCTTTATCCCTGGTCATGTGCCTGGAGCAGCCACTGTCAAGATACCATTTGTTCTGGTTGATTGCCAGGCATACCTGCAAATGAAATCAAATCATGCAAGCAGGATAGAAGGTGTTTTGGAATCCACATTTGATTTGTTGTCTTCAATTGAGTTGTGGATTTATTTACTTTCTGTTTGTTCTAACTCACATTAGCATTTTGAGCCTTGGTTGGTAACTTCTGTGGTTTAGCATTCTTGTTATCAGCCTAAAAAATTTCATGCCATTGATTAACCCAATGGACATTAGGATGAGAGTGACCAGTGTGGATCCTTGGCTGATTAGACATGGAGTGGACAAACCCATATTTGTTCTGGTTTCTAGGTTGCCCAAAGGTATTCCAGGATTGAGGTCTATGTTTCTGACTGGGATATGACTGTTGCACAGACCTTCTGTTGGGACTGGCTCGACCTATCTTACCAGGGTGGTAATAATAGGGGTTGTAGAATGAAGAATAGGTATGTGCACCACGGTGGTAGCTTTGACCTGAGGTGTCCCTGCTTAGACCTGGATTTCTAAAGGTCCTAAACCCATAAGAAGTGTGCATTGGTGCAGATTGGTAGCTGCCTTGACCTTTCTGTGGATACTGGGATGTTTTGGTCTGGGGTTTTCTTTGGACTTGATCTTTAGTCTATTGACCCCTAACCTGACCTCTAACCTGAGGTGTAATAGTGTAAGTGCATAATTCACTAGACAGCTCAACCTTTCCTTTGCCCTTGTCCTTGGCACTGGGCTTGTTTTGATTAACATTTTTCACAGTGTTTTTGTTACTGCTTTCTCCAGGATTTATTCTTATTAGAGGTTTGAACTTTGATGTTTCCTTTTCAGCAACAAATGTCACGACTTTCACATCAAGCCTCTTTTTGTTTTTTGGGTTGAAACCTGAAGAGGCGGAATCTCGCGCTGAGTCCTGAGCGGGCTGTGGATCACCAGAAGATGAATCTGCAAGAGAAGGGAAACGTATCAGAGGGCCCAAGGGATCTCCTGGGGGAAAACCCTCCGATGGCTAAGTCAGTAGAGCGATGGTGGAAGCGATAATGAGGGGAGGAGAGAGCTGATGCGCGAGAATCCTCTCCACCAAGGGTGAAGCGAATCGTGCCCAGGAGCTTAGGGTATATGAAGGGCTAGTTCATCTTACCATCTTCCGGAGGGTCTCCCTTACTTAAATAGTGCATCGCCTTTTAAGAGTCCGGTGAGCTGAGGGCTTCCCGGCGGGAGTTACGTCTTCATCGGGGGCTTTCATGGCCGGATCGTGGGGGCGTTATCCCCTTTGAGTTCGGCAGCTCCCATGACTCTCCCGCTACCGGAGGACTCTGAACGGCCGCACCTGCAGGTAAACAAGCGGTCTCACCGAGCTACGGGGATGCTAGCTCGTGTCCGAGCGATAGGCATGGCCCGGCGAAGGTGGGGTCGGATAGGTCGGCTGGAGCCTCTTTCTCTCGGTCGGAGAGTGGGCTTTAGACCAGACCTTCCATCCGATCTGACTGTTGTCTCGGGCCCTCCGAGCCTAGAAGGCCGCCGGGGAGAGTTGGTTCCTCGAGTCTTTATTTATTGGGCTTTTCTCCCAAAGTGGGCCCTGTGGGCTATCACTTGGGTGGGGCTCGCCCGGTTGGACCTTGTAGGCCTTGTTGGGCCGCCTTGGTGGTGGGCTGCGGAAATCCCCCTCTCCACTTGTCCCCCTCCTACTCCCGAGCCAAAGGAGGCTCGGATGAGTAGTTTTTTGAGGCTTTGGACCGGCGTGGCTCAGGTGGGTGGAATTCCGTTGGCGTTATGTAGCCGCTTATAGCGGTTGCCGAGGCCCGTAATGATGATCCTGACGGATTTGAAACGAAGGGGCCCCCCTTTTTCTCAGAGCACGGAACGGCGCGCCGCCACCCTCAGGGGTTTATAGGGGGTGCTGTTCATCGTTCTAGGCTTCCAGGGTTTTAGGCTTTCCTTGCTTCTTGATGCGCCGTGAGAGCACAGCGGAGACGCGGAGCCTTGCGGCGGCGTTTGAAGAGTTGGCGAGGATAACCGCGGAGGCGGTTCGGCAGCTTCCTTCTCCCCCGGAGTCTTCAAGCTCGTACGAGGGGTCTTCTCCCGATCCGATGGCGGATCAGAGTCCGGAGCTTGTGCCCGTGAGGCGCGATCCCGTCCCCAACTGTAGCGAGTTGGGAGAAGCGGAGGTGCGGAGGCTGGAGCATCGTTTCCGTCTACCTCTCCGCTATAGCTTTACTGTCGCCACTCCGTACGAGACGAGTCTGGATGACCGCAATGGGCACATTTGCACCTTCCTCTTGGCCTGGAAGAGTGGATTTCGGCTTCCTTTCGATCCTTTCGTGCTGCAGTTGCTCACTTTTTTCCGGTTGGCGCCTATCCAGTTGGTGGCCAACTCCTATCTTCTTCTTTCGGCGTTCGGGATTTTGTGCCACCAGCGCGGCATCTTCCCGTCTCTGGACCTTTTCCACTTCTTCTTTGAGCTGAAGGCGCATCCATCGGCGGGAAAAGGTTTTTACTTCATCCCGGCGCGGAGGAATAGGAGCTGCATCTCGCTTGCGGCGAAGGACTCCTCGCACAAGGGGTGGAAGACTCAGTTCTTCTGGGTGAAGGCGATGGCGACGGACGAGATCTGGAGATGCCGGACCTCGCCCAATTTTCATCCGAATCTGCCCCCTCGCCAGGAGGAGTTTCCTCCCCACGTGGAGCAGCAGGCTGCCCGTCTGTTGGAGAATCACCAATCGACCGAGGAGCTGGTGACACCGGAGAACATCGAACGGTGTCTTCTCCCGCGGTTGACGGCGTCAGGTACGGTTCTTTGAGGTTCTTCTTCTGGGGTGGTAACCCTTTTTTTTTTCTCTCCTGGCCGGGGCTTCTTCTTGTTGCAGACGTGAGGCGGGAGCCTCTGGAGGAGGTGGCCGAGGTCATCGATCTGGGAGAGGACTCGGCAGCCGACGAGCCTGATGTCTCGGTGGGTCGCGCTTATGCCCGAGATAAGGGCAAGGGGGCGGCCCCCGAGGGGACTTCTCGGTCGACCGACCTGAAGCGCAAGGATCCCCTGGTGGGGAAACTACGGGAGGCCGCGAAGGCCAGGAAGAGGGCCAGGAAAGCCGGTCTTCCTACCGCCGTCGGGGGCGACTCTGGCTCGGCGGCGCTCCCCTCTCGGGGGCAGGATGGGGCCGACCCTTCTGGGCTGGCTCTCCCATCTGCCGAGCGAGAGGGGGCCGAGGAGACCAGGGGCCCCGCAGAGGGAGGTGATGGGTCGGCTCTCCCCTATGTGGGGACAGAGGGGGCCGATGCCGGCGTGGCCGGCGCTGGGACCGAGAGCTCGGTCGGTGCAGATGGGGGTGTGTCGCAACCCCAAGTGCCGGCAGTTTCTGGTGCCGTTGATCCCACGACACCGGTCGAGGGTGGGGGTTCGCCCGGGGAGGCGTTGCAACCCCAACCGACCGTGGTGCGCGGGGCGGTTAGTTCTGCTGCCACAACAGGGCCTTCTGACGGGGCGCCCAGGGTGGAGCGGTCCCCTTTGCCGGAAGCTCTGGTCAGGCTTGGTGTCTCGGGTGATCTGTACCGGATCTGCCGGTCGATCGCCGATAGGACGAGGGGCGGAGAAAAGCGCAGCACTCCTGCCGGGGTCCTTGACATCCTGATGGAGGGCGGCCTTGTTATAGCTCGGACAGCGGCCGTGATGGCAGAGGCGAACGCCCGGACGGAGGCGGAGCGGTCGACGCTTGCCTGGACCCTCGGTGGATGTGAGAGGAAACTAGCTCGGCTCGAGGGGGAGCAGGAGGGGCTCCGGCGGGAGTTCCTTGCTCTCAGGGAGTTGGCGCGGTCGAGCCGTCGGGAGGCCGAGGTACTGGCCGAGCAGCTGACAAGGGCCCGAGAATCGCTCGAGAGGAAGAGCAAGCGTCTAGAAGATGAGCGTCAACGCCACGTCCAGCTGGACGGCCTCTGGGAGCGTGAGCGTGCCGAGCTGCAAGATCGAGCGGAGGACGCGGAGCGCCTTCGTGCTGAGGCCGAGGCGGATCGAGCCCGGGCGGAGGGTCGGATGACCGAGACCGAGCGGAGGATGACCGAGCTGGAGGAGTGTCTGGCGAGGGCGGAAGAGCGTCCGGCCGAGGCGGAGCGAGCTCGGGACGGGCACGTCGAGGCGGAGGCGATCGAGCGCTATAAAGGCTCGGAAGCTTACTCGGCCGACCTGATTGCAGCCGCCCTACCCTACTACGAGGTAGCTCTCCGCCGGGGTGCTCGAAAGGGGTTCAAGCAGGGCTATCGCCGAGCGATGAACTATGCTAATGAGCACCTGGCCGGAGGTGACTTTCCTTACGGCCAGCGTTATGACTCGGACGAGTCAGATTCCAGCTCCTCATCTTCGGCCGGGGAAGAACCGGGGGAATCGCCTTCAGCGGGGTCACCGGCTCCGGAGGCCTCGGGAGGGCTCGCGACCGGGACAGTTCTCGCACAGGCGAGGTCAGTGTCCGGGCCGGCCGTCGCCGAGGGTACCGGGGGTGACGCGTCCCCTACTGCGGTTCCCGAGCTTCAAAGTGGGCCTGAGGCCTGATGTAACTTTATTTTGCCCCTTCCCCTTTTTATCCGTCTTCCTCGTTGTAAGAGGCTTTTATGGAAGGCAATAAATAACTTACTTTATTTGATCGTTATCTTTGCTGTGATTTGGTTGGCGTATCGTGGCAGTTGGAAAGTGCCGATATTTTTTGCGCCGTTTTCGCATGTCGATTCGGGAGACTTCTGGCGGGCGTCCTTCCGTATTACCATGCTTTGAAAGGCGAGGTGCTTCGCGAATCCCGCTAGGGCGGGGGGCAGGGATTTCGAGGTGACCTTCCAGGGAGGTCCTGTAGCGTGTTTTCGAGGGGGGAGTCTTTTAAGGAGCGTGGCCTCCCTTGGCCTATAAAAAGGACCGAAGGGCGCTCCTTCTCTCTTAACACTTAGGACTTTCGCCGGCGGTCTGCTCTTATTCCCTCGTCTTCGCTTTGCGTTGCGCCACCGCGATCGGAACATGGAGGACCCTTCAGAAGGTGATGCTGCAGACGACGGGGAGCGGCCGGTTCCAGATGTCCTGGAATATCGGTCGGGTCCCACGGTCGCCGCTCGTGCATGAGGCGGGTCCGACGGTCGCCGCGCGGATCGGGAGAGGGCTTCGACGTGCGGGGGCACGCCGTTTTCCTCCTCTTGGCTCCGGCGAGGCTTCCGGGCGGACGCCGAGATGGAGGGCGGATGGGGGAGTTAGGGATGCCGGCCGCCACTCCCCTCCGTGGGAGGGGAGGAGGCGGCTCCAGTCCCTTCCTTACCCCCGTGCGCTGCATCTTTCTCTCTCTTTTGTTCTTCATTTCTTTCACTCTTCGGGGGCTGCTTGCTTTCTGTTCGCCTCCAAAGAGTTGGCAGTTTGGAAGAAAGGGGACCTTCACGGCGTGCCCTTTTTCCAGGTTGTTGCCAACTTGGAAGGTAGCCTTCCTTGCGTGAAAGGTGGCCTTCTCCTTGCCGTCCCTCTGTCACCTTTGTCACGGACCACCCGAGCCAACTGGGTCGACCATCTCTTGTCCGAGCCAGTTTCTACGCGAGGCAGAGTCAGTGGCTGGATGCGAGAAGGTCAAGACCGGGTCGACCGGGCGATGGCCGTTTGCTGCGGTGCCAGATGGATTTTCGCTTTTTGTTATGTAATGTATTGGCAGTTGCCTTTCTGATGTACCAACAGTTATCTTGAATGAATGCGAAAGATAAGGAGGTTTATTTTACCCAATTTGTTGATACAGTATTCAGAAATAAAATCTGCGTAGTGTGGTTGCGTTCCATGTCCGGGGAATGGATTCCCCTTCCATTGTGGCTAACCTGTACGCACCTTTCCCGAGCGTCTCGATCACTCGGTAGGGGCCTTCCCAGTTGGGGGATAGCTTGCCCGCCGCCTTTAGTGGTCGAGAGGCTTCTGCCTTCCTGAGGACGAAGTCCCCTGGTCGGAATTGTCTGCCTCGGACCCTGGCGTTGTAGTACCGAGTGAGGCGGCGCTGGTATTCCGTAGCTCGGACGTTCGCGATCTCTCGGAGTTCGTCTGCCAGGTCGAGGTTCTCGAGCAGCTTCTGCTCGTTTGCCTCGGGCACAAAGCTGATCACTCGGAGAGACGGATTGGCGATTTCCAATGGAACGACGGCTTCGGTGCCATATACCAGTTGAAAAGGGGTCTCACCGATTGCCGTTCTGGGGGTCGTTCGGTGCGACCATAGTACGCTAGGCAGTTCCTCGAGCCAGCTACCCTTAGCCATGCCGAGTCTGGTTTTTATGCCTTTCAAGATTGTCTTGTTGGCATTTTCAACCAGCCCGTTGGCCTGAGGGTGGGCGACCGATGTGAAGTGGTTGCGGATATTTAGGTCGGCGCATCTATCTCGGAAGTATCGAGAGTCGAATTGCCGCCCGTTATCGCTCACTATCACTCGGGGGACGCCGAAGCGACAAATGATCGATTTCCATACGAAACCCCAGACGACTGTCTCGGTGATCCTCGCTGTTGCTTCAGCCTCGATCCACTTGGTGAAGTAGTCGATGGCGACGATGATGAACTTCTTCTGGGATTGAGCCGTTGGGAATGGCCCAAGGATGTCGATCCCCCACCGAGCGAAAGGGTAGGGCTCGGTAAGGGTGACAAGTTCTGTGGCCGGCTGGTGGACCAAATGGTCAAACCGCTGGCAACGGTCGCAATGTTGTACGTAAGCCGTGCAGTCGCGCTGGAGGGTCGGCCACCAGTATCCTTGCCTTAGCAGGATTCTGGCCAGCGACCGACCTCCTGAATGTGCTCCGCACAGGCCTTGATGAATCTCCTCAATAGCTTGGCTCGCTTCGTCGGGGCCGAGGCACTTCAGAAGGGGCCCGGAGAACGATCTTCGGTAGAGGGCGCTGTCGAGGATGATGAAGCGCCGAGCTTGGTACTTCATCCGGCGGGCTTCTCGAGAGTCGGAGGGTTCCTGGGAGTCTCGTAGCCAGGAGAGGTAGGGGGAGCGCCAGTCGTCGGGAGTGGCCGAGTCAACGGCGAGGAGCTCCGAGTCTATGCTCGGGCGCTCTAGCTCTTCTAGGAGGACCGATCGTGTACCTTCCGGGTCTAGAGAGGAGGCCAGTCGGGAGAGGGCGTCCGCCCGAGAGTTTTGCTCCCGAGCTATTCGGACTACCTCGAACTCCACGAACTGCTGGGCCAGGCTCCGGACCAACTGGAGGTATTTGATCATAGGTGCCTCCCGAGCTTCGTACTCGCCGCTGACCTGGCTTGCGACCAGCTGGGAGTCGGTGTGGATCCTGACTCGCTCAGCCCCCAACCGTCGGGCCATGCGGGCCCCCGAGATAAGGGCCTCATACTCGGAAGCATTGTTGGACGCCGGGAAGTTGAACTTTAGGGCGTACTGCAACTCTATTCCTTCGGGGGACCTTAGGAGGATCCCTGCGCTGCTACCGACCGAGTTGGACGATCCATCGACGAACAGCTCCCAGGTTGGCCCGGTTGCTGTCGGAGGCCTGTCCTCGACCGGAACGGTGCTCTCGGCGATGAAGTCGGCGAGCGCTTGCCCCTTGATAGCTGATCGTGGCTGATACGAGATGTCGTATGCCCCGAGCATGATGGCCCATTTGACGAGTCGCCCCGAGGCCTCGGGGTGGGCCAGAATCTTCTTCAGTGGCTCGCCGGTTAGCACGGTGATGGGATGCCCCTGGAAGTAGGGTCGGAGGCGCTTTGCGGAGGTAACCAACGCTAGCACGAGTTTCTCGGTTGCGGGGTACCTCCGCTCGGCCTCGCCGAGCACCTTGCTGGTGTAGTAGACCGGCCTCTCGACTCCCGAGTCATTCCTGACTAGGATCGAGCTGACCGTTGATGGCGTCGCCGAGAGATAGAGCAGCAAAACCTCGCCTGCAACGGGCTTGGAGAGCACCGGGGGTGAAGCTAGGAGCTCTTTGAGCTCGGCGAACGCTGTCTGGCATTCCCCGTCCCATACGAACGTAGCAGACGCTATTTTAGGCCCCCTCATTAGCTTGAAGAAGGGCAAGCATCGTTCGGCCGCACGGGACAGGAAACGACTGAGAGCGGCAACACGCCTCGTCAGACGATGGACGTCTTTGATGCACGTGGGCGGGCGCATGTCCAGGATGGCCTGGACCTTGTCAGGGTTTGCTTCGATCCCCCGCTGAGTGACCAAGAAACCCAGGAACTTCCCGGATCTTACTCCAAAGGCACACTTGGCGGGGTTGAGCTTCATGCTGTACTTCATGAGGGTGCCAAAAGTCTCGGCCAGGTCGGTGAGGTGGTCTTGGACCCTTGGGGTCTTGACAAGCATGTCGTCGATGTAGGCCTCGACGTTCCGACCTAACTGTCCCTCGAACATATGGTTGACCAGTCGCTGGTATGTGGCTCCAGCATTCTTCAATCCGAAAGGCATCCGGGTGTAGCAGTACACGCCGTAGTCGGTGATGAAGGCGGTCTTCTCGACATCTTCAGGGCTCATTCGGATCTGATGATAACCCGAATAGGCATCCAGGAAACTGAGTATCTCGTTGCCCGAGGTTGAGTCAACCAGTTGGTCGATGCTCGGCAGCGGATAGCAGTCCTTGGGGGTGGCCTTGTTCAGATCGGTGAAGTCTACGCACATTCGCCACTTGCCGGTGGTCTTCGGCACCAGGACGACGTTGGCTAGCCACGTTGGGTACAGGACCGGTCTGAAAAGACCAGTCTCTTGTCCCTTGGTGACATGCGCCTTGATGATCGCCTGTTTCTCGGGCGCATGCTTCCTCCTCCGCTGCTGTACGGGCCTCACGGTGGCGTCGAGGTTAAGCTTGTGCATCACAGTTTCCTCTGGTATACCAGGGAGTTGATCGTCGGACCAAGCGAAGACCCGGACGTACCCAGAAAGAAACTCTTTGTATTGCTGCTGTTCCTTCGGTGGTAGGTCGGAACCGATCCTCACTCCAAGGGCCGGGTCGTCGTTCAGGAATACCGTTAATAATTCGCCACCGGGCTCGGCGGTTACGATTTTTCCTTCGACTCCCCTGGGGCCCTTATCCTTCCCGTCCGGCCTTGAGGCTTCCACCGAGATATTGTAGCACCTTCTAGCCGTGGCCTGGTTACCTCAGACTTCCCCCAACCCGTTTTTGGTGGGAAACTTCATTTTTTGGTGATAGGTAGATGGTACGGCCTTTATTCGGCTGAGAATTTTTCAGCCGAAAATGGCGTTGTACGCTATCATACCTTTAATCACTATGAAGTCCACTATGACCGTAACGGTTTTGGGTGGGGTGCCGATAGTGACCGGCAGGCTTAGGGCTCCCTCGGGGTAGGTGGCCAGGCCATTAAACCCGCACAGGGGTGTTCGGATCGGGCGGAGCTTGGATGGGTCTTCCCCCATCTTGAGGAAACAGTCATAAGATAATACATCGGGGGCGCTCCCATTATCAACCAAAATCCTGTCTACATTACAGTGATTTATCGTGGCCGAGATAACAAGGGCATCGTCATGCGGGGTGCTCAGCCCTTCCAGGTCTTGGTCGGAGAAGACTATGACCTGGAACTCCATTGGCGGGCCTTTGGGGGGCTCTAGGGCTCGGCTGGCCCGCTCGGCATGACGTTTCCTTCCTCGGCTGGTGTCACCTCCCGATGCCGCTCCACCGGAGATGACGTTGATGTGGACCCCTCGGGGGGCGTTGTCGATCTCCTCTGCGGCGTCTCGATCTTCTTTGTGTCCGGTTGTGAACCGGGCTAGATGCCCCAGACGGATGAGGCGCTCGATTTCGTCCTGGAGCTGATGGCATTCTCCGGTGTGGTGCCCGTGGTCGCCGTGGAACAGGCAATGCCTGTCCCGCTTGCGGTTCTTCGACCTCATAGGCTCGGGCTGGCGGAGAAGTCCCGAGTCTTTAATGTCTTCATAGATCTCGTAGACTGGTGCGGTCAAAGGGGTATACCGCTCGTACTTTCTCTTGCGCTTTCCTTCTCGATCGTGCTTCTTGCTCGAGCCAGGGTTTGGCTCGGAGGTCCGCTTTTTGTCCCCCTCCCGACCCGAGCCGGTTGTGTCTCGGCAGGCGCTGAGTACCTCTTTGCACTCGGCGTGGCGCAATGCCAGAGTCACTAGCTCGGCAAGGGTCGAGGGAGGGTGGAGGACAAGCTCGCGGCGGAGATTCTCGTCCCGGGTGCCCCCGGTCAGTGCAGTTGTGGCTGAGGCCACATCCAGGCGGGGGATCCTAAGGGCTTCCGATTTAAATCGGTGGACGTAAGTCCGGAGCCTCTCCCCTTGCGCCTGTTTGAGAGCCAGGAGCCCCACTACCGACCTTGGGGGGGGCGCTACCGGCGAAGCTCTCCTTGAAAATTCGCCCGAACTGCCTGAAGTCTCGGATGGACCCCGGGGCGAGGGCTCAGAACCATGCCTGAGCGCCCTGGACCAGGGTGGCCGCGAAGGCTCGGCATTTGATGGGATCCGGCGTTCCATGCAGGGTCACCAGGGCGTCGAAGCTATCGTAGTGGTCGGCTGGGTCGCCCTGGCCGTCGTAGAGCTTGAAGGTTGGGATGGAGGCTCTAGGAGAGACCTCTGCCTTCAAGATGTACTTGGAGAAAGGGGATTTCTCCTCGTCCTCCGGGAAAGAGGTCTTCTGCAGGGCGCGAAGAGCGCGCTCTTGCTCTGCGAACCGTCTTTCAAAATCTCGTAGCCGGAGAGACAGCTCCGGCTGTGGCCGTGCCGTGGGGCTGGGGGGGGCGTCATGGCGATCTCCCGGAGCACTGGTGCCCGGGTGCGGCGGCTTCGCCCCCTGCTTCCCTTTCCTCGGCGTGGAGGAAGCCTCTTGCTCCGCAGGCAGAGCTTGCGAGGGTCCTCCGACGTCGTTGCGGAGGAGCTGTCGGCCGCGGAGGGTGAAGCGGCCTCCGGCGGTGTGCTGCGTTGCACTCCTTCGAGGGGGACTTCCTGACGGGGCGCAGGACCTTGCGTCTCAGGCCGCCTGGGCCCTAATGAGCTCTACGAGGACGTCCATCTTCTCGTTGAGGGCTTGGAAGGCGTTGGCGCCGCCGTCGAGGGGTGCCCCTGTCTCCGCCGGGGGGGTGGTGGCCTGTTGGCGGGGACGCTGGCGTTGGAGGGGGGGCTCTGCGAGACCCTAGGGGGGACGCCTCCCGCTGCCACAGCCTTACCTGCCCCGCCGACGGATCTCCTCCCTGAGCTTTTTCTCACCATCTTGACTCTTCGTGCGTTTCCCACAGACGGCGCCAGATGAAGAGGCGGAATCTCGCGCTGAGTCCTGAGCGGGCTGTGGATCACCAGAAGATGAATCTGCAAGAGAAGGGAAACGTATCAGAGGGCCCAGGGGATCTCCCTGGGGGAAAACCCTCCGATGGCTAAGTCAGTAGAGCGATGGTGGAAGCGATAATGAGGGGAGGAGAGAGCTCATGCGCGAGAATCCTCTCCACCAAGGGTGAAGCGAATCGTGCCCAGGAGCTTAGGGTATGTGAAGGGCTAGTTCATCTTACCATCTTCCGGAGGGTCTCCCTTACTTAAATAGTGCATTGCCTTTTAAGAGTCCGGTGAGCTGAGGGCTTCCCGGCGGGAGTTACGTCTTCATCGGGGGCTTTCATGGCCGGATCGTGGGGGCGTTATCCCCTTTGAGTTCGGCAGCTCCCATGACTCTCCCACTACCGGAGGACTCTGAACGGCCGCACCTGCAGGTAAACAAGCGGTCTCACCGAGCTACGGGGATGCTAGCTCGTGTCCGAGCGATAGGCATGGCCCGGCGAAGGTGGGGTCGGATAGGTCGGCTGGAGCCTCTTTCTCTCGGTCGGAGAGTGGGCTTTAGACCGGACCTTCCATCCGATCTGACCGTTGTCTCGGGCCCTCCGAGCCTAGAAGGCCGCCGGGGAGAGTTGGTTCCTCGAGTCTTTATTTATTGGGCTTTTCTCCCAAAGTGGGCCCTGTGGGCTATCACTTGGGTGGGGCTCGCCCGGTTGGACCTTGTAGGCCTTGTTGGGCCGCCTTGGTGGTGGGCTGCGGAAATCCCCCTCTCCAAAACCCAATCTTTCCTTTCTAAAGTTTACTTTTGTTCCCAAGATGGCATTAAGATTGTCAGTTCCTTGAGTCATGCCTTCAAGGGATTATTGTTTGTCCTTATTCTCCTTCTCTAGATTTTCAATTGTCTTTTTCAAGTTTTTATTCACTCCAACAGTAGCATTATATTTTTCATTAGCAGTTTTGGTTTCTTCCTCATATTTCTGCATTTTAATCTTCAATTCATCAATCACATTTTTCAGATTCTCATTTTTATTTCTCATGTCAGCTAAAAAGACTTTCAAGCTATCACATTCAGCAAGAGATTTCTTTAAACTATCATTTTCAATTTCTAGGCAAATAATTTTATCATTCAGAGATGTATCATTTACTAAAGAGGTTATTCTTCTTTTCAAATGCCTATTTTCCTTACGCACATCATCATACTTATCTAAGATTTCTGCATAAGTATATTCCCAATCATGATGAGTGTAATTTTTGAATGGGGAAGTTACCTCTTCATCATCCTCCTTCTCATCATCTTTGGCCATTAAGCAGGGTCTATCTTCTTTATCGCTGTCTGATGTGCTGCTATGACTGCCCTCGTCCTCATCGCTCCAGGTGCGGATCATTGTTTTTCCTTTCTTGTTCTTCGACCTGAATTTCTCCTTCTGTAGCTCGGGGCAGTCTGCCTTCAGATGACCAGCTTTCATGCAATTGTACCAAACATTAGCATCAATTTTCTTGATAGTTTCAGATCTATATTTTGACTACTTCTTCCCAGAATAATATATTCCTCTAAGCCCGTTTCCTTCCTTTCTAAGAAACTTCTTAAACTTTCTCGTAAGCCTGGCAAACTCATCTGCATCTTCTTCTGAGCTCGAAGAACTCTGTTCACTTGAGGAACCTTTGCTGCTAGAAGTTACTTTCAGTGCAAGCGGTTTCCTCTTCTTTTCTGACTCATCCACTCTATTAAGATTCAACTCATACGTCATGAGAGAACCGATGAGTTCGTCTACAGTGGTGGTGGCCAAGTTCCTGGACTCCTCCATAACAGTGGCCTTGGTGTGCCAAATTGGGGTCAGGGGCCTGAGAATTTTCCTAACTAATTCATACTCACTGTATATCTTACCTAGACTCCTCAGACTATTGGTGATAACCATCAATCGGGCATACATCTCAGAGATGGACTCATCTGATTTCATCTTGAAGGCTTCATATTATGATATTAACATGTTAGCCTTAGTCTCTCTCACCTGAGATGTGCCCTCGTAGATGACTTCAAGCTTATCCCACATTTCCTTAGCAGTAGAACAGGAAGAAACTCTTGAAAACTCCGTGGGATGCAGAGCGTACTGAATTGCATTGATAGCACTCCAATTCAATGTAGATCTACGAATTAGCTCTCTGGTCCATACTTCCTCATCATCAGGGAGCTCGAATGGTCCCTTGCTCACAACTTTCCAAATCTCATAATCTTTCGCACGAAGGAAGACCAGCATGCGATTTTTCCAATATGCATAATTATTTCCATCAAAGTAAGGAGGCTTACTAGTTGAGTGGCCTTCTGCGGTCAGACCTTTTGCATCCATCGTAGCTAACCTCTTCGGGATGTAAAGCCCTTATAAAGAGTTAAGCTCTGATACCACGTGTTGGAATGGATGAACAATAAGATCTAGAGGGGGGTGAATAGATCTACCCCAAATTTCGCAGAAACAAATCGTTAAGATGCGAAATTAAAAGATTTAGCCAAACACTACCAATTCAGATCATCAAGATGACTGGACACGATATCTAGTGCGAAGTAAGAGCAGAAATGATCAACAAAGAACTATAAAAGATGACAGAATTAATTTTCAGATAAATGAGATGCAAATTAGTTGTGGAAGAGATACGAGGCGGAGGTGGAACTCAAGGAGTTTACTCACGCAAGAAACACTACCTTTCAGATAGGTCTAACATATCCTTCCAGTAGCGTCTTTTTATATACCTCTTAACACAGCCAATAGTTATGAGCAATGTCCAGCGAATTGGATCTAACATATCTAAAAGATAATCAGCAAGGTTGAAGCAAGAAATTAACAAGCAGTGAAAACAATCACACAAGATGCACAAGCGGTTTTTAGGTGGTTCAATCTCGAGCACGAGATCTACATCCACCCCTTACTCAACTGAGTAAGGCTTACTGCTGACTCACAGCTTGAAACCGCTGATCCACAGCTTCGGGGACTAGATCCCTACAATCCGCTGATTTACAGCTTCAACTGCTAAGCTTCACAGCTTGCTGTCCGAGGATTCAACCTCACCTGCTGAGCTTCACAACTTGCTCTGCTGATACACAGCTTACAAGAGATTTGAAAACAAAAGGTGACACAAAGAACGATAAGAAATGCAAATGTAGCTCACAATTGAGCAATTCGACTTTGGATCTGATCTAGTAGTCGAGATATAACTCACTCAGATAGCAGCACTCTGATACTCTGTTTTTCCCTCAACTCGTTGCAACTGGCTTTCATAAGCTTCCTCTCAGATTCCTCATTGATTCCTTTCTTCCTTGGTTGCTCTCCTTCTCTCTACTTCTATTTTCTCTCTGCAAGTGCTTTCTCAGATTTATCTACTCTCCTTCTTTCTTCTTCGATTGCTTATCTTTTAATTGAGCGACCTGGCCTCCTTTTATAGGCTCGCGAGAATGTGGCGCGTGGGAAACACGTTCTCGCCCAAGGAAATTTGAAAAGGAATGCTTCGGTGGAAGTCCACGTGTCAGGTGATGAAGGTGCGTTGTCCACGTGGCAGAATCTTCAGACGAGATCCCTATCTTGGATCACGTGCCTATAACTAATCATGAACCACGTGACTGCATCTTATAGTTAAGCCTGCGCTATAAGTGTTCGACCATGTGGTTGTTACACTCTTTATACTTAAGCTCCTGCCATCAGTACATGAGACATTTTATCAAACACTTTGTCAGCATAGGTGAATATTCAATATGCACAGACCTTAGTTCAAAAATGTGCAGAATATGCACAGACTTTAGTTCAAGCTATGCAGGATATGCACAGACCTTAAAGGTGTATGTGTTCTGACTTAAGTGCATATGCTTAGACCTGTATGAACATGTGCTCCGACAATGCCTAGTATGCTCAGACCTGAAGCCTTTATGTGCACTGACTACAGTAAAGGTGCTCCGACCTTATAATGCACACTAGCACATATGCTCAGACTTGAAATGCACATATGCTCAGACCTTAGTGTATGCTTATGCACATATGCTCAGACCTAAAATGCACATATGCTCAGACCTTAGAGTGTATGCTCATGCACATATGCTCAGACCTTAGTGTATGCTCATGCACATATGTTCAGACCTAAAATGCACATATGCTCAGACCTTAGAGTGTATGCTCATGCACATATACTCAGACCTTAGTGTATGCTCATGCACATATGTTCAGACCTAAAATGCACATATGCTCAGACCTTAGAGTGTATGCTCATGCACATATGCTCAGACCTTAGTGTATGCTCATGCACATATGCTCAGACCTAGAATTGCATGTGCTCAGACTTCGAGTACATATGATCAGATCTTATAGTGCAAACTAGCACATATGCTCAGACCTAGAATTGCATGTGCTCAGACTTCGAGCACATATGCTCAGACCTAAGAGTGCAAACTAGACTATGCGCATGTGCTCTGACTTGAAGGAAGGTGCTCAGACGTGAAAGCATGTCTCTAACACATGTGCACCGACCTTAGTATGCAACAATGACAATGTGCACCGACCTTATGCGCTTGCATGTAGACATGCACCGACCTACATATGCAACATGTATGAATATGCACCGACCTTATGCGCTTGCATGCAGACATGCACCGACTTGCATATGCAACATGTATGAATATGCACCGACCTTCACATGCAATATGTGTGAACTTGCACCGACCTACATATGCTTTATGTATGAACGTGCACCGACCTTAGTGAGAAACACATACATACTTGCATGAGAAGCTATAAGATACTAACAGTGTTGCCATAATGAAAAGTAGATTCAGAATTTCACAATTGTCAATATCAAAAGCTGAAGATAAAATGTATTGTTGCCAATCATCAAAACTGAATAAGAAATTAATTTCAAAGAATCAAGTTAGAGGAGATACAACATGAGACACACATTATCCCACACAACCTCCCCACAACACCTTGATTAATTGTCGAAGACACCCTTTCAACCTCTACAATATCCGTTGTGATATTATGGGTTTTAATTAATGGATATGACCTTGATGGCCATTCATTAGAGGCATACTCTTGTAAGAAAACTTGAAGGCTTCCATTCCTTAAACATATGGAATTCAGATTACTATCAATCTCTTGAGACCTTTACATCAACCCCCGATTATGTGATCGTGTCTTTGAATCTATACCTGGCCGTGGCCCCAATCGTTGGATTTACTTCTGCTAGCGATTAAATTCCTTGATTTCTTTTATCAAAGATTAGACCATAAGCTCTGCTCTAGGTCACGACCGAACCGCTGAGTCTACTCTTGCCCATGATTGGACAGTTGGATTTACTCCCAACCACGGTCGGACAGTTGAATTTGAATGTCATCAGGATCAGTCCCCTTTTTGAGTATTTCTACACTTTATGACCTACTTTAGGTATTTCTATAATTTTGACCCATCTAGGGTATTTCCATATTTCTAACCCTTCTTGGGTATTTCTGTCATTTGTTGACTTTCTAGGGTATTTCTATAATTTTTTGACTTCTTGGGGCATTTTTGTCATTTGTTAACTTCCCATGGTATTTCTATAACTTTTTGACTTCTCGGGGCATTTTTGCCATTTTTTGACTTCCTAGGGTATTTCTGTAATTTTGTAACTCGTCCTCAGCCTCTTTGTCATTTCTTGACTTTATGGGGCTTATTTGTAATTTTTAGATTTCCCTCCATTTTTCTGCCATTTCTTGACCTACTAGGATTTATTTGTAGTTTCTAGATTTCCTTGGTGTTTATCTGTCATGTCTTGACCTTCCAAGGTTTATTTGTAATTTCATGGCTTTACCCGACTTCTTTGTCAGTTCTTGACTGTCCTGGGTGCTTTCATCATTTCATGACATTTCAAGGTGTAGCTGCCATTTCCTGACTTTCTTGCACTACCCTGTCATTTATTGACTTCCCGGGGTATTGTTTTCAATTTCATCCCTTCCTGGGTTATACGGGTATGATAGCCCTGGGCCAGGGAAAGGTGCATGGGTTTGGATGGCCAGCCTTAGGTCAAGCTTGGAAGAACACACACCGCTTCAAGAAATTGACATGGTCCCACTCCACCATAACCTTAATTTCCAAATGGCTGGCAGCCGTGCGAACTGGGAAGCCATGCAGCAAACTATTGCGGGTCTCACCCAGGCCCTTCAGACGGTAGCTCAAGCAGGCGCGCGAGCTGGCACAGGCGATCTACATTAGAACTTTCCGAGCATGAATCCTCCACGGTTCTCGGGATCATCCAATCTGGATGAAGCAGAGAACTGGATTGACGAGATGGATAGAATCTTCAATGTTATGCAATGCACGGACTAGGAGAAGGTCTTGCTAGCTACATTTCAACTCAATAAGGATGTCCATACATGGTGGAAGGCCACCTCGGCCCATCTTCAAAATGCACAACTCACTTGAGAGGAGTTTCTTAAGCTCTTCCGTGAGAAATATTTCTCGGAGCATGTCCAAGAAAGGAAAGCAGCCGAGTTTGCCTCCCAGAGGCAAGAAATGATGTTCGTGGCTGAGTATGAACTGTAATTTTCACGGATGGCACCATATGCTCCACACCTTATCAGTACGGAGCTCCTAAAGGCAAATAGATTTATGGACGGCTTGAGGCCAGTCTTTGTCAAGCAATTGGGTCTGCAAAACATCCGAACCTATACGGAGATGGTGCATAGGGCCCACTTATGTGAGAGGACCCTTGAAAAGGTCGAGAAATTCAAGGGCAAGGGTGAAGAAGCCAGCCGCAAACATGATAAAAGAGGGAAGAAAGAAGAGAAGTTCAGCATCATGGGAACCTACAAGCCCCGCGATAACAAGAAGAGGTCTCGAAATGGCAACGGGAATGGCAAGAATAAAAGGGTGAATGAAGAGGAGAAGCAAGTCATGGCGGCTTGCACGTTCTGCGAGAAGTTCGGTCATTCAGCCAAAGAATGTTGGAAGCATCTTGGCTCGTGTCTACGTTGTGGCAGCCGGGAGCACTGCATGCCCGATTGCCCACTTATGAAGGACCAGCCCACGAAGAATGATGGTGGTCGTAGGCGACAAGGTCGTCTAAATGCCGTCCTGGATGATGAAGCTACAAAGGAAAGTGATATGATCGAAGGTACCATCCAAATTTATTCACATCATGCCTTTGTTTTATTTGATACCGGTGCTTCACATTCTTTTATATCCACTGCTTTTACTAAAACTTTACCGGTTTCACCTGCTCCTTTACCTACGGACCTAGCTATTACTACACCTTTAGGTTCTGGAACTGACCTCAAAACCCATTACCCTAATAGTGAGGTAACCATAGGAGGCCATAATCTTCCTGTAAATCTCGTATGCCTTGACATGGAAGGCTACGATGCCATCTTAGGTATTGATTGGCTATCCGAGCACTATGCTGACATTAATTGTCGCCATAGGAGAATCTCATTCTACAAACTGGACCTTCCAAATTTTTCTTTCCTTGGCATCAAATACATGAAGCATCATGTTCTCATCTCTTCTCTTCACGCCTGCAAACTCATCTCGCAAGGTTGTGAAGCTATCCTTGCTTCTATAGTTATCACCGAGTCCAAGGAACTCATTTTAGAAGAAATCCTTGTTGTAAGAGAGTTTGTGGTTGTCTTTCCTTCCGAATTACCCAGTTTACCGCCCATAAGGGAAGTGAACTTTTCCATTGAATTAATTCTGGGAGCAGCACTTGTCTTCAAAGCCTCTTACAGGATGTCCCCCACGGAACTCAAGGAGTTGAAGCAATGTCATTTTCTTTGGAATTTATAAGGGTTAATCCTAGAAGCAAATTCTTATTATAAAACTATCTTATCTCGGGCTCTACCCAATCTCACATGGGTTCGAAAAAAATTTTCCTAGTTCATAGATGGGGCTTCTTAAACCTTGAACTTAACCTATGACTTGACATTTTTCTAGGACTTAATAATCCTAGGCTCTGATACCACCTTAACTGTCACGTCCCGAGATATGCAGCGAAATAAGTCGGGAACATGAATAGCCGGCAAGATAAGCCTCTAGCTAACAAGACAATCAGAGCGCTATAATCATCCAGACATAGAAGAGTGAACACAATACCATATACTCAAATCTCAACTTTATTAAATAATAATCAAAGTTTACAATTGATACTTGACTCTCTTCAACACAAGAACTCACTAGACTCAATAAAGTGGAAAATTACATCGACATAATTTTTAACTAACATAAACATACTCATGACACTCTAGGCTTCTCTCGGCCTTCATTCACTCTCGGACTCGCCACTTGAGTAGTCTGATTCTGACCCGCTAGAGTTTCTTGAAAAGATTAGAAAAGTAGGGAATGAGCGCACTCGCCCAGTAGGTATCTTCGTATTAACATTTTAGCTCTAGAAGGTAAGAAATAAGATGCAATGAAACATGCGAACAAAACTATAGTAATAACAAGTAACAAGATGTGAACTATAGAGATATGAGTACATGATCAAGCAAGATTTTAGCATGGCCTTTCAATAACGAGAGTGTACTAGCATGTAACGAGAATGTACTGGCATGTAACAAGAATGTACTTTAACAAGCATGTAAATTTCATGAGATTGCCTCGTGGATTTCACCCATTTATAAAAAAAGTACTCCCAGCGTAATGCGACGCCAGTAATCATCATACCCCATGGTTAATAGTATGTTTCTGGCTATCTGCCGAGGGGACTAGACTGGAGCCCTTGGACACCGTCCATGCCCGCCCTTGCATCTTCAAGTTATAAGTCAAGCTACTTCCGCGAGAATAAAAGTAGGCCAATAATATCAAGTTCAACAATAATTTCATGTCGAATGTAACCAAGATAAGAACGTACCAAAACGAACATGAGAGATCAAGAATGATTTAATGACAACGCCATGCTACGGGAGAAAATTCGACAGCATAACGGTATATTTCTCAATTTCTATAATTCATTAATGACTTAATAATTAAGGTTTTGGTTTCCAGATAATCAGAAGATCACCAGAGAACAGATCAAGATCAACCCTTGGGTCAAACCTCAAGTTGGATAGAAATCTGACATAACGCGGTTCAGAGGCGGCCGCTATCTTAAGGTAGCGGTCGAGCGAGGTCCGCGATTAGGAGGGGAAGTCGACGCAAGAAGGAATTGGGTCGACTCGATAGAATTCTGCTAATTGAAACATGAATGCGGTTATGATAGGACCGCTATCAGGAGAAAATGATCAAGTCCAGGCCGCGATCAAGAATGGAGTCGACTCAGTAAAGGAAAGGGTCGACTCAATAGAAGTCTGCTAAGTGAGCAAGAACGCGGTCATTGGCCAGTCGCTATCTGCAGGTAGCGATCGCTTCCTAGCCGCGATCAAGACAGAGTGCAGAAAATGCAGAAATCATGAAGTGCTTTCTAGACTTGGGTTTTTAGGGTACAACCAGCTCGGCGTCCTAGTGGGAATCTCAGGCTCGCGGAGTCTTACGGAGGCCTTGAAATAAGATAACCTAGTCCGGCGAAAGGAATATCCGACGGAGAGGCGCTCAAGTCCAAGAAAGTTTGCCTATAAGTGCGGTGACTAATAGCATCATACCGGAGTATGGGCTATGTGTAAGTAAAATAAATCAGAAGTAAGATGAGAAGAGAATGAGTTAGAATACAAATCAAGGTGTAACTAAGTCATGGAAACTCCTTTAAATACAAAATTATAGGGGTTCATTTGTGAAACTAACATATCATGAAAATACATTTTCCCCATAGCATGAGAGGCATAAAACATAACCTGACTGAAACATGATATGACATAAATCATGAATATAATGAAATAACATGAAAAATGGCATAGTTACTTATACTTAACAGGGAATCATACGGGTTGATCTAGTTTCTGTTTAGGGTTAACAGAACGTAAATCGCGATTTGTCGAGAATCGCGATCTGAAGGTAGCAGTCTTTGGGGAACCGCTATCTGTCTGTTTCCAGATAGAAGCAAAAGTCCGACTTGCAAAGCCTATTTCATGGCAAATAGAGATGCATCCTATATAAAATTGGAAGGAAAACATGCTAATATGTGAACAATGCATAAAAAGGACAGGTGATCAAGGAAAGTTTCCATCTTTTAGTTGAAATTATATGGACAGCATAAGTGTATATACCCTATTACGCAGTCATTGAAAAATATGAAATTCTTCGAGCATGGGGCATGAAACCAAGAGAAAACATAGGACTTTTGTTCCTAACTTGATGTTCAACCTGATCATGAGATAGCCTACCTCTGGATTAGTCCTTAAACTTCGAATTTCTTGATGGAAGAAGGCTCTCGTTCCTGCGCGTCCTACGTGGAACCAGCGACTTCCAAGTGTTCTATCTCCTGGGTTGCTGGATCTCCTAATACCAAAATCAGAGGGTCATTAGAAGATACTAAAAGGATCAAAAGGTTCTAAAGGACGAACTAGAGAAGATGATACCATACCTTCGAACCACGTGATCCAAAATTAGGGTTCGCACAGGACGAACCTGGGACCTATTTATAAAGGATGGCCTAGGGCTGAGGGATTAGATCAAATTAGGAGTCCTATGGGGTGTCAATTAGATCCCCTAAGAGTCCTAGGCAAGTTCCCATGGCAGATCACATCGCTCCTTGGCGATTGGGTGGATAAAAATCTAAACTTTCCTGGGTTTATCTCTTTCCGTTTACGGAAGTAGGTCGCTGTCTTGCCAGGACCACTATCACCAGGTCGCAGTCGCGCAACTGACCGCGACTTACCTGGCTTGCCAAAATTTGAATTTTATAATTCAAACTCTAATTATCCCCTATTATCTCCTTTAATTAGGGAATTTTCCCTAATACGTCTCTAGGGTTTGAGCTTGGGCCAAAAGCTTAGGTTTCTGAGTTTAAGGCCCATTTTAAGTGGGCTTAACCACTTGGTCATTTATTGGGCCTATTTATCAAAGGCCTTAACCTATTAATCAATTAATTCACCTTTTTAAGCCTTTAAATGCTTAAATAAATTCATTTATATTTTTAATAATTCTAGAAAATTACCAAAAAAATTTCAGGGGTACTACAGTTTATCCTAGTTTGCATGTTGATTAGCTATAGAAAAGGGTCCTGCAAGGTCGGTATTGTCTCTATCTGAGGCAGAATGATAGCGGTCGACCCAGGAGCCGTGACTTGAAGTCGCGGATGCCCGACCCACTGCGACCTTCTAGAAGGCGGTCGTGGGAGAACCGCGATCTGTACTGTTCACCCTAAATAGTGACCAGATCAAACCTTATGATTCCCTGCTATGTATAAGTAACTATGCCATCTTTCGTGTCATTGCGTTATGTTTATGGTTCTTCCATATCATGTTTTAAACATGTTATGTTTTATGCCCTCGTATGCTTTTTAAGGGTCTAATTTCACATATGCTAATTTTACACTAAATCCCTATAGTTTTGTACTAAAGGAATTTTAGCTCTTCTGATTACACAGTAGTCTATGTTTTGACGCGTTCACGCTTATCTTCTATCTTTCATCGTTATTGGTACATAGCCCGTACTCCGGTACGTGTTATTAGTCACTTGCACATTATAGGAAAACTTTCTTTGACATTGAATGCCTCTCCGTCAGATATTCCTTCTGCCATACTAGGAATTCATGTTTTAAGGTCTTCGTAAGTCTCTGCGAGCCTGGGATTCCCACTAAGACGTCGAGTTGGTTGTACCTTAAAAACCCAAAATGCTAGAAGAGCACTTATGATTTTCTGCACTCTGTCCTGATCGCGGCCAGTCGATCAACCGCGGCCTACAGATCGCGGCTGGCCAATGACCGCATTCATCTAGTGTGTTGGCTGAGTTGTCAGTCGACCGATTTCCTATATCTAGTCGACCGAACTCCATTCTAAGTCGACAGACCTTGATTTTCAGTCGACTGAGTCTACTTGGGTCGATAGACTCCTGATCGCGGCCCGTTACTTGACCGCGTTCTTCTTATCGTGATATGATTGAAACCACATTCTGTCAAATCCTGCCCAGCCCGAGGATCTGCCCAAAGGGTTGATTGTGTTCATTCTCAGACGATCTTCTGATTGTTTGGAACCTAGAACTTTACTTATCAAGTCATTAATGACTATGAAACTAAATAATATGTCGTTATGCTGTCGAAATCCTTCCGTAGCCCAATGTCCCATTAATTCATTTTGACCTCCTTTTTAATGAAATCGATATGTTCTTACCTTGCTTACTATCATCTCAATTGTATCATTGACTTTGACATTCTTGGCCGAACTTATTGATATCTCTCATAGAAGTAGCTAGATTTATAACTTGAAGATGCAAGGGCGGGCACGGACGGTGTCCAAGGGCTCTAGTCTAGCCCCCTCGACAGATGACCGAAAATATACTAAAAACCATGGGTTATAATGATTACTGGCATCGCATTACGCTGGGAGTACTTTTTTTATAAACTGGTAAAATCCACGAGGATAATTCATGAAATTATACATACTTGCTTGAAAAGTACATTCTCGTTACATGCTTGTTACATGACTTTCTCGTGCATAGCCTTCTTAAGGTTATGAAAAGTGCATTCTTATGATTGAAAGGCCAACTTATATTCTTGCTAGATCATGATCATATATTCTTGCAATATCATGTCCTTACATTCATATCTTGCTACTTGTTGTTACTATGATTTTTATCGCATGTTTTATCGCACTCTCATTATCTTACCTGCTAGAGCTAAAACATTAATAATGTAAACTATGCCGTTATGTTGACACGAAGATACCTACTGGGCGGGTGCGCTCATTCCCTACTTTTCCAACTTTTTTTAGGAAGCTCTAGTGGATCAGAGTTGGATCATTCGAGTGATGGGTCCGAGAGCAATTGAAGAATGAGAAGAGCCCTAGATGATTGTCTACATTGAGTCTGTTATGTCAAGTTTAGAATCATTCACTGCAATAGGCAGTGAAGTTGATCATGTTATGTAATTTTCCATCTTCTTGAGTCTAGTAAGTCATGTTGTTAAGAGGGTCATTGTCAAGTTGTAAACTTTGGTTATATTATTCTCAATAAAGTTGAAAGTTTTATCTATGATGTTGTGTACATTATTTTTGAATATGGCGCTCTGATTGTCTTGTTAGCTAGAGGCTTACTTTGTCGGTTGTTCATGTTCCCGACTTGTTTCCGCTGTATATCTCGGGACGTGATAGTTTGCCAAGTTGAATCTGGATATGGACACGGAAGGTGAAGTGTGTATCATCGCCAACATCCGGTCACAACCTACGTTAATAGAAGGTTTAGCGAAGCTGTAAGAAGATGACCCTACACTGGTTGAGATCAAAACCAACATTGATCAACGGCCAGATTTCTCTGTCACGACTGATGGAAGATTATTATTCCAAGGTCGGATCTGTGTGTCGGATCATGCAGAGATAAAGAAGCTCACAGGTCGCGATATGCGATTCACCCTGGAGCTACCAAGATGTATCAAGACCTGAAAAGGAACTTCTGGTGGCCCAATATGAAGAGAGAAGTGGCGGATTTTGTTTTCCACTGCTTAACTTGCCAACAAGTCAAGGCGAAATACCAAAAGCCCGCCGGAAAACTACATCCCTTGAAAATCCCCGAGTGGAAATGGGAAGGTATAGGGATGGATTTTGTCATGGGTTTGTCAAAAACAAGAGGAGGACATGACGAAATATGGGTGATAATTGATCGACTGACAAAGTCTGCACATTTTCTTCCCATTAAGAGTCGATGGACAGTAGATGTATTAGCAACATTATACATCAAGAGTAGCACCCCTGATAATTTTCTAGAATTATTAAAAATTTAAAGGGATTTATTTAAGCATTTAATAAGGCTTAAGGGCTAAATGGGCTAATTAATGAATTAAAGGATGAAGCTTTTAATAAATAAGCCCACCTATTAACTAAATGGTTAAGCCCATTTAAAATGGACCTTAAACCCAGAAATCTAAGCCTTTTAGCCCAAGCCCAACCCTAGAAACGTAATAGGGTATATTTCCCTAATTAAAGTAGATAAATAGGGGGAAATTAGAGTTTCAAGTATGATAAAATTCAAAATTCGGAAAGCCAGGAAAGTCGCGGTCTATCGCGCGACCGCTACCTAGAGAAGTCGGTCCAGACCTGACCGCGACCATGTTCCGTAAATAGAAAGTGATAAACATAAGAAGAATCAGATTCTTATCCCCCAATCGATCATGATTCGACGTGATCTGGCAAGGAGACTTGTCTAGGACTCTTAGGGATCGACTCTACCTCCAATAAGGACTCCTAATTCGAAGCCAAACCCTAACCCTGGGCCAATCCATATGCTTTGCGTGAACCCTAGTTTTTGAGCACGTGAAGCAGAGGTATAGTGTCGTTGTTTTAGGTTATTCCTTTAGAGTTATTTATTCTCCTTAGTGTCTTCTAACGTCCCTCTAATTTTGGTGTTAGGAGATCAATTGGTCAAGGAGATTGAAAGCGCGGAAATTGTTGTTTCTACGCAGGACGCGCAGGAACGGGAGCGTTCTTCCGAGGAGAAATTCCTAGTCTAGGAGCAAGCCCAGAGGTAGGTTGTCTCATGATTGATTCAAACAACATGTTAGGAATAAAAGCCCTCGCCTATCTCTTGATTTCATGCATTATACATGACGTATTCCTTGTTTTAGCATGATTGCGCAATTAGCTTTTTCCTGCATGCTATCCCTACAACACTAATAAAAAGATGAGAACTTTTTATTTATTCATGCCTTCACATGCCTTAGTTACATGCTATCATGCGTTATCTATCAGTTTCTATTAATTTTATCCTTATTTGCCATAGAAATAGGCCCTGCAAGTCAGGATTTGCTTCTGTCTGGGGACGGACAAATAGCGGTCCTACAGAGACCGCTACCACCATATAGCGGTTCTCAACAAACTGCGACATGGTTCCAGTAACCTGGTCAACCCTTTTCATTCCTTGTATTATATGATAGTATTTATACCATATTTCATTCATTCAAAGTCCCGGTTCATGTCATGATTTATACTATGTATCAGCATGTTTTAAAGGTTTATTTACACCTTATGTATTTTTGTTGGGATAATAATGGTGCTAGACAGAGATTCAGAGGGGGGGGTGAATGAATCCCCTTTTAAAAATTATTGTGGAATTAAGCACTCAAACTAACTCTTAACAGATTAAAGAGCTATAACGGTTCTGGTAGCATGGAAGACACTTACAAGCAACACTCAGATGAGAAAAGTGGTCAATTAATCAAATGTGGTACTTGACGAAGGTTGGATCAAAGATCTCCTCACGTAAGAGATATCATTCTAGATAGGCGTGACCTATCCTTCCTGACATATCTTTTGATATACCTATTTGATTAACGAAGCACTCAGATCATATGAGTGATCTTGCAAACTCAGTTTAATCCTGCTGATAGTGAAGCTAATCATGCATCTATTGAAACAGATACTCAAGCAAGCAATCACATAGTGGACAAGAGATTTTTAGGTGGTTCGGTCTGCTACCACAGACCTACATCACACTCAGACCTGAGTGTGGCTTCTGTTGACTCATAGCTTGAACTGCTGAGCATCACAGCTTGCTTACAGCTGAGCATCACAGCTTGATGATCGATGAGCACCACAGCTTGTTATACCACTAAGCATCACAGCTTGCTAACCGATGAGCATTACAGCTTAGCTATCCGCTGCCAAACAGCTTGAAGTGTAGAGATGAAAGAAAAACACAAAAGGAAAGGAAAGACAGAAAATAGATCTGACTCGAAATATAATGTAGCTCACAAAGGAGCAAACGATCCTAGATCTGATCTAGGGATTGTGACCACCAGCCAACTCTTCAACTCTCATAATGTTCTTCAGAAACGATACTCTATTTTTCTCTTCTCTAGAGTTCTCTCTGCAACACTCTCTTCTTCTTCTCTTTTCACAGTGGCTCTCTTTCTAAATTCTTTTGGGATCACTTCACATGCTCTCGCTTAACCTTGCTCAAAAACTTCATGATCACCTCTCTCAAACGATGGAGGTCTTCTATTTATAGGGCTTCTGAAAATCTATGGTCCCCATATAGTTGTCAGTTTGGCGCGTGGAGAGAACACTCCCGCCCAAATATTCAATCCATAAAGTGCTTCGAGAGGCCACGTGTCAGATGCAGATGGACGATGATCCACATGGCAGAATATCAGAATGGTATCGACCTTGGATCACATGCGAATCATTAGAGTCTTGGGTCACGTGCTCCACTTAAGTTTCTGCTACTTTCATAGACGTAGTGATTAACCATACAATTCAGACGACAAACATTTAGTCAAACACTTAGAGTGCATACTTAATGCTCAGACCAATGATATAAATATATATGCAAATGCCTTAGAGCATGGTCATGATGCACAGACATATGGACGTTGATGCTCAAACCATGAACATGCTCAGACTTATATGTGCACATACTTTACCATGTGCACAGACCTTTATTATGCATGTGCTTAGACCTCGAAGTATGCATGTGCACGGACCTTGTAGCATCATATACAAATGTGCACAGACTTGTCCTTGCAAATGTGCACGGACCTTGAATTTGAACGTGCACAGACCTTAGTTATGTAGGATACCAATGTGCATCGACTTCAGTCATGCATAATGCAAACGTGCACCAACCTTAGTTATGCACAATGCAAACGTGCACCGACTTCAGTCATGCACAATGCAAACGTGCACCGACCTTAATTATGCACAATGCAAACGTGCACCGACCTCAGTCATGCAGGATGCCAATGTGCACCGACCTTAGTCATGCACACTGTAAACGTGCACCGACCTTAGTCTGTAATACTTTAAACATGTACCGACCCGTGTCTGCCTTAATGTGCATCGACCTATGTTTTGACACTTAGACAAAAATCAAGTTTGTTCAACATGAAAGCTCATATGCATTTCAGTCTTAGCATGATTCATAGACTGTCATTATCAAAACCAGGGTTCCAACAATCTTCCCCTTTTTGATGATGACAACTATGAGTCATGTATATTTGCACAGAGTGAAAATTTCACACATTCAATGACTAATTCATTCAACCAAGAATGTACACAAAATTTTTCATTCAGTTATTGTTTCCATTCATTCAAAAATAGGTGTACATTGACTAACATGCAGACATGACAAACATGATAGAGACTCAAAACAAGGATTTCAATGAATGATTCATTCAACCAAGAATGTACACAAAATTTTTCATTCAATTATTGTTTCCATTCATTCAAAAATAGGTGTACATTGACTAACATGCAGACATGACAAACATGATGGAGACTCAAAACAAAGATGCAAAAATTGACATTTCAGTGTTCATGAAAGAGAGACAAACATTGATGATGTTTGACTGAAACATCATAGCACATAGTGATTTCTCATTCACAGCATTCAAAAGCATACAATCCAAAGATTTCTTGAGTCTCCAAACTTCTCCCCCTTACAATCTAAAGATTTCAAGGCACTCCAAACTTCTCCCCCTTACATGACACTCTCCAAATATTCTCCCCCTTTGTAATGCCCTAGATTCTTATCGGATTCTTATTAGGTCTTTCGGATCCTTTTCGAAGAGTTTTGGATACTTTTGTGGGTCCAGAGTTGAGTTTTACGATCCGTGTGGGTTTTACTCCCGTACAAGTTACGGAACCCTATGGTGTGTTTGTTTCTCAGTTTATCGACTCGTGGACGCCGCAGTTGCGATGTACTCGTCGAGAGGATCGTTTTGACTATTTTTACGTATTTTTTTGAATTAGTCCATTTTTGGGTCAATAATCAAATTTTTGGAAATTAGACAAATTCTAATTTTCCTTCTTTTTATTTCTTCTTTCTCTCTCCTCCCTCTCATTTCTCATGACCCTCTCTCTCTCTCTTCGTTCTCTCTCGTCTCTGGGCCGTTCGACAGGGGGCACGCGACCGTGGAGAGCTAGCCGAGGCGGGGACACGATGGAGTGATCGGGACACGGGATGGAGCGGCGGTTGGAGCGTGGCGCGGCGCGATCCCTCGGTGGATTCAAAGCCGGCACGGTTTCGTTCGTGAGATGTTTTCGATGCGGTTTAGTCGCTTCGGCGCACGGTTTCTTTGGTGAGGTAGGGAGACGGATCACCCACTTCCCCTCTACGTTTTTTCTACAGTTTCATGTCGTTCGGTGCGAGAACGAGCGAGTTTGGGCTCGTTTTAGCAAAATCGTAGTTTTGTGGAGTTCGTAGGCTTCGTCGGAAAATGGCGACGGATTTTAGATCAGTTAGTGACAATGGACTCCCTAGAACGTATGCGTTCCATAGTCACTGATTTCGTCGCGATTGGCGGTCATTTGGGACCGTTAGGAGCCCGGGAAGTCCGGTGACTCCATTTGGGTTGATTTTGGAAAATCACCCGTTACTCGCTGTTTATCAGCCGATTCGGCTCCTGTTGGAGTCTATGTGTTGTGTATGATCATCACCATTGTATCCCCTTCGTTTCGGAATGAACGAGGCGTGGAAAGGTCATGATCAGGCCGATCCCATGGTTTGCTCGCCGTGACGCTTGAGCGGTTTAACAGTAACCGCTTAGCGTATAGGGTGGCTGTGTTTTAACCGTTCAATTCGTGTCGGCTTGAGTCCGAGTGGTCTCGCGATAGACCGCACTGTGACTGGCACGGCCAGTATTGGTCCGTCCAGTTCCCTTGAGCGGCTGGGTCCCAGCCGTTCTATTCTCCCCGTGGTGTTGAGCGGCCAGGCCTAGACCGCTTAGCACAGTTGACCTTGAGTCAACAGTTTAAGGCGGTACATGGGGGGGTGAACCCTTAGGCGTCCTGTGTTTTGAGCGGCCAGTCTCTGACTGTTCTGACCATCGTTTGACTGAGTACTGTAGTGATGGGGACATCGCTTACTCCTTCACATACCTCCGAGGGTCCTGCTACTCGCCATTTTGCTCGCCATGATTTTTGGAGTCTAGCTATATAATTTCCACAATTTTCTTGAGTCATTATCATGTAATTTTGCCTTTTTATTGAGTCTATTACCTAAGTTAGTTAGTCATTTACCTAAGTCCTAGTTTCATTAACTAGCTTAGTAGGCTATTGGGCCTGGCCCATGGGCGCCCCCTTCCCCAACCTTTGGTCTTCTGTCAGTTGTCCACAATGTGAGGACTTATTGTAAATTGTGGGTTTCCTATATAAGGACACCAATCCCCCACTTGAAGAGGGTAATAGATGAATGAATGAAAATTGAACCCACTTGAATCCCCTTGAGTCTTCTCTCTCTCTCTCTCTAGCTCTCTCTCTCTAATTCTCTCTCTCCCTCTCTCCTAGGGGCGAACCCCCTCTCTCTCCTCCCTCCCTCTCTCTCTAAAATTTGAAATTCCCCTCTCTCCTCACCCCTTGCCACCTCACTTGCCACCTAGGCAAGTCTCTTCACCTCCCAAGACCCCCATTACTTCACCATTAATCACTCCACATCCCCAAGCACCCTTTCACCTTCCCAAGGCATCCCTCCCCCTTCCCCAAGCAACCTCCCACCTCCCAAGGGCCCTTTCCCCTCCCCAAGGAGCCCCTTCACCTCCCAAGGTCGTCCACCCCCTTCCCCTCCCTCCTAGGGTCGACCCCCTCAACCCCTCTCCACCCTCCCATTGCCTTGGCCGACCCCTCCACCCCCCCCTTTTGTCAACTTTAGTTCTGTCTGCAGGCTGACCTGCAGACCAGCCTCGAGTTGCAGCGACTACCACGACAACATCTTGAAGATTCTGGGGGCGTAGCCTACCTTTCTGGAAAGGCCTCCCTATCCTCTTCGTAGGCGAGGTGGAATCACCCCATTCTGAGTTCGTGGCCGTCCGGGAAGGCTGTTCTACCCCGACTGCGCAGAGCTCCATCAGCAGAGCCCCTGAACCCTGTTCAAAGCTACACCACGGCCGACGGTGAGAGATTCAAGTTGTGAGTTCTTCTACAAATATCTTCCTCCACCAGTCCTCTTACTGGACCAAGAAGCGGAAGTGCGTTCGCCATCCGGAGGTCAGAGTTTTGGTCTTCCTCCCTCGACTGGTCGGGTCTGCCTCCCACAGTGGGTAGTGACCTGCCTCCACTCATTGGCATCCCCCAGTCCACCCCGACATCAGACGGCTTCCCCGTCAGTTTAGCAGCGCAGAGGGATTGTCCACGGTTCCAGAAACTCCGGCGGCTCAAGATTTGGCATCCGGGAGCGGCCGGGACAACGTCTGCAATCCACTGTTCATTTCTGGTAGCCGCTGTGGCCAGAGTCTGCAACCCGGTTCGTTGCTGCACCACAACTAACCGTGGAGGAATCAGCCTGAACTCTCTTCTTCAAAATTCTTCCTCCATCTGTCCACGACCAGAAGCAAGAAACGGAACGACATTCGGCGTCCAGGATCCAGAGTTACAAATTTTATCCCTCCGTCGTGCGGATCTGCCTCCTGCAGTCTGCAGCGACCAGTGCCTACTCTTTAGAGCACACCGACCGTCCACGGCCTTGGATCGCAGCCCCATCAACTCCAGCTGAAAGCTACCTCGACCACGGAGACGAAGACGCTGGTTTCGTGCCATTCGGAGTTCGGGAGAGCTCACAACAGCGTCTGCAACCTGCTGCTACAGAACAGGTCCGGCCAGAGACCACATCTGCCGACTCGGTTCAGTCGCTGGTGTCGCCAGTCCCTGGCTCCAGAGGCCGTCCAAAAATTCAGACAACACTGGCTTCAAGTCAGGAATAATTGCGAGGTGGTTTCGCTCAATTCAGAGTCCGGACGAGCCCGGGACAGAGCCAACAACAGCACCCTATCCAGCAGTCCAGATTGCAGCTGAACCCACATTGATTTCCTTTTTAACCACTTCGGTCCGTCCTCCCATCCCCGCCTGGCCGGCTTACCGCCCCACCCTGCGTGGTGGTAGTGTTTGTCTGTAATTAACCAATTCCCACCCCCGAGATCACCCTCCTGCGTGAGGTGTAGTAATTGTACTCTTGAACAGGTTTTGAAGCTTCACCGGCGCAGTGTGCGGGGAGCACCCTTCCCCGCTCGCCCTCGTCTCCGACCGGGATCGGCATCTTCACGCCGATCAGGTGAGCTCCTGGCCACTCTTCGCTGCTGGTTATTACCATTGCTAGCTTAGTATCGCTCTTAGTTGTCCGTCGGAGGTGAGACGAGCGCTCGATCTATAATTCAATCCAATCAAGTGTTCACCGCGGAGCGAGTTGAGAGAGAGCCATTGCATCCCACGCCCTCGGCGTGCCGGCCGCCCTTGAAATCGGGCATCCCTGGCCCATTGGGATCTATCCCTATCCGGCCGACCCTTGGAGCCCCGAGGTCCAACCTCGGACCCTCACCACCATCGCCGGTCCTTCTACGGATCCGAGTGTGCTTCCGCGAGCGAAACCGCATGTGCGACGTTGCCGACTCATAGTGCTGCTTGCTATCCTAGGTCCAAGGGAGTCGCGACACATCAAATTGATATCTTTGTCCTCCGCTGCATATCGTGTCACATCAAATTGGTATCAGAGCAAGTTCTAGACTTGTCTCTACTAAGTCTTGTCCTAGGGCAGTTGCATTCATCACCCGATCATCATGCATACCCCTCGTTGGCCAAATGGTCCGATTGACCCCCTCCACATGGACGACATTGTAGATGAGGACCTTCATTTTGATGGAGATCCTCATGCCTATCTTAGGTGGGAGAATACCATGGAAAGGGACTTTGAAAGAACTTGGGTATATGGATCCGAGAGAGTCCGCAGGGCCAAGGCACGACTTCGGGGTCTAGCTAAGAAAATGTGGGAACACAAAGAGAGATTCAGAAGGGTTTGGGGGCAAGAGCCCATTCACTCATGGGAAGAGATGAAGAGTGAGCTTAGGAAGATCTACGCTCTCCGACCGTCCCACTCCTACCGTGAGGACCATAACCCGAGGAGCACTCCCACTCCCCCTTTTCCTCCCAGTCAACCCAAGGCCTCCACTAGGACCCAAACCCCACCACCCAAAAGACCCCAAGACTCATTAGAAGAACTAAGGATTGAGATTAAGAATATCTTCACCTCCCTTAGGGTCCAAACTCCACCACCCCAAATAATTCCAACTTGCACCACCCCATCGCCAAAAGGCCTTCCCACTCCCCTGGAGAGCAAGACCCCCACACCACAAAGGAATGAGATTGAAGTTGAGGAATATGAGGCCTCCCCCGAATGGGAAGAGGAGTATGAATCACAATATCATGGGTTAGGCCAAGAAGTTCCCATCCCAAGTGGAGGAAGCATCATGGCTCACTCCACCCTCACCATTCCAACCCGTATGGACCCCATGTCCACTCCACCTAGGCCCATGATGGCCACCACCACCCCACCCAAAACTCTCCCACAAACCCACACTCCACAAACTTCCTTGGTCCCCAAAACCACCCCTCCATCTTCCCCTAAAAGAGACACACCCCCTGAAACCAATCAACCCAATCCTCCTCAACCCATCCATCTTCCACTACCAATCCCTACCCAACCCCAACCGAGGCCTCCACTTCTCCCCTTACCGATCCCAAACCAAGTTCCCCTTTACCTCCCACCCCGGGGGTACCACACACCTACCCTCACCACCCCACCCTCAAGGAACCATCTCACCTCCTCGATAGAGGAACCCATGATTCCCATACCCGACCCCATAGAGGTGAACACACCAACCCCCGCCATAGAGATCGCCCATGTCCAGGAAGAAGAAGGAACTTCACATGGTGGTCTTCACCTTACACCACCCTCCTTAATAGGGACCGAGCTTATCTTAGGAGAACCCCTTTCACGTTGGCTAAAGGAGAACCCATTTGGAGATCTCATGGTCCATGCTTACCCACCCATTGAGCGAAACCTTCCTATAGTACCCTTATCCACCTATCACACCACAATCCAATCATCCTATCAGGTGGAAACATTAGGGGATTTTCTTGAGGGTCTAACTTGGCAAATGAAGTTAACTGGTATGTTGACCACGGTAGCCGACCAACCTAGGAGTCTTAACCTCCTACATCTATGTGTCGGGTCCATCTCTTCCATTTACACTGTGGGTTGCTACACTAGCGACCTTCTTTTATCCCTCCCCATACCCGAAGAGCCCGATGCTATCCGCGAATTGGAGTTACTTATTTCGGGTAGGATGCCAAACCCTCCAAACATGACCAAACAACCCTCCTCGAACTTCGGTTCAATTACTACATTTGAGGAGAAGGACTCACCATCATTTGGAGACCCTGAGGTGAAAGAATACCTCACCCTTGGTAACACATTCCATGACCCCTTTGATCCCACCCCGTGGAAGACAATGAATCCATGGGACCTGGCCGCCCTACCCACCACCCACTCCCTCCTACCCTCACCAACCATGCTTGAACCAACATACCTCATCCTTGACCCAGTCCACACCAAGGGAACCATAACCATGGACAGTATACACCTAGGGAATAAGGTAGTGCCCCACCCCATGATGCATACCTACTATGAGCCCTTCGACCCTGACAAATGGGAGCTTAAAAGCCACCCCATACCCACACACATGGTCATCATCTCTAGGAGAAGAAAGCACCCATCTTGGTATGACACATCATTCGACAAGGGTCACGAGTCCAGCCCTCTCATGCATATCACGCACAGTTTAGGCTCAATGCATAACTGGCCTACATTTGGTTGTACTGGTCCACCCACATTCTTCATAGCCCTTACACTTGATTGGAGCACACGTGGATGTTCGGGTCCCCCGGTAATTCTCACAGCCATACACAATAGATCCGCCTATGGTTTCCCAGGCCCCCCTGAGTCCACAAGATGCCTCATCATATCCATGAATGATAGATCTATGTATGGTTGCCCCGGTCCCCCTTTGCATACCACATACTTCCCACCCCCACCGCACCATCACTCAAAGCATACTCATTCAAGCAAGCATCCAAATATGGGTAGTGACGATCATAATGAGCGGGCTATAACTCACGGGTGGCACTTTAAAATCTAAGGAGGAAACCTCGCGATGGTGGCATTGGAACGACTCTATCTTAGGGCCACCTCCAAATCAAGGGCACGAGGACTTGGACCTTTCATGTTCCGAGTGGCTTTGGCAAACCTGGCTTATGGATTAGATTTACTAATGGGCTATGGGATATACCCCAATTATCATGTGGCTGATCCGGCACCCTACATGGGCACCGCGGTGAATCCCAGTGAGTACTTTGAGCCTATAACTTCCTTTAAGAGGGACACCCCGGAGTGCTTCCACAAAACAGCCTTGAGAGCCCGACGTGTACACAGAGGGGCAATACTATGCAAGCAGGGTTCCATCGCCAGCATGAGGGTGTGTCCGGGCCGCCTTGAGAGGATGAAGAGCAGTCCCCTGGTCGCAGGTGCATGTTGGTTTTGGAGATTGCAGGACGCCCTGAGCTGCTCCCCCGGTGGGCCCTTACTCGACGGAGTCGAGTTCTCCGCACCCCGGGAGTATGATGGGGACATCGCTTACTCCTTCACATACCTCCGAGGGTCCTGCTACTCGCCATTTTGCTCGCCATGATTTTTGGAGTCTAGCTATATAATTTCCACAATTTTCTTGAGTCATTATCATGTAATTTTGCCTTTTTATTGAGTCTATTACCTAAGTTAGTTAGTCATTTACCTAAGTCCTAGTTTCATTAACTAGCTTAGTAGGCTATTGGGCCTGGCCCATGGGCGCCCCCTTCCCCAACCTTTGGTCTTCTGTCAGTTGTCCACAATGTGAGGACTTATTGTAAATTGTGGGTTTCCTATATAAGGACCCCAATCCCCCACTTGAAGAGGGTAATTGATGAATGAATGAAAATTGAACCCACTTGAATCCCCTTGAGTCTTCTCTCTCTCTCTCTAGCTCTCTCTCTCTAATTCTCTCTCTCCCTCTCTCCTAGGGGCGAACCCCCTCTCTCTCCTCCCTCCCTCTCTCTCTAAAATTCGAAATTCCCCTCTCTCCTCACCCCTTGCCACCTCACTTGCCACCTAGGCAAGTCTCTTCACCTCCCAAGACCCCCATTACTTCACCATTAATCACTCCACCTCCCCAAGCACCCTTTCACCTTCCCAAGGCATCCCTCCCCCTTCCCCAAGCAACCTCCCACCTCCCAAGGGCCCTTTCCCCTCCCCAAGGAGCCCCTTCACCTCCCAAGGTCGTCCACCCCCTTCCCCTCCCTCCTAGGGTCGACCCCCTCAACCCCTCTCCACCCTCCCATTGCCTTGGCCGACCCCTCCACCCCCCCCCCTTTTGTCAACTTTAGTTCTGTCTGCAGGCTGACCTGCAGACCAGCCTCGAGTTGCAGCGACTACCACGACAACATCTTGAAGCTTCTGGGGGCGTGGCCTACCTTTCTGGAAAGGCCTCCCTATCCTCTTCTCAGGCGAGGTGGAATCACCCCATTCTGAGTTCGTGGCCGTCCGGGAAGGCTGTTCTACCCCGACTGCGCAGAGCTCCATCAGCAGAGCCCCTGAACCCTGTTCAAAGTTACACCACGGCCGACGGTGAGAGATTCAAGTTGTGAGTTCTTCTACAAATATCTTCCTCCACCAGTCCTCTTACTGGACCAAGAAGCGGAAGTGTGTTCGCCATCCGGAGGTCAGAGTTTTGGTCTTCCTCCCTCGACTGGTCGGGTCTGCCTCCCACAGTGGGCAGTGACCTGCCTCCACTCATTGGCATCCCCCAGTCCACCCTGACATCAGACGGCTTCCCCGTCAGTTTAGCAGCGCATAGGGATTGTCCACGGTTCCAGCAACTCCGGCGGCTTGAGATTTGGCATCCGGGAGCGGCCGGGACAATGTCTGCAATCCACTGTTCATTTCTGGTAGCCGCTGTGGCCAGAGTCTGCAACCCGGTTCGTTGCTGCACCACGACTAACCGTGGAGGAATCAGGCTGAACTCTCTTCTTCAAAATTCTTCCTCCATCTGTCCACGACCATAAGCAAGAAACGGAACGACATTCGGCGTCCAGGATCCAGAGTTACAAATTTTATCCCTCCGTCGCACGGATCTGCCTCCTGCAGTCTGCAGCGACCAGTGCCTACTCTTCAGGGCACACCGACCGTCCACGGCCTTGGATCGCAGCCCCATCAACTCCAGCTGAAAGCTACCTCGACCACGGAGACGACGACGCTGGTTTCGTGCCATTCGGAGTTCGGGAGAGCTCACAACAGCGTCTGCAACCTGCTGCTACAGAACAGGTCCGGCCAGAGACCACATCTGCCGACTCGGTTCAGTCGCTGGTGTCGCCAGTCCCTGGCTCCAGAGGCCGTCCAAAAATTCAGACAACACTGGCTTCAAGTCAGGAATCATTGCGAGGTGGTTTCGCTCAATTCGGAGTCCGGACGAGCCCGGGACAGAGCCAACAACAGCACCCTATCCAGCAGTCCAGATTGCAGCTGAACCCACATTGATTTCCTTTTTAACCACTTCGGTCCGTCCTCCCATCCCCGCCTGGCTGGCTTACCACCCCACCCTACGTGGTGGTAGTGTTTGTCTGTAATTAACCAATTCCCACCCCCGAGATCACCCTCCTGCGCGAGGTGTAGTAATTGTACTCTTGAACAGGTTTTGAAGCTTCACCGGCGCAGTGTGCGGGGAGCACCCTTCCCCGCTCGCCCTCGTCTCCGACCGGGATCGGCGTCTTCACGCCGATCAGGTGAGCTCCTGGCCACTCTTCGCTGCTAGTTATTACCATTGCTAGCTTAGTATCGCTCTTAGTTGTCCGTCGGAGGTGAGACGAGCGCTCGATCTATAATTCAATCCAATCAAGTGTTCACCGCGGAGCGAGTTGAGAGAGAGCCATTGCATCCCACGCCCTCGGCGTGCCGGCCGCCCTTGAAATCGGGCATCCCTGGCCCATTGGGATCTATCCCTATCCGGCCGACCCTTGGAGCCCAGAGGTCCAACCTCGGACCCTCACCACCATCGCCGGTCCTTCTACAGATCCGAGTGTGCTTCCGCGAGCGAAACCGCATGTGCGACGTTGCCGACTCATAGTGCTGCTTGCTATCCTAGGTCCAAGGGAGTCGCGACACATCAAATTGATATCTTTGTCCTCCGCTGCATATCGTGTCACATCATGTAGTATGTCGGTTGGCTTGAGCGGCTAGCCTTTTACCGCTCTATGCCTTGGGGCGGTTCAGCCCTAACCATCTAGTCTCTTAGTGCTTTGAGGTCTGTCCCGTTGAGCGGTTTGGTTGAAATCGTTCTGGTCCATTGAGCGGCCCCTCTGTGACCGCCCAATGAGTTGAGTCCGTAGTTGTGTCAATTGGTCATGATGGCCTGATCTGTGTCTGTCTATCTATGTTTGGGTCATAGGATGGTTAGTTAGTCCGTGTTGCGGGTCTTCTATAGACGGCTTGGTGGTATGTCGGGCAGGTCAGCTGGAGTTGACTGAGTCTAGTGGTCATATCTTTGATCGATACAGTCATCTCGTGGCCCTACCCATGACCGCCAGTACCCTTGTCTCTGTGCGTGTAGCGATTCTTTCCTTGACTGCTTACGTCGTTAAGCGGCCGAATGATAGATCGCTTATGCCCAGAGTGTGGTTCGTCGGTATTTTGGTTATCGATATCTTAGCTTGACCTTGTGGTTTGCCGTTCCCGTGGATATCTTTGATATCGTATGAGGGCTATGGCCACGCTATGAGATAGCCAGAAGTTTCCTTGCTTAAAGTAGGATTCTTTTTCCTACTGTAGAATCATCATTGTTCGGTTCCGGTCAACCCGGGTGACCCAGTGGTTGACAGGCGACCTTGTGTATGTCTCGGCGGTTCTGTCCAGTCCGAGACATGGTTCTGGATGCCTCGATGTATCGCCTTACCTCGGTTTGTGTATCCAGGTGTGCTGAGGGTCTTGTTGATCCCTCAAGTCTCCGTGTGTCATTTTACGCGGTCATGTCGTTTCCTCTGGCTCAGGATTAGACCGATTGGCGGCTTGTTCCACTTTGATCAACGATCTTTACTCCGAGTCGTGAGACTCAAGGATCGTTGTGTTAGTAGGTCTAGTTGCCTTGTCCTGAGCCTGTAGACAGTGGTCTTGCTGCCTCGGTGCTTCGTAGTACGTATGACAGTGCTTCCTTGCCTGTCTGTACTCCGGCACTTGCATTTTGGAGTTTCTGTCTTGTGAGCCTCCACTAGTCGTAGCCTGGCGACACGTTACGACGTGTCGACCCACCTAGGAGTGGTGGCGTGGTAATTCCCGATATACGGTTTTTAAGCTAGTTTCTGTGGGCCCCGCTGTACAGTGGCGTCCTACTGGGTGGGGAAAACTAGGTAGAGGCCTGGCTCTCCAGCAAGAGTCGGTGTGTGCACACGTGATCAGGGGCTTGGACTGATGTCGACGGGCGTTACCCTGTCTTGTCACTCGTTACTGTAGTTCCTGTTCTGGTTCTGAGCGTGTCTTAGTCTCTGTCATGTTTCGGGCGTCATAGTAGACGAGACACTTGTAGGCGCAGCATAAGACGTCAGTGGACGCAGTTGGCTGTTCTTCTAGTGAGGAGGTGCTTCCATCACGTGACACGTGACTCTCACGTTTCTCGTACGTCGTGACCTTTTCAGGTTAGCCCTCTCGTGGTCTTGCCCGAGGTCAGTGTTGTGTCGAGTGCACGATGTTCCAGTCATGTGTGTGTGGTCGTGTCTAGAAGAGTGTGCACGGCAATCGAGTCGTGTATGCTTTAGGGCGTCTGTGTCTGTCTAAGTCCTTTCTAGGCTTTTTGCCTGTCTTTGGAGGCCCGACAGATCGACAACTCCTGACTTTGTCAGATAGGAGTTCGCCATCCTGTTGCTGTCTGGAGTAGTTTGGGAGGCCGAGGCTAGTTCGGCAGCCGTGTTTCCGTTCAGGTACGGCTTCTTTTCCCTTTTCTTTTAGCTGCTCTACTCCTTCCATTTCCGATTTTCTTTTACAGCTTTCTTGTAGCAACCATGATAAATAAAATAAATCAAAATAGATTAAAAGATTTAATAAATAAACGAAAGAGCTTGGAATAAAAATAATTAAACCCTGATGAAAATAACACCTCAGATATAGGCGCTACCTTACAAGAAAATGCCCTTACATAAGGCGTGTTTTGAAGAAAGGACGCCCACACGTCAAGGCGTCAAATTTCAAACGACCAAAATAAATAAAAAGGGCAAGTTGGCGTAACGTCCCTTGCGTGGACGCGTTTCATCAAGAAACGACGCTTGACAAGGCGTCAATTTAAATTCGACGCCCTGACCTAGGTCGCTAATTCAGTTTGAGTTTCGCTCGACCCAGGAGTCTATCCAGGGTAAGTTGATAACTATGAGAAAGAGTTCGAATGTAGTAATAACTCTAATATGGAAGTATTACTTCCCATCAAACACTAACTCTATTAGGATTCTAGAAATCCTATAAATAACCTACTGCTTGAACCGAGAATGCTATTTGGCGTTCGGACTCTTCTAAGGTACGTAAAGAACAGCATGTTCTTTTTCTTTACTCTGTCTATCGAATTTGTGAAGAATACTGATGATTCTTCATCTACTTCTGATTACAGGTTGAAAGCTTCTGTCTTCCGAAGAACAAGTAAGTTCTTTTCCCTTGCTTTCGGCTACGTATAAGAAGACTTATAATATCTTCTTCCTTGTTTTCTTCTTCCTCTCTACAGGTTGCCTGTAGAAAGAAGACGTTCGACTAAAGAACAAGGGTTCTTCGAAGCCTTCTCTTTAACTCTTCAAATCAACCCTGCTCTACTGCTGTCAAACTTCAGAAGACTCTGTTGCAGCAGAGCATCGTTCTGCCATCAAAAGTATTTTCACGTGCCCTTCATCCAGACCATACTAAGGTAGGTTTTCTCAAGCAACGTAGCCCAAACAAATTAAATTCATAGTAACACATCATGCATGTCATGTATATAAGTTTCCTGATAGTTTCTACACGTTTCTGTAATATTTTTGCAAGAGACGCCCGTGTCCAGGGCGTTACTTTAAAGAAACGACCTGCACTAGGTCGTCAATTACAGATTTGACGCCCTGCCCTGTAGGCGTTAATCTCATGAAAATCACATGTAAATAAATAATTGATCCATGTTTAAAAATTTAATAGATATGAAATATCCAATCTAAAATATATTGCATGACTCGACCTGTGAATCCCTGCTAATTTTCTGTCAAGATCATGTCTCTTGTCTCTTGGAATTTTATTTCCTGAAATATTGTAAATTCTTGAATTCACGACCCTGTATAGGTCGTCTCTCACTTGACTAACGCCCCTGTTCAGGGCGTGAATTGGAAAGTAACGCCCCTGTCCAGGGCGTGTTTTTGATAAATTACTGAAAATATATATTTTGCAAATGTAGGAGTAAAAATGAACGACCATTGTATACGTCGTCAACTTGAAATTAAACGCCACTTACCAGGGCGCGTTTTTGGTAAAATACTGAAATACTGAAATCTTGCAAAATGTAAAATAGATAAACGCCCTTATCTAAGGCGTTAATTACTTGAGTAGTGACTTTACTTAAGTCGTTATTTTCCTTAAAAAAAATGTTTTTTTGCTTGTTTCTGATAACCGATGGTTTCAGTATATCTATATATATGTATATCGGCACTATATCTCCACTCCGTGAGTATAGTCCCACGTTTCATGATGTTTTATCGATCACCCTCAATTCTCATTGACATACAAGCTCTCCATTGGACATTCCGTTCCTTTGGACTAGCGAGTTAGTCATAGAGACCTCCGTAAGACTCCTCGAGCCTTGGATTCCCTCAAGGCCGACTGAGCTGGTTGTACCCTAAAAACCCATTACACTATTGAATTCCATGTCACTCTAAAGAAACATGGTATATCGGCCCTTATGATATGCAAAGAGTATATCATGAGAATTCTTAATGGGATGATGATATCATGCCATTTGTTGATGTTCTTGTGGACCTCAATTCTATAATAAGAATGAGGGTATCTTGCCTTTGATATACTGTTCATGTGGACCTCAATTCTATATAAAGAATGTCCATACTTATTTGTCATGGTACCCAAGTTAAGGGAACCTAATTCCACCTAGTTTCAACGATAAATCGTGTTTTATACCGTTGTTATCGCCTATCTATGTCCAATGTCGTATTTTTGGACTCCATTCTCTCAAAGTTATCCCACGGGTCTACAAGCTTAAATTGTTGAAATTCCATATTGGCTATATATATATACAAGAGTGGATGTCAAATATACATGATAAATGCCTGCGCATATAGGGCCCGATCTGGTCCTGGGAGGAGCACCCGAAAGTACTTGTGCCCATGGGAGTTGAATGATAAGGTATCTGGCATTATACCGAGTGCATGACTAGCTTGATTGGACATTCCACACAAATCTTGTACTTGACTCGTACTTAACATGACATGAATTGCGTGACCCGAAAAAGGGTAATTACTTGTTTGCTTGATACATGATAGCCAAAGTTCTTGACATGACTTGCTAAAAAGTACTTGCTTGAATATCTTGTTATCTTTTCTTGAAAGCTCATGACTAGTTCATCTTGCTGTCTTATTGATAAATTCTCTCTCTATCTTGTCGTTTTATGCGAGCATGCATAGCTATAGTGCATTCACGAGGCTCACCCCTACTTTTCAGGTGGGTGGCATCTTCTTCTTCCGCGGTTCCTGGTGTGGCGAGTTCGTAGTTGCCAGCGGTACCTGCGTCGGGCTTCCCTCGACCTCAGTGTACGTCCCTCTTTTCTGTTGACTGTACTACTTGTCGTTCCTTTGGACTGGACTCTGGTCTAATTGTTAATTTGTAACTGTTAATTAAAATGAAATTTAATTGCTTACTGTTATATCTCTGTGGCTTCAATGTACTACACGACACTCCTTTTTCCCTTCGGAGCTTTACAGCTCTTGGGAGGCTTCACGGGTTCCAAGCGGTATCGAGTCTACCCGGTAGTCCTATCGGGTATATCCGGTATCCGGTATCCGGGATCCGGGTCGTCATAGTTGGCATCAGAGCATTGTTGTGTGAAGTACATGGGAATCCGAGATATACAGTATCCAGAGTCATGGATGTCCAGTACAGTCTTCAGCTGGCATTAGGTTTCGCGATTCTTGTCATTTTATTTTCCGCGTGTGGTCTTGTGCGTGCTGTGTTGGCACTAGCATTTGTTGAGTATTGGGGAATCTATCGGCATTTTTGCTGGTTAAGTACCCTCTGCTATGTAATGCTTTCTTGGGTGTTGTGCTCTCGGGGCGTGATCGTGGTCCTTGATATGCATTTCCCGATATTATCATTTTCTCATTATTGTGAGTCTGTTCTTGGTGAGCTGCTCGATGCATGACTAGTCCTTGGTAGTCGTGTGTTCAGCTATCGGCATGCCTTGATGTGACCCAGCTTGTAGTTATGTTCCGTGGTTCTGTGTTCTGTACGGAGTCGGAATCCTGCAAGTGCTGCTGTTGTTGTTGTTTTAGCGTTGTTTCTCTATGATTTTGTATATCTGTCTTGGCACTGTGTGGACCAGGTCTTGTCGGTTAGCTTTGATGTACTCTTCTCTCCTGGTAGAGTTAGCATGTGACTTGATCGGATGTAATATCTGAGTGAGGACTGACTTGATTGTGTTATGGTCCGATGCTATCGATGGTGTCCTATGTGCCAGGTGTTCCCTGTTACCTTTGGCACTAGAGCCGATGATGTGTCGAGCTGTCAGCTGAGAGGACTATGCTTCCTTGTTTAAGCTGATGCTTACCGTGTCTGTCATTTTGTTTTCCCGATATCTGTTGTCATGGCATAAGTCGTGTCTCATTTCCTGCGAGACGTAAGCGACGTTGCCTTGTTTCGGAGATGTCAGACTTGTGTTCACTTGTGTCGTGCTCGATCCAGAGCGTGTACTTGTGATTATGGTCTGACAATGTCCCTCTGAATTGTGCTTCTCGAGATTCGCATTGTTTCAAGTTGTGTCTTGGGGTTGTTCTTCCCTACTTCTCCTTTGCTAGTCCTTAAATTTTGAGGATGAAATTTCTTAAAGGAGGAGAGGATGTAATGCCTTGGATTCTTATCGGATTCTTATTATGTCTTTCGGATCCTTTTCGGAGAGTTTCGGATCGCTTTTGTGGGTCCTGAGTTGAGTTTTATGATCCGTGTGGGTTTTACTCCCGTACAAGTTACGGAACCCTATGGTGAGTTTATTTCTCAATTCATCGACTCGTGGACGCCGCAGTTGCGATGTACTCGTCGAGAGGATCATTTCGACTATTTTTACGTATTTTTCTGAATTAGTTTATTTTCGGGTCAATTATCGAATTTTTGGAAATTAGAAAAATTCCTAATTTTCCTTCTTTTTATTTCTTCTTCCTCTCTCCTCCCTCTCATTTCTCACAACCCTCTCTCTCTCTTCGTTCTCTCTCGTCTCTGGGCCGTTCGACGCGGGGCGTGCGACTGTGGAGAGCTGGCCGAGGCGGGGACACGATGGAGTGATCGGGACGCGGGATGGAGTGGTGGTTGGAGCGTGGCGCGACGCGATCCCTCTGTGGATTCAAAGCCGGCGCGGTTTCGTTCGTGAGACATTTTCGGCATGGTTTAGTCGCTTCGGCGCACGGTTTCTTTGGTGGAGGTAGGGAGATGGATCACCCACTTCCCCTCTACATTTTCCCTATAATTTCACGTCGTTCGGTGTGAGAACGAGCGAGTTTGGGCTCATTTTAGCAAAATCATAGTTTTGTGGAGTTCGTAGGGTTCATCAGAAAATGGCGACGGATTTTAGATCAGTTAGTGACAATGGACTCCCTGGAACGTCTGCGTTCCATAGTCACTGATTTTGTCACGATTGGCGGTCATTCGGGACCGTTACGAGCCCGGGAAGTCCGGTGACTCCATTTGGGTTGATTTTGGAAAATCACCCGTTCCTCACTGTTTCTTAGCCGATTCGGCTCCCGTTGGAGTATATGTGTTATGTATGATCATCACCGTTGTATCCCCTTCGTTTCGGAACGAACGGGGAGTGGAAAGGTCACGATCAGGCCGATCCCATGGTTTGCTCGCCGTGACGCTTGAGCGGTTTAACAATAACCGCTTAGCGTATAGGGTGGCTATGTTTTAACTGTTCAATTCGTGTCGGCTTGAGTCTGAGTGGTCACGCAATAGACCGCGCTGTGACTGGCACGGCCAGTATTGGTCCGTCCAGTTCCCTTGAGCGGCTGGGTCCCAACCGTTCTGTTCTCCCTGTGGTGTTGAGCGGCCAGGCCTAGACCGCTTAGCACGGTTGACCTTGAGTCAACAGTTTAAGGCGGTTCATGGGGCGGTGAACCCTTAGGCGTCCTGTGTTTTGAGCGGCCAGTCTCTGACCGTTCTGACCATCGTTTGACCGAGTACTATAGTATGTCGATTGGCTTGAGCGGCTAGCCTTTTACCGCTCTATGCCTTGGGGCGGTTCAGCCCTAACCATCTAGTCTCTTAGTGCTTTGAGGTCTGTCCCGTTGAGCGGTTTGGTTCAAACCGTTCTGGTCCATTGAGTGGCCCCTCTATGACCGCCCAATGAGTTGAGTTCGTAGTTGTGTCAATTGGTCATGATGGCATGATCCGTGTCTGTCTATCTATGTGTGGGTCGTAGGATGGTTAGTTAGTCCGTGTTGCGGGGCATCTATAGACCGCTTGGTGGTTTGTCGGGCAGGTCAGCTGGAGTTGACTGAGTCTAGTGGTCATATCTTTGACTGATACAGTCGTCTCGTGACCCTACCCTGTAGACACGCCAAAATTGACACTTTGTTGATTAAATCTCATGTCACTATGTTGACGCCCCAAAGAGAACTTCAATATTCCCATAATATAAAGTTTTTCTATTTTTGTGGGTTTTCCGTTGCATTTTGTTGCATTTTTGTGATTCACGACCTGAAGTAGGGCGCGTTTTAAATAACGACCTTACCTAGGGCGTTTTTAAAGAAAGGACGACCAATGATTAGGGCGTCAATTCCTGGTATTATCCTTTAAAATGAAATAAAATGCATTTTATGAATAACGTCCTTCCTCAGGGCGTGTTTTTAAGAAACGCCTCTTTTTCAGGCGGCTTTTAATCTTTTTCAAATAAAGGAAGGTTTTATTGCCAAAATTGAATCCAGGAAGAAACGCTCTGGCTTGGGTCGTGTTTTATGAAACGCCGTATGGGTAGGTCGTCAAATCAAGAATTGACGCCCTGTTGAAGGGCGTGTTTCACCTCTAGTGTCCTACCATCTTCCATCTTTCCCTCACAGAGTCCTGCCTTGTTTGACGTTCTTACTCGATTGGGCTCTTGCTTTTGATAAACATTACCATTGCTCTCTCCTGTCCATGTTTATCCTTTGATCTAAAACTTATTTAAGGGAGTCCTGATCGACCCTTTGAAAGGTTACGGAGGTACCGAGGCCGAGATTATCCAGTTCAAACTTCCTATTGCATCCTGCTGCTTCCTCTTCTTCCTATCTCGGTTCCCCTTTTACTGTCATCAAGGGACAGCGGGGCTTTAGTGTTGTTTTTTATTCTGTTTCTATCGCTTTGCATCTTTTCATCGCATCTCCATCCCGTCTGCTATTATTTTCCATCCTGTTTGCATCAGTTGCATCTTTTCAGCATATCTCCTCTCCTAGTCTCTCTAGGGGTTTTAAAAAAAAACAAAAAAATAAAAGGTGCGCATGTTGATTTCTTTTCATCATCATATGTTTTATTTGGATTGATACTACTGCACGTTGGCTGATCCCATCTTTTGCTTTGTTTCATTGTCTTTTTTTGCAAGGTAATCAAAAGGATAACCCTTCTCATCGGCCGGCCGATTGAAGAAGGAGGAAGGAACTTCACATCATCCCGCGTTCCAATCTTCACCAGGTATTCGCGACCTCCCTTTTTTTATTATTATTGAGGTAACCCCTCTGGCGATCACATCTCCATATTTGCACCACGTGCAATTTCTCCCTGTTTTCACATCTTTATTCTCTTGTGATTGTGTGGGATTTATGCCCATCCACAAATTGGCGATCACGGTGGGACTTCCACTATTTTCTTTTTGATTACCATCTCCATTGGCACCCTCGCGTGCCCTTTCCCCTTTGGCACCCACGCGTGCCCTTTCCCCTTGGTACCCTCGGTACCCTTTCCTTTGTGTCCCTCGGGCACCCTCCACTGCACACTCCGGGATCAGCCAGCTTGCGTTTGCGTATTTCCCTGAATTAACGCCTTCCACGAGGGCGCTTTTCGATTTAACGCCCTTCACAGGGGCGTGTTGTATTTTATTAACGCCTCTTTCCAGGGCGTCTTCTAGCATATCTGCTGCTTTGTTTTTTGCTCATTATACTGTTTGAGAATTAACGCCCCCCTCCAGGGCGTGTTATTTATTTTGTAGCGCCTTTAATCAGGGCGTGTCTATTTGATTTGACGCCCTCCAGTGGAGGCGTCCTTTCCTTATAGCGCCTTACACTAAGGCGTGTTGTTTCACTGCCTGTGAGCCCCTCACAGAGATTCACGACAGCCACGCTGCTGTCTCCTGATTTGGTAGCGACCTTTCCCAGGTCGTGTCTTTCCTGCTTTTTCACAGACACTCCTCTCTGTGCTCATTTCTGATTCATTGGTTGGCATATTGATTATTTGGATATGTTACTGTGGTTTGTTCATATCTGCTTTGCACTTGGTGGCTTTTGGTTGAGAGACCTCCTCTCTCTACATTAGGATTTCACACACCCTTCTTGGAATCGGGACGACCCTCCATTGAGCATTCCGTCTCTTTGGATCGGAAATCCCTTTTCCAAGACCTCCATAAGTCCCCGCACCCGTGGATTCCCTCACGGACGCCGGGCTGGTTGTACCCTCGAAGTACCGGAGTTCAAGAGGACCTATTCGTTGGTGAAGAGAGAGAAAAACCTAGTTGACCCGGAGGTCACACTTGGATCAAACTAGGTTTCATTTGGCAAAAGGAGTGAACTATTCACAAATAATCCACTCTAATCTCAAACATCAAACATTAAAATTCTGCGGTGCTTTCCAACATTGTTTGCATAAACTTAGTTGGGTCGATTTAATTGTGTTGTTTGGATTAAGTGCTTTGTGTGATAACTCCTTCATTAAGCTCTCTCTCCCTTAAGCATGAAACTCCGTTCAGGTACGATCATCAACATGGCAAACTATGGGTACACTTACGATGATGTGGATGAAAATATTTTTAGTCAATCTTATGAGGACCACCACCAAGACTCCATCTATTATGAGGGAAACTATCCCCCTCCTCACCCTCATTATTCACAAGTTCATGTGGTCGATACCACCTCTCAAGGGGTTGAGCCTTCCTCTCAGGCTCTACCTTCCAATACTTCGGGGAACTCTTCCCCATCCATCAACGTTACAGATTTAATCCAAGCTCTCTCTCAATTGGATGACTCCCAGCGGCAAGCTATTCAGGCCGCTTTAAAGGGAAAGTCAGTTCCCTCTTCTTCTTCCACCCCCCCCTCCGGCCGCGAGTGGCCACCAGATTATCAATGATCATGCGGTCTTGCATAAACCCCCCTCTCATCCACCAACGCCTGTCACGGCCATACCGGCCCAGCAGGCGAGTTATTCTGCAGTTAGGCACCAATTCCCCCAACCTCCTCAGATTTTACGGTCGCCTATACCACATTCTTTTGTCCAGGCCCCAGTTGAGTCCGACTCTAATGCTCTGCTACTTCAGAAGATGGCCCACATGGAAGAACAGCTTAAGAAAGTCACTACGGCCAAGAATGCACCAGAAATCTCGCTCCCCACTCTGCCAGTTTTCCACCTCCCTCCGTCTGAGATGCCGAACTTTCGGCGGTACAATGGAACTGGCAATCCGTTCATTCATTTGAAGGATTTTATGTACGAGACCTCCTTCTGGCAAGGCAACAAGGCTTCTCTGGCCTATTTATTCAGAAGATCTCTGGAGGGGCCAGCCCTCGAATGGTTTTATTCCTTGGAGTCAACTGATGCCAGTGACTTCGATGTTGTCCAAAGGAAATTCTTGCAAAAGTATAGAGACCGTGTTGGACCCTCTCTGTCCGTTACATATTTAGTTGCGGAGAAAATGAAGTCTGAGGAGGACTTCATCATATTTGCTGACAGATGGCGGTCGATGGCCGAGAAGCTGAAAGATACCTTGTCGGAACAGGAGCAAGTAAAGATGATTATTTCTAATGCCACTCCTCAATTCCGTCATATTTTGGCCATGAACCGGCTGACTACTATGGAAGAGCTCTATGAGAGGGCTCGTTACATCCAGACACAGATGAAGGATTCGCCCATTATGGGCATGTTTGAGCCGAAGCCTCGGCTGTTTAAGAAAACCACCAATGTCAACAGCGGGCCCACAACTGAGGGCACCGTCACAAATGAGCAAGTCGGCGCAGTTGGCAACCCCCACCATCAAGCTAACCCACGTCCACCACCGCCTCCACGACAGAACTCTCATTTTAACCCTACTCCACAACCCCAATTCGCACCTCAACACTCTTTCGCTCCACCGCAAAACCAAGCCCCCTGCGTAGACCCTCCAGCTCCACCACAATACCATCAAATGCCCCCACCTGCCAACTACGGTCAACAACAACAACGGAGACCACCACTTGGCCCCAAAAGGGACCACTATCCTCCACTTCCCGAAAGTCTCCCCGATATTTTTAATGCCCTGATGGCCGCCAACTTGCTCGCCTTGCCAAGGGAAAGAACCGTGTGGCCCGCTAATGTTGACACATCCCGTTATTGTGCTTTTCATCGCGGCCCTGGTCACAACCTTGATCGTTGTTTCCACTTCAGAGATTACATCTACGATCTAAATGACCAGGGTGACATCAATTGGGATGAGATGAGACAATTCATAGCCACTATGAAAGAAAGAAGGGCTTCTCGGCAACAGCAAAATCAACAACCTCAGCAACCCGCTCTACAACAAGTTCGACCACAGCAAGCTCCAGCACCCCAGCAGGATATGGGAATTGTCCGTAATCCATTGCCGGAGCACGCCCCTAATCAGCATGTGAACCATGTCACGTCCCTCTATGAAGTGCAGAGAGGACAGGGATGGCACGAAGAAAACGCCTCTGTCGGGGCATTTCATCATGATCCGAATCAAAATCAACCTCCGCGCCTGTTGCGCACCCTTCCTTCTTCTTCTACTCTCCAATCGGGACGTCCTCTTCTACGCCCCGTCAACCCATCTACCTCCACCAGTTCTACGGCCTTGCCGGCCCGCACGCTTCTTACCCATTTGCCACCTCCACAACCTACCGCACGACAAACCCCACCTTCCACCACCAACTCTATACCTCCACCGTCCAGGCCACTCCTACTTCGCTCACTGCTAGCACCCGCTACACCCTCTACCACTCCTACACCGGCAAGGGTTCCTCCGCCATCAGTTCCCCCACCTCTCATACCCAGATCTCTTCTTGTTAGACCACCCGCCAATGCTCCTCGCATTCGGGTATCCCTTTCTACTTCCACGCCCCCTGAGGGGGCATCTTCGTCAAATCACTCTCCTACGCCTCCCACGGGGGCATCTTTGCTAAACATTACTCCCACGCCTCCTACGGGGGCACCCCTATTGTTGAACACTGCCACCGGCATTCCCTCTTCTTCTTCTTCTTCTAATTCTTCTACCATACTGGCCCCGATAGAGGCACGTCAAGGCGTGGCGCCGCTCCGTAGTGGACGGATGTTCAACCGTATTTTTCCACAAAGAGAGCTAGAGCCCGTGCAGGAGCCGCAAGAGCAAGAACAAGAACAAGGGTCTGTACCGGGCACTGAATATGATTTGTTAAAGCATTTGGACCGGACTCCGGCAAGAATTTCGATCCTGGAATTGATCAAACGGTCCACCACTCATCAGCTGGCTCTAAAGGAATATTTGCAGAAGGTAATGGTTAATGAAGACATTCCAGTTGAGCAGATAGTCACAGTGTTAACACCTGCTAGCAGTCAGCCGGCAATTACTTTTCATGAGCACGAACTGGCACCAATCTCAGCAAGAAAATATGCCTTATGCATCACAATCGACATCAATAAGGTGGCTGTTAAGCAATGTCTGGTGGATACTGGGGCATCCATCAATATTTTGCCACCGAGCACCTTGAAGTTATGTGGCATACCAGAAAGCCAGATTCGGCCGTCCACCATAACGGTCACTGCATATGACAACACAAAGAAGCCTCCTCTAGGCATGATCACATTGAAAGTTAGCTTGGGTCATGCCACCATCACAGCAGATTTTCACATCTTGGACATGGATCCAACATTTAATGGCATTCTTGGCCGCCCGTACATCCAGCAGCTTGATGCGGTGCCCTCTACAAATCACCAGTGTTTTAAATTTCCACACAAGGGCCGCATTATTAAAGTCACCAGTATGCCAATTTTGCCAGAGGAAGATATTCATGCAGCATCATCAGTTCCTTCTATTTGGCCAGCTAACAAGCCACTTTTATCTGTGCTGGACGTCCCTCGTCCGCAGCCGATGCCGTCTGAGACCGTTACCACGGTTGCTATGACACCCCTGCCTTCTAAGGGGAAGAAGAAAAAGAACATGATTAACACCCCTGGCTGGAACATTCTGTTAAAAATGGGGTATCAAGATGGCAAAGGCCTGGGTGCCAACTGTCAGGGCAGGATTAGGCCCATTAAGCCGCAAAAATTGCTTGTACGAGGCGGTTTAGGCTATAAAGGGCCGAGCAAAAATGAAGAAGAGCCATGGGCATTTATGACTTCTACTTTGAAGACTGATCGCCAGCCACTCTCCTGGACACTAAAGACACATTTTGTTACTGGTGGCGTTCAGAATAATGAGCAGACTACAGTAATTACTTCATTGCTAGACTGTCAAGATGTTCACGCTAGACAGTTTGCTCGTCATATTGCCCCGTTGGCCACATATAAAGCCCTGGAGTCTTTAAGGCCTGACAAGAGAAGGAAAATGGATGATCCAGAATGTGACTGGTACAGGTGGTTCGACATGAATGACATTACTATTTCTTTGAGCCGCCTCTTCATGCCGACAGATCCGGAATGGCCGCCGCTCATACAGGAATTGATTGAAATGCCAACAGTGATCACAGACAAGAGGCAGCTGCTGAGTGACTACACAGATACTGGGGAGCCAGATGTCCCCTTTGAAGAAGGTTTTACTGTGGACAGGCTGTGGGCCGGCCTCTTTTCTCTCACTTCCATGCATCCCTCTGTTCTGGCTTCCTTATATTCTTGCTGGTTTGGTCGCGTACCACGGCCACCTCCGATCACGATCAATTTATCTCCAAATTTAATCCAAGTCTCTCTTCCGATACCTCCTTCGCTCCTCGAGCGATTTTCTGAACTCTCCATCACGCCCCCGCGCGGGCCGTCACTGATTAAATCTTTCTCCGATCTTGAAATTTCCACTCCTCCCGCTATTCTCCCCACACATTGCTTTCTTCTTGAAAAAGAAAAGAAAAATAAAGAAAAAGATAAAAACGAAAAAAAACGTCAAATTTCCAACTTTCCAATCCTCCATCTCCGTTGAGGAGACTTCTTATCTCTTTCCCGAGTGTGTCCCGACCCAGGGGCCGCTCCTTCAAGATTCATTGCTAGATCTTTTCTCCCCCTCCGGTGAGGGGCCCTCATCTGTATCACCTCCTGTATCCACTTTTTCACCTCCTTCCTTCCCTTCTTCTAATGAAGCTAGTTGCTCCTCCTCTTCTTCCGCTAACGCTAAAATTCAAGGGGTAGATTCACATAAGAAGTCCAAGGGTAAGCAGATTCCCCATAGGTTTCTGTTGGAGTTAGCTATCAGATGCCAGGCTTGTTTAGCCCTTCCTGAATTTATAGAGAATCCAATCATTCTGCCAGAGCTGGAATATGAGAATGCTGTTGTTTCTTATGAGGGTTTGGGTGTCTATGAAATTATGAATGATGAAGACCCTATTGAAGAGGGGGAAGAAAGCTATGAAGAATATGAGGACGAGGCTTATGCTTTTGCTAGTGGCATAAGACGATTTGACGAACCGTCAGCCTCCGTAGAAGAGCCTACCAAAGAAATTAATTTGGGTACCGAGAAAGACCCTAGGATTGTCCTCATAAGCAAGAATTTACCGCCCTCCGAAGAGGAGGCGCTCATTTTGGTCCTGCAAGAATACAAGGACACGTTTGCATGGAGTTATGAAGATATGCCTGGATTAGACCCTGCGCTCGTTGAACACCGCCTTACACTTAAGCCAGGGTCTGTCCCGGTCAAACAACGGTTGAGGCGTTTCCACCCTAATATGGCTTTAAAGATGAAAGAAGAGGTCGACAAGCTCCATAAGGCTAGATTTGTTAGAGTTCTCCTCTACCCCAATTGGGTGGCTAACATCGTCCCGGTTATGAAGAACTTTGGAAAAGTTCGGATTTGTATAGACTTCCGGGACCTCAACCGTGCGTGTCCTAAAGATGACTTCCCCCTCCCTCATATTGACGTTCTGATTGATAACACGGCAGGATTTGAGACTCTCTCTTTCATGGATGGCTTTTCAGGTTACAATCAAATTCGTCTGGCTGAGGAAGATCAAGAGAAAACATCATTCACTACACCATGGGATACTTATTGCTATGTGGTCATGCCTTTTGGACTTAAGAATGCTGGAGCTACCTATCAGAGGGCTATGATGGCGATTTTTCATGACATGATCCATATTTATATTGAGGTGTATGTGGATGACCTGGTAGTGAAATCAAGGACAAGGATTGAGCATCATGGGGTTCTGGCTAAGGTTTTACAGAGATCACGAGAATATCAATTGAAGATGAACCCCAAGAAGTGCGTATTTGGCGTCTCTTCAGGGAAATTGCTTGGATTTATTGTCAGCAAGAGGGGAATTGAAGTTGATCCCAACAAGGCAAGGGCCATTAGAGATATGCCTCCTCCCAAGAATTTGAAGGAAGTTCGAGGATTAATCGGGAGGTTGCAATTCATCCGCCGCTTTGTCTCCCAGCATTCACAAAGATGTAGGCCGTTTTACGAGCTTACTAAGCCGGGAGTCAAGTTTAATTGGGATGACAAGTGTCAGGCAGCCTTTGACGGGTTGAAGGATTATTTGGCCAATCCTCCTGTCTTGAGGCCACCAATTCCAGGCAAACCACTTATTCTCTATGTCTCAGTCCTGGATGACTCTGTAGGTGCTGTCTTAGCTCAAGTGGACGAAGAAGGTAAGGAGAGGGCAGCATACTATTTGTCTAAACTTCTTAACCTCTGTGAGCAGAGGTACTCAGCCATGGAGAAGACTTGTGCTGCTTTAGTCTGGGTAGTTCAGAAATTAAAACATTATTTCCTAGCTCACGAGGTTCACCTCATTGCTCGCATGAATCCGATTAAATTCCTCCTTGAAAGATCTGTCCTCAATGATCGATTAGCACGCTGGCAAAGCTTCCTCTCTTAATTTGACATCACTTACATTCAATAGAAAGCTATCAAAGGTTACGCCATTGCCGAACACCTTGCTCATCACCCTCTACCTCGTTTTGATCCTGTCAATTCGGAGTTTCCAGATGAAGAACTGATGTCCATTAATCAACCTCACGATCCTATGTGGACATTACATTTTGATGGAGCTCTAAATTCCCAAGGAAGAGGGATCGGTATGGTTCTTTTGACACCAGAAGGAGTCACCATCCCATTTGCTGCTCGGCTCACTTTCCCCGTCACCAATAATATAGCTGAGTATGAAGCTCTTTTGGCCGGTCTTCAAACCGCTCATCGATATGGCGTCACTAATTTGCGGATTGTGGGTGATAGTCAGCTCATTCTACGCCATGTGCTTGTCAAGTGCCGCACCATCAATCCTAAGCTCAAACCTTACCAGGAACTCGCTTCAGCTTATGCCAAACTCTTCACTAAATTAATCTTTGTTCATGTCCCGCGTAGCCAGAATATCTTGGCCGACGCCCTTGCCTCTTTGGCCTCTGCTTTAGTCATCCCTCCTGAGCGTGATTTTCATGTTCCCCTGATTCATCAGCGCGACACGCCAGCTATCAAGGATCGCGCATTCCTCGATATTAGGGATCAAGTGCTTGAAAAGGTTAAGCAGAGGGAATCTCTTAAAGGTAAAGAGGTCATGCTTTTAGACTGGGAAGAAGAATTGGCTGACGAAGAGAAGCCTTGGTATTATGAGATTGCCAGGTATTGCAATGATCAATCCTATCCCGAGGAAGCCACTGCTGAAGAAAAGAAAGCAATTAGAAGGGTGGCTCAACGTTATGTTTTGGTTGGAGGTGTGCTCTACAGAAGAGGGCTCACCGGTGTTTTATTAAGATGCCTCGATGATGATGAATCATGGAAAGTTGTGGAAGAGGCGCATTCTGGAGTGTGTGGTGGTCATGTGAATAGCCAGATGCTAGCTAAGAAGATCCTTAGGCTAGGTTTCTATTGGCCAACTCTAGAAGAGGATTGTTCCATCTATGTTCGAAGGTGTGTCAAGTGCCAACTACACGCCGACAAGATTCATTCTCCTGCTTCTTCACTCCATCCTACGTCCTCCCCATGGCCTTTCTCCATGTGGGCTTTTGATATCATTAGACCTCTTGGTGATTCAAATCTCCTGACCAAGCAAAAATCATTCATCCTCACGGCAACGGAGTACTTCACCAAGTGGGCGGAAGCAGAAGCTTATGTGGAGATTAAAGCGTCAACCGTCTGTAAATTCATAATGAAGAACATCATCACGAGATTCGGCATCCCGAGCACCATCGTCACCGACAATGGACCTCAATTTATCTCTCAAGAAATCAAGGATCTCTGCAACAGGTATAACATTGCATTGCATCATTCTTCTCCCTATTATCCGCAAGGCAATGGCCAAGCAGAGGCAACTAATAAAACTTTGATAAAAATTGTCAAAAAGACGTGTGAGGCTAATAAATTTTCGGATTGGCCAGACAAATTAGTTGAAGCTCTCTGGGCCTATCGCACCTCCATTCGCACCCCCACTGGGCAAACCCCTTTCGCCCTTACTTATGGAATGGAGGCGGTAGTCCCTTATGAGATTCTCATTCCCTCTCTGCGAGTACAATTGGATAAGGAATTTTCTATTGATGAACGTCGTGATTCACTCCTGGCCCAATTGAAACTCCTAGATGAGAAGCGTCTGGTCGCCGCTGAGCATGTGCACGTTTATCAAAACAGGCTCTCACGTTTTTATCAAAAGAAAGTAATTGAGAGAAAATTTAAAATCGGTGAGATTGTAATCAAGAGAATTTTTGTAAAACCGGGTGGCCCCCGCTCAAAACTCCAACCCAATTGGGATGGACCGTTTATCATAAAAGAAGTTTATCCTGGCAATGCTTATAAACTGATTAATGCTGAAGGGGAAGAGTTAACTCACCCTTGGAATGGTTTATATCTTAAGAAATACTACCCTTGATTCAACAAAAAAATCCAAAAATATATATCTTCAAAATCCAAAAAAAAACAAAAAAAATGTTGAAAATTGATTCAAAACCTTCAAAAATATAAATTCTTCAAAACAAAAAGAGATTCTTCAAAATTGGTGCCATGGCACACGAAGGATCAAGGTCCGAAAGGTCAAAATTCAGAATTCATTCATCAGTCTTGCTAATTTAAAAGGGGGTTGATTCACGCACACACTACACGTTTTATTCTTGAGCTCAAGCAGTGCAAAATCCGATAGAAAGTCAAAAACCTGACTAAAAGTGAAAAGCAATACCCGTTCTTTTCTTCTTCGGCCCATAAGGGAGGAAGGGAGACCTCGAGGTAGACACACCAAGCCTATCCGCCGCCCTAGTAGGTGGAAGTCAGGGCCCAAAAGGGAGCAAATGCCACAAAAGCCCAAGTACAATTAGGTTTATTTTCATCAATTCAAATCAATTCCAAAGTGAAAGTCAAGTTATGAAAAGAAAAGCATGTCAAGAGGGCAAAGTCCCCGCAAGGAAAACCTTGGGCGTATGCGTGCAATGGGCAAAAAGGTAATAAATTTTCCTACGCCAAAGACCGAACCCCAACAGGCATAGGGTAGGGGAGGTAACTTTGCCTTGAGCATCTCAGAATCCCTTATGGGCTTCCCTTATATTTTCTTCCATCCTTTTTATGTGGTAAGTCACGAACTGGCAGGATGGTCAAGACGGACTAAAGAAATTGCACTGTGCGAAATCTCGAATACAAGCCAACTATGATCACGTCAATCCCCTTTTAATTACTCAAGAAAGGTTAATGAATTTTAGATGGTGACCGTGTAAGACCTGTGGTCTTGATAGCCTTGACAACTTTTTGCAGAATAACTCAATTAACGCCTTTGGCTAAGGCGCTTTTTATAGAATTAACGTCCTAGATTAGGTCGTCTTTTTTAGAATAACGTCTCTGGGCAGGTCATTACCTTTTTCAAAAATCAGATTTCCTTTTCGAATTCACGCCGTCTTCTAGGGCGTCTTTATGCGAGCCACGACCTTATCTAAGGCGCGTTTTTCAGGAAAAATAACAATAACAAAAACAAAAAATATAAATGAGTGAAAAGAAAAAAAATCTATTTCTTCACAATGTATGCCTGCATTCTCTTGCGTGGGCATCTTTTATTTATGGTTTGCATATGCGTGCTTGCATGATGCACCTCCCCGTTATCAGTCATTTTATTTACCTTATTTGATTAAAGGCTTGGCCCCTTGACCCCTCATTAAGGTCAAAATATTGCTACCCCTTGCTTATTGGGCAAGGGGCCAAGTCGAACAGATGAATTAACCTGTTTATTCAAGTGTGAACAGCAGCTACAGAAACAGGGCACAGTAAAGCGAACACAAAGAACGTGGAAAGAGGAAAGTACACAAACACAAGGCCACAACCACACAAAGTGCTCAGGTAACAAAGAAATCTCAATCTCATATATAAATACATCATGAATATCTAAGTACAGGTGTGAGGGTGGAGGAGCACAAGTAAATCCCTCAGCTCTCGCCTCCACCCTCCTCTCTCCTACTCTCAACCTCCTCCTCGCCGTCCCGAGCTGGCGTTGGTGGAGGAGGCATGGGCCCCCGTGAAGAAGCAGGAACCCGAGCGTGTCCCCCTGCCTCGCTCCTCCCCCGGAGGGAGGAGCCCGCCACGAAGGTGGAGCTGGTGAAGCAGTACCCCGCAGCCCGTGCTCGCTCACGTCCTCGCTGGAGACGCTCCTTGGACACTCGTAGCCGCTCCTGAGAAAGGATCAACTAGGTCCTCGAATCTGCCAGCTCTCGCTCACGTGCTGCCACCTGCTCCTGGTACCGGGCACGCTCCGCCTGGTTCTCCTCCCGCTCACGAGCACGCTCCTCGCGCTCCCGGGCTCGCTCCCGTCTCTCCAGCTCAAGAGCCACCCGTAGCTCGGCCACGTCCTGAGGAAGCTCCTCTCGTCGCCTCAGGGACCTCTCAAGCTCTGAGATCCGTTGATCACGGATCGCCAACTCGGTACGTACCGCCTGAAGCTGAGTCGCCTGCAAGCAGGTAAACAAATCATCAATTCCACAATTAATGCAATGATTCAATTCAAGCAATATATGATTGAACCACTCACCTGTGTGCTCGTCGCACGGAATCCCTCATCAACGCAGGTAAGAGCGGCTCGAAGCTCCTCAGTCTGTAAAAAGAATTTTCATCAGTGCACAATTATATAATCAATATTTGAATGGGATTTGTGTTTTGGAATTTACCCGTGAAGCGAGGTCGCGCTCTGCTGCCTCAGCTCGTGCCACCACCCCCGCTAGCTGCTCTGCCAGTGCAGTCACCTCTGCACTGGGCCCTCTCGAGCTGGAGGCCTCCCCTGGGTCTCTCCTCACTGCTCCCTGCTGGGCACGCTGCATTCATTGAGATCGTCAGTGGCTAATCATCAATAATTCAACAAAAATATATACATTTGCATATAGAAATAATTTAAACACTCACCAGGGTCTCTAGGTCTGCCCGTGTGGCGGCTAGCTGGTCCTCCAGGCTGTGTAGGTGGGCCAGGGCATCTATCGCCGCTATGTCCCGCGCATCCTGCATCCATTGCATGTTAGTCACATGATAGTCACATAAGCATCTGCATTCAATTTAGAAATAAGTGCATTTCATACATACCCCTAAGACCCTCATCTGGGGTCGGCCGGCGTATACCTCCCAGTAGCGCCGGAGGTACTCGGAGCTGTCAGTCGCGCGAGAGGTGACTCTGGTCCCGCCACGCTGCCAGTCGGCGTACTGCTCCTTGAACCGTACCCTCCAGTCGGTCGCCTTCGTACGACCGCGCGTCTTCTTCCCAATGCCCCGCGGCTCGCCTACCTCTACCCACTCCTGGTGGAGGCCCAGTGTCCTCATCACCAACCTAAGTCGTAACGGCTCGATCTCGCTCAAGCAGTGAACCCAAAGCTCACGCTCAAAGCGAGGACGGCCCGTTACGACCCACGGCTGGCCCTCGTCTGTCATCCCCTCATAGGGTCTCCACTGCACCTGCATTCATAAACATACATGTCATCATTTCATCATCATCATAATAAATGCAAAATAAAGATGCATAACATTCATACATACCAGCGAGGGAGGGAAGTCGCGGAACTCTCTCCGTAGCACCCACAACTCGTAGCCGAGTGGGGCACCAAACACGATCGGCACCCAGCGCCGTGCTAGAGGGAAAGCTCCCTCACCTCCAGGCCGTGGGTCAATGCGCCCCATCGGCATGTAGAGATAGCTCCAAACCTGCATCCATGCATTGCACTAGGAAGGCATTCACATGCATAATAAAATAAAAGAAAAGAAAAGAAGAAAAATGCATACCTGAAGAAAAGGTGAGAAGCCACTGACGGTCGTCTCTCGCCCTGTCCCCGTGGACAGGTCGGCCATCATATGTGCCAGCAGCGCCACTCCCCAGGCGTAGCTGCCAACTGCCTCCAAGTCCTCGAGTATCCCCAGGAATCGGCAGTTGATGACGTCGCCCTTTGTCCCGAGCAATAGCCTCCCCAGTAGCAGCAGTAAGAACCTCCTCAGGTCTCGATCTGCTCTCTCTCTGTCGGCCGGGTCCTGGCAGTAGACTGCCCTAGCCCCGTCTATCAACCTCTGCGAGAACTGCTCTAGGGTCTCTCCTGACCTGTGCCTAGCATTCCCTAAGCCCATCACTGTAGTGAGGTCGGTGCGGAAGATAGTCCTACACTCGCTAGGCGTCTCATAAACCATCTCCAATCCTAGCAACCTCTCGGCGAACTCGGTGTAGTCTGGGTAGGTGATCCCACTCACAGCCTCACCGTCTACCCTCAACCCGGTGATCCTAGCCACATCCTCCAGGGTAGGAATCATGTGCCCCCATGGCATCAAGAATGCCCGGCTAGTCCTATCCCATCTCTCCCGTAGAACCTGGATAAGTGGTAGGTCTGGCCTAACTGGCTCTATGCTAAGAAAGGCCCCGAACCCCATGGCATCTACCCTCGCTCTCTGAAACTCGGGGAGGCCGTAGTATGCTGCCCGGACCATGACCCAGGAGATCCGTGTCCTCATCAATCCCTGCATATAAAGAAAAGAATTTTCACTTAATTATGTTGATTATTCATGGTGAATCTCATTTTGAGTGCCTTGGATTATATTGGTGTTTGATTTTAATTAACGACCATCCTCAGGTCGTGGTTTGTTGAATTAGCGCCCCTGAGGAGGGCGTGGTTCTCAGTGTGCTTTGAATTTGCGACCTATCCTAGGTCGCTGTTCATCTAAGCAACGCCTCTAGGTTGGGCGTGATTCTATGTTTAATTTCTGAATTCCTAAAAAATATTTCAAGTCACGCCCTTGGGTGGGGCGTTTTCCAAAATGGGTCCGTTAATTAATCAGGAATTAATGAATGGGTGACCGATGTTTTGGTCGTCTGTTTTTGAATTGACGCCCTGGTGTGGGGCGTGGTTTCCAGTTTTTCAGAAAATAAAATAAAAATAATGGCATGCGAAACAAATTCATGGAAGAATATTTGAAATAATTAAAGCATGGAATTGATATAAATTAACAAGCATGATATGAATTTAAATGGGCGACATGCTTTAGGGCGTGTTCTCATGGGGTTAATTATTCTTCAGGAAAATAATTTAATTAACGCCCTTGGGTCGGGCGTGTCATGTTTGAATCGCGACACCCATGAGGGCGCCTTCTTTCTGGGTTGCAGGGTTTATACCCGAGGGCCATGGAAAATCAGTAAAAATAAAATTAAAATAAATAAAAATGGAAATTTGGGTTGGGGCTTACCTTCTTGTGCCTGGGTTCCTGTGGTTGAGGCCGAGGTTGGCGTGGTCGTCGGAGCTGGCCGGTACGGGGAGGAGCCGCCGTCGTGGGCGGTGGCTCATCGCCATCTTCTTCTTCTCTTTCTTCACCGTCCTCGCCTTCTTCTCCCTCTTCATTTTCTCCCTCTTCCCCGGCATCTTCTTCACCTCCGTCGTTGGCCTCTTGGCCTCCTTCAGCCTCATCGCCGGCCACCACCGCCGGTGCGTCTTCAACCGCCGCCACGGCGTCATCTTCCTCGCCGTGGGCATCATCGCCCAAGTCCACCACCTCGGGGGCGGCCACCCTCTGCCGTTTCAAGCCTCCGCCGGTCATAGCTTAGGGTGTAGAAGGGTGTAGAAGAGAGAGAGATAGAGAGAGAGATTGAGAGAGATTGGGGGAGAGCTGCGGTTGGATTTGCAGAAGAGAAGGGAGAAGAGAGAATGGGACGAGGGAGGAAGAAAAAAGGGGAAAAGCCCTTTTTAGCATTCGAAAATAAGCGACGCCCTGAGAAGAGGCATTTTTTTTTGTGGAAGTCATGACTATGACATGGGCGTGTTTAGGAAGTAGACGACGTTGCTCGAGGCGTCAATTTTATTTGCATGAGGAATGATAACCGTCGTCAGATGCATTCAATGGGCGTTGATTGATTTGAGAGAAGTAATTATTACGGTTTTTACTCATGCCTGAGCTAGAGGCGTTACCTGGTTGAAACGTGGCTTTCCTGAGGGCGTTACTTTTGGAATTTCAACGAATATATTTTGGGAATTTGAATCAATTAACGCCCTGTTCTAAGTCGTTAGTTAAGTAACGCCTATTGGTGAAGGCGTCAAATGTGTGAACAGGAATGTTGAAGACGACATTGTCTGAGGCGTCCTTTTGAAAAATCACGGCTTTTCCAGAGGCGTTATTTACAACAGAATGACAGGTTATTTGAGGATTTGATCTAAAGCATAGCAGTAAGGCTCAATCAGAAAACAATCATTTTTATTACTTTGAAGAGAGAGATTACAATGCTTAATGAGCCGTCTTGGGTTTTAGCTTTCTCAAAGCTGTTACATAATTTTTCCACTGATCTCTGTCTTCCTCCAAGCTTTCTACAGGTTGATGGAGTTTGTTAATCTTCCATAGAGCTTGGATTGTGATAGCCTCCTCCCCATCTTCATTGCTGCCTAGGTCCCTTGATTTGATTGGAGGAAGATGAGAGACGTCTTCTAGGTGTTCCCTTGGAAGTCCAATTTGAGGAAGGCATCTGTGAGAGTTGTATAGTATGAAGTCCGAAGCGCCGATGAGACGAAGGTCTGTCCCGGGAGAGAATCTTGCATGGATATCTTGAGTCTTGAGTATTCCCGGCGCGCAAGTGAAGAGGTTCTTTGGCATTACTTTGAGGTGCTCTCTCCATTCCACTCTCTTCTTGATTTGAGGGATGCGGTTCATCACCCTATTGCTTATTCCTAACGAACCGGTTATATAAGAGAGGGGGCTTTTGAGAAAATTCTTGAGGGTTGTTGGGCCTCACCACATGGATCGAATTTGAAATGAAGATCAACCCAACTAGAAAATGCTAGCATGCATCCATATATGGGCCTTCCCATGGCCGCTGAAGTAAGTCTGCTATAGAGATAGGCTAGGATCGCCGGTCCGACTCTGTCCTCTTCCCATAAGCTCACCACCGCGCTCAATTGGGCCTCCTCTAGAAAGTCCTCCGTGGATGGGAATATGAGTGCTCCTGCTAAACACACCACGAAGGCTTTGGTCACTCTTTCTATCTCCTCTCCTTCTTTGGCTTGATCCGCTCTTTTGTACACCCATGAGGCGAGCTTCAAGAGGTTGATTCCTTTAGTAACCTTGATTTGATTCACTAGGTTTGGGCTAGGTATCAAGCTCGTTAATAGCTCGTGAGAGGAGATTGGCCTTGGCATGATGGCCATCTTATCTTCTTCTCCTTGTTTCATCCTTTTCAAGCCTAATATCAACTCTAATTCTTCCAATAGGATGGTGGCTTCAAATGTTGAGAAGAGGAAGGTATGAGTGGAAGGGTGCCAAAGTTCAATCAATGCTCCTATGGCAGCCCAATCTAAGTGAATTTGGTCATAGTGTTTGGCATGGGTTACGAGGCCAAGAAGATGCCATCTTGCTAGGTAGGCCCTCATGTCAGAAGAAAATTTGGAAAGGATGAGAGGCAACCACTTGTTTTTTGTAAATCTTCTAGCTCCTGGAAGGTTTGGGTATTCCTGTGAGAGGGGAAGAACAGATAGACCGAACAGAGGCATACATGAGAAGTAGAAAGAAAAGAAGGAAGATATGAGCAGAGAAAGAATAGGAGGATAGAACAATACCTGATTCATGCAGATTCTGTTACTAATGTGCCCGGTGATATCAGTGATTCTGGGAGTTGAAGTCCTGGCCCTTTTCATTGCTCTGTCCATTTTCAGCTTGCGGGGAGGAGCTTGGATGGTTGCTGCAGAAGAAGAACAGAATAGTAGAAGGGAAGGAACAGAAGAATAGAAATCAGAAGATTGTTTTGATTCAATTAAGGAAGAGTCTACCTTTTATAGGAGGCTGGAGGGATTAAGGTTGTTCGGAGTTAGCAAGTTTATGGCTATTAGGACTGGGTTTAGCTTTCGAATCGGAAACGGAAGTTTATGCTTAATTAACGCCTTTTGTTAGGGCGTCAATTCTTGAATTGACGACCTTGCTGAGGTCGTGTTTTGTGTAACGCCCTTTAGTGGGTCGTTTTCTCTTTGGCCTCTCGATGGATTTCACGCCTTAGTGAAGGGCGTGTTCCATGTTTTGACGCCCTCATGATAAGGCGCTTTTCACGATTTTGACGCCATGACTTAAGGCGTGTTTTATGAGTTTATGAGTTTGCTTCCCCGTGTGCTTTGATGAACTTAAGTGCTATTATGTCATTGAAATTCTATTTTATTTAGCACTTATGATCATGTCATACTTTGAATTGAAGATTATTGATGTTGAAATTGTGAAGACTGATAAGTTTCAAGTGCAGGAAAGTGCAGGTTTCGAGACGCTTGGGTTGATCATGGGAGTAACATCACGCTCATCATCTTGTATTTATTTTCTGTGAGCATTGTTACTATATGGTATCTACGCTATTATAGCATATCAAGGACCTTGTGGTTCTGATAAACCTGAAATTTGAGTTCCCCTTCATCAAAAACAGTGATAGCTCCAGGAGAGTCTTGATCACACGGATAGGCCGTTAAGTCGTTCAAGGTCTGGGACGATGGTTCCACTTTCTGAGTTGATGCGCGGACAAATGGGCTTCAGCTTAGTGTTAGCTCAGAAACTTGGATTCTTGATCAAATCTAGATGGCTTAGCAATATTATCCTTGATTATTTTCTATATTCTTAGTTTGTTTTATTCTTTTCTTTTAGCCCAGCATGCATCATATAGGACTTTGAGCTTCATGATGAAAATCTTTATATCATGGCAATAATGAAGGTCACTCGCTCGTTATTGAGTTGACATGAGATATTCCATTCCAAATCAAGTACCTTGTTCTATCTGAAGCCGCTCAGGCTGATTCCTTGAAAATGTCCTTTGTTGGATCTCCATCTTAATTCTCTTTATTCTTCTGTAAATCTACCTTGGTTGTAGCACGTCCACGTTGGCTGGTAACCACTCTCCAATGGTCTTTCCCTATCGTGCCCGCGCGCACACCCTTTTGCCTTACATTTTTACTTGCTTAGATTAGTCTCCTTTATCCAGCAAATCGATGCTTCCTTGGAATCATTCAGAGTTGTTTCGTTCAGAATCTTGGAAAGATTTCTAATGCTTAGTGTCTGAAGCGTGTCACATCACACCTTGGCATCTACTTATCAGTTCGCTCTACTTCCTTTCACTTCATTGCACTCTCGTTTCATCTCCGTCTCACTCCCTTGCAAAGCAGACGCCAAGGCGGGGCAGCTGTAGACACGCCAAAATTGACACTTTGTTGATTAAATCTCATGTCACTATGTTGACGCCCCAAAGAGAACTTCAATATTCCCATAATATAAAGTTTTTCTATTTTTATGGGTTTTCCGTTGCATTTTGTTGCATTTTTGTGATTCACGACCTGAAGTAGGGCGCGTTTTAAATAACGACCTTACCTAGGGCGTTTTTAAAGAAAGGACGACCAATGATTAGGGCGTCAATTCCTGGTATTATCCTTTAAAACGAAATAAAATGCATTTTATGAATAACGTCCTTCCTCAGGGCGTGTTTTTAAGAAACACCTCTTTTTCAGGCGGCTTTTAATCTTTTTCAAATAAAGGAAGGTTTTATTGCCAAAATTGAATCCAGGAAGAAACGCCCTGGCTTGGGTCGTGTTTTATGAAACGCCGTATGGGTAGGTCGTCAAATCAAGAATTGACGCCCTGTTGAAGGGCGTGTTTCACCTCTAGTGTCCTACCATCTTCCATCTTTCCCTCACAGAGTCCTGCCTTGTTTGACGTTCTTACTCGATTGGGCTCTTGCTTTTGATAAACATTACCATTGCTATCTCCTGTCCATGTTTATCCTTTGATCTGAAACTTATTTAAGGGAGTCCTGATCGACCCTTTGAAAGGTTACGGAGGTACCGAGGCCGAGATTATCCAGTTCAAACTTCCTATTGCATCCTGCTGCTTCCTCTTCTTCCTATCTCGGTTCCCCTTTTACTGTCATCAAGGGACAGCGGGGCTTTAGTGTTGTTTTTTATTCTGTTTCTATCGCTTTGCATCTTTTCATCGCATCTCCATCCCGTCTGCTATTATTTTCCATCCTGTTTGCATCAGTTGCATCTTTTCATCATATCTCCTCTCCTAGTCTCTCTAGGGGTTTTTAAAAAAAATAAAAAAATAAAAGGTGCGCATGTTGATTTCTTTTCATCATCATATGTTTTATTTGGATTGATACTACTGCACGTTGGCTGATCCCATCTTTTGCTTTGTTTCATTGTCTTTTTTTGCAAGGTAATCAAAAGGATAACCCTTCTCATCGGCCGGCCGATTGAAGAAGGAGGAAGGAACTTCACATCATCCCGCGTTCCAATCTTCACCAGGTATTCGCGATCTCCCTTTTTTTATTATTATTGAGGTAACCCCTCTGGCGATCACATCTCTATATTTGCACCACGTGTAATTTCTCCCTATTTTCACATCTTTATTCTCTTGTGATTGTGTGGGATTTATGCCCATCCACATACCCATGACCGCCAGTACCCTTGTCTCTGTGCGTGTAGCGATTCTTTCCTTGACTGCTTACGTCGTTAAGCGGCCGAATGATAGATCGCTTATGCCCAGAGTGTGGTTCGTCGGTATTTTGGTTTCCGATATCTTGGCTTGACCTTGTGGTTTGTCGTTCCCGTGGATATCTTTGATATCCTATGAGGGCTATGGCCACGTTATGAGATAGCCAAGAGTTTCCTTGCTTAAAGTAGGATTCTTTTTCCTACTGTAGAATCATCATTGTTCGGTTCCGGTCAACCCGGGTGACCCAGTGGTTGACAGGCGACCTTGTGTATGTCTCGGAGGTTCTGTCCAGTCTGAGACATGGTTCTGGATGCCTCGAGGTATCACCTTACCTCGATTTGCGTATCCAAGTGTGCTGAGGGTCTTGTTGATCCCTTAGGTCTCCGTGTATCATTTTACGCGGTCATGTTGTTTCCTCTTGCTTAGGACTATACTGATTATAGACTTGTTTCGCTTTGATCAACGATCTTGACTCCAAGTCGTGAGACTCAAGGATCGTTGTGTTAGTAGGTCTAGTTGCCTTGTCTGGAGTCTGTAGGCAGTTGTCTTGCTGCCTCAGTGCTTCGTAGTGCGTATGGCAGTGCTTCCTTGCATGTCTGTACTCCGGCAGTTGCATTTTGGAGTTTGTGTCTAGTGAGCCTCCACTAGTCATAGCCTGGCGACACGTTACGACGTGTCGACCCACCTGGGAGTGGTGGCGTGGCAGTTCCCGATATACGATTTTTAAGCTAGTTTCCGTGGGCCCCCGCTATACAGTGGCGTGCTACTGGGTGGGGAAAACTAGCTAGAGGCCTGGCTCTCCAGCAAGAGTCGGTGTGTGCACACATGGTCAGGGGCTTGGACTGATGCCGACGGGCGTTACCCTGTCTAGTCACTCGTTACTATAGTTCTTGTTCTGGTTCTGAGTGTGTCTTAGTCTCTGTCGTGTTTCGGGCAGCATAGTAGATGAGACACTTGTAGGCGCAGCATAAGACGTCAATGGACGTAGCTGGCTATTCTTCTAGTGATGAGGTGCTTCCGTCACGTGACACGTGACTCTCGCGTTTCTCATACGTCGTGACCTTTTCGGGTTAGCCCTCTCGTGGTCTTGCCCGAGGTCAGTGTTGTGTCGAGTGCACGACGTTCTAGTCATGTGTGTGTGGCCGTGTCTAGAAGAGCATGCACGGTAATCGAGTCATGTATGCTTTAGGGCGTCTGTGTCTGTCTAAGTCCTTTCTAGGCTTTTTGCCTATCTTTGGAGGCCCGACAGATCGGCAACTCCTGACTTTGTCAAATCAGAGTTCGCCTTCCTGTTGCTATCTGGAGTAGTTTGGGAGGCCGAGGCTAGTTCGGCAGCCGTGTTTCCGTTCATGTACTGCTTCTTTTCCCTTTTCTTTTAGCTACTCTACTCCTTCCGTTTTCGGTTTTCTTTTACAGCTTTCTAGTGGTAGTTTTCCTGCTTTGCTACTACTGTTATTTTGTTGTTCCGTGTTACTGCGTTATTTTTCAGTGGGGATCCGCGTGACCCCTACTGGGCCAGTGTGTAACGACCCGAGAATCCGATTCTCGGGAGAGACCCGATAACCCGAGACTCGAATCGCCGCCCACGAGCCGGGAGGGCTCGGAAGGGCTAAAAGGAGTGTGGAGGCACAAAGAAATAGGAAATAAATTAGGACAATACAACAATTAATAGAAATAAATAAACAACTACTACAACAGAGTCCAGTCCAACAAAAAGTATCGTCCAAAGCAGTAAAGCGTACCACATGCCGAGTGAACACTCGGCCCGGCGAGCTGGCAACTGAGAACCTCCGAACAGCACCCTCGAACCACGAGGAAGAACCGCCACACCTGAAAAGCAGGAGTGAGCCTTCTGTCACTGGCCCAGTAGGGATCCCGCGGAACCCCAACTGAGAACAACGGTGGCACGGAAAGCTGTAACCACAAGTGCAATCGTAACAGCAGGAACAGTAAACCCGGTGGCCGGTCAAAACTCGGCACTACAGCTACTCCTACTATACCGGCCAAGCAAAAAGAGAAGTCTGATCTCGTAGTCAGGAACCGGACCATACTAGCACCACTTACCGAAGTAAAAACCCACGGCAACCCCGTCATAGAGGCCTGTCTCCCGGGACACGGCCAACCTGGACACGCTATCCAAGGTGCAACCCCGACCATCCGATCGCGGACACCGCACCAACAAGACGCAACCTCGGTAAAGTCACTAGCACTAGTCTCACGGCACGAAACCCGACACACATGCCACGGCGAAACAATCGGAACTCAACGGTCAACACGACCGAAAACCTGAAGGTTGAAGTCACGGAAACTGACAGTCTGTCACTCTCGACTCGACAGGAGTACCTCCCACTAGAAACAAGGCCGAATGCGTCCACTAACGTCTTAGTCCACGCCTCAGGTGTCTCCCTCCAGCCCAGCGGGAACTTAGACACCGTACAAGTAACCACAAACATGTGACTAGTTGGGGTCACGCTCGTCCGCACGTGTCCACTGCCCCCAACCACGTGTGCACACACAGACCATGCGTCCCAGGTCTGGCCTCTGACTGGTTATTCCCTCAGCCGGACTCTGGCTGCAAGACGTGGGGCCCGACGAAAACCAGTCTAAAAAACCGTCCTCAGGGTAAGCCTCTCCACCTACTCCCAGGTGGGACCACTCGCGTGTAAGCAGGCTACGACTAGTAGAGGGTCACTGAAGGAGTAGACTCTCAAGCCAACAGAAAATAACGTCCGAACCCGACGAAGTACGGGGACCGTCCCACGTACCAGCACCGTCGCACGGTGACCACGGTCGGAGTAGAAACGGGACTCACAGTCCGCGGGCCACGCACCTGGCCACGCAGAAATGCCAAAACATGGTTCCCAAGGCAGCTCACAGGCCGCCAAATCGAATCTCTTTCTCAGGGACAAGCGGGAATTCTCCAGCCCCAGGCTGGGCAACTGGACTCGCGGTCCAAGGCCTCACACATGGCCCACGCGAAAAGCACGGAAGCACGATTCCTAGGGCAACGCACAAACTACCACGCCGATAACTGGACTCGCAGTCCAAGGCCAAACACATGGCCCACTTGGGAATCATCTTCCAGGAAAACTCACGGCATGCGGGGGAGACCCCACCGCACGCACACCGATACATGGTGACTCGGTCTAGCGTAACACGAAAGCCCGACACGCGAGAAGTCACCCGGACTCTCAAACCTTTGGGCTCGCTAAACGAAGTAGCACGGCCCTCCCGACACCCTCAAAACATGGACACAGAATCTTACGGGTGTCTGGGGCACTCACAAGACCGCAAGTCGACCACTGGGTCACGACCGGCTCGACTAGAGACCTACACAACGCGAAACGATCGCGGAGAACACGAACACTCATCTCGGCACCACCCAGAGCCTGACGGTCTAAGCTTGGGCCATCACAATCTGTAACGGTCCATGCCTCGACCGTCACAACCACTCTGATGCACCAACACAGGGCCGTCAAACGCTCGGTGCAAAGTTGTGTGTGACGCGCCTACACTGGTGTGTCACAGTCTGTGACGCGCCAGTCCTGATGCGTCACAAGACAAGATGAAACCAACTGTGACGCATCCCGCTCGGTGCGTCACAGTGTGTAACGGACCAACTCTGGTGCGTTACAAGGTGGGTACGCGTCCGCTCTGACGCACCCACACAGGTGCGTTACAAGGCTGTGACGCGCCAACCTTGGTGCGTCACAGGCCTTGACCTCGAACGGTTAAAACCAACAACCGAAAGCCGACGGTCAGATCATCCCTGACGGTCTAACCCAGGCGCGTCACAGCGCCGTGGCGGTCTATCATGGGACCGTCACACACCCAGACCACCAAAAGGCTAAACGGGCCCTGTGACGCACCCACCCTGGGGCGTCACAGTCTGTGATGGTCTCTGGAAGGACCGTCACACCCGTCCGAGAACGCTACGGCGGGAAACGACTCAAAAAATGTCCCACGCCCCCATACCTCCACGGGAGAGGGAGAAATCAAGGGGGAAGCCCCCAAATAACCCCTAGCATGCATCTACGTCCTCGGATCGGCCAAAAACGCAATGAAACGGGAGATCGGCCCACAAGCCCTAAAACATGGATTTTTTCCCAAATCACCCGATTAGCCCGCTCGGCTCACCACGGCCTATGAAACTCGCGGAAAAGAAAGAGCACGAGGTGGGGGTCCATCTCTCTATCTCCATCGAAGATTTCACGCCCCGAGCTCGCCGATCCGCGAAGAAAATGCCGTTGAAGCCTCGCCGTTCCACGAACCCGCGACCGAGCTTCACCGCGCCTCCACCGCCTCGATCCTCATCCATCCTCACCCGTGCCTTGCCCGCGCCATCCCCACCTCGCCCGCACTCCACCCCGTCGGCCGCCGGAGAGAGAGGGAGAGAGGAGAGAGTGTGAGAAGAGAGAGGGAGAGAAATGAGAAATGAGAGGGGAGAGAGAGAAAAAGGGAGGGGGGTTTATATAGAAAATTCAAAAATTCTGAAAAATACCAAAAAAAATAGGAAAATACACCCCCGCGATCCTCGGAACGCACCGATCGCGATGGTACCACCCGTGCTCAGGTGAACGACCCGGTTCACCCGCAACGAGGTTCCAAAGGAATTACCGAAACACACACTGGGAATCAGAAAACACACGCGGAAAAGCCGCGGACACGCTCCAGGCCTCCGAAACAGCTTCGGATCGCGCCGATCCGAACACGAAAGATGTCTGAAACATCATTTCGGACACAACGGAGCCAGATTCACCGGAAACGTAGATCTGGGACCCGAGAAGCAGGATCCACAGAACCCGGGGCATTACACAGTGACACGAGGCTCACCCCTACTTTTCAGGTGGGTGGCGTCTTCTTCTTCAGCGGTTCCTGGTGTAGCGAGTTCGTAGTTGCCAGTGGTACCTGCGTCGGGCTTCCCCCTACCTCAGTGTACGTCCCTCTTTTCTGTTGACTGTACTGCTTGTCTTTCCTTTGGAATGGACTCTAGTCTAATTATTAATTTGTAACTGTTAATTAAAATGAAATTTAATTGCTTACTGTTATATCTCTGTGGCTTCAATGTACTACACGACATTCCTTTTTCCCTTCGGAGCTTTACAGCTCTTAGGAGGCTTCACGGGTTCCAAGCGGTATCGGGTCTACTCGGTAGTCCTATCGGGTATATTCGGTATCCGGGATCCGGGTCGTCACACCCTTTGTCATTATCAAAAAGTAGGGTGACGTCTTAGACATCAGCTGGGCAGGTTCTGCTGGAGCTTGCACCTCTTGTTCTGGCCCTTCTGGTGGGTGTGCTGCTAGAACTACCCCTTAAAGGTACTGCCATTGGAAAACCGCTAGGAATTCTTTCCATCTTAGTTCCCAGAGCTGCAAACTTGGTCATCATTTTCTGATCATTTTGCTGAACCAGTGCTTGAAGCTCTTTCACATTGGATGTCAAGTCTACAAACCAGTTCTGCAACATGCTACACATGTTTTCTAACTGAGAGGTTTGTTGGTGATGGATTTCATCCATGGAGGTGGAGGCACTTGTGGCTTGAGAGGTAACCACATTTTTGAAACTACCAGCTAAATTCTGAACTCGCTCTTGAACAATGTCCAGTTTGTCATATATGTTGCCAAGTTGAATGATGATGCCCTGGACTTCATCAGAAATTATATTGATCCTTTGAGACATTGTCTGCTGGTCTTGTCTCACTATGTTTAGCTGGTTTCTTATGTGCTCCTGCTCTATCTTTATATCAAAGGCATGGACAAGATTCTGAGTGACTTTCATATGTGATGAGGCTTGAGTGTCTCTCAGCTTACTTAAGATGTTTCCTGCCTGATTGCTAACTTCCAGTAGGGAATCCATGAAACTGTGCAATCTCTCATCTGACTTGTACTTGTCATAAACAAATTTCTGCCATTGACTATTTACTGTATGTTCTATGTGTATCGTCCTGGCATCTAATCTTTGAACTGTAGAATTCAAGTGCATAAACTGAGCATTCATTATTCTACTCTCGTTCATCAGAAGGTTTATCAATGTGGGAAACATATCTGCAGCTTGTGGTCCCGAGCTAGGTCCAACTGAGCTGGAAGCTTGAAACTCTGGTGGTATAAAAGGTTGCTCAGGTGACAAAGGTGGTTGAATCCCTAATGTCATCACTGGTTCATGATAAGGTCCATAATATGTAGCAGGACCTAGAAAGCCTTCTTGTGGAGCTTCAACCTCAACTTCCTGATTTTCCTGAGGTTGTTCTTCCTGTAGCTCTTCCACCCTTTGCTGCTCAGGTTGGGTATCATGCAACTGTTGATGCTGTTGTTCTATTTGCTCTATCAGATTATTAATGTGTTGATCCAATTATCGCATGACTTGCCCATCAGATAAGTGTTGTTCTTCTAATTCATGAAGTTCTTGTTGCAGTTGTACTTCTCTCATTTGCTACTCTTCATGAACTTCTCCTGTGTCAATATCCATTTCTTCCCTTTCATCTTCCTGATGGTCAGGCTCTAGTTCTTCCTCAGCTGTTTCTAGATAATGCTCTGCCTAGAGCTCTTGAGCAGGTTGTTCTAATGCTGGTTGTGCTTCTTGTTCTGCCAGTACTGCCATTTCCATTTGCTGCTCAACTGATAGTGACTTATCCTCCCCCTAACAATGTGCTTCCATCTGAAGCTGCTCTGTTGGACCTTCAACTTGTTGCTACTGAATCTGTTCAGCTTGTTCCACATTTTGGTGTTGCTGCTGCTGTTCCAGTTCTGGTTGATCTTCTGGTTGCTGCTGCATAGATTGTACTTTTTCCATTTGTTACAGTCCCTCTTCATCTACTGGTTGGACTTCTTCCTCTGCTGATTGTTCTGCCCTTTGCATTTTAGAACTATCAGATTATTCCTTTACTTGACTGGCCCCAGACAGTTTTAACTTCATGAATTTCGAAATGAAATCCATGTTGTAGACATTAACCTTAGGGATCTCTTTGAAGGGCTCATCCTCTAAAGAAATGTTAACCTTTTTAGATATAGCTGTCAAGTGGGTTGCATATGGTAGATGTCTCTTAGACTCTTTGCATGTACCCATAATCTGAATGATCAATTCTGGCAGACAAATTTTGATCTTCTTGAACATGCAGAAAAATATAAATCTCTGAGACTCAGTTAACCTCCCTCTTCCTCCATCTTGTGGAGTTATGATAGTTGTGAACATGTGGTGTAATAATCTGTTCAGAGGGGAAAAATTATTGGCATTGAACTGAGTCAAGTTTGTCTGCTTCTTGTCCTTGGGGTTACTAGGCATGTTAGTGAGAATGGAGTAGGCCTCATGTTTATCATATTTAAAATCGCCTTCAGTTACTCCATCTTCAGGAATTCTAAAAATCATATGGAGAAAATGCCTAGTAATCTCAATTCTAACTCCTTTAACATGAGATACTATCCTAGAAAGGTCTAAATCAAACTTCAGGTTCTTGTAAAATTCTGCAACCAATCTAGGGTAATAATGTCTGTGTTTCCCCATGAACTTCTTCCATTTCTGAACTTTAATCAAGCCCAATAATTCTGGAAACTCGGCAAGCATTTTCTGATCGAGAAAGTGCACATACCGTGGGAAAATGATTTTGCCGGTTTCAATCACTGACTCGACTTGCATGGAAGACCTATCAGAATCATCTTCTTCTCCAAGCTCTCTGCGAGTTGTCTCCACGGTAGATGTACGGCTCCTCTTGGATGGAGCTTCAACCGCCTTTTCCTTTCCTTTTGCAGCTTTTTCCATCTTTTCTTTTCCCTTAGCTTCTTTCTCTTCACGCAACCTAGTAGCGGTGCATTGATCATCCACTAACTTAGATTTCCTCTTCTTTTGAGGAACCTCTACTACTTTCACAGACAAGATATCCTCTGGTTGCTGCTCCTCCACTGCCTTCCTCTCCCCCTTACTCTTGGCGGCCGGAGAAGACATGATAGATATGGTGAAGAGTGGAAGACAAAGAGTAGTAGGACGGATAGGAGAAATGTAGAGAAGGAAAATAGAGAACAAGAAAATGGAGCGAACAAGATTACGGTTGGGGTGAGGTAGCACAGATGACTGGAGTGCGTCGATGTAGAATGAAACCTCGACCTGGATGATGTAGGTTACAAAGTGAGGCAGACTGTGGAATAGGGTAGAGTTTATATTTGGATTTCTGCAGACTTTACCAATTTCAAAAGTCAGTTCCCAGAATACCCTTCACTTTCAATTAAAATGCCTTTCTTTACACTTATATGGTTTTCTGCTTATGGGATTATATCTTGATACATAAGTCTTCAGACATTCATCCTTTGAAGCAAATTCAATGGAAGTGAAACAATCTAATCAAAGTACTATGCCCAATCAGAAAAACCATTAATCTTACTGGTCATTTTCATTAGCCAAAACTGATTTAAATCTTTCTTATATTGAAATTAAAATAGTTTTAAGTTTCTGAACAGGATACAGAGTCAACCATATTTTTCATTGTTCTTTTATTTATTTGATTGAGCATTCCAGTCTAACTCCACCTTTTTACTCAAGGAGGCATGTTGATCAAACACCAGACTCTCTGGTTACTCAGTGCAGTCTACCTTTATGCTTCAAATTTTGAACAGAGATAGCATCTATTATCATGACATGACCTCTGAATTTCTTTGATACAAACGATCAGTTTCTCAAAAAGATATGCCATTGCTCTACCTTTTTCACATTTTTATTTAATGGCATATTCCCTGGTCTTTTAACAGATTTTTCTTAAAACATGGCTTAGGAACCATATAAGCACAAGATTTTCTACCAGATTGTCTTATTATTAATGATTTTCAGAATTCCTGGAGATTCTTTTGAACAATTCCAATTTTTAGAAAGTTTTAAGACCATTGAGAGTACATTCAAGGACAATTTTGAACAATTAAGATAGGATATAATTTTCATAAACAGAAAATCATGTTTCTGTAAAGTCCAGCAAGTTTCTTTTTTGTTATGGGTGATCTTAGTAACCAACAGTTGATGGTTAGTAAAGGTGACAGATTTCAAATCTTTACTCCCCCTGAGTGATAGATTCCAATGACATACTTGTCATAGAACTCAGATAAGCAAATGGAGATGGATAAGCCAATAATGTAAGAATAAGCAATGTAGTAGAGTAGAAGGCCACATAGAGACAAGGATAAGACTTGGGATAGATTTGCAGGCAACCAAGGACTTAGCCTTATTAGCCTCTCATCTTAGCATCAGCCTTCTGTATCCAACAAAAATCTCAGCAACAACACTTCAGATATTTAGCCCATTATCAAAATAGTATTTCAGCAATTCAACCAGCAGCACTAGCACATCTCATATTCAGACAACCAGCAACAAATCAATGTATCTGACAAACTCAGCTCAGCTCCCCCTCATTGGTATACAGTTATGCAACAATGAATGCACATTACAAATTTAACACTACATGCAAGTTTGACACTTGGTACTCGGCAGAGTACTTGGTCTAAAGACCACCTCACACATGGTTAGAGCTTCAAGACAGACTTCATCTGCCCTTTAGCACTATACCATTTGATACACCAAGTGATCATGCAAGAATATGCATCTACTGTGAACATGAATGATTAACATAAATGAATTCTATCATGAAAATTCTCGTGTAAGTCATGCATGTGGCAGATTATTAAAGATATGACGGTCAAGACAAGATAGCAACATATATCAACAGTGAATTTAATCTGACCAATCATGCAAGGGACTTATGACACTGATTAACTATACAATCATGCAATTTATCATGATTGCTTGCATGGAACACAAATCAGAAAGATTATCAACTAATCCACAGATGCAGCAAACACAAAGATAAAGAAGAATTATCTAAACAGTAAGAACAATGAGGAGGGGTTTAACTAACCTTTGTGTGCCTTGATTCCCCTTTTTATTTTCAATTTTCAAGGCACAACTCCTCACTGAAGGATTATTTTGCATATCTGGGAACCCAAGAGTTCTTGGGTCCTGCAAAGTTAGTAACACCTCTAATGGGTGTTTTCCAAGGTTTCCAAGCATTCTCATTATCAAATTTCGCAAGGAAACAGTTATTCATAACATGTCCTGCCTTCCCACAGTAATAACACTGAACAAATGACTTTGTATTTTTCTTCAAAGAATATGTATGAAATTTGTATGGGATGAATATATTTCTGTCATTTTTATTTTGATGACTTTCATTTGTTCTCAAGTGCCAGCAGTTCTGGACTGTGTGACCAAACTTATTACAGCAAAAACATTGGATTCTCGATTTCCATATAGCATTATATTCAATATGATTTTTCTTGTTATGCAAATGACAATTTTGAAATGAACTCTTCTTATTTTTGAAATCATTCAGTTTTCTAGACGCATTCAGATCATCAGTTTTCATAGCATGACAGTCATTCATCAAATGTCCTTTCTTACCACAGTAATGACATGAATTTTTCTTTTTATGAACCTGTGAATGAATAGAAGGCTTATGAACATTATGCAATGGTGTAACATTATTCACATTCACTACAAAAGCATCAACATTCTTTTTCTATTTTTCTGTCTTTTTCATATTTTTATTTTGGTTTTCAGTTCTTTGAGCAGTGAATTGGAAAACATGTGGAGCAGAACTAGAAACAAAATAAGTTTGAGTTTTATTTCCAAAGTTCTTTTTGTTTACAGGGTTATAGTCCAACTCTTCCTTCTGAAAATTATTTTAACTCCAAGGATCTTATCAAGATTGTCCTTCCCTTTAACAAATTTAGACAATGAATTTCTTAGATCCTAGATTTCAGATTGCAAAGATGAAACGTTGGTTTCATGGTTAACAATCTCTGTTTCACATGAATTCACTTGTTGATATAAATTGTCATTCAAGCTCTTGAGAGTATCAACTTCATGTCTCAATTTTATTTCACAGATAACTTCATTTTCTTTCAAAACAGATTTTTCCTTTTCAATAGCTAACCATTTTTCTGACATGACAATATTTAAGACCATGAGCTTTTTATTCTGTTCTTTCATATTGCCTTTTTCTTCCATCATGGTTTCTTCAAATTGTTCAACTTCCTTTTTCTTTTCAAGCAAACATTCATTTTCTTCTTTTAAAGACACAATCAGATTTTTTTACATTTCATCGTCAGAATTAAGATCTTCAATTAATTCCTTCAGAAAGACACATTCATTACATATAGATTCATTTGAACATGAGTTTTTAGCTTCAAGGAGTTTAATTTTGAGATTATCATTCTCATATTTCAAAGTGTTTAATTCAGATTTTTCATTATTAAACTCCTATAATTTCATTTTAAGTTTGTCAAATTCAGCTTTCAGTTCTTCATCTTCAACATGATCAGATTCAGCATAGTTGACAAATGTCAGTTTCTTTTTCAATGATTTATTTTCTGATTTTAGTTTCTTATGCCTATCAGAAAGTTCTTCATAAAGGATAAACAGTTCATCAAATGAAATCTCTTCAGATCCGGAGCTTACCTGAGACGCTGTCTCATCCATTTGATCACGGCTGTGATCACTCCGGTTGACCATCAGACATTTCTCGTCTTGTTCCCTATGTGTAGCAGTTACTCTATCCAAGATTTCCTTTCCAGAGGTACACCTGAAAACAAAAGGAAATATGTCAGTGTTAACTGCAGCTTTCAAAATATTGAGAACCATAGTGTTTTCTCTATCCTTCAATCTGTCCTCATTAGACCACTCGTTCTAGTCATGAGATAGTTTATGTGGGCCTTTTGATAGGAGACTCCATAAGTTAGAATCAATGGAGTTCACATAAATGCATAGGCATCCTAGCCGAGTACTAAAATTCAAACCATCGAAAATGGAAGGATAAGCCATGGAAAACACTTACCAAGCAGATTTAAAGCAATAAAGTGAAAGCAACAATGCACCAAAAAGATTAGCAGGATCCTCTGCAGATCGTTAGATCTGGACAGTCAGAGACCCTCTCTGATACCAATTGTTGGGATAACAATGGTGCTAGATAGAGATTAAGAGGGGGGGTGAATGAATCCCCTTTTAAAAAACTATTGCGGAATTAAGCACTCAAACTAACTCTTAACAGATTTAAGAGCTATAACGGTTCTGGTAGCAGGGAAGACACTTACAAGCAACACTCAGATGAGAAGAGTGGTCAATTAATCAAATGTGGTACTTGACGAAGGTTGGATCAAAGATCTCCTCATGTAAGAGATGTCATTCCAGATAGGCATGACCTATCCTTCCTGACATATCTTTTGATATACCTATTTGATTAACGAAGCACTCATATCATATGAGTGATCTTGCAAACTCAGTTTAATCCTGCTCATAGTGAACCTAATCATGCATCTATTGAAACAGATACTCAAGCAAGCAATCACACAGTGGACAAGAGATTTTTAGGTGGTTCGGTCTGCTACCACAGACCTACATCCACCTCACACTCAGACCTGAGTGTGGCTTCTGCTGACTCACAGCTTGAACCGCTGAGCATCACAGCTTGCTGACCGATGAGCACCACAGCTTGTTATATCGTTGAGCATCACAGCTTGCTAACCACTGAGCATTACATCTTAGCTATCCGCTGCCAAACAGCTTGAAGTGTAAAGATGAAAGAAAAACATGAAAGGAAAGGAAAGACAGAAAATAGATCTGACTCAAAACCAATGTATCTCACAAAGGAGCAAACGATCCTAGATCTGATCTAGGGATCGTGACCACCAGCTAGCTCTTCAACTCTCAGAATCTTCTTCAAAAATGATACTCTATTTTTCTCTTCTCTGGAATTCTTTCTACTACACTCTCTTCTTCTTCTCTTTTCACAGTGGCTCTCTTTCTAAATTCTTTTTGGATCACTTCACATGCTCTCGCTTAAACTTGCTCAAAAACTTCGTGATCACCTCTCTCAAACGATGGAGGTCTTCTATTTATAGGGCTTCTGAAAATCTGTGGTCCTCACATAGTTGTCAGTTTGGCACGTGGAGAGAACACTCCCGCACAAATATTCAATCCATAAAGTGCTTCGAGAGGCCACGTGTCAGATGCAGATGGATGATGATCCACATTGCAGAATATCAGAATGGTATCTACCTTGGATCATGTGCCAATCATTAGAGTCTTGGGTCACGTGCTCCACTTAAGTTTCTACTGCTCTCAGAGACGTAGTGATTAACCCTACAATTCATACGACAGACATTTAGTCAAACACTTAGAGTGCATACTTAATGCTCAGACCAATGATATAAATATATATGCAAATTCCTTAGAGCATGGTCATGATGCACAGAGATATGGACGTTGATGCTCAAACCCTGAACATGCTCAGACTTATATGTGCATAGACATTACCTTGTGCACAGACCTTTATTATGCATGTGCTTAGACCTCGAAGTTTGCATGTGCACGGACCTTGTAGCATCATATGCAAATGTGCACAGACTCGTCCTTGCAAATGTGCACAGACCTTGAATTTGAACGTACACAGACCTTAGTTATGCAGGATACCAATGTGCACCGACTTTAGTCATGCACAATGCAAACGTGCACCGACCTTAGTTATGCACAATGCAAACGTGCACCGACATCAGTCATGCAGGATGCCAATGTGCACCGACTTTAGTCATGCACAATGCAAACGTGCACCGACCTTAGTCATGCACACTGCAAACGTGTACTGACCTTAGTCATGTACAATGCAAACGTGCACCGACCTTAGTCTGTAATGCTTTAAACATGCACCGACCTGCGTCTACCTTATTGTGCATCGACCTATGTTTTGACACTTAGATAAAAATCAAGTTTGTTCAACATGAAAGCTCATATGCATTTCAGTCTTAACATGATTCATAGACTGTCATTATCAAAACCAGGGTTCCAACAATTTTACATGAAAATTTTATATAGTTTGTAATAAAGGGATTTTCATCACTTGGTTACATGGAGGTTTATGTTCCTACACGTTTTCTTCTCATCTTATCTCTTTTTGCGTTACTTGCTCATAGCCGTACTCTAGTACGTTGCTATTAGTCACTGCACTTTATAGGCAAACTTTCTTGAACCTGAGCGCCTCTCCATCAGATATTCCTTCTGCTGGACTACATTATCTTCTTTCAAGGCCTCTGTAAGACTCCACGAGCCTGGGATTCTCACTAGGATGTCTAGCTAGTTGTACCCTAAAACCCCAAGTCTAGAAAAGCACTTCACGATTTCTGCACTCTGTCCTGATCGTGGCCAAAAAGCGACCGCTACCTGCAGATAGTGACTGGCCAATGACCGCGTTCTTATTTCAGTTAGCATATTTCTGGCAGAATCGACCTATTCTTTCCCTGAGTCGACGCACGGCCTGATAGCGGACTGTACTCGACCGCTACCTCAAGATAGCGGTCCACTGTCAACTGCTTTCTGTCAAGTTTTTCTTCAGCCTGAGGTCTGACCTAAGGGTTGATTATGTTTTGTTCTCTGATGTTCTTCTGACTGTCTGTGTCATGCCCCGAGATATGCAGCGAAATTAAGTCGGGAACGTGAACAGCTGGCAAATAAAGCCTCCAGCAAGTGAGATGATCAGAGCGCAACATTCACACATAAAAGAGTGAATATAATATTATAAATTCAAAATTCAATTTTTATTGAATAATAATCAAAGGTTACAAAATGATACTTGACTTTGACTCTCTTGACCTAACTAGACTGATGTAACATGATCAATTTCACCGCCTATTACAGTGAAGGAACTTAAATTGCAATAAGACTCAAGACATTCTAACATTCTAGGGCTTCTCTTGTACACCATTCATTCGCTCTCGGACCTGTCACTTGTGTAGTCTGATTCTGACCCGCTAGAGTCTCCTGAAAAGATTAGAAAAGTAGGGAATGAGCGCACTCGCCCAGTAGGCATCTTCGTATCAACATGATGGCAATGTTAAAGTAGTTAACATTTTAGCTCTCAAAAAGGTAGTAATGAAAATGGGATAAGAACACACGAATAAAAACCAAAGTAACAACTGAAAGGTTCCACAAAGCACTGTTCGGGCAACGCAGTGGATAAAAAAATTTTATTTACCCGAACCCGACTTGATGGAATCCTAGATCTGTGCTCTAATCGATGCATTAATTACCCAACCCCTAACTACGGGTTGCAGATTTCACCTTATGCGGAACGACGTTGTCCGCTATGCCCGATGCAGAATCTCACGGACACCGAGCCGCACAGAAGTACGGCCTCTAGAGCTGATCCACACGGATCCTTACACAGCGACGGTATCCTCCCGGCACGATCTTCCCCAAGCCTTCCTCTTCTAGAGAGAGAAAGGGCTTCTAGAGAGAGAGAGAGCAAGAGGGAGGAAAGGGGGGAGAGAAATCTCTCTTCCCTTGCTGTTAGTGCTTGATTAAGCCAAGGGGTTGAAGAGTTCTCGTAAGTGGCATATATATAGGATTAGGCCCTTTTGAAAAGAACCCATAAGGATCAAAATCGTATATATATCCTTTTCATTATTGCACATATATATTAAGCCCCTCTTATATGCCTTTTCTAAAGGATTTCAAGGGAATTTTTATATACATTTGTAAAATAATAATTCGTCACCCAAGAATCTATTGTGTGTGATCCTCTAGGCCCTTAGTCACTCTAGTTTAAGGCCCATTAACTTCTAATTCCTAATTAGAAGTGAATTAAACTTATTATTCGCTTCTACTAGAGCTGAATAATAGTTTGATTTATTCTGAACCTTTGATCACGTTGGGTCAAGCAAATCCGCATGATCCTAGAGGACGTCAGGTTTAAACCAGCATGTCAAGTACCTGTAAGTCTACAGTTGCCGCATCGCTATAATCCCTCGCTCCTTCTATGAGTCTGGTTCGATCGAGGCTATGGTTTCTGTCAAACCCCATGATCGTACCATTTGACCATGACATCCATAAAGTGTATGGCGTCTGTTCTAAACAAACTCACACGACCCTGGCCAGGGATTTAATGGAGCGTCAGTGTCATGACCCATTAACTGTCTGATATATACCCGACAGTGAGCGATCCCCTCTTGACCATTGATGATCTTCACATGTATCCTGAAATGGTTAATGACCCGGCAATTAGTGACTTATGGTTAAAGTCACTTAGCCAAGTAATTAAATCATTCCAGTCCTCGTGTAAGATCCGATCAATATCTCAGGTCAAATGACCAACGATGCTACTGAGACAGTTGGATCTTCAGTTGACATTAGGTATAATCAACCATCTGAAGATCCAATAGCGGATCAGTTCAGTGTACATCCTCCAAGGACATACACCTACACATATGTGTTGGTGCCCCGCACCAATGACCATGAGACTGGTCAATCACACATCATGTGTACTGGTTTAATAGGTATTCAAAGTCCCCGAGTGATTACCCTCCAACCAAGAACAGTTTAAGGTATGTGTCCATGTAAAGTCAGTCTCATGATCGAGATCCCATCTCGAGTTGACTTTACAACCACATATCCTAGGGACATCGTAAAGTAATATACAATCACATATTTACGCTCAAATACCACTTTATTAATAATGAACAAGATTATACATCTATCAGGCCTACCCGACCCAAAATTGGCCTGTAGCACACCAATACTAACAATCTCACACTTGAACTATAACCAATTGCCCACAACTTTGAGGCTCATCTTATCCCGATGGCGCTCAAATACAGTCTATGTCAAATGATTAGTCAATGGATCTGCTATGTTATCTTCTGACGGTACACGCTCTACTGCCACATCTCCACGATCAACAATCTCCCGAATAAGGTGGAAGCGCCTGAGAATATGCTTCGACCTTTGGTGAGATCTCGGTTCCTTTGCCTGAGTGATTGCCCCATTATTATCATAAAATAATGGGATGGGAGCTGATATCTCGGGCACTACGCCGAGTTCCAAGATAAATTTCTTCATCCAGACGGCTTCCTTAGCAGCTTCAGCTGCAGCAATATATTCTGCCTCCGTCGTCGAGTCTGCAGTCGTATCTTGCTTGGAGCTTCTCCAACTGACTGCCCCTCCATTCAACATGAATACAAACCCAGACATGGATTTACAGTCATCTAGATCTGACTGGAAACTAGAGTCTGTGTAAGCTCTAAGCTGTAAGTCCTCTCCTCCATAAAGTAAAAAAAGATCCTTAGCCCTTCGCAAGTACTTAAGGATCCCCTTTACTGCCTTCTAGTGCTCTTCGCCTGGATTTACCTGATATCTACTGATAATGTTCAAAGTATTGGCAACATCAGGCCGTGTACATAGCATTGCATACATGATTGACCCTATGGTCGAAGCATAGGGTACCTTATTCATGTGTGCCACCTCCTCATATGTTTTAGGGCTCATCCCCTTAGATAGGCAAATTCCATGTCTCATAGGAATGAGACCTCTCTTGAAATTTTTCATCCTAAACCTTTTGAGGAGTATCTATGTACATGGATTGGGATAATCCTAGCATCCTTTTGGATCTATCTCGATAGATCCTTATGCCCAGCACATAGGATGATTCTCCCAAATCCTTCATGGAGAAGGTCTTGGACAACCAAGACTTAGTTGAAGTCAACATCCCTACATCATTCTCAATGAGTAAGATGTCATCAACATATGGACCAAGAAGGTCACAGAGCTCCCACTAACCTTCTTGTAAACACAGGGTTCATCTTCATTCCGAATGAAGTTGAAAGATTTGACAGCTTCATCAAATCTTAAGTTCCAGCTTTGAGATGCCTGCTTCAATCCATAAATGGACCTCTGAAGTTTACATACCTTATTAGGATGAAGCATGGAAGTGAATCCTTCAGGCTGTACCATGTACACCTCTTTTGACAGATTTCCATTCAGAAAAGTTATCTTCACATCTATTTGCCAAATCTCATAATCCAGGTATGCAACAATGGCAAGGGGGATTCTGATTGACTTAACCATGGCCATAGGTGAAAATGTCTCATCATAGTCAATACCTTGTCTTTGACGATACCCTTTCGCCACTAATCTGGTCTTATATGTGTCAATCTGTCCATCTGCACCGATTTTCCTTTTGAAAATCTATTTACAGTCGATAGGGACTTTCCCTTCGGGTACATCAACCAAGTTTTAAACTTTGTTGGTGTACATGGATTGTATCTCTGAATCCATTGCCTCTTGCCATTTCTCGGAGTCCGCACTACGGATTGCACCCTGGTACGATTGAGGATCTTCATCCTCATCGATACATTCCTTAGAGGACCTCTCTGAGACATGTCCAACATATCTCTCAAGTTCTCTTGGTAGTCTACCAGATCTCTGTAGTGTCTGTGTTTCACTCTGAATAGGATCAACCGATACAGTCTCATCTAATGAGTCTTTAGGTTGTGGTTCTTGGATCTCGTCCAATTCTATTTGGCTCACACTGTCTTTCTGGAGAAGATATTCTCTTTTTAGAAATATAGCTCCCTTGGCCACTAAGACCCTTTGCTTAGAAGGGTGATAGAAATAATATCTAAATTTCTCCTTTGGATATCCCACAAACCTACACTTATCGGTTCTAGACTCAAGTTTATCACTATCGTTCCTTTTCACATGGGCAGGACACCCCCCAAATTTTAATGTGATTAAAATTTAGTTTCTTGCCCTTCCATATCTCATATGGTATAGAAGGAACAGATTTACTTGAGATCTTGTTCAGTAAATAGGCTGCAGTCTTTAAGGCTTAGCCCTAGAGAGACAAGGGTAGTCCTAACATAGACATCCTGGATCGGACCATGTCTAACAAAGTCTTGTTGCTCCTTTCGGATACACCATTGTGATGTGGTGTATACGGTGGAGTCTACTGAGAAACTATTCCATTGTCTTTAAGATAAGAAGTGAATTCATGGCTAAGGTATTCACCTCCTCGATCCGATCGAAGAGCCTTGATACTCTTGCCAGTCTGTTTCTCTACTTCATTCTTGTATTCCTTAAACTTCTCAAAGACTTGTGATTTATGTCTCATTAAATACACATAGCCATATCTTGAGAAGTCATCAATAAAAGAAATGAAATAGAGGTGACCCCCTTTTGCTTCCATGGACATGGGTCCACACACATCCGAGTGTATGAGCTCGAGAAGGTCAGCAGCCCTCTCACCATGTCCACTAAAGTGAGCCTTGGTCATCTTCCCCATGAGACACGACTCATAGGTATCAAATGGCTTGTATTCGAATGAATTCAAATACCCATTTGAGTGTAGGTGAGAGACTCTTTTCTCGCCTACATGACCAAGCCTACAATGCCATAAATATGCAGAATTCACTTCATTAGCATTGGAAATCTGCATAACGTTAGAACATGTATCTAATACATAAAGACTATTGACTAATGAACCATTGACTATAATCAAACCATTGTTCATTATAGAGCACTCAGTGCTGTTAAAAGCCAATGTATATCCAACGTTATACAAGCCAGAGATTGAAATAATGTTCTTAATAATATTAGGAACATAATAACAGTCATTCAGCTCTAGAATGACTCCTGAAGGTAAACTGAGGTGTGAAGTCCCGACAGCTTTGGCAGAAACTAAAGCTCCATTGCCCATCCTCAGTTCAATCTCCTTTTTGCCCAGCCGCCTTCTATTTGCCAGCACCTGCACAGAATTGTAGATATGAGATGCACATCCAGTATCCAATACCCATGATGTGGATTCCATATATGATAAGTTAAGGTCTATGACAAAAATACCTTCATTTAGAATTACCTTACAATTCCTTTTCCAATGCCCTGTTTCCCCGCATCGAAAACACGTGTCTTCTTTTTCATTCTTCTTGCCCTTCCCTTTGTCAACTTTGACGAGTTGCTTACCCATGGCCTTCTTCTTTCGCTTCCCTTTGTCACCTTTGGTGAATATCTGGGTGGCCTTCCTTTTCTTGTTGGCTCGGTCAACAATCATTACAGAAGAAGATGATTTATCTTTCTACATGGTCCCTTCAGCACTCTTTAACATGTTGAGCAGCTCCGGGAGAGTTGCATCAATCCTATTCATGTTAAAGTTTATGATGAAGGAAGAAAAGGAATCGGGCAATGACTGGAGTATAAGATCAATGCACAGTTCAAGATCCAACTTGAACCCCAGTGCATTGAGTCTCTCTATCCACTCCATCATTCTCAGTACATGAGGTTGTACTGAAGCACCCTCCGACATCCGTGTCCTGAAAAGCCTTTTGGAGATATCATATCTCTCAATCATGCCCTGTTCCCCGAAGAGCTGGCGTAGGTTAAAAAGTATACTTCTATAATCAGTCTTTTCAAATTGCCTCTGTAGCTCGGGAGCCATAGAGGCCAACATGTAACATTGGGCAAGGGAAGAGTCTTCAGACCATTTGGCATAAGTCATTAACTCGCCCTCATCGGCATCGAGAGCTGGCTCAGAATGAACCGTGTCCAACACGTAGGCTATTTTTTCGGCGGTGAGGACTATGCGTAGATTACGCAGCCAATCCGAGTAGTTCGGTCTAGTCAGTCTGTTGGCATCCAAGATACCGCGGAGGGGGTTGCACGACGACATTGTAATCTAGATAAGAAATAAAAGACAACTTAACATATGTTCAAATTCTAATTTAGATGTGATTTTCTATCTTAGTTAGTCCCACTATTTTTCGATCGAACTATATAACCCTCAGTATATAGAACGGGAGATCAGCGGGATCATCCTAGTGGGTCGGAATCCCAACGAGACTGAGGTACGACCTTGTGGAAAGCACAACAAGCCATACACCATCTCAAGGGCAGTCAACAGGCACTTGCATCCAATGCAATATCCGATATTCGTCTCCCGAGAAAACATCCCCTTGTGGAAAGCACAACAAGGGATACCCTCGGTTAGATCTAACCACCATTACGATATAGCAATGAGTTCATGATCCGACCCTTGTGAAAAATACAACAAGGTCGGGTTCAATTCCTCACCCCATTGAGGCCTAGCCTTGGGGTTACATCCCATCTCCAAGCCCATGAACCTTGTGGAAAGCACAACAAATCTATGAGTAAAAGATGTTCGTTAACCCCATAATGATGGAGGGCCACGACGACTCCTAGAGTCACATTTACTAGATCTAAAATTAAATCGCGAGGGAATTTGATTTTATCTTGATCTCACCCTACATGGTAACATAAATATATCTAATATATTTACCGTACCTAGTAGTTTGCACAAAGTAAATGCATCCGATGCAAAATTAAATCGCAAGTGATTATGGACTTTATTCCTAATGTAACTAAGACATCCGGCCCGCTTCCGAAGCAGCTAGATCATCCTCGTCGGGTGTGCTCCGCGCTTTCAAACTCCCACGCCGCATTAATTACAACTTATACACGGCACGCAGGCCGGTAAAATTTAAATTACTTATCACTCAAATTCCAACAGTCCTTAGGGCGAGTACAACTTTAAAGAGAGATAGAAGTACATAGGAATTTTAACAGAGAGAGAAAGGAGGTTCGCAGACCCCAATTAATTACATTAACCAAGTCCATGATCACTTGCCAACCCATTCATGTAAAGTCATTCAAGGGTTATTTCTGAAAATAATCCTTACTTTTGGATTTAAAAAAGGGATGTGCAAACAAAAATAGGCTAGCTTTGTTTAATTTTAAAAATCGAAGCAGTATTAACTAAAATTAAACACATAAGCAAGCCAATGCAAGGTAAATAAAGCAAATCACGTAAAGAACCATCATTTCTAACAGGGGCATCCATATTTGAATCTAATTCAAATAAGTCGGATAATTGAGATAATTGTATAAAATTTAAATTTAAATTTAATTATCTAATAATCAAATTTAAAATTGAAATTTAAATATGACAATCATTAAAATTTAAATTCAAACTATGTATCCAATAATTTTATTTGAAAGTAAATTTAAATAATGTAATTATCCTTATTATCTTTTTTTTAAATTTAAAATTTGAATTTAACAATTATCTAATAATTAAAAATTCAAATATTTGAATTTTATACAAATAATCTTCAATGAAATTCAAATTATGAATTTATTAATTATCTAATAATTAAAAATTCAAAAATTGAATTTCATAGAATTACCTTCAATTATTAACCTTTTTATCTCATAGTAAATAATAATTATCTTACCTCATTAAATTCAAAAGTTGAATTTACTATTGAGATAATATAATTAATATTTGAGATAATAATTTTAGATTAATTTAATATACATTTACATATATATATATATATATATATATATATATATATATATACTAGCATAAATAAATTAAAATAAAGCAAAAAAAAATAAACAAAAAAAACCAGGGTCAACACCCTTATACCCGCGGGGGCGCCCGCCCCACGCGCGCCGGCGGCGCCCGCCTGCGGGCGCTGACCCGCCACGCGGCCCGCGTGGGCCGCGAAGACGGCGAACGCGAGCGGGCGCACTACGCCACAGGGCGCAGTCGCCCAAACGCGCCAATTATTGTTTTTTTTTTTACAAAAAAATTTGATGCACTGATGCCCAGCATCCATTTCTTCTGTATAACAATTGAAGATTTTAAATTCCCCTAAAACATGGTTCTATACGGAGCTAATTGCATCGATCCCAGGATCGGAACCTGGCTCTGATACCACTGAAAGGTTCCACAAAGCACTGTTCGGGCAACGCAGCGAATAACAAAATTTTATTTACCCGAACCCAGCTTGATGGAATCATAGATCTGTGCTCTAATCGATGTATTAATTACCCAACCCCTAACTATGGGTTGCAGATTTCACCTTGCGCGGAACGACGCTGTCCGCTATGCCCGATGCAGAATCTCACGGACACCGAGCCGCACAGAAGTACGGCCTCTAGAGCTGATCCACACGGATCCTTGCACAGCGACGGTATCCTCCCGGCATGATCTCCCCCAAGCCTTCCCCTTCTAGAGAGAGAAAGGGCTTCTAGAGAGAGAGAGCAAGAGGGAGGAAAGGGGGGAGAGAAATCTCTCTTCCCTTGCTGTTAGTGCTTGATTAAGCCAAGGGGTTGAAGAGTTCTCGTAAGTGGCATATATATAGGATTAGGCCCTTTTGAAAAGAACCCATAAGGATCAAAATCGTATATATATCCTTTTCATTATTGTACATATATATTAAGCCCCTCTTATATGCCTTTCCAAAATGATTTCAAGGGAATTAATATATACATTTGTACAATAATAATCCGTCACCCAAGAATCCATTGTGTGTGATCATCTAGGCTCTTAGTCACTCTAGTTTAAGGCCCATTAACTTCTAATTCTCAATTAGAAGTAAATTAAACTTATTATTCGCTTCTACTAGAGTCAAATAATAGTTTAATTTATTCCGAACCTTCGATCACGTCGAGTCAAGCAAATCCATGTGATCTTAGAGGACGTCGAGTTTAAACCAGCTTGTCAGGTACCTGTAAGTCTACAGTTACCGCATCGCTATAATCCCTCGCTCCTTCTATGAGTCTGGTTCGATCGAGGGTATGGTTTTTGTCAAATCCCATGATCGTGCCATTTGACCATGACCTCCATAAAGTGTATGACGTCCGTTCTAAACGAACTCACACGACCCTGGCCAGGGATTTAATGGAGCGTCAGTGTCATGACGCATTAACTGTCTGATATATACCCGACAGTGAGCGATCCCCTCTTGACCATTGATGATCTTCACACGTATCCTGAAATGGTTAATGACTCGGTAATTCGTGACTTATGGTTAAAGTCACTTAGCCAAGTAATTAAACCATTCCAGTCCTCGTGTAAGATCCGATCAATATCTCAGGTCAAATGACCAACGATGCTACTGAGACAGTTGGATCTTCAGTTGACATTAGGTATAATCAACCATCTAAAGATCCAATAGCGAATCAGTTCAGTGTACATCCTCCAAGGACATACACCTACACATATGTGTTGGTGCCCCGCACCAATGACCATGAGACTGGTCAATCACACATCATGTGTACTGGTTTAATAGCTAATCAAAGTCCCCGGGTGATTACCCTCCAACCAGAAACAGTTTAAGGTATGTGTCCATGTAAAGTCAGTCTCATGATCGAGATCCCATCTCGAGTTGACTTTACAACCACATATCCTAGGGACATCGTAAAGTAATATACAATCACATATTTATGCTCAAATACCACTTTATTAATAATGAACAAGATCGTACATCTATCGGGCCTACCGGACCCAAAATTGACCTGTAGCACACCAATACTAACAACAACAAGTAACAAGATAAGTGTAGAGATATGAGATTTCAAGTAAATATGATAGCATGATCAAGTAAGATTATAATATGGCCTTTCGATACTGAGAATGTACTTTCATAACCTTGGAAAGGCTATGCACTAGAAAGTCATGTAACAAGTAAGTATAATTTCATGAGATTGCCTGGTGAATCTCACTTGTTTATAAAAAAAAAAGTACGCCCAGTGCAATACGACGCCAGTGTTCGTCATACCCCATGGTTTAGAGTATATTTCTGACCATCTGCCAAGGGGGCTAGCGTGGAGCCCTTGGACACCGTCTGTGCCCGCCCTTGCATCTTCAAGTTATAAATCAAGTTACTTCCATGAGAAATAATAAAGTAGACCAAGAATATCAAGTTCAAACAATAGCTTTATGACGATAAAACCAAGGTATGAACGTACCAAAATGAAATCATGAGATCAAGGATGAATTAATTTGGACATTACGCGACGGAGGAATTCCGGCAGCATAACGGTACATTTCCATAGTTTCATAGTTCATTAATGACTTTAATGAATAAGGTTTGGATTCCAGATAATCAGAAGACCATCTGAGAACAGAGCACAATCAACCCTTGGGTCAGAACACGGGTTGGATTGAAAGATGAAGGAATGCGGTTCAATAAGGACCGTTATCATGAACTCGCGGTCGAGTGCTAGCCGCGATCAAGTGGAGTCGACGCAAAAGAAGGAACAGGTCGACTCAGCCATAAGTCTGCTGACTGAACAAGGTAGCGGTCATTGGCAAACCGCTATCATCACGTAGCGGTCGTCTGATCGCCGCGATCATGACAGTTCACAGAAAACGCAGAAAATACGAAGTGCCCTCTAAACTTTGGGTTTTTAGGATACAACCAGCTCGGTTTCCTAGTGGGAATCCCAGGCTCGCGGAGACTTACGGAGTGTAGCAACCTTAGATTTTATCTAGTAATTTTCTGGGATTTTTCAGAAATTAAATAGAATATTTAAATATTTAATAAGCATTAAATAGGCTTAAGTGGGTTTAACCAGTCAAAGCCATTGATTTAAAAGCCCAGCTACTAATTAGACAAATAAGCTCACTTAAAATGGGCCCTAAAACCAACAACTTAAGCCTTTTGGCCCAAGTCCAACCCTAGAAACGTAATAGGGTAATTTTCCCTAATTAAAGTAGATAAATAAGAAAAATTATGGGATAATTAGGAAGGAGTTTGAATTAAATTTAAAAACCAGCGCCCAGGCAAGTGGCGGTCTATCACGAGATCGCAACCTGGTGGTGGCGGTCATGGCATGACCGCTACCTAGTTCCGTAAACAAAAGGAATTAAACCCAAGAAAGTCTGATTTTTATCCTCCCAATTGCCAAGGATCGATGTGATCTGGCATGGGAACCTACCTAGGACTCTTAGGGGATCAAATTGATGCCCCATAGGACTCCTAATTTGATCTAAAACCCTAGCCCTAGGCCAATCCCTATAAATAGGACCCAGTTTCATCCTGCGTGAACCCTAATTTGGGATCGCATAGTTCGAAGGTAAGGTGTCGTCTTCTCAGGTGCGCCCTTTAAGGTTATTAGTTCCCTTTAGTATCTTCTAACTTCCTGCTAAATCATGTGTTAGGAGATCAAGCCGTCGAGGAGTTAGAAGGCTTGGAAGTCGTTGTTTCTACGTAGAATGCGTAGGAGCGGGAGCTCTCTTCCGGCGACAAATTTGAAGTCTAGGGACAATACTAGAGGTAGGTTATCTCATGATTGGCTTAAACAACTTGCTAGGAGTAAAATCCCTCTAACCTTGCTCTATTTCATGCACTGTACATGGCGTATTTGATGTTTTTCCATGACTATGCAACTAATTTTCTCACTGCATGCTATCCCTGCACCCTTAACTAAAAAATAAGAACTTTGGTTTAATTCATGCCTTTTCCATGCAGTTACTACGTTCTAAACATGTTATCATGCCTTATCTTTCTGTTCTCTATAGTTTTTATCCATTAATTGCCCTAGAATAGGCTCTGCATGATGGGTTTTGCTTCTGTCTGGAAACAAATAGAAGGCGATCCGACAGAGACCGCTAACTACAAGTGGCGGCCCTTGATAGATCGCTAACTGGTTCCTGCAACCAGATTAAACCATGTTCAATCCCTATTATATCTGATAGCAATCATGCCTTATTTTGTTTACTTCTGGTTCCTAATCATGTCATGTGTAGTAACTCATTAAAATGAAAAAAAAGAAGAAAATATTTAAATTGAGTTTTAAAAAAATAATAAAGTATCAATGAAATGATGAAATTATATTATTAGATAATTGAATTTTTCTTGAAATAAATTGAAATAAAATAGCTTAAATTTCAAGAGACCTAATTCCTTAGAATCAACAATTGGGCTATAGAACAACCCTTAATGGGCTGAAATTGACGTTAATGGGCTAAATTGATTATGATTAACAATTGGGCTATTGGACAAACCTTATTAGGCTGAATTTGGAGTAATGGGCTAAATAGGGTAAAATGAGTAACCCATTTTAAACACAAATTTTCTATGGATTTTATACCCTATTAAAGTTAGGATAGTGACATTTTCCAACGTTATTAAAAGTAGGTTAGTGGAATACTTTAATAATGGGCCATGAACATTGAGTCTGGTGGTGGAGAAGTTTAATTTGTATGGAATCTTACTATTTGGCCAATTTTTATACCATATTAAAGCTAGGATAGTGACATTTTTCGACCTTATTAAAAGTAGGTTACTGAAATAATTTAATAATGGGCCATGAACATTGAGCTAGGTGGTGGAGAAGTTTAATTTGTGGGGAATCTAACTATTTAGCCAAATTTTATATCCTATTAAAACTAAGATAGTGACATTTTCTAACCTTATTAAAAGTAGGTTAGTGGAATAGTTTAATAATGGGCCATGAACATTGAGTTAGGTGATGGAGAAGCTTAATTTATGGGGGAAATGAATCTTACTATTTGGCCAAATTTTTTCTATAAATGGGCCCTCTAATCACCCATTTTGCCTTACCACGTTGGGGGGGGGGGGGGGAGGTTTCTAAAGGGAGCTTTGGGCGTTCATCTTGTTTTCTTCTTCCTCTTTGACTCGATCAAGTAGGTTTTCTCTCAGGTAAAACTTAATTAGATCTTCATATATGTTCTTTTGCATGAGTATATTGATTCTATGTAATTTTTTATGATCATGTATTTGTGACTTATTTTGAGATTTAAAGTCCAAAAATTAGAGTTTTCATTGTAAGAACGAGTTTCTATTTTCTATCTAAGAACGCGGATCACACATGGACCGTGATTTGAACCTGATAACCATGTCTGATTTGCCTCGTTTATGTGCGTTATTTCAAAACTTAAATTTAAAATTTTAAAATCATGTTCTTAACTTAAAAAGACTATCGAGAAATAAATGACTACGTAAATGAACTCGTAAGGCTATCGTTAAAGGTTTAAATAACTATGCTCGAATTTTTATAAAATTCCTATACATGATTGACCTTGTCGATTTTGATCTAAGCTCTATCTGAAAGCTTGACATCTTTTTTCAATGCCTTTTCCTTCATTGAAATTATTTTACAAATGAACATGTTAGAATATGCAAGAATGATTTCCGTTCGAATTACGTGTTTCGGGTTTCCGGCAAACTCGTGTAGCTAGCAAGATTATCAAGAAAGACCGATGTCTAAGGCGAGAGGTCACGGGCAAACGCTTTAAGTGGATAAGTGGTTATTTAATTAAGCCCTTGTGAATGTAAGGAGAACCTCCCACTGTCCCACCTCTTACCTGGCCGTGAATTATTAGTGTTCTCGCTAAACACCGACTGGGGAGAACTCGATCTAAAACTACCTTACACGAATTTTCGAAAGAGTTGATCGTGCCTTGTTCAACAACTCTTTTTCCTCATTGTTTTAATGTCGTTAAACATGATATCTTCAATCATCCTTGAACTTCTCTTACAACTACTTGAGCTTCTTGTACTAGTTTCTTGAATGAAAAAATTTGCTAGATCTGTACTTTATTTTATGAGCTTTGCGTTGATATTCTTTGGCCATGTATTATGTGGATGTCTAAATAAATACTTGGGATCAATGATCTATAACTACAATGCATGGCATTAATGTGGCCCGGTCTGGTCCTAGGAGGAGCTCTCGAAAATACTTGTGCCCATACGAGCTATTATTGACTTGGTGTGGCATTGCACCGAGTACATGCGTGATAGATTTGTTTATGACATTCCACTTATTCATGAAATACTTGACTCGTACATGCTTGCGTGAAATGGCTAGAAGAAGTTTCTTTTCTAGGTCACATAATTTCCCAGAAAGGTATTGCAATCGATCCTTCAAAGGTTGAGGCTGTAAAAAATTGGGAGAGACCTACTAGCGTGACCAAAATTCGAAGCTTCTTGAGATTGGCAGGATATTATAAAAAATTTATCAAGGATTTCTCCAAGATCGTGATTTCTTTGACAAGATTGACAAGGAAGGAGGCTCCTTATGTATGGACTGAGGAATGTGAGAAGAGGTTTCATACTCTGAAAGATTGTCTGACTACTGCCCCTATACTTACCTTGCCTACTGAAGGAGGAGGATTTGAAGTCTATACTGATGCATCCGGAATTGGCTTGGGTTGTGTATTGATGTAACATGGCAAGGTGATTGCTTATTCCTCAAGACAATTGAAAAAGCATGAGGAGAATTATTTCATGCATGACTTAGAGCTGACTGCTATACTCTTCGCCTTGAAGATCTGGCGGCATTATCTCTATGGTGAGGCATTTATTGTGTGTTCTGACCACAAGAGCCTCAAGTACCTATTCTCCCAAAAAGAACTCAATATGAGGTAAAGAATGTGGCTAGAGTACTTAAAAGATTTTGATTTTTCTATTCAGTACCATCCAGGAAAAGGTAATGACGTAGTAGATGCTCTTAGCAGGAAGCTGATAGCATTATTATCAAGCCTGATGATTAAAGAGTGGTACTTGTTAGAGCAAATGGCAAACTTAGACCTCAATATGGAGGAGAAGGGAGAGAAAACCTTAATTACAAATATTAGTCTCCAATCCAAGTTACTCTTAGAAATTAAAGAGCTGCAAGGTGATGATCCATTAATTGTTGAAATTAAAGAAAAATTAGATCAATGACCAGACTTCCTTTTGGCTAATGATGGAAGGTTACTTTTATGAGGAAGGACTTGTGTGCCTGATTATTCTGCCGTCAATGATAAAATCATGGAGGAGACACATCGATCGAGGTACACCATTCATCTAGGTGCAACGAAAATGTACCAAGATCTAAAAAGAACCTTCTGGTGGCCTAACATGAAAAGAGAGGTAGCCGAGTTCGTAAGCCGATGTTTAGTTTGCCAACAAGTTAAAGCTGGACATTTCAAACCGGTTGGGAAGTTGAAACCTCTCGAGATACCGGAGTGGAAATGGGATAACATTGGCATGGACTTCATTGTTGGATTGCCAAAGACCCGAAGTGGATTCGATGCCATATCGGTGATTGTGCACCAATTAACTAAGTCCGCTCAGTTCTTACCCATCAAAAGCAGATGGACTATGGATGTTATAGCTGCACTATATATCAAGGAGGTTATAAGGCTACATGGTATTCCAACTTCTATTATTTCATATAGAGACCCGAGATTCACCTCTCACTTATGGAAAGGGTTGCAATCGTCTTTGGGTACCCGACTGAACTTTAGCACAGCTTTTCACCCCCAGACAGATGGACAAACCCGGCTGAACTTTAAAAAATTTATGCTCAAGTTTAAAACTCGCGCCCACTATGCTCAAGTTAATAACCACCCACTCTGATTCACTGGAAAACACAGAATATGAATTAAGCCAAACGATAAGATGAAAACCTATACATGGCCAAACAGTCAAACACTTAGCATGCGTTGAACTCGAACTATAGAATCCTCTCACACATGAGTCTACGGGGAGGTTAGAAGATGACTGAACATGAATGCATATATGAAGATGGTGAAACAAATGTCAGACACTTAGAAGGTCCAAAGATGCTGGCACAAGGCGGAGGGTAGAGTCCAGAAACTCTCCTCACGCAAGATGTATGAATACACCTTTTGATATACCAGCTTCTAAAGACTTTCACAGAACTGGACAGAGTATAAAGATCAAATCGAACAGAGGCAATCGCACAAACACACCACAGAACACAAGGTATTTTTAGGTGGTTCAGTTCGCACCAAGCAGACCTACGCCCACCCCCCACTCTACTAAAGTGAGACTTCCGCTGACTAACAGCTTGAACAGCTGATCCACAGTTTTGGGGAACAAATCCCTACAACCGCTTGCGCAACATAGCTTGCTATCCACTGAGCAACACAACTTGCTATCCGTTGATACACAACTTAACGAGGAACCAATCTCCAAAATAGTTGAGCCTCACAGCTTGCTCCGCTGACTAACAGTTTGATGAAGGAAATAAAGAATAAGACAGAAAACAAAAGAAGAAAACGAAAAACATGTAGCTCTCAAGGAGCAAAGATGGCTTGGATCTGATCCAGATGCCACACACGAACAGATCTCAAATGAAGCATTGACTGCACTCAAGCTTCTTCATGGGCTCTCTCTTACTCTTCTTCTTTTCTTCTTCTCACAATCTTTTTCTCTCTTTTTCTTCGAACATGGGCTACTCACTCTTCTCTCTTTCTCTTTCTGCTCTCTCACAGCTTTCTTCTGCTTGCAGCACACTCCTCTTCGGAGAAGAAAGACCCAATATATATGGAACAGGGGCTCTGGAAAGCCTTCAGATAAAATGACATGATTTCATCATTTTCTCATTGGTCCACGTGGTAGGAGAGAGAAAACTTTTTCTGACAGTTGTCCACGTGGCAGGGGAGAGAATATTCTCCTGTTATGATAACCTCGGGTCACGTGCCAACTCAATGGCCTTCGAGCTCGAGCGTGTGGCAGACACAGTATTTCTATAATTCAGCCTTCAAACCTATTTGTCAGCCTTAGCGGGCTATTTTTCACCCGTATCAGGCTATTTGTCTGCCTTAGGTAGCTATTTGTCACCCTTAGCTTCCTAAGCCGTCGCCTTTAGCTTCATGACCTATTTGTCACCTTTGTGTCTGGTTGACTGTTGACTCCAGTGTTGACTGCTTTGTGTGAGAAGGTATTGAAAAAGCATGTTGACTGTTGACTTGGCTTTGTTGACTCATTGGCTTGGCTTCCATGACAATGTTGACTATGTTGACCATGTTGAAGGCCTTAAGTCACCCTTAACAGATATTTTTGTTTTTCTTCACAAAGAATCCCATGGAGTCAACTTGGTTTGCTTCTGGAGTAGACTTGCCTTCTTCGCATCTCAAGGCTTCAACGTGCCTACATCGACGTAAGACTTCACTGCGTCTACGCAACTTTAACCTTTTTTACGTGATTTGCATCAACATCCATTTTTCACACTTAGCAGCCATTTTTCACCCTTAGTGGCCATTTGTCACCACTAAGTATCTATTTGTCAGCCTTATTCATAAACCGTCGTCGCCACTGCTTCAGCTGTTCTTTTCTTCTACTTCAACGAGACTGGAGTCGACTTGAGTGCCTTGTGGAGTCGACTCTCCTTCTACGGTTTCTTTGATTTCAGACACTCCACCTATTTTTCACCCTTAGGTACCTATTTGTCAACCTTATGTACATATTTGTCACCGCTAACTAGCTATTTTACACCCTTAGCTGAACATCTGTCAGCGATAGGCTTCTGGCCATTCTTTTGTTTAGAATCAACCTATCTTCACACAACTCATTGACCTGTCTTCACAAAACTCATTGATTCACATGCATTTATCATCAACTAGAAAATGTTAACAACATCAAAAACATATGAACCTCAAGAATCAAAACGTATGAAATTCAAAGTGCAAAAAACGTAGACCAATACAAGCTCATAGACCCATAGCAAATGACCAAAATAGATGCAAACAAGGTGTAGAAATAAATCCCCATGAGTAGAAAGGGCTGTAGAAAATCTTCTTTAATCCACGAGTCGGAGGGTAGCCGGATGCCGACGATGAGAACGTCCACGCGTTCCTCTTCTCGATCCTCTCCTTTGTTCCTTCAATCACGATCTACAGAAATATGTGTAAGTAGATGAAATCCTCAATCTTCCTCCAGCTCCTCTCCTTCTTCCCTTTATTCTCCTATAAGATAGATAGAAAATGTTAGAACACTTGTATTTCTCCCAAATTCGCAAGATATATATACACCCATGAGAAAAGTGTGAAAAGACCATTTAACCCTTGTCTAAAACCTTTAGAACAATCCCCAAGATATGTATCATAACCCTAGGGGCAAGGGGGTCAAATTTCAACCAAAACGGATCTCATTTTAATGGGTTTCGAACACAACGAAAATGGGTCGCCCGCCGGGTTCGGTCGACCTGACGGGGTGGCCGGTCGACCTAAATTTTACAGGGCAGGACACCTTCTGACTCTGGGAAATTCGGTCGACCTAAGGCATAGGGGCGGTCGACCGAAAGTCAAAAAACCCAGATTTTGATGAATGCAAGCTCTTTAACCCCATGTAAAGTTAGCATGACATGTGAACAAGAAACCCTGATATGATAAGAGACATTTAACCACATTGAAACAAATTCACATCAACAATTTTGCCAATCAAACCAAGGATCAAACAACCTAAAGATTAATTAACATGAATGCTCAATGTGATGCCAAAACATAAATAATGTTTGTTTCAAAACCTTAAACAAGTTTTTCATCTTTACAAACCCCATGAATAGAATGCAAGAAATCTCTTTGAATGCAAAGTTGACAAACCTAACATGAGCAATATATGAATATGAATGTGAACAATGTGTGAAAGTCAGATTTGCCAATTTCTACCACACTTTTTATGAAATGATTTAACTACATGCAAGCTCAAAAATCTCATGAAGTATATGCATGGAATAACCTATGCAATGACAAATGATATAAATAATCACCAAAAATCATGGCTATTCAATAATACACAAGAGTGAGCATCATGAACCCCAACTCAACTAGTTTGAATATTTTTAGAGTTATAGGATCTTACCATATCCTTTTAAAGTATATGAGCATGGTTTACCATCTAACTTGAATCTAAACTGAAGATGACTCAATCACTCAAGAATTTGAGTTCAAAGAGTCCACGAAAGCTATTTTTCCTGCATAACCGGATGGTCACTATATTAGCACCTTGGTTATCAAGCATTTCTCAATTCACCACACAAAGACACACACACACAAGCTTTGTCATCATTGAAACATAACTACCCAAAATCAACTAGGGGATCCAACAATCTCCCCCTTTTTGATGATGATAAAATGACGTGTGCATGTGTGTGCATGAATACCAAGAACAAATTATTTGAGAAATTTAAACCATGAACATATATGAATCTATGAACAAGTATGAACAAGTATGAAATTATGAACATATATGGAACTATTGACATATAAACGGTTATGAACATGTGTATGTATGCACTTTTTTAATGAACATGTGAAAACTTAAATGCACTTCTCCCCCTTTTTTGTCATCAACAAAAAATGACTGACAACGGGGTTATTAAAGTCATTATAAACATGTATGATCTGAAATGTGAAATACTTCATGCAAGCAATCAAACAAGAAAGCATGAAAGTCAAGAAAACATATTATATTTATAACTCCCCCTCAAAGGGGTAATAGGATAATAAGTGAACAGTGGATTCAAAATTAATTTGTGTCACGTGAAGCATAATCAAAAAAGGTAGTGCATTCATATGATAGAGATATGGCATAAACCATAATAAGAACAAATTCAAAATACACATTCATCACACTAATACCCAATAGTGAAATATGTGGAAATGAGCAATGAACTTCAAAAATATATGGATATTGACAGAATTTCTAAAGAACACTAGAGGGTTATTTCCTTTCTACAATTCTATTTAGATCCTCGACTTTTGGTAGCTTCGCACAACCCCTTTTTGATTCTTTTATTGGATTTCACCGTTCGACGCGAGTCACCTCATGTGTCTCAATGGGGTTTCCCAGCTACTAGGATTCATCATGCATTGTGGATTTTTGTTTCACCTTTCGACGCGAGTTTCCTCATTTATTTCAGTGGGGATTCCCGACTATTTAGTTTGACATTCCACTTATTGAATTTTTTATGGGGTAGGCAGTTTTTTCCTCACGATTACTCTTAATTTTCATGTAGAAATTTGTTTCCCTTAAAGTGTTAAGAAGAATTTCAGAAATCCTTATCGATTAAAGTCATATGTAACATTTTTGTGTAATGTGTGGGTAATTGCTTTGTATGTTGAAAATGAATTTGCCAAAACATAGTTATGACTCCCCCTAAATGTATGCACATGTGAAAATGGATCATCCTCTTTTTTATATGTCACTATTCACAAATCCCGGTAGCTGCTCAACATAGACGTCATCTTTCACTACACCATTCAAAAATGCACTTTTAACGTCTATTTGAAAGAGTTTTATGTTCCTAGAGCATGCGTGGAATAACCTATGCAATGACAAATGATATAAATAATCACCAAAAACCATGACTATCCAATAATGCACAAGAGTGAGCATCATGAACCCCAACTCAACTAGTTTGAGCATTTTTAGAGTTGTAGGATCTTACCATATCTTTTTAAAGTATATGAACATGGTTTACCATCTAACTTGAATCCAAACGGAAGATGACTCAATCACTCAAGAATTTGAGTTCAAAGAGTCCACCAAAGCTATTTTTCATGCATAACCGGATGGTCACTATGTTAGCACCTTGGTTATCAAGCATTTCTCAATTCACCACACAAAGACACACACACACACAAGATTTATCATCATTAAAACATAACTACCCAAAATTAACTAGGGGATCCAACAATATGAAATTTACTCGTAACACTTAGAGCATATGCTACGTCAAGTCTTGTACATAACATCGGAGGGTTTGCCCTGCGATCACAACTCAGGCCCCCTGATCTTTTTGTCTTCCCTTTTTCAGAGTCTTCTCTTGTGGAGGCTTGGAACAATTCTTCAGGGGGCATCATATCCTCAGATCTGACGGTTTGCAACTGGTACGAGATCTTGCCTCTTCAGCAACAAAACCTTATAATAGTTGCTGAGGAGATTTGTGCACAACAAAATGGACTCAGGAAGAACTAGGCTTTCAAGTACCTAAATTAGCAAAATGGACTCTGGAAAAAAATCAAACAAGTACCTCAATCAACAAAATAGAGTGGAGTTCGCCATCACGGAGCACCGGTCACAAAGGGGCTACGAGGAGGAATGTTGAGCCGCCGAGGAGGGGGAGAATGCCGAGCCGCTGAGGAGGGGAGATTGTCATCGCTCATCACGGAGGAGGAGAGAATTTCCCCATCATCAATCATCAGGGAGGGCCAGGGAAGAATGCCGAGCCACTCGACATGGCCACCCCCTTTCAGCCTCATAAGTTGGCTCTCCCCTTCCACATACACGAACGAGAGGTTCAGGTTGCCAGTGTACTGATGCTGCACGCTGCTGTTGAGGACGACCTTGTCCAGCTTCGCCTTGATCCCACTCAGCAACCACCTCTGCAGCGCCAAGATGCGCCATGCGTCATACTCCATCTCTTTTATGCCCAGCTCGCAGGCGACGGCCATGCCACCACTAGTGGCGTTGGCACCATCCCACTCCGGATCCCCCCTTGCCCACCGCCCTCATCTACTAGTGTTGGATTGGGGAAGGGAGAGCTCACTAGAGACGAGGGTATGAGGGGCGATGGGACACATGAGGGCAAAAGCGACATTCGGCCTTTGGGGTTAACTTGTTCCACCTCGGGAGGTGGGATAATTTATTTGGGTTAAGTGAGGGTTAACTCTTATTTTAACTCGGTTAATTTTTTTTAACCGTCAAATTAAAAAGAAATAAGTTGGGGGGTTTTTCCCGAGACAAATGTTGGATAACCGGCTCCGCGAGTATTACTCATATATATAGATATATTATATGTTTGGGATGACAACCGATAACTATTAGCCTATTATTACGCACACATTCAGTGGCCAAAGGCGAAGAACTGAACCTTGCTGTTCCGGCGACTGGTGGTAGAGGCGACGCGGCGCGTGCGAAGCTCGTTAAAAGGGTGATGGAAAAGCCGGGCCAGAAACTGCTGGAGCCTCAACTCAACTAGCATGATGTACAGAGACAGGGGGGAGGAGGAATAATACCAGAGGAAGCCGATCGAGGAGGATGGTTGAGTGCGCCGCGAGGGGACGGGTCGCGACGCGGTGCGCCCCGGGGCCACCAACCAGGCGCTGCGCTCGCTGCGGGGTGGTCGCCTACTGCTCCCTCTCTCACCAGGTTTGGTCGCCCCTCCCGTTCCCAATAGAACCAACGCCACTACTGCTCCTGTGTGCCCGCGTGTGTTGTGTGTCTTGGTGGGCAGCTTGTTCTGTGAAACTCGCCAGCCCTTTTAGTTTCTATGGCTAATTGGGTTTTGTTTTTGCCCGTCTGCATGCCTCTTTGTTGGTGAGACAAGTTTTCTTTGACGACCCTTGTTATCAGACCAGGCCATTTATCGGACAATGAGGGGCAGTTAGAAGCCATGTCACAACACATGTTGTGGGTATCTAGGTATGTGAATTGTGAATACCTACGCAGGATATCAGAGGAGAAAGGAGAGAGAAGAGTTTCAATTTGTTATGTTGAAAAGAGCATTGGATTGCTCCAGGGGGACAACCAAGTGTTACTTCGACTTGGTTAGAATGGTACTCGTGTTGAAACACATGATATTATGTTGATGTGACAACAATTGGCATTTACAAGCAGTCGTGAAAAATGGCTTGTGTGCAAGATATATTATGGGATATGTCAGGCATGTACGATATGATTTTTTACATTTCTATCATTCACAGGGAAATGGGTTCATGCAGTTCACTGGTGTAAAGATTTCCCCCCTTTATTCTCCTGTATTAAATTTAACTATGTGCTTGTACTTTGTATTTGTTTTATTCCTTTTCTTACTCAGTAACATTATTTAGATTTTCCCACTCTCGGATTATATTACTGTTATGGATCAAGGCGCTGCAGGAGTTGCTCTGAGCTCGATTGCCGCCCTCAGGATGGATTGCAGGCAGAACAGGTGATTGTTCTAATTATCTTGATGAACTAAAGAAGAAGAGGAGAGCTGAGCAGGAGAGAGGAAAGAAGAAGATGTAGTGGGCTTTGAGGGCCACTGTCCTCCAGAAGAAGACTACAATTCTACAGGGAAATGGCAACCAACATTCTGATCTCCCCTTCCCCATTCCTCTCGCGTCCCCTTTATAGCAGAACAGGGGAACGGACAGGGAACTGTTTTTTTACATCCTTATAGCAAGAAGACCCTCACCTTTTTCCCAATTACATTTATATCCACAGACCTCTCAATATCGGGAGATATTTGTAGTCACGGGAGGTTTCCTAGACCATGGGGGTATTTTGATAATTTTACACTTCCAGGGGGGGTATCTTGGTAATTTTACCAGGTCAGAGTATTCCCGAAACTTTTGGGTTGAGACAGAAGTAGGACCGGGTTCCTGACTTTCAAGGCGCTGAGACCATTTGTGGAGGGTTTTTAAGGGCGACTAGGCCATTTTTAGGTCGCAGGGGCCTAGCCCTTGACTACTTCTCCTATCTTCACCGCCCTTATGTTGGGCAAGAGGTAGGCACTGTTGTGAGCAGAGTGTCTACACATGGTTTGGCCTCCCCCCACGGCTTAGCTGAGTGGGTTATGAGCATCCGTCCCAGCGTTCTTGTCTACCGACGCTCCAGCACAGCTATTCTTGAGCCCTATTACCCACACCGGTTCGCCAGGAACTTTGGGTATGACCAGGGCATTCCTTCGAGTGCAGAGTTTCCTCTGGCCCTTCGACTGTACAGACACAGGGATGTGCACCTGGTGGCGGCAGCGTGGCGGGACTTCCTCTGCCGTGAGGTATCATAGGGGTACCCTGTTCCGGAGCAGGAGCGCAGAGGCCAGTTTGATATCCACTATGCACGTTGGTGGTTCAAGGCCAACAATGTCTTTCGAGAGCATCGCGATGCCATCCGAGCTGCGGAGGAGCAGCGTCTAAGGAAGGAGGATCTGTCTCCTTTGTTTGTGGACCCAGCCTTTATCAGATCTCACTTTTCTGGGGCCGCCCGAATTGTCAGCGACATTGAGCAGTAGTGGCGCGAGAAAGGCTGAACGGTTCCTGTGGACAGGAGCCAATATAATGGGGCTTTGAAGCCCTTGAAGAGTATGCCGGCAGCAACACCTAGAGCCCCTTCGTCCTCTGCCTCGGGGGCAGCCCCAGGCCCTTCAAAGGCCTACTCTTGGTGGGCAGATTTGCAGGCATCTTGCGGGGTGAAAAGGGAATCTCAACTGTCCCAGCCGATACCTGATGGAGCACTCGGGGGCAGCACCTTTGCAGAGTGGAGAGCTCACGTGATTAATGCCGTGGGCTGCGCAGGCCCACTGGTGTATATCTCCGGCCTGGAGATGGCAGTGACTCCTATTGCCATTTTCGAGATTGTAAAGGCGGTAGCCCATGTCCTCCGATTAAAGCCAGAGCAGATAGTTTTGAAGCCTGTGAAGCCCATAGACACCACATGTAATTATCTTCCTTGCTGGCTTTTCTATATGCATGTATATTTATATATATATATATTTTAAAACATGCATTATACACATTCCTGTGATGACTGCAGGTGGGGCTGCTAGGGCAGCCGGCGTTGGCCCCTTGGAGGGTCCTCCCGATACTGAGCCGGAGAGGGATATTGCTGCCTCAAAGAGACCTCGCTGTAAGGGTCCTGGAGAGGGATATTGCTGCCTCAAAGAGACCTCACCCTCCCTCCTTTCTTTCTCCCCTCTCTCTCTCTCTGTGCCTGCTGGTGCTGATGCTGGCAGCCTAGGTACCGGGCCCTACCAGCTTCCCTTCTCTTTATATAAGGGGAGGGAGGTGGCAGGTCCCTAGGGATAGGATTGCCAGCTGTATACAGCTGGCACTCCACCCCAGTAGGAACAGCCACCACCTATTGGCCTGGCCTAATAAGGGTGGCCCAGTAACCCACAAAAGAGTCCATTAATTAAGAAAAAAGAATCTTAGTTTAACCCCTAATTCAAAAAAATATTCACATTTAAGTAAGTTTTAAGATTATGCTTATACTTTTCTTGGATTTTAAGCTGAAGGTACATATGCCCATACTTTTCTTGGATTTTAAGCTAAAGGTACGGTTTAACAGTGGGTATCGCATGATCAACCATTAGTAGGATACTTCACCCATCAATAAGATCCTTGTTTTGAACTAGGAATGGTTGAGGAATGTTTCTTTTGTTGAACTGAGTGAGAACTGGTTGTTATGGTAGTCAATGTTAGCATCTCTGTCAAGGTTTTATTATGAAGATTACCATGTGACATTTTTTGTTGGGCTTCTGACCCCTTTTTAACTTTCTATTTTCAGCCTCATGAGTCATGACAGTGGATATAATTGTATTATATTTATGACACACACAGGAAGGGTTTCTTTCTTGCGTTGTACATATTATGAATCTGAGTCAGCTCCTAATCAGCGTCTTTTTTGGCAGATCTCTCATTGGAATTACCATAAAGGAGAATGTGAAAGATTTGCACAGCAGATGGTTCGTGCAGATTTCTTGAATGACTTTCCCTTCACTTTCTTGAGGAAAACTAATTTCCAGGTACTATCTTTATAGGAAATATGTTCTAGGTACCATCCATATTGTTAGTTTTACAAGACAATCTCTACTGTTTATAGAGATGTATTTCTGGTTTCCTACATTCAATTTTATAATGATGATTGTCGATGTAGTTGCTTCCTCCATGTTTGTTTTAAAATTATATATTGTTCACATCTGTCTTAGTGCAACAATAAAGTTGCTCCATTGTGACTTAGAGGTTACAGGTTTGGAACTGGGCCAACCTCTCTGTGAAAATGCAGAGGTAAGGCTGCATATATCTGATCCTCCCCAGACTCGCAATTGCCTGGAGTCTTGTTGATGGTTTTTCTCAGTTATTTGGTAATCAGTTTTTCAGTGCATCTGTCTGCATGGAACACAGCCAATGGTGCTGTCAAATTTCCATTTCCTTTTCAAAACATTGTAATTTTGTTTTGTACATGGTCTGCACAAGTGCTTTGACTTTAAGGGGGCATCAGACAAGGAAGTTCTAAGCTTTTGGAAACCTTTCTTGATTGATTTTTGGAGATTGAAAGATGGAATGCCCCCAACTGACTTCTGCTGGTGTTCAATCACATAGCATTGATGAGGGAAAACTCTAATCGCCAACAGTGATGCACCATACGAAATAAATCATGACATTGAAATCTGATTACGAAACTTGTTGATGCTTTGAGTTGTTGCATTACCCTTTTGCAAAGCTTAAATGTGAAGGTGGTGAGGTTCGATTCAATCAAGGAACAACATGCGATATGTCAGGGTTCTGGAGAGGTCTATGCATAATTGACTGAGGGACATTCTATGTTTAAGACCGACTACCTCCTTCATGATGCTTACTTATTCAAAGGAGCTTCGGAAATGTCCACTGGGTATTTATTTGAGAGGTTTCGGGAGTTGTATCATGTGAGTGGTGCCATCGGGCATTTTGGATGGGATAAGACAATTGCCCTGGTTGAGGATAGGCTTTCTGGCCTAGCCTTAAGAGGGATGTTTCTAAGATTGTCAGCCTGTGTAGGACTTGCCAACGTGCTAAGTAAGAAAGCAAAACATTGGCCTTTACATACTCCTCCCAGTCCTACATGAGCCTGGGTAGGGTACTAATATAGACTTTATCCTAGGTTTTATTTGAAGTCTTGAATTGCCAAGGGACATGATTATATTTTTGTTGTATTGGACTGATTTTCCAAAATGGCACACTTCATTCCCTGTAGCAAAACAACTGATGCCTACCATGTGGCAAAGCTCATTACGCATTATGAAAGAGGTCAGGTTGCATGATCTTCCCAAAGCCATTGTGTCTGATCATGTTGTGAATTTGTTAGTTACTTTTGGAAGACATTGTAGAAAATGTTAGGCACCAATCTTTATTTCTTGTCAACTTTGTTAGACTAGGATTATCAATAGGAGTCCAGGATATTCTCTATGATGTTGGTTAGGAAGCACATAGGAGGTTGGGACTTGATCTTACCCATGGCTGAGTTTGCATACGACGACTTTGTAAATCGATCTACAAGCTAGACTCCTTTCAAGAGAGTCACTGGTTGCCATCGTAGGAGGCCACTAGACCTCATTTCCCTTAGCGTAGAGTCTCATCCTTTAGAGAATGTCGAGTCATTTGCATGATACATCCATGATTTGCATGCAAAAATTTGCATAAATATTAATTTGAGTAGCATGCGATATAAGTTAGCTACAGATAGTCATTGTAGATTTCAGGGATTCTCTGAGGGAGACGTGTGATGGTAAGGGTGAGGACAGAGAGCTTTTACAACTGTGGGCAAAGGAAGTTGCTTCCAAGGGGTTGGGACCATCCAAAATAATGAGGAAAATGGGGAATAATACTTGTGTTGATCTTCTCTAAGATGTGGGAATTAGCCTAGTTTTTAATGTCGAGGACTTGGTACCCTTTAAGGAGTGCATTGATTCATACCCTTTAAAAAGTGCATTGATCCATTTCCTTTTTCTTCCCGTAGGCCCCCTATCATCCCTTTTACTTCTAGCACAACCTTTACTCACCTCCAGCTTTTACCACTACCCATTCTACCAGTTTTACCTCCTGCACACTAGACATGATGAGATTGATGACATGTTGGATAACCAGGTAATGGTTACACCCAAGGGTGGCTACCAAAAGTATCTAGTTTGGTGGAGGGAACGACCGGCATCAGAGTGCTATTGGATCGTAGGTGGCAAGTTTCAGAGATTTGACCTAGCTTTGTAGGGGTGATGCAGTAACTTTGTTTCACCAAAGGCAAACTTGTCGAAGTTGGGGAGATTCCGTATTTGGGAGATGCACACATGTAGAAGACATTGTGAATGTTTGCAGGGCTGATGGAGTGGTGATTGTAGTTGGCTGACAATGGCATTTGACATTTGGATTTTTTTCCTTATTTTTTGCCAACAAATATAATTTGTTATTCTTTTAATGCATAAGATTTATCTTGTTGGGTTTCCCTGTAAACTCTGGTATAAATAAGGATGGAAGCCAGACTCAGGGGGCTAATAATATTTCAGAAAGGAAAAGCTTGCAGTGCCGTCTCTGAGTTTTGGAGTCTTTTCCCCCCCGACATGAAGCCAATGCCCCCATTCTTTCTTGTTCGTTCAACTTCCTCTGCAGATTTAACTACCAAAAAAAAATTTTGTTTGCAGATTTCATGTTACCTCCTTGTGGTTTGCAGCATTTCAACACATATAAAGGCATATTGTTTGTGATCCAAGGGCCTGTGGAATTCAGGTGGGGGTTGTTTCAGCAACAACCAGTTACAAACACACTATAAGTGACCTTGAGAGCACTGCCACTGTAGGCTTTAAGATTAACATGATCTAACTAGTCAACTGACCAGTGCCGGTTATTACATGCCTTCTGCTTGCAGTGCCATGGGTTTTATCTATTTGTCAGAACAGTCAAATCATGCATGCTAATATTTTAGACAGTGAATTTTGTTGAGTCGTCAACCATCCTAGCCAAGTCACAAATCTAAGGAAATATATCACTGCATTGAGGGCTAGTTGTGCCACACACAATAAAAATGAAAAAAAAGGCATTTCAGTTTCCTGAAATTTGCAGAGATTATATTGGTGTGACTATGTTGATTGTTACTAATAAATATCTTCTGCGAGTTTTTGTCTCATATATGTGCATGCATGTAGTTTACATCTTGTCCTCCATCACTTCCTCCGCAAGATAATCCCACTGTTGGGCTTTCAATAATACTATATACGATGCATGGGATTTGGAAAATAGATAGATATGAAAATACAAATCCCTTCAGCTTTTATTTGGGTTACTAGTTGTCGGGAAAAAGCCTTTTCTCATACCTTAATTATTTTGGATTATGACAAAATAAGTATCTTTCTGATGACAAAACAATAATCATATAAAATCTTAGTTTCACACAAATAGATTAAATGGCTAAGTATTTTTGCAGGTTTAACTACAAGTCAGGTCTCCCAAAGACTTAGCCAAAATCAAGTGAAACAAAATAGGACAATCCTAAAAGCCATCGTCTTAAAATTAAAAAAAGGACAATCCTAAAAACTATCGTCCTAAAATGGAAAAGAGGATGATCCTAAAACAATCGTTCTGGAAATCAAAACAAGGACGATCCTAAAATCTATCATCCTAAAATTGAAAAGAGGACGATCCTAAAAGTCATCGTCCCGAAACCAAAATAGACGATCTTAAAAACCGTCGTTCTAAAATGAAAAATAGGACGATCCTAAAAGCCATCGTCTCAAAACGAAATGGAGCACGATCTTAAAGTCATCGTCCTAAAATAAGAAAGAAGACGATCCTAAAAGGCTTCGTCCTAAAATCAAAACAAGACGATGACTTCACTTCGTCTTCGTTTGAGAAACAAAGACGATGCAGGGTTAAAACAAGACGATGGCGCCACTCTGTCTTTGTTTGAGAAACAAAGATGGTCTAGGATTAAAACAAGACGATGATGTCTTTTTTGTCTTCGTTTGAGAAACGAAGACGATCTTGAGTTAAAACAAGACGATGACGTCACTCCGTCTTTATTTGAGAAACGAAGATGATCCTGAGTTAAAACAAGACGATGACATCACTTTGTCTTCGTTTGAGAAACTTTGACGATCCTGAATTAAAACAAGACCATGATGTCACTCCGTCTTCATTTAAGAAACCAAGACGATCGTAGATTAAATCAAGATGCTCTTGGATTAAAACCAAGGCGATAATGTCATGCTAACGTCACTTTGTCTTCATTTCAGAAACAAAGACGAACTAAGCTAAAAGAAGACGATGACATCACACTGACGTCACTTCGTCTCCTTTCTTATAACCTAGACGATACATAGTCTAAGATGTGAAAGTCAACAATCCACACTATTCAAATAGAAGATGGACGATGCAACGTCCTCTCTCACAACCTGGACGATCCTAGAATTTGCTCAGTTAAACGACAAAGGAAATTTGAAATAACTGAGCACTCGTGTACGTAAACAGGCCCATGCAAAATGAAAGAAAGCCTAACTTTCTATAACGCTCTCTAGATGATAAATCTTATGGGATAAATCTTTGTCTAAACAAAGTATAATCCGTTTTAAGAAAAAGGAAAATATAGCCGTTAGACTATTTCTTTTTCTTGAATGCATCTTTAATTGCTAATCATGTTGTAAATCCCTTTGTTTATGAAAATTACTTTTTCTTGTGAGCTGAAAATTCTCTCCACGCATCAAATTTAAAATACTACTATTTTATTTTATACTAATCGTGCTTGTACAACAAGGACAAGGTACTATAAGTCTACAGGGTATATAGGCGGCGTAGACAGGCAGAGTCTGGTCGTAAAAGGAAAGATACTAGACAAGACAATATCTTTGGCTGGCCAGAACTCCAGTTCACCCGCTACCCAGATAATGACGTGGATGCTTGAGGGGAGATGGAGATATAATCCCAACCACCGAACGTATGAGAAGATTGCACCGTTGAAAGGTTTTGTATCTAACGGATACAAGGGAGCCTTGGGGGTCTATAAATACCCCAAGGAGTCAAAGAAGAAATAAGAACGAGCCAATTAACCAGTGAGAGCACTCAACGATCTTCTTCCTCCTGCTCACAAGCGATCTTTTCAAGCTTCCTGCATACTCGTGCTTAAAAGAGACTTCACTGTGCTTCCTTCATTATCCTCGAAGTCTCTCACTTTGGGAAGCCACTGAGAAGAAGGCCTTGCGTCCACATCGATCATTCTGTTCGTCTTCTTCTTGATTTGCGTTTCATATTCTTTATTTTATGTATTGACCACATTACTCACTTAGGAGTATTCTGTGGTGGTTTTGTAAAACTCTTTACAGATTAGTTATCGGAGCATTTGTTACTCCGGGGGGCTAACACTGGGTGTGCTAGGACGGTCTGTTGATACCTTGTAAATCAGCTAGGTATTGGTACCTAGAAAACTAGTGGGACAGGTTTGCTGAGACCTTAAGATCAGCTGGGCAGCTGGCCTTGGAAAACAACGGGTGTAACTTTGGTTAGTAAGGTTAGTAGAACCGCAGGTGAGTTGCAGGGGACTGGATATAGGGAAGCTTAGGAGGGCTGACCGAACCAATATAAAATCTGGTGTTTTTGTGATGTGCTTGCGATTCTAATTCTTATATTCTACCGCGCTAATTAGTCTAATTTCAATACGCGATTATTTTCAAAGGTACACCTGAAGAGGGGTGCTCTTGCGCTGTGTACTGAGCCACACGATCCTGGACAAGCCTGTGTCGTTGTTACCACGATTGAAGATCTGCAAAGTAGGAAACGGGTCAGAGGAGCCCAGGGTTGAGACCCCGGGGAAAATCCTCCGATGTTTAAGTCAGCGAAATGATAGAGCGTAGGTGGAAAGGGAGTAGAAGAAAGAGTGAAAGGCACGAGATTGCTCTCCACCAGTGGGTGTGGTGTTGAGTACTCAAGATCATCTTTTTCTTATTGGAGGGTTTCCCTTGGTTTATATAGTGTTTTCCCCCGTAGGGAGCTCGGAGAAGCCGGAGAGTATAGGGGGTGTTACTCGGCCGTTTCGGGCCCAGTCGTTTGGTCTCCCCCTTCATCGACTCCCGATCTTCCCTCATTCAGTTACGCTCGGGCATCGCTTGGGCTTTCCCCGATCGGCCGTAACGCACGATCGGGCACTGCTTGGGCTTTTCCCCGCTCGACGGTTACTTGGACTTCCGGGCCTAGAGGCCGCCTAGGAAGTATTGGTCCGAGCGATTTTTGGGCTTCAAGATAAGTGGGCCTGTCATTGGGGTTGTCACTTGGAGAGCTCGGCCTATTTGGGTCGGGTTGGACCTGATTGGGCTGCTCTCAATCGTATGTTTATTGGGCCGCTAATTTACCCCTCTCCACTTGTCCCCCTACTCCCGAGCTTGGTGATCTGGCTTGGAGAGTAGAAAATGATCGGCTAACATTTGTGGCTCAGTTGGGGATCGACCGTTTGTGAGCTGTCCCAGTTTCGAAGCTCAGGGGCCGTCTATGTGGCTATCTTGGTTCAAAAAGATGGGGGCCCCGGTCGTGGCAGCATCGTCTTGGCTCGGCGGTACATTGGCCGATTGCGTTTAGGGGCCGAGGATGCGGCTGTCCTGTCGCATGGGGGCCTGAGCCTGATGACGATGTGCTGCTTTTGGGCTCGAAAATCGCCCTTCTCGGAGTTCAAAACGTCGCAGTGGCGGCACTCTGGGTCTTATAAATAGAGGCTTGTGCTTGCGCCTTACGTTTCTTCCGCTTTAGGGTTTTCCCCATCGTGTCCGTGAGTTCAGAGGAGAGTTTATGCGCCGAAGAAGCGGCCAGAGGGAGCGGACGATCGTAGAGGCTTTTGCAGAGTTAGCGGAGATCACTGCGGAGACCGTCCGTCAACTTCCCCCTCCGGCTAGCTCATCTGATTCTGGTGTCCCATCCTCGTCTTCCCTTTCTTCCATGGCGGACCATGATGCTGAAGTCGAAATCCAGGAGTTCGAGCAAGGAGTAGAAGGCTCGGAGCCTGCGCCTGGCGACCATCCTCACAACGAACTGACAAAGTACGCGGTGAAGGAGATTGAGATTCGCTGCAGGTTGCCTTGGCGGTATTTCTTCTCTCCGGCCAAACCCCATGAGTCTTGCCTGGGCACTCGTTCGGGCATGTTCTGTATATTTCTTCTGGCTTGGAAGTGCGGCTTCTGCCTTCCCCTCCACCCCTTTGTTGTCGGGCCGGACATGCACGAGTCGGTGGAGGATGTCGCCACCGAGTCTGCGGGGGCACAAGGAGCGGAGGTCGGCTTGGAGGGTCCGACCGAGCCTGCAGGGGTGCGCAGGGAGGAGGCCGGTATCGGGGCCCCTGCCGGGCCGAGCGTTGCTGCGCCGAGCTCGGAAGTATTTGGGGGAGATCTCCCCGTGCAGACTCCGCCTCAGAGGAGTTCCACTCCGCAGCAGGGGCTGTTTGTCATTCAGGCTTCCTTGTACCAGTGTTGCCGAGAGTTGGAGTCCTGTTCGTCCAGAAAGAGTTTCGGCGATGCCCCCCTCCGATGCTCCTCGAGAGGGTCATGGAGGGCGGCTTGTTCATGGCCCAATTAGGGGTGGAGATCGCCGGTCACTGGATGAAGATGGAGAGCAGCGAGATGGCTCAGGCTAAAGGTCGTGCCGAGTCCGACCGGAAGGCCGAGCAACTGTCCTTCGAGCTTGGGGTCCTCCGGAAGGAGGTGGTCTCGCTCCGGGTGCAGGATCGAGCGTCAGGAGGTTGTGCGGTCATTGTCCGAGCAATTGTCCCAGGCTCGCCGTACTGTCGAGCTAAAAACTCGCCTCCTAGAAGAGGAGCGCCAGACTCGTGTATCGAGCTCGAGGCAGTGGGAGGCCGAGCGGGATGAGCTCAGGAACCGTCTCTTGGAAGCTGATCGAGCGAGGGAGGAGACCGAGGTAGTACGGGCCGAGGCCGAGGCGAAGGAGGCCGAAGCTGAAATGAAGCTGGCCGAGATCGAGGCGAAGTTGGCCGAGCTCTAGGCGAGGGAAGCAGAGGCTGAGGCGAGGGCCGTCGAGCGATATCTGAGCTCGGAGGAGTACCTCGAAGCCTCGAAGAAGAGTGCCTTCGCTTACTACGAGTCGGGCTATCGCCGGGGGCTGCGAAAGGGTTTCGCCCAGGGCTTTAATCGGGCCGTCAGGGAGGCCCAACAACAGGTTCTCGATGAGCTCGTCTTTCTTCCCGGTCAGCGATATGACTCGGATGAAGGAGGCTCGACTCCTCCCTCCTCTATGGCGTCGAGCGGCGAGGATGGCAACGAGGACAGTTCTGCTCTTGAGGTTGAGGGCTCTCCGAGCCAGGCTGCCTCGGGAGGGCATGCGGTCGAGACAGTTCCCACACAGGTGGGGTCAGTGTCTGAGCCGACCGTCACCGAGGGAGCCAAGGATGAGCCACACGTGACCGTAGGAGCGGGGCCGAGCGCTGCGGGCCTTTCGACTACCGGGCTTTTGGAACGATTGCAGACCTCCCCTTCTTCTCCCATCTCGATCGATTAGGCTGTATTTGCTTTACTGGCCTTTTCTCTTTTTGTATGGGGGCCTTTTTTTTTGGAAACTTCATCACGTACTTTCTTTGGAATATAATGGCAGTAAGTTTCAGAGCGTACTCGAATGCTTCTTGCCGTGTTTGACCGAGTTTGATATCTGCAGTCGTCGGTGAATCAAATATCTTATCCGATTCTTCCGCCGAAAAATCTGGTCATACGCTGATCGGTTAGTTAAAGGGTGCTTATCTGGCACTTTTTCGTCTTTCGACGTTTTAACTGACCTGTCCGTTCGCGTATTCCCGTGGAGAGATTTTAATGGCAGGGAGGCGTAATTACTCCTCGGGGAGGTATTCGCCTTCACTTTACAATCCCTTGCGTGTTTTCGAGGAGAGGTTCAATTAAGGCAGGGGTTTCCCCCTCGGCCCTTCCGACCTATAATAGGTCCCGAAGGGCGCCTCTTCCTCTTCACGCGCAACAGGGGCTTTTACTGAGTTTCCTGCTCTTCCTTCTCTCTACGGTGAAAATCGGCACCGCCTTCTTTTCTGTTGCCGTCCTCTGGTGAAGTATGGAGGTTGACGTTGATGAAGGCTTTGGTGGTGGCGTCTGGGCGACTTCGGCGTGGAAGAATGGCGGGCGAATGGCGGGCGGCGTGCAAGAATGGCGGGCGCCACACGGGGCGCTCTATTTACGCCTTCTGGGCTGCCGCCCGCATTAGGAGTAAGGTAGAAGCGGAGGGAGTCTGAGGGAGGAGGGCGTTTAGCAATGGTCTTGCCTCGTTCCCTCCTCACCTCTTCCGCTCCCCCTCCTTTTTTCTTTCACTCTTTAGAGGTCCCATCAATTCTAGATGGAGCCTTCTCTTACCTACCCTCCATCGATCCTTGATGGGGGTTCTTTCCGAACTGCCCGAGCAAACTAGGTCGGCTGCCTCTTTCCCGAGCCAGTTTCCACACTGGGTGGAGTCAGTGGCTCGGTTTGAAGCTACCAACTTTCATCCGCACCGAGCTATCAGCTTATGTTGTATCCGTTTTTCTTTTTTATCCACATTATACTGGCTACGGCCCATCTGATGTACCAAAGTTTTGACATTAATGAAATGGAGAGTTTTCTGTCTTTATTGGTTTCTTGCATGTATGGATGAGCTCAGAAATAGAACTTCCGCAGGGCCGCCGCGTTCCAAGTCCGAGGGATTGGCGTCCCTTCCATAGTAGATAGTCGGTATGCTCCTTTCCCGAGCGTCTCGACCACTCGGTAGGGGCCTTCCCAGTTAGGGGCTAGCTTTCCCACCGCGTCCAGTGGTCGAGAGGCTTTGGCCTTCCTGAGAACGAGGTCTCCTGGCTGGAACTGCCTATCTCGGACCCGGGCGTTGTAGTACTGAATCATGCGTCGCTGGTACTCCGTTGCTCGGATTCTTGCGACCTCGTGTACTTCGTCGGTCAGGTCCAGGTTTTCCAGCAGCTTCTGCTCATTAGACTCGGACATGAAGTGGATAACCCTGAGGGACGGGCTACCGATCTCCAGTGGGATGACTGCCTCGGTGCCATAGACTAGCTGAAATGGAGTTTCGCCTGTGGCGGATCTCGGAGTGGTTCGGTACGACCATAGTACGCTAGGCAATTCCTCGAGCCAATTACCCTTGGCTTTACCGAGCCTGGTCTTTATGTCTTTGAGGATGGTTTTGTTGGCATTTTCGACCAGCCCGTTAGCCTGGGGGTGGGCTACCGAAGTGAAGTGGTTGCGAATATGTAGGTCGGCACTGTAGCACCCCTGTAAATTATTAGAATAAAAAAGAAATTTAATAAGAAATTCTATGAAAAATACGATAGGCAAAGTTGCAACCAATTTATAAAAATATAGAAAAATTATAATCATCTAGAGAATGAAAAATCTAGACAAATTGTTTTCTGCGGCAAACTCTAAATAAAATTGTAACCAAGTCAAATTAATGGTTTTAGGGCTAAACCCACGGTTAACCTTATCGGACTTTAAATCGTCAAATTCGGACTCAATTCTCGATCATTTAAGCCCAGATCGGACCCATTTGGACGGCCTCGATGTGTAGATCGTTTCCCCTCTTTTTGTCCGCTGAAACCCTAACCGTAAACCTTGAATTTTGGGGTGATAAGCGGCGCGACGTGGTCAACAACGAGTTTCGCGCACGGTTTTGTGCGTGGACTCTATCCCCTCGAATTGATCCATTTAGGATCGAGTAGTTCTATAAAACAAACCCTAAGACCTCCTAGCATCGACGTTTGGTAGCTATGGCCGGCGAGGAGCTCGAGCAGGAGAGGATTCGGCGAGGTTTTTGGAGAGTTCCCGGTGCGAGCGCGATAGTCGTCGTCCCCTCTTCTTCCTCGATTAAGGTAGGTTCTAGTAGACCAAACATCAAGTAAAATATACCGTTGGTTTCGTCTTCAAGTCCTCCTTCCATTGATAGCAAAAGCCCCAAAATCCATGCAGTTTAGCTCGTGTATGCCCTAGTTTAGTAAAAGCATGTCTAGATTAGGGTTTCGTTAGTTCGTCCCTTTCATGCTACGATCAGGCAGGCCTAATCTTTAATTAATTTATACATGTTGTGATTTCATTCGTGCTCTTTCTATTCCCGTCATTTTACCCAATTTCTATGCACTATATCGAGTGGATTTTTAGTTGCAAACGGAGTCTATCGGAGTCGTCGGAGGGCGGACATGGTATTCTGTAAACGGTCTTACAGAGACCGCTTATGCCCCTGACGGTCTCGCGACAGACCGTTTGGCCCCTTTTGCAGATTTTAACCCCTTTTATGTGATCTAACGGCCCCTCGATAGACCGCAAGATCTGTGCTGGTGGCTCTTCTCTAGACCGCTTGGAAATCCTGGCGGCTGCTCGATAGACCGCTTAAGGCGTGTGTGGTTTTCGAGCCCACAAACCTCAAGCGGCCTAACGACAGATTGCTAGGTCCTGTCCAGCGGTTCTGGGTGGACCGCTTAAGTTGTTGATATCATGATTTAAGCATGTTGTTCATGTCAAGTTATGCATGTAAGTAGATAGTAACCCACAGAACTAATTGGAACATATGGGAACTGTTTAATGTTAAATCTTTGACTGGTTTATCCTTGCTTTTCTTTTCCCAACATATTTTCGTTGTTCTTGTCAAATTATGGAAGCATAATCTATAATCTTTCCATTACGAAATTGGAGGAAAATTATTAGGGTTGTTTGACAGTCATTCCACTCCGGTGGTATTGATTGACCGCCATACATTCGTTTTCCGATGTTTTCATTAGCCCTCAATTCTTGTAATAGTTGGGACTCTCCGCCGGATATTCTTTCCGTCGGATTAGGACCTCTATTATGAGACCTCCGTAAGTCCCCGCGAGCCTGGGATTCCCACTAGGACGTCGGGCAGGTTGTACCTCAAGTCCTGCACCAGTTAACGCGACCGGATTGCTTGTTAGACTCTGTCCAGAGTCGCGGCCCACACGGGACCGTTTAAGTCCTCGCGCGGCTTGAATATGACCGCTTAACCCTTCTGAACGGCTCGTTGGAGACCGCGTATAGCTGGCTGAGTGCCAGACCTTGATGGTCGATTTTCCTTGGTCTTCCTTCGACCTAATCATGTTGAGTCGACATGGGACAATCCTTGGTCAACCCACCGCAGCCGCACGCACAGAGGAGTCTTCACTTCTCCGTCAATGTCATTCACGCTGCAGCAGCCTTCCAGTTCCCCGAGTCACAGGAGGAGGGAGTCAGCTCCCAGGGAGCCAGTTCCCAATCGCCCAAGTCCACACTATGGTATCCAGGGTGGCGACCATCTCATCAGTGTTCTTTTCCTAAGGAAGACACTGAAAAGATTTTTGACAAACTTCTGGAGGATGGCTGGGTGGTGACACATGACCCGCCGTCTTATTACAATGAGACGGCCAAGAGGCACCCCCGCTATTGTAAGTATCATGCAAGGGTGTCTCACCTCACTCGGCAATGCCCAGAGGTTCAGGACTTCATTGAAGCCCTCATCCAGCGAGGAGTTGTTGATACTCAGGGGAACTCCATGACAAGGTTGCGTCTTGCAGAGGCCGCCAGGGAGACTCTCCAACAGGCTCGGCGAGAAACTGAAGCTTTCTCCCGATTAGCCCGACCAGGTGAGCCTGCGGGAAATGATGAATTCCCATTACTCACTAAAGGAAAGGCCACCTATAAAGGGGCTAAGGTCCAGAACCCAGGAAGCCAAGCCGCGGGAGAGAGTTCCAAGGTCCGTCCCAAGTCTAGTCAACCTGGCATCGTTATAAGAGAGAACTCTCGGCCAGACAACAAAGGCAAAGCCAAGGCGTCAGAGCCTTCAGCCAAAGCTCCTGCCAAGTCAGCAAGGCCATTAGTCGTGGAGAGGACTCAACATCTTGAGCCCGCGAAGACCCCAGTTAAGGCCTCTGTCAGTCCAGCGAGGCCGCCAATTGTAGAAAGGCCTCAGCTGCTCAAGCAAGCCAACCCACCAGCCCAAGCAAAGTCGGTGGAACTACAAAGCCCCCAGAGGCCCCACTATGGACTGGCAGAGTTCCAGGAATTACCTCATAAAATAATTTCTCAAGCAATCAATGCCACCTTCCAGGCTCAGCCGGAGGAGGCCATTTGGACCAAGGTTGTCCCCAGAAAAAGTCGTGGCACTAAAGCTCCTAAGGAGACAGCCCGGAGCAAGAAGCAAAATTCTGGGGGCAAATCAGCCCCATCTTCAAAGCAAAACTCTCTTTCTTCTCAAGAGGCGGCCCGCCAAAAGAAGCAGGAGAAGAATCACAGGAAGAATTTGAAGAGGAGGTTGAAGAAACAAGCCGAGCAAGCAGCGGCTATGGAAGCTCCTAAGGAGCCAACTCCTCTATAAAGACTTCAAAAGCTCATAGATGAGCTAGATGAGTACATTCCCCCTCGTCCCACCAGGGTCGTCACTTTGGACGAATATATTCCTTGGGACAAGTTTGGGCGAAAAGCCCGGCTCATTCAATGGCTCCGGGAAATGGCCCACCGTCTTGAAGAAGGTGAAGACTTTCCAATCCCGGAAGAGCTCTCCTTGTTCTACAAAGATGAGGAGCTCACTGTTGAGATGCTCGAGGACATGCTGCAAGAGCTCTCCTGCAACATGGTGGCGATCCCGCCGCCTGACAACATTTACTGTCCTGCGGCTGATGACACCGGGGGCAAGGCTCCTATAGCAACATATCAGCGTCGCTCGGTGAGAAATGGCCGAGGACGTGGACGTGAAGGTCCCCTGACTCTTGACCGAGTCATAATATTCAGAGGGGAGAAGCCGGGTCCTGTCCCAGAAACCCAAGTTCGGGGAATCCCTTTCGTCCTCAGCCCCTCAGAGGGTTCAGGCTCCATTTCAACGGCTAAGCCGGGTGGCGTCCCTTTCACAATCACATCCTCCGATGAAGAAGAGGAGCCAGCCAAGTCACCGAAGTGCGAGAAGGCGTCAGAGCAGGCTGGCCCCTCCAACAGGGACGAGCCCGCGAGCCAGGCCGGTCATTCTAATGAAGACCTGCATGAAGAACCTTTGCCACCTCCGGAGGAATCCTTGGCACCGTTGTTCCAAGAAGATGCGGAAGGCCAGAATACGGAGGGGCGCCCTTCTAAGCGAGAGAAGCCTCGCCAGGCGCCGAAGACTCTGGCGGAGATCATCCCGCCATTTGACAAGACCCGTGCCAGGGCAGACCGCAAAATCATTCATCACATGAAGCGGTTTCCTACAAATGTCACCATTTAGGAGGCCATTGCCTGGAGCAAGGATCTTCGGGAGGCTCTCGTCAAGATACTCCAAGACCCGGAGGCCTATGAAGCCCATGTTGCAGAGTTGCAGGCCCAGGCGTATGAAGCACTGACAGCCAACATCTCCTTCACGGACAAAGACATGTTGCTGTCCTCTCCGTGTCACAACCGCCCCTTATATATGCGGGAGACGATCAATGGACATGATGTGAATCGCATTTTGGTCGACGTCGGAGCGGCCGTCAACATCATGCCTTTGAAGACTTTCAAGTCTCTATACTTGGCACCTTATTTGCAAAAGGTGACCGCTATCAAGATCTCGGGATTCAATCAGGGTTCCGAGGAGGCGCTTGGTCGGGTGGAGGTCAAACTTGTTGTGCCACTATGGTTTTGATGATGGTTTTAATGGTGGTTTTGATGATTGGTTTTTGAATTGAGTTAATCACTGTGAGTCATCTGATGTGTGAGTCATCATGCTGTTATTCAGTTATTTTCTGTTCATAACTCAGTCTATCAAATGTTCAGTCATCTTGCTGCTCAGTTTAGTTAACATTTTTTGATGTTCAGTCGTGTTAACTGATGCATAAAGCATTCATTGCTACACTCTGCTTAGTTAGTATGAACAGTAGTGGGTCGACCCACTCTTGCTGATGCGTCAACCCATCAGAACACTGGTTGGCTGGTTTGTCTAACTTCAAGTCTACACACTCCCCTGTTATAATAATGCAGTCTTCAGCAAGTATATACACTGAGTTCGTATGAACATCTTCAACTCTAAACACTCACTCAGTGTTCACACTGTACACACTAACACTGTACACACTTGATCATTTACTGCTTAAGTATATACGTTCATTATTCCTCTGTCTGTCTGCAGATGATTCAGGCCATCAAGACTTGGCACGTGATCCAAGAGGCTGAAATGCTGACACGTGGACACAGCAGTTCAAACAATCAAGAAAGAAGCTTGTGGATTACTCTGGTGCGTCAACGCATTGATCAAGTAGCGTGGACGCAGCAGTTCAAGTATCCTTTATTACAGCCTCTGGAGTACATTGGCAGCATCGACGCTGCAGCTCCATGCGTCAACGCAGCATGCTGAGAGCGTCAACGCAGCACATCTATCTGTTGAAGAGTTGATCACTGGATCACCTACGCGTCAACGCAGCAGTGGAGCAGCGTCGACGCAACAGTTAAAAAGGCTAGGCTGGTTGCTCACTGGAACGCATCAATGCGTCAACGCCACGGGTTGGAAGCGTCGACGCAGCAGTTAAAAAGGCTAGGCTGTTTGTTCACTGGAACGTATCCATGCGTCAACGCCATTGCTAGACAGCGTCGACGCAGCCATTGAGCCTGATAGGCATCTAGCTCGGAGACAGTTTAGAAGGTTAACGCTGGAGTTCTTAGCGTCCACGCAGCATGCAAACAAGCCGAACTATTAGTTGCAGAAACACACCACTGCGTCAACGCTTTAGCCTGGCAGCGTCAACGCAGCATGTCTATCCGCCAAATACATTGATCACTGGACTGCCGATGCCGATGCGTCAACGCAGCAAGCTGATGGAGTCAACGCAGCAGACTTGAGTTTCATAGGTTGAAGATCTCTGAAGGCTGCGTCAACTCCTTGGAGCAAGTGGGTTGACGCCATCTAACTCCAGTTGTTGAGCGTACTGGTGCTGGGCACGTGATCCGAGGATAAGAACAGTGTCCAGATGAGGACACGTGTACTGACAGCCTGCTGGATGCTGCCACGTGGTCCGAATTCTTAGGGCGGGAACTGTGGAAGCCACACGCGCCCTGGCTGCTGCTGCTGCTGTTGGTATATAATGGAGCCTTCGTCTTCAGATGGAGGCTGATCGTGATCGAAGCCAGGGAGCAGAAGCTGAGAGAAGAAAAAGGGAAAAAGAAGAGAGAGCTTCCACGATCCAGGAGAAGAAAAGAAAAAGAGAAAGAGAGAAAAGGAGAGCAGAGAAGAAAGTGAGAGTGAGAGCAGAAGAAGGAAAAGAGAGAGAGATAGTGCTCGTGAGAAGTGAGAAGAAAGAGAGAAGAAAGAAAAAGGCAGAGTGAAGAAAGAGAGTGAGATCGAGGGAGATCTGTTCCTACTGGACCATGGATCAGATCCAGGCCAGTCAGCTCCGTTGAGAGCCACATTGTGCATTTCGTTTTTCAGCTTTCTGTTTGCTGAAGTTATTTTCATTTCGTGTTTTTGCTTTTCCTTTTTCATTTGGTTATCCTTGTTCTTCCGATCCTCTGGACTGAGGTCGGGTTCCTCTTGGTGGGTCAGGAGAAGGGAGGCTAGACCTCCGGTTCTGGTCTTGCTGGTAGCAGGTCCAGGTGTACCCTCCGGGTTGGAGGAAGAGAGACTTGGGTCTCTGGTTGCTGGTGACTGGGTGTCACTGGTGTTCCCTCCTGTTGGGAGGAAGAGGGGAGGATGTTCCCCTGGTCAAGCTGTTTGGCAGCGTGTGTTGGCAGACTGAGTCTACAGGTTACTAGCTTGTGCTAGTGGAAGCCTCACTCCTGTTGGGAGTGAGGGGTGGATGTAGGTCTTGGTGACCGAATCACCTAAAAACCCACTGTGTAGTGGTTTGAATTCTGGTGTGATTGGCACTAGATGAATGCTTAGGGACGTTTTGGTTTGATGTTCTATAAGTGTTCATCTATTTGCTGCACACACTATATGTTTGACTGTGGTTTGATCTCTTTTATCTGATTTCGCTAGATGAATGTTAGGAGCGCCTCAATTGGGTTTCCTGTCTGAATGCTTTAAGGCACAAGCTCCTTTGATTTGATTCAGTCTAATGTTTAGACTTGCTTAGGTTCGCTCTATATATTTGCAGTAGTTTTTAATTCCGCATCTCTGATTGCTTTAGATTTTAACTGGGCGAAATTTTTATAGGCTATATTCATTCACCCCCCCTCTGAATACTTGCACCGAACCTATCAAAACTAGCCCTAGGCGATTTTGTCACCCAAGCGACTTTCTATATTATCAACTCCGACACATCTTACAAGGTGCTGCTTGGAAGGCCATGGCTGCATAAAAACTGGGTTGTCCCTTCAACTCTGCATCAGTGCATTAAATATGCCAAGGAAGGGGAGCAACATACGGTCTTTGCAGATCAGACTCCGTTCCACCCCAATGAGTGCCATCTGGCCGATGCTTCACTATATTTTGGGAAGCCCACTTTAGCAATCCCCGAGCCTTTAAAAGACAAGGGGAAGTAAAAAGTGGAACATGAAGTCGAGGAAGGGCAGCTCTTCACTGTTAACCAAGACATGGTTAAGCTGCACAGGCTGAGCCTCAATGCCGCCTCCAAGCCAACTCAACCAGAAAGGCGGAATGTTGACTTTGAAGCCAACCTCATCAGCCGGGTCATAGACGGGAGTATCTCCTTACCGCCTAAGTGCCTTCAACTCTCGTCCTAACGGGAAGAGTATGAGGTGGAGGAGTTGAAGACCTTCACAGTCTCCTATCAACGGAGAAGGAGACGCAACAAGGGCAAGGGGAACAAGCCGATTATCTTTTATAAAGGTGACTTAGTCCCACCGTGCCCTCCTGAAGATGACTTCGGCTGGGATACTCCCACCGATGTGGTGCCAGAGCCAGTCCAGGAGATGGACGATATGCCTAAGTACATCGAGGAGATGTGTAGAAAGCAGCACATCCCGCAAACTTTGGACCCCGCGCGAGCGGCATATTTCCATCAACTGTGGAACCCTTCGCAGGTCCGAGGACAACCTCCTTTCCCCCGCAAAGATACGCGGGGACTTGGCTATGACCAGGAGACGGATTTCGAGGTCCATTATGGAGTCAATGCTATAGGGCTGCTATCTCCCCCGCACGGGCAAGCTGAAGTCGAGCCCAACATTGATGACTCTGTAAGGGAGTCCGGTGATGTGTCTACGGCACCATCGCCTTCATCGGGAGTCGACATTGATCACCCTTCAGAGGGAAGAGCAGCCCAGCCTGCTAACCGTCGGCAAGATGAGGCCAGTCCTTCGACTTCAAGCCACAAGCAAGGGTGCTTCGAAGAATTTGAAGTCTACGAAGCCGACACTGATGACGAGGGAGACTTCGTCGACCTCCAACCAGCTCCACCGGAGCTTGAAGACGGTGGCCAAGCAACTGTGGACGAGTTGATCGAGATTAATCTCGGAAGCAAAAATGACCACTGTCCCACCTTCATAAGTGCTCTCCTTAGCGAGAAAGAAAGGTAGTCGTATCGACAACTTTTAGAAGAGTTCAAGGATTGCTTTGCCTGGACTTACAAAGAAATGCCCGGGCTCGACCCTTCTGTAGCTGAGCACGAGCTGGCAATACTTTCGACAGTCAAGCCAGTCAAGCAAGCTCAGAGGCGTATACGCCACGAGCTGGAGTTGAAGGTCAACGCTGAGGTTGATAGAATGCTCAACGTGGACTTTATAGAGCCTTGCATGTACCCTGTGTGGCTCGCCAATGTAGTCCCTGTCAAGAAGAAGAATGGCCAAAGTCCGAGTCTGCATCGACTTCAGGGATTTGAACAAAGCATCTCCGAAGGATGACTTCCCTGTCCCAATCACTGAGACAATGGTTGATATGATCACTGGTCACGAAGCTTGTCTTTCATGGACGGGTCGTCGGGCTACAATCAAATCCGCATGGCCATCAAGGACAAAGACCATACGGCTTTCCGATCTCCTAAGGGGATCTTCAACTACAAAAGGATGCCGTTTGGTCTGAAGAATGCTGGTGCAACCTACCAAAGGGCAATGACCAAGATCTTTGATGAGATGCTATATGACCTTGTCGAATGCTATGTCGATGATCTGGTCGTTAAGACAAAGAAGCGGGAGGATCACTTAGCTGATCTGCGTCGAGTCTTCGAAAGGCTTCGACAGTACCAGCTCAAGATGAATCCGATGAAGTGCGCCTTCGACTTCTCCAGCGGCAAATTCCTTAGCTTCATCGTCAGGTATCGAGGCATAGAAATCGATCATGACAAAATCAAAGTCATAAGAGGACTGTCTCCGCCTAAGAACTTGGCAGAGCTCAGATCTCTTCAAGGAAGACTCGCCTATATTAGGCGGTTTATTTCCAACCTCTCAGGAAGATGCCTACCTTTCGGCAAATTGATGAAGAAAGGAGCACCCTTCATATGGGACGAAGACTGTCAGAAGGCCTTCGAGCAACTCAAGGAGTATCTGCTGACTCCTCCAGTCTTAGGGGCACCTGTCAGAGGGAAGCCCCTTATTTTATACATTGCTGCCATGGAGGCCTCTTTGGGGGCTCTGCTTGCCCAGATCAATGAAGAGGGCAAAGAGCAGCCGTTGTACTATCTCAGCCGGAAGCTGATCGGGCCTGAGCACCGGTATCCGCCCATGGAAAAGGTGTGCCTAGCCTTGGTGTTTGCTGTCAAGAAGTTGAGACACTGCCTTCTATCTCACCGGGTGGAGCTCATCTCCAAGTGTGATCCACTCAAGTTTCTGCTCAGTCAGCCCGTCCTTTCTGGCAGGCTCGGTAAATGGGCGCTTATCCTCATGGAGTTCGACATTACCTTCGTCCCATGCAAGGCGATCAAGGGACAAGGAATGACAGAGTTCTTAGCAGCGCACCCTGTGCCAGAAGATTCACCACTCAACTTTGAGCTGCCCGATGAAGAGGTGTTGGTACCTTCTCAACAAATCGGGGAGCATTCAGAAAAGGTCCCACCACAGATGGAGCCGGGTGTCCTCACCCTTGACCTCCCACATTGGGAGTTATATTTTGATGGTGCCTCTCGGACAATCAAAAGGGCCGGCTGCCTCACAGACTATGTCTCAGGCGCGGGGATCGTTTTTGTATCTCCACAAGGCGGCATTCTTCACAACTCTTGCGCTCTCATGAAGTCACTAACCAATAATGAGGCCGAATATGAAGCATTGATCATTGGGCTTCAACTGGCACTAGAGATGGACATCAAGTGCATCAAAGTCTATGGGGACTCTCAGCTCGTCATCCGACAAGTCCTGGGTGTCTATGACGTCCGGAAACAGGAGCTCGTCCCCTATCATGCAGCCGTCATGAGGCTCAAGGAAAAATTCTACCTATTTGAAATAGGCCATGTCCCCAGAGGCAGCAATTCTCAGGCTGATGCTCTTGCAAAGTTGGCAGCGGCCCTAAAACTCCCGCCTGAGGGAGAATTAAATATTATTGTCAGACACCGAAGGCTCATGCCAAGTGTGCTCGACGAAGAATCCGGCCTCACTGTTCACGAGGTCGACAACATTCAAGAGAATGCTCCCGAAGAAGAAGATTAGCGTGAGCCGATCATAAAGATAAAGAACGGCTTGCTTCCTCCTGATCGGGCTCAGAGGGTGCAACTGCTACGTAGGGCGACATCCTACCAGCTGATTGACGGCATGCTCTTCAGGCTCGTCCATGAAAAGGACCGATCGGTCCTCCTCCGTTGTCTTTCATCCAAGGAGGCCAAGACTGTCATGCATGAGGTTCACTCCGGATTGTGTGGAGCTCACCAAGTAGGGGCCAAGATGAAGAATAACATCAAGCTCCAAGGGTTCTATTGGCCTACCATGTTCGGAGATTGCAATCAATATGCTCGTACATGTCATCAATGCCAAGCATTCGGCCCAGTCCCTCGGCGGCCACCTAACCCGCTCCATCCAACAGCGCCTACTTGGCCATTTGCAGAGTGGGGTATGGATATTGTGGGACCATTCCCACCATCGTCCCAGGGGAACAAGTTCATACTTGCTGTCACCGATTACTTCTCCAGATGGGCGGAAGCCGTTCCACTACGGGAAGTTACATGGGAGATAGTTGCTCGTTTTGTGCGGTACTATATCATATACAGATTCGGCACCCCAAGCCGGATTATATCCGATAATGGCACGCCGTTCAAGAACAAGACTGTTTATGCTCTGGTGGCCAAGTTCTATATTGACTGGAGAGCGTCGTCGGTCTACAATCCCCAGGCCAATGGGTTAGCCGAGGCTTTCAACAAAACCCTCTGCAAGCTGCTGTCTAAGATAGTAGGTGGCCGTAAACGGGATTGGGGCGAGAAGGTCCACGAAGCCCTATGGGCCTATCAGACTATTTATAAAACCCCTACGGGTTGCTCCCCGTTCTCTCTGGTCTATGGAGCCGAAGCGGTGGTCCCTGTGGAGATCGAGCTAGCGTCTTACCGCGTTGCTGTGTACGCCGGATTGCCAGGCCAAGACCAATCTGAAATTGAAAGAAGGCTCGAGGAATTGTCCAACCTTGAAGGTCAAAGACTCAAAGCCTACAAGCACTTACAAGTGTATCAAGCCCGCATGACACGTGCCTATGATAAGCTGGTCAAGCAAAGGGCGTTCAAGAAAGGTGACCTCGTCATGATTAAGGAAAAGGAGGTTCTCGCGGGAAGATCCAGCGGCAAACTCCAGCCTAATTGGCGTGGGCCTTACGTCATCCAGAAGGTCTACGAAGGAGGGGCCTATACGGTCCTTGACCACAAGGGGGATAATCCCTTCCCTCCTCTCAACGGCAAGCATATGAAGCTCTACCATGCGCCACCGCAAGAGTTTCTACAGCAGTCCTCACAGGATAATACCTCTCTTCAGTGAAGGTTCAAGAAAAAAAAATGGGGTTAAAAATACTGATACCCCAGCGGACTCAGTCGACCTTCAACGGTTGGCTGAGGGCAAAAAGGCCATAGACCCGGTCGAGGTGAAAATCCGAAAGGGCGCCTCGGGCAAAAATGGGCAACCCCTCGGTGTGAAAACCCGCAAGGGCGCACCGGAAAAAGCTAAAGGGGGCCAGCCTCGGCGAAAACCCGAAAGGGCGGTGAGGTTGGTAATGTGAAAAAAAAAGAGAGAAAAAAAAATCCTCTCTGCTTATTCTAAGGGTGGCCCTAAGTCAATGACTTCACCCCATCTCGACCAAAACATCATATTGATGTCATGGCTACGCCTTACATGTCATCCGGTGACACCTAATCTCCACCGACGTTCTGACATTGTCATACTCTGTCCTATCGGGCTCGGCCTATGCATGCTCCTTTCGGGCAGCCGACCCATTCCGCCTATCGGCTTCGAGGTTCAGCTCATGTGTCTCTTCTGAGCAGTTAAACTTGCACACTCTCTTGTCCCACTGGGATTGACCTCAGTATGCTCTCTCGGGCTGCCAACCCATCATGCCTTTTGACTCACTTTTCCTTCTGGGATTGGTCTCAGCATGCCCTCTCGGGCTGCCAACCCATCACGCCTTTCGGCTCATCTAACCTTCTTGGGATTGGTCTCAGTATGCCCTCTCGGGTTGCCAACCCATCATGCCTTTTGGCTCACTTTTCCTTCTGGGATTGGTCTCAGTATGCCCTCTCGGGCTGCCAACCCATCATGCCTTTCGGCTCCTTGTTCCTTCTAGGGATTGGCCTCAGTATGCTCTCTCGGGCTGCCAACCCATCATGCCTCTCGGCTCACTTCACTCTCGTGGGATTGGTCTCAGTATGCCCTCTCGGGCTGTCAACCCATCTTGCCTTTCGGCTCACTTTACTTTCTGGGATTTGCCTCAGTATGCTCTCTCAGGTTGCCAACCCATCATGCCTTCTGGCACATGTCCCACTGGGTCTGGCCTCAGTATGCCCTCTCGGGCTGCCAACCCATCTCACCTATCGGCTTTCGGATTTGACTCTCACGTCCCATTAAGGCTGTCAAATCCACCCTTTTTCTTCTTCTGGGTCTGGCCTTTGCATGCCCCTTTCGGGCTGTCAACCCATCTCGCCTCTCGGCCCGACTTGACTCATATATTCCACCGGGATCGTCAACTCTATTCCTTGTTTCCACGGGCGTGGCCTCTGCATGCCCTCGTCGGGCTGCCAACCCTATTTGCCTATCGGCTCACGGATTTGACTCGCACGTCCCACCCCGGCTGTCAAATCCCCTCCTTTCTTCACTTCGGGTCTGGCCTATGTATGCTCTCTCGGGCTGCTAACCCATCCCGCCTATCGGCCTCCAGGTTTAACCCGCATGTCCCTTTCGGACTGTTAAACCTCCTCCTTTGCTGTCCTAACCGGGCTTGGCACATGCACACCCCTTTCGGGTTGTCAACCCGTTCAACTTTCGGCTTTTGGATTTGGCTAATTACGACCCACTAGGGCTGTCAAATCCACCCACTTTGTCCCACCTCTACGGCACACACGTCCCTACGGGAGTGCCACTTTCTCCTTGCCTTTTGGCATTATAGGACCAAAAGAAAAAAAGAAAAAAAATGGGGTTAAAAAAATATTGATGCCCCAGCGGACTTGGTTGTTTCTGTTAGAAGAGCAATCAAGGGTAAAAAGGCTTTAACCCGGCTAAGGTGAAAATCCGAAAGGGCGCCTTAGGCAAAAATGGGTACCCCTCAGTGTGAAAACCCGAAAGGGCGCACTGGAAAAAGCTAAAGGGGGCCAGTCCTGGCGAAAACCCGAAAGGGCGGTAGGGCTGGTAAAGTGATAAAAAAATATATATGGAAAAAAAAGCGACTTACGTGTAAGAGGACGGAAGCAAAAACAGCTATGCTAAGTTCTGTCCTTCATTCACTAATGTCATCAAGGGAGCCCGAGACAAGCCCTCGGGGTAACTCAAACAAAAACGGGGCGTGAGAGCCCTATGTACAAGAAAGTGCCAGAGCTCGTCAACCACGGTGCACGTCCCTTCGCAGCTCTGCAAGGCGAGTCTCCCTCTGGAAGATCTTCTCCTGAAGCTCATCAGATCGGCGACGGCAGGTCTCCACCTTTGCCTGGACAACACGATGCTCCTCGGCAGCCTCCTGGAGCTCTCTCTGTAGCTCCTCCACTCGGAGAGAGGTCCTTCGGCTATCCCCCTCGAAGCTCGCAAGGTGGAGGTCGGTCTCTACCCGGGCCGCTCGAAGCTCACGTAGCTGCGCCTCCTGCTCCTGGATCTGTAACTAGGCTCTCTGTCTCTGCTCCTGTGCAAGATGGAGGCGAGTGAACTCGCTCCATAAGTCTTCCAGCTTCGCGGCCCATGCATCCCGGGGAAGACTCAGTCCGTGGTAGCTCCTGGTGAACACCTCCAGATCAGCCCTCAAAGCCTCCACGGAGGGCAGTGGATCAGCCTGGATCAACTGATCAAGACCCTGCAAGAGCTGGTCAGCCATAGCAGCATGCAACGCCGTCCCAAGTGCAGGGGCGTCGGGCCACTCAACTCCAAGAGCTGGGAAGTCTACTAGTACCCCTGGGGCTCCCTCCTCAGAAGCTGCAAAGAAAGAAGGAGGTGGGATGAGTGCTGGTTCACAGCCAAATGGACATGCACGAATGACTATAAAAAGGCACAACATGGTCATATACCTGATGCTGCCGCAGACTCCTATCCCTCCTCAATAGCCGGGGAAGAATCAGTAACAGAAGCTGAGCCTGGTTCACCAGGCAGGACGTTTGTGTCCCCATCCTCTGCAATTAAGCGATAACATGTAAGTGCTTATCTATAAAGTGGCACACACAAGATGTCAAAGTCCAGAGGACAGCTGTGTACCTGTCTCAATGGCAGCCCCTTCTTCAGCTATGCTAGGAAGGGCAAACTCTGTATCAGGAGCCCCTTTGGAGCAAGATTGCTCTGTCTCAGAAGTCAGCCCTGCCTCCTGAACCTCCTCTCGCGGGGAGGCCTCAGCTATCGGCTCTACAGAAAAGGAAGCTGCATGGCAAAAACAGGAGAGGGGTCAGTGCCACAAACAAAATACATATATCATTTGCTGTGTTCGTTGTCAGAAGCGAGTAGTACCTGCAGCATGGGTGTCTACTGGTGAGGCACTCTCCCTTGGAGTCTGCAGGCCCTCTGGTGCATCCTGAGAAGCTTCCCCTGCTGGAGCTATCTCATCAGGGTGAGATGAGCATTCTTCAACGACCTGGCCTGTCACTGTCCATGTAGCAAGTGCATTAATCAGCTGGGCAAAAATAGATGCAAAATGGCAAAGAGGTCTATCATTAGCCTCTAACGCCTCTGACCTGAAGGATCAGCTATGCCGTCCTCAGCCATGTCGTCCTCACCGATATCAACATCGGAGGAGCCCACTGGCGTAGGATCTCCCGGTGCTGTGGTGTCAACACCTGCCACCTCCATGGCCTCGGTGCCCGTCGAGGCACTGCCGCCTGTCAGAAGGTCCACGAATGAGCCAGATTTCAGAAGTTGTGAGAACTCCTCCATGAATCTGGCTAAGTCCACTCCTGTGGGACAAACAATTATATGAGTCAAGCAAATCTTTATAAGAATGACTCTTAGAATGTATGCCGCTGCAATTACCTCCGGTATCTTTTAATTCTCCTTCTTCTCGAGAGTCACTCTCACTGGATGAAGAACTGGAGGTCGTAGTGCTGGAATTGGGGCTCGAGTTCCCGTCAGGCAGAGAGTCTGTGGCCGCAGGACTCCCACCCTTAGCAGTGGATCGACTCCCAGAAGCGGATCCGACCCCGAAGGAAGAGCCCACATTATCTCCTACTGACGGACCAGGTGGAATAACCTCAGCAACCCTTGCACAACCGACAAAACATTAAGGGGTTATTGCTGTTCAAATCTTCATGAATCAAATCTTTATAGACATCCTCACTGATTTCCCCATTCAGAAAAGCAGATTTTACATCCATCTGCTGGAGATTTATTCCTAGGGAACATGCATAAGCCAATAAAATTCTGATTGCTTCTAACCTGGTTACAGGGGCAAAAGATTCTTCAAAGTCTATTCCAAATTCCTGGTTATACCCCTGAGCTACAAGTCTGGCCTTATTCTTAACCACATTCCCTAATTCATCAGTTTTATTTCTGAAGACCCATTTAGTCCCTATGACTGTCTCATGATCAGGAGGTGGGACCAAGTGCCACACCTTATTCCTGTCAAATTGATTGAGCTCCTCATGCATGGCATTAATCCAATGCACATCCTTGAGAGCACAGTCAATGGACTTGGGTTCTATATGTGAAACAAAAGCATATGCATTCAGTTCATTTTGAATTCTTAAATGGCCTCTAGTCCTAGGAGGGTCATGCAAATTGCCAATCACATTATCTACAGGATGATCTTTTAGATATCTAATGTTGACAATTGGATCATCATGATTTTTACTTACCTCCCCCTGACCTGTAGGCTCTTCTCCATTAAGCTCTTCATTTTCTTCCTCATCTTCGGATTTGTCTGCAGGGTTCCCTTCTTTCAGAATATCACCATTGTCTTCATTCCTGCATTGACCAATATTGGTCTTTACCAAAGATTCATCAAAGACAATATGTGGAGATTCTTCAACAGATTTGGAATTTTGATTATACACTCTATATGCTCGGGTGTTTTCAGAGTAACCAAGAAAAATTCCTGGTTCACCTTTAGGTTCAAATTTATCAAAGTCTCTTTTATCATTTATATGAATAAAGCATTTACAACCAAAAACCTTGAAATGAGCAATTGAAGGTTTCTTACCCTTTATGATCTCATAAGGTGTTTTCTGGGTAGAAGGTCTTACCATAGCTCTGTTAATTACATAACAGGCAGTATTTATAGCTTCAGCCCAGAACTTCCTTGGCAGACCACCTTCAACCAAGAGTGTTCGACCCATCTCCACTAGGGTTCTGTTTCTCCTCTCCACAACTCCATTCTGCTCGGGTGTCCTTGGTGAGGAGAATTTGTGATGAATTCCATTTGTCCTGCAGAAATCCTCAAACTGTGAGTTTTCAAACTCACCTCCATGATCAGTTAAAATGTTTTCAATTTTCTGGTTTATCTTAAGATAGAACTCCTGAAATTCTGTGAATGCATCACTTTTCTGTGACAAGAAATATACCCAAGTGTACTTAGAGAAGTCATCTACCATGACAAACCCATACCTCCTCCCTGATAAGCTGACAGACCTGGTTGGCCCAAAAAGGTCCATGTGTATCAGCTCATAGGGTTTAAAGGACAGATTTTATGTTCTAGATTTGAATGACTTCCTGGTTAACTTGGACTGAGCACATGCATCACAGAGTTTATTTTCTTTCTTAAAAGAAACTTCAGGAAGTCCTCTAACCATGCTGTGCTTATTCAATTTATGCAATACTGTGTAACTAGCATGGCCTAACCTACGATGCCATAAGAATGCTAAGTCCTCTCTGCTAGCAGTAAGGCATAGGTTAGAATGTTGTATATCATCTAAGTCTATCATGTAAGTATTATTTATTCTTTTACCAGAAAATTTAACAATTTCGGAATCAGGTTCAAAAACTTTACAGCATTGAGAGTCAAAAAGAACTTTATATCCTTTATCACATAGCTAGCTGATGCTAAGTAAGTTATATGCTAAACCTTCAACCAGCATGACATCTTCAATGCAACAGGTAGTACACTTACCTACGTTACCTGTCCCGACAATCTTACCTTTTGTGTTGCTACCAAAGGTGACAAGGCCTCCATGTTTCTCTGTCAGCATGCAGAACTTGGCCTTATCTTCTGTCATATGCCTGGAGCAGCCACTATCCAAGTACCACAGATTGTTCTTGGCTGCCAGGCATACCTGCACACACAATTAGGGAGAGAATTTTGGAACCCAAGTCTGTTTGGGCTCCAGAGCAGATGAAATGCGGGTAAAATATGAAAGCAAACTTTTTGGAATCCACATGTGTTTAAAAGAATTCTGTTCATTGGATTTTCCAAATTTCTTTCTGTTATTATTCCTCTTCTTTTTGTTGTTTTGCTTCTTGTTGGCACCAGCATGATTATTGACAGATTTGTTGCTTCTGTACCAGTGCCTTGGCCAGGGTGCATTCACGAAATTGTGGCCATAGTAGTTTATGGGCTGGCTGAAGAAATGCAGATTCCTAGGTGTCCAATTGCCATACCCACCAACCCAATTTCTGATGTAAGGTCTGTGAGATTGTGTAGCTTGATATGCATGACCTGTATACCTCCCCGGAGTCCTAGTCCACCCTGACCTATTGGAATAGGTTGACTGTGCAGTGTAGTAGGACTGAACTCTGGGTTGGTAGAATTGTTTGGGTTGACTTCTAAATGCATTCTGTCTCCCTTGCACCTTCGACCCTGCTGACCTATTTACAGGTGTGTGTTGGGTCTTCTTCTGAGATGGTGGTGGTGGTGGAGACTTGATGGCCTTACCATGGGGTTTATATGCATGTGTAGGCTGACCCCTAACCTGAGACTGAGCTTTAGGATTTGGCTTGGATGTACCAGGTCTGCTAGGCTCACCAATCTTTTGTTTGCCCTTCTCCTCAGCACTGGGCTTCTTCAGGTTCATAGTTTTATTCACAGAGTTGTCTGAATTCATGTTAATGAGAGGTCTTTTCTCTTTCTGTGCAACAAATGATATAGTCTTCATTGCAAAACTTTTAGTTGCACTGGAATTAAATCCAAGACCCTCTCTCCTGAAATTGACCTTTGACCCTAATAAGGCGTTTAAGTTCTCTGAACCTTGGGTCATCTTTTCTATTGTTCTCAGCTTGTCCTCATTATCTTTCTGAACATCTTCAATAGATTTCCTCAGTTCAGTGTTCACACTTAGGACAACTTCATACTTTTCATTTACAAGCTTCATCTCACTCTCATATTTTTGTATTTTCAATTTCCATTCATCAATTGCATTTTCTAGCCTCTCATTCTCTTCCTTAGAAATTTTTAACTCATGCTTGATTTCTTCAATTTCAGAACATGTGAGTTTTAGCTTAGCATTTTCAGATTCGAGGCATGCAATTTTATCAGTCAAGATTTTGTCATTTTGCATAGAATTTATTTTTCTTCTTAGATGCCTATTTTCTTTTCTAATATCATCTACTTTATCAGCAATATCATGATAGGCATCTACCCAATCAGCAATGGTAAAATTTTCAAATCGAGAGGGTACCTCATCAGAATCTTCCTCTCTGTCTTCAGAACTGGTTGCCATAAGACACATAGGTTTTTCTGATTCTTCCTCACTGTCCGAGCTGTTGCTCAAGGTACCTTCGTCCTCATCACTCCAGGTACTTATCATGGCTTTCCCTTTAGTGTTCTTTCTCTTGGACTTGTCCTTGTGCTTCTGATTCTCTGGACAATCAGCTTTTAGGTGGCCAGCCTTCCTACATTGGTAACACACATTAGCTTCAGTTTGCTTTGCAGGATTAGATTTATACCTTGTATCCCGTCGGCCACCACTAAGGTTCCTTCGGCTGAATCGCCTTCCTTCTTTCCTGAGGAACCGCCTGAATTCTCTGGTGATCATTGCTATCTCATCACGTTCTATTTCTTCTCCAGTCAGGCTCTCCTCGGATGATGATCCACTAGAGCTGGATCGGCTGGATTTGCTGGCACCAGCTTTCAGTGCAATAGGCTTTTTCTTCTTCTCAGCTTCCTCTATCTTCGGCAGATTAATTTCATAAGCCATCAGCGAGCCAATTAACTCATCTGCCCTGGTGTTGTGCAAATCCCTCGACTCTTCCATTACAGTAGCTTTAGTGTGCCAAACATGAGTCAGGGAACACAAAATTTTCCTTACAATATCATATTCTGTCTGTGTCTTCCCAAGACCTCTGAGACCGTTTGTGATGATTGTCAGTCGAGCATACATCTCCTTGATGGTCTCATTGGGCTTCATCTTGAAGGCTTCATACTCTGACACCAGGAGGTTCGCCTTCGTCTCTTTGACCTGAGAGGTCCCTTCGTAGATGACCTCCAGGTTATTCCACATCTCTTTAGCTGAAGTGCAAGATGATACACGAGAGAATTCTGTGGGGTGCAGTGCGCACTGAATTGCATTGATGGCGCTCCAGTTCAGAGTGGATCTTCGGATCTCTTCCTTGGTCCAGACATCCTCGTTCGGGGACAGCTCATAAGGTCCCTTGCTAACCACCTTCCACATCTCGTAGTCCTTCGCCCTCAAGAAGACTTGCATACGATTCTTCCAGTATGCATAATTTGATCCATCAAAGTAAGGGGGCTTAGTGGTAGAATGTCCTTCAGCGATCAACCCTCTTGCATCCATCCGTGCCTTCCTCTTCGGGCTGTAAGTCCCTGTAGAAGAGTTAGACTCTGATACCAACTGTTGTGTTAGATGGAAACACTGTGTCACCACGAAGTGTGGATCTAGAGGGGGGTGAATAGATCGATGGCCTAATTTAAAACCAAAATAAGGCTCTAATGCGGAATTTCAACAGATCTACAAGATTGCTAACTAGAGCGTTGGATCTGATCAGAAACTAAGCGATCTGAGAAGAGAATCAAGAGAAGCAACCACACACCATATCATAGGCAATCACACAAGCACATAACACACCAGATTTTTAGGTGGTTCGGTCCTCCAGACCTACGTCCACCCCACACTCAACCCAAGTGTGGCTTACTGCTGCGTAACACAGCTTGCGTCCGCTGGGCAATACAGCTTAGCCTACAACCGCTGAGCCTCACAGCTTACTGTTCGAGGTATCCACCTCGCCCGCTGAGCAACACAGCTTGCTGTCCGAGATATCCACCTCGCCCGCTGAGCAACACAGCTTGCTGTCCAGAGAACCACGTTCTCTGCAACGCTGGGGATTACAGCTTACCCGTTCAGTGGAATCCTCCACTGCAAACTGCTGAGCAATACAGCTTAGCTCTGCTGACAAACAGCTTGAAGAAAAGTTTCGGAAAACAAAAGACAGAATCAGACGAAAACAAGAAAATCCCAACAGGGAATATAGCTCGCAATGAGCAAACTCAGCTCTGGTATCTGAACCAAGAGACTGAGGAACATTCAGACAAGCTCTCTCAACTCCTCTCTCTCAATCTTCTCTTCTCTCTCTTTCTCTTCTTTTCTCTGCTCTTCTCTTCTCTCTCTTTTTCTTCTCTGCTCTCGGTGGCTCTCTGCTTTTCTTCTCTGTGAATTGTGCAGGCTGTAGTTCACTCTCTGCTCTTCTGCTTCGATCTAGCTTCTTCTGAGGAAGAGGCTTCATATATATAGAGCAGCAGGTAGGGCGTGTGTCTTCCACATCTCCCGCCCAAAAGCTTGGACCACGTGGCAGCATCCAGGCTCGTTGCTGTACACGTGTCACGATCCTGGCACCTCCTCTTTCTTGGATCATGTGCCCTTCTTAATCTCCTCGAGCATAAGTACCTGTCAGTCAGTCGAAGAGAATATCAGTTTAAGACAGTAAAACCCTGTACAGACTTAACTATGTAGCATGTGTGAACATTCACTGACTTCTGTTTCATGAGAGACACAATGCATCGACCTTATTGTTATATAGAAGAGAGTGTACAGACTTTATGAAGGCAACGCTGAAGCATGTACAAATTTCATGTATGCAAGACTAAGGCATGTACAGACTTTGTGAATGCAACGCTGAAGCATGTACAGACTTCATGTATGCAAGACTGTGACCATTACAAATGGTATTACTGACATGCCAAATGAATGTGCAGACTCAACGTGCACCATTGTGCAGACTTACTAAAATGATGTATGAGCATAGCAACACACAATGTGCAGACTTCGTGCAATGCATGAAACAATGTATAGACTTAGAGCGAATGAGTGCACAAATGCAGATGGCAAGGTATATACATTACAAATGGATGCACTGTCATGCCAAATGAATATACAGACTCTGCATGCAACAATGTGTAGACTTAGTGTTTGTGCAGCTAGCCGTTGTATAGACTTGAACGCGTGCATGCTACACGATGTACAGACTTGTTGACAAAGAGTTGTGCAGACTCTGCGTGCAATAAAGACGATGAGTGAGACGCTAAGTGAGACGGTCCAATGTATAGACTTTATGTCCAAATGAGACGCTAAGTGAGACGGACCTCACAGGCTGTACAGACTTGTGCTAATGCTGCAAGTGGACAATGTACAGACTTCAAGTGCGTGCAACAAGACAATGTGTAGACTTCAGCTCGTGCAAGCAAGCTAAGTGAGACACAACATAAGGCGCTGGATATGTTGAGACGGTACATGAGACACAACATGAGACGCTCAGAATGCAATGCATCTAGCAAGTGTTTGAGTGCACCGACTTGCCTGCACGGACATACATGCATAATGCAGTGATGCACCGACTCAAAGCAGACTTGCCAGCACGGACCTTCTACTTATGCAAAAGAAGAATGTGTATGTGCCATCAACCTGAATGATGACTCATGGTGTTTGCTATCATCAAAATCACAGGGGCACAACAACGCTTAGATGATTTGGCCATGTGCACCGGCACGACCAGTTAGGTGATGCAGTCAGATCCGAGTATAGGAGGATCAAAGAACTTGGAGAAGGCCTAATATGAAATGGTTGGATGTAGAAAAGAATTGAATTTTGTATGCTTAACTACAATTATGGCACTAGATAGATTAAAATGGTGGGACAAGATTCAAATAGGCAACCCTAAATAATGGGATAAGGCCTGGGCGATGATGACGACTCCAATGCTGTCTATTGTGTTTTGTTGTTGGACATTTGATTTACATTCTTTTACATCATCTATTTCCACATTCTTTTTGTAGAGGTTGTTGGCTTGAACTAAAAAATTCTCAGCATTCTGTGATTTGATATGGGAGAATGTTTGTCTACTATATTCAGTAACACTATCAAAGCATTTGCTGATGTTTTTTAGTTTGTACTCTTCTCCCTGTCAGCGCTTCTGGTGAAGCTCTTCAATGCTAATGGGTTTTCCCCCCTTGTATGTTGGTCCGTTTATGGCTGGATGCTTCCAATTTTGTATATTGTTTCCCTGCTCTGGCCTTTTGAATGTCTTATTCTTTTTCTTTCATTATTGACACATCTACTGATTTTCCTGGTGTCCAGTCAGACTCTGCAGAATCTGAGAAGAGATGTTCCTTTCTGTTGTCCGAAGGCCTTCACCGAAGAGGGCTATGGAAATTCGAATGCTGTTGTGGATCTTCTACCTCATTGTCTGATGATTCATGGTACCTTTCAATAAATTTTACTTGTTTCTTTCTTGGGTTCAATCCATGTCATGTGTGTCTTTTTAGCTTATGCTTGAATTGTCTCCATAATTTTTAATGCAGAGTGATACTTACTAAGTCATCATCTAAACTCCATGGTACCAACTGTTACATTTTGCTTGATTGCTTTATACTAACTTTTGTGCTTTTATATAGATACTAGAACTATTGATGCTTGGACATTTTTACTCTACTGTGACCTGGGTGCTTGGCAACAGTGGCAAATGGTCCTTTTCCTTTCTAATTGGATAGTATTGCAATCCTACACTAAAATAAAAAATACAATGTAATCTGTGGATCAGTGCGCACAAAAATCTTTGATTTACAAAATATATAATATAATATACAAGAAGAAAAACAGTAGTTTCGTCTTCTTGGGGTGGGAGAGTTGGATAGAGTGCTTCACAGGTAACTGTGAGATCGTGGTATCAACTCCCACCATGGAATGAAATGCAGGGAGGGTACCAAGCTGGGGTTCACATGGGTTCTGACCTCCTGGACTCCTCCGGGGGAGGGGACGGACCGTCCAAGAGATGTTTGGCCTACTCATGACTCGGGCTACTGGTGCTTTGGGCTTGATCCTGGGTGGATTGATTTACTCTTGGTTTGTACAAGAACAACAAAAAGAAGAAAAGCAGTAGTCTCACTATTGTATCCACACCAATTCAGTGTAGGTAGACAGAAAAGATATGCGTTGTATGATTCCTCCCTGCCTGAACCTTAGCCTATTCAATCTTTCCTTTGCAAATGAAGGCAATGACATGTTCTGGTGACTACTAATGTGTTTAAATAGCCTCCTCTTCCTTTGCCCTAAAATACAAGCAGGGTACAGAGTAGCATGGAGAATCAGTCATCATATTTGTCAATCAATGTTCTGTACCTTTCGCCATACAAATAAGTGACTCCAAACTAACTGAATCTGCAACTTTTGAAGCAGTCCCAAATATTTTAGGAGATGATATCATCCAGGCTGGTAAGTGCAGAAATACCTTCCGCTATTCCTAAAATTGCAGAAATACATCCCGCTATTCCTAAAATTGCAGAAATACCTTTTCGTAATTCCTCCGTTGTAAGGGCAGAACTACATAATTTAGTCACCCCGGGACGTAGAAACTTACAAACATGACTCGCAGAGGGGCATAATTATAAAAATACCTCTTAGGGGCATAAGTACAAGACCCGGGGATCACCTACCCCTCAAGGGTCAAAAAAAACGAACAGACGTCTTCTCCAGATGCTGGATGCTCCGTAGATGCTCTCGTTTTTTTTCTCCGTCGATGTGCTGACCCAGGGGGCTATTTATAGGAGGTAGGGAACCTACCTTGACAAAAATATAAGGATTTGCCTCAATTCTGACAAAAAAATAGGTTTTAGCCCCAATTCTGACAAAAAAATGGGCTTTAGCCCCAATTCTGACAAGGTGGGGTGGCCCATCTTTTTTCTTTCTTCTTTTTCCCTTTTTTTTTTTGAGAAAACGACCCCGAGTCATTTGCCCAGCGGGGTCAAATGACCCCGCGGGGTCGCGCTGACCCCGCTGGGGGCCAGCGGGGTGACACAACCCCGCGCTGGGTCGTGCTGGGTGACACCCGCGGGGGCCGGCGGGGTGTCTGCGATCCCCGCGGGGGCGGGTCGGACCCGCTGGGGGCCCAACGGGGTCATTTGACCCCCGGGGTGCCCTTTTGGCCCCTCTCCGCGTCTTTTCTCTCGTTTTTTGTTGCCCTGGGTCGAGGAGAAGCCGCCGCTCTGCATTTATTGTCTCCCGAGACCCACTCTTTGCTGCGTTGCAGCAATACGTCGGTGGAGACTCGTGCGGGAGCGAAGGATTGTCCGTTTGTTGTTTTGGTTGTGCACCGCTCGCCTAGAGGGGAGTCTTTGCATCCGTCCGTGCCGTGTGATACATAGTCGTTCGGCGACTTTGACAGGTGTGCGTGCATAGTCCCTCTTGATTTCCCTTGCTGCGACGCCGCTTGTGATTATATGGTCGGACCAATAGACCCTAAATCGCGGAGGTACTCTGCTGACCGACAATATCGGCGCTACGCCATATTTTCGCCGGTCGTTGTGAAATGAAATTCTCGAAATTTTTCGAGAGAATTACGGGTGCAACAACCTCTCTCCTGGCTTGCCAATCAGTGTTAATCATATTGCACCTGACGTTGATTTCTTACCCTGGTTATGATCCCCCAAAAACATGTGATGCAAAGTATAAAAGAATCAAGCTCATCAATGAATAACAGTGACTCGGGTGTAAGTATACTTCAAACTAGATGTTTGATCCACATTTGTTAGGTCACTTTCTTAAGCATATTTACAATGCACGATTAGAGAGAATGAACGGCAAAGAGTTTGATTGAGTTTTAGGTACTCAACCATGGAGGCTATCACCAAGCATCCAACATGGGTTGCACTAACAGGTTCGATTCACTTCGGGGGGGTTTTACCTGGTCACGTGCTCAATCCTTGAGGGGTGCGTGACCCGGGGTTTTCTGGTTCACCAGGTTCCTCGTCACCAAAAAAAAACATGGGTTGCACTAAGCTACTTCACTTTGTGACACAAAGTTGGTGCTAGTCTTGGTTAAGTGTGGAGGGACATTTTTGTCATTTGTCATCATTACGATATGAGTAGAATTTGCTGATTTGCAGAAGCATTTTGTTTCTGTTTGATCATTCTGTTCTTTTAGTTAGGTTAGACTTCTATTTGATTCGAAGTCCAAAATAACTTGGACATTATTGTATTGTTTTAGGTATAAATAAGAGACAACCCTATCACAGGAGTAATGAAGTTGAAAAGTGAAATCCTGTTGTTTGCAGCCGCTCACTTTGGCTTTCCCATGGCCGTGTCTCTCTTGCAGGGAAGGTTAGACTCTACTTTATGATTCTCCTGGCTTGAGGCCACTCTTCAACCTGAGGCTGCTCCACCTCAACTATTCTTCTTCCATGTTTTTCTGCTGGTGGCAATGCAGCAGAGTGTCTTCTTCAACCTGAGGCTATCCATCTCAACTGTTCTTCTTCCATTGTCCCCACCTGGTGGTGGCGATGCAGCAGAGGCCATTCGTCAACCTGAGGTGTCCTCCATCTCAACTGTTCTTCCATCTTCTTTCTACCTGGTGGTGGTGATGCGGTAATTCAACATCCTTTTCATCTGCAAGTCAATGCAGGAAAAAATGGAAAGGGCGAAAGGAATGGGAAGAGCTGCCACTGAGCCAATTTAAGTATGCAGCTGCTGCTGGCCTTCTTGAGCCCTGGATAGCAGGCACACAAGGGCTGCACAGCAACTGCATCATAGACAATGTTGGGAAACCAGCAACTTGCACAGCCACCAGACCTCAGAGAGCCATCGTCATTTCCCATCTAGCTGTCATCCTTGTGCCTCTTCCTCCCTTTTTTGCATCGAACTTTTATTCACCCCCTTTTTTGCCATTCCTGCAATACAAGAGCAGCCGGCTAAGAAAACCTGCCATATGCTTTTATTTCTGATTTCTTAGAAGCCCAAGATTCTTTATTGTTTGTCGACAGGACCTTAAATCCTACTTAAATCAAGAAGCCAGTTCATCTTTTTCCTAAGCAGCAGGCCTTCTTTTGGGATCTCACTTTGCTTCCATCCTGTCAGGGTTCTAACACCTGCAAGAAGAAACACAACATGATATGGCAAAGTGGTAAAAATTCTAGTTCTCAGACTTATTTTCAAATAAATTGATTATGAATTCAGATAATTGCATGCGTGCTATTCAAATTCTTCTTTTCGTCAAATTGATGAAGCATGCTTAGAGCTGTCTTGCATCACACTGTGATTGAAAGAAGTTTATCATACCCATGTTTCAGTTTTTGATGCTCAAAAGATTGCATCTTTCCATCTCAATTCTTGGCATTCTTACCAAGATGGTAAATGAAAGCAAGAGACAAATCTTAAAGAGAAGCAAGACCTGTTTTCTTTGGTAACATTTTAAATTACATGTTAAGGTGACATGGGAGATGAATGGAAGAAACACAGAATTTTGTATTTTTTTAAGGTGTAAACAAGTTTTGCAGTGACTACACTCAGCATCATCTCAGGAGGTTAAACAAGGAGAGTTTGGAGAGATCTCTGAAATAGATCAACAAGATGGGGTCCTGTAAAGTGACTTACTAAGCCTGAAGAGAAAAGGTCTTGAAGAGATCTCAAAAGATGGCAATCTATGTTTTGGACTTGTATCGAGCTTTTTTCTCTGTAGCTCAACTCATCTTGTTTGTGTTGCTCTGAATCGAAAAGACATTTAGAGTTGCTGGCCTCTCTCAGCTTCTAGGCTCAATCCAAACAATGCTGATACCACATGACTAATAATTTAATTGCAGAACAATGTTTTCATAAAGAACTTGTCCTTTGTGTCACGGTGTCACCAGTAGCTTGGATCCTGCTTGAACGTTGTTCATGATCTGCATGCTTTCCAGCTTTGTCTATGCTGTTACATCTTACACGTTCGGCCTTAGGGAAACAGCCTGCCGTCACTACCAGAACCAAGATCTCCCTTTGTTTTGGGGGCCTGGAATCCTGGATTGCAAAATCAGCTGATCTGGATTGGGATTGGCTGATTTGACTCAGAATCGGCCGTGCCTGATCTGATTCTGCCCTGGAGACCGATCCCAACTAGAAAAGTTAAAAAAAATTAAAAATAAAAACAGGCTGACTTGGTCCAAATTGGATCAAAATTGGCCAGATTTTGTGTGGATCGGTCGCTTCTTTCATGAATAAGCTGATTTTGACTTATCAGGGTTTGATAAAGATACATATAAACTTTGTAAAATGTCATAACATAATTTTATATTTGCATAAATACGTTTTTAATTTAGAAATATACTTTTAATTGCTTAAAACCCATTTTTATTTATGTGAATACTTTTTTTAAAGATTTTTAATGGATCGGCTAATCTGGCCAATCCAGTTGGCCAATCCAGTTTACCTTCCATGATTGGGTATTTTATCTGTTGCCATCTATAGAATTAGGCTAATTTGTGGGGACCTAGGGGATTGCTTGCTTGACTCGACAACCAACAAACATCCCTCCTTCAGCTTGTCTAAACATGCCAGTGGACATGAGTCAGTTGGAGACAATCAACTGATTTTCTGATGCAAGTCACTGGTTTGTTTGCCTGAGGCTGCCCATGTTGATGTGTTGTGCAGGAGGTGAAGGCTTGTTCCCTAGTGCTTTCTCTCTGTCTCTCTTCATGTGTTGGAGGAGTAAGTTCGGAAGACAGGTTTATGGACGGCAAAATCATATAAGCATAGAACACTTAATAGGAGTCATCTTTCTGATATTATGAGAATTATATATCCTGCAATGATATTTTAGTCAGTGTTATTCAGTTTAGTTCCTCTGGCAGGATAAACGATGAATGGAATCTCCCAAGTATGTTGTGCCCATGTACAGGTACATTTTCTTTTCCTGTGCACTTTGCAAAGTTTTTACATTTAGCTTTATTTTATTAGCTTTGCAAGTTTGATACACAGAGCCAATAGATCCAATTTCAACATGCCTGAGCAGCTGGAAGGATTACTATCTATGGAGATGCCTTCCTTTCCATTCACCTGTCGCTTTATTACTTCACTGGGTATGTTTTAAAATTGTTATTTTGGCATGCAATGTTTTCTTTTCTGTTGTTATTTTGATGTTGTTAAGGATGGGATGCACTGCAGTTTTACTTAGAAAGGAAGACAAGTGAAACATCCAAAGTTTGATGTGAGGTATCTCAAGGCCAACCAGCACAATGTTAAAGTATGTACAGGAATACAGGAATGTTCTTGACACCACAGTGGCAAGATTCAAAAGGAAGAAATTTTGTCAGAAGCAATGGAAGTGCTAAGAACTCAGTAGATTCAGAGTAGACTACAACATCTCAACAATAAACCTGAGTAAAGCTTAACTACCTTTTTAAACCCAAAAAGCACCGACAATATGAACCCAGCTAATGAAGAGCAATGGTAATGTTGGCTCACACAACAGAGGTCAGTGGCTCACTTTTGAAAGCAGGATCGCCCAGTTTGGGTGCCGAAGCAGGATCACCCATTTTGGGTGCTGATCCCGTTGTGGGGCACAAATCTCCCTTTGGGAATGGATTCATCAAGGGAATAATTTACTCTCCCAACAATTGGGAACGGGCCCTCATGTTTAGAGTTCATTCAGGTGGAGGGGGGTGGGGAGGACAAGAAAAGGGAAGTGAAGACAAGGAGGAGGAGAAAAGGAAGGATTGGAGAGAAAATGGAAAATGGAGAGATGCACCCTCAGCATGAGCATTGTCGATGGCCTTGAGGGATGGGGATGGCAATGATGAGAATGGCATGAGGGGACATTAGGGTGTCACCAGTGGCTTCAACATGCTTCAAGCAGGGGTCTGGACCTCCTCTCAAGAATATTTGTCACTGGTGACGGAAGAAGGGCAATGATAATGATGACAGGGAACAGGGCACTGTGGGATGAATGGCTATCCCCCACAATCAAATGGGGTTAGGATCTAGGAGGGGAAGTTCAAAATAGGAAAATTTATAAAACAACCCCTCAAAACATGCTAATATTATGAGTATCTTATTAAATAACAATGTTAGGTATATATCCTTGGAAACCTTTGATGTGTGAAGAAAATCACGAAAATTACAAAAAAATAAATATTTTTCGAAAGAATGTGAATTCTACCACCAATTTTATTCATGATAAACAGAGGTAGTACAATCAAAAAAAAAGGAGGGGAGATTCCTCACAAGACAGCTGACAAGATGATAGAAAACTACTGGACTGGAAACATCTAGACTCCCTAACTACAGGCCCCACTTAAAAGGCCACACAGATGCAGAGGGAAGTCGCCTGGAAACAGCACATGACATACTATAGTAATATGTGAAAAATCATTTTTTGAAACTTAATATGTGTTAAGGTCTAGAATAATATGCTTAAATAACTTAAATATAAAAATGTAATTACAAACTTCCAAGAATAAACATAAACAAACATATTAATGTTCCGTGATTGTTCCCAAAATAGGGAACACTTAAAGTCAATTGATCTTTTGCATCACATCCATTCCTGCTCCGATTTCTGTTCCTTTTCAGTGCTTCGTGGGCTCACTCGACACTAACAAACATGGGATGTAGATATGAGAAGAGGTGCAAAGACCGGAGAAAATCTCTGCAGATTGCCAGATGCTTCAAAGGTGGTTTTGGAAGTCATGTCCATGAGCACACGTTAGTTTTCTAGGAGATCATTACTAGGACAATAAAACCCACTGTAGGTATGCTATCCAGACTAAAGTGCTGGACCATCACCTAGTTCATAGAATTAGATGGCACAACTAAAGTTTCTTTATGGAGATCCAAGTATCCAACTGAAAGACTATGAGACCAGTTATCCTAAGTCCAGAGCTCCGATCCAGAATCAACCCTTCTCCATACCTTGTCTATAGGCAAAGTGCTATTGATTACAATACCAAGTTTGTTTGTCATGGAGCAGATTGGACTTCGGACTTTGGTAAAAGATCAACCAGACAGTGGGCAAGTCCATTATTACTGTTGGAAAGTGAAATTTGATAGAATCAGTGTACTCTGTTTGGCATTGAACCATGGATATCCTGTAAAGTGTTACACATTTATGTCTCCTGTGGAGCAAATTCTGAGCATGTTTACTTGTAATGTAGCATCTATACTCCTATCTCTGGTCTTTCAAATGCATTAGTATGTATGGTGGTCAGTTCTCCCTTCAGATCTTGCATTGTCTGGATCCTCTCAGAACACCTCTTCTCTATAGTGGCTCTTCACACCTTCACAGCTTACAGCCAAAGTGTTTCCTATTCGCGAATAACACCCTTATAAGGAGTAATTTGGTTTTCATTGCATTGGATGCCCAGTTCGCTGTACATAAAATTGCTTCTTTCACCTCTTTCTGGGAGAAGAACAGATTTTATTAGAGGAGCAAAGTTCTGTAGGAAGTAGTGCACAGTGCCCAACCATCTGTCAACCAATGTCATATAGCTGTCCATTAAGGCAATATAAATATGTTGTCTAGAACCAGTCAACACAATTGACAATTAGGCATGTGCCAATTGGAAGACTATGTTACAAATCGGTGGTTCTGGAAATTGCCACTTATCTGGATGCATAGAAGATTTTCTTTAGAAACTCCTTGAGCAAGCTTGCGGCATTGCTCTTTTTGAAAAGGCTGACAATATTTGTTGCACAATGATGAAAATGAGTTTTGATTGTTTATCAGATGTTTATGGATCTAATTGTAGGCATTGTCCTACTTGTTTTGACATTTATTTCTAAATTCCTTTCCACTTTCTTATGACTATGGATGACACTTTATTTGCAGTCACTTACTCTATACCACTGTGTTCAACTTATTCATTCTCGCATGTCAGTTCAAGAAGATAACAAGCTGTACATACATTACTTAGGTAACATTCTTTTGCCCTTTCTGATTGCTGAATGAGTTGATGTCTCCCTCTGAACTTGGTTCGTTCTATGATCCTGTGTGTTTGTAACCTTGTGTGACTATTTCAAAGACCATGACATGTGATCACTTTTCTTGGGTGGGGGGACCCAGAAGATTGTGGATTGCACCAGCAATTTAATTATAGAATACACTGGTATCATGTGTGAAGAGAAGTGCTCCTCTTCAACACCCAACCACAGACACCATAAGGAAAACAATTGGAGGGGCGGTACGTACAGATTTCACCACCTTCCTCTGTCTATCTACTGAAATGCAAAGAACATATCTTAGTATACAGAATAGTAAGAGCTTGTAAGACAAATATTCTCAACATAGGTGTTACTTCCTTGGAATATATTGTCAGTTTGCTCCCTCTAAATACTCCAGCAGATAGCATGTGGAATCATGGAAAGAATTTTGGCCCTGGTGTACTTTCCAAGTTTGATCATGTCCCTAAAGTAAGTCAACACTTACTGTACAAACCAAAATTAATGCTGAAGTCTACTAATGAGGCAAAGATCCTCCAAAATTCCTGGCTGATAACACAATTGACCAACAAATGGTCCACATCCTCACTATCAGCAGCTCTAAGAGGTCTGAGAATGTCGCCATCATTGCTCCATATTCTCATATACACCTTTTGTGATAATCCTCCTTTCAAAAGGCAACCACACAAAAGCTCTGAAGGTGATTTCACCGTCCACACATTGCCAAGATGTTTGGAAGGTGGGAGATTATCCTCTATGAGGTTATGTAGTGGCTCAACCTTTATGTCAATATTTTCTCTCCCAAACAAATATGTTGTTGCTTTAGTTCTAATTGTGGGACGTCAAACTGTCTTCCTGCATCTTTCTAATCATGGCCATCCCCTTTCTTCTCACCTTCGTCCTCATTATCTCCAACCCTTCTGCCTTTATGCATCTTCATCCCCGTTCTTCCTACTTGTTTACTTTAGTTATAGATGAGGTAACCAAATATTTATGTAATGGAATCTATTGGAGACTTGGAGTACATTATTTTCAGATGATATTGTTTTAATTAATGAGATTGTAAGGAGGTAAACTTTGTGGACTTCTCCCCGATGAATGGAGACAAGGGGGAAGGAAAGTCAAAGGGCAATGGCAAAAAGCCTGATGCCAAGGCGAATGCAGCTCTGTTAGCGGAGCGTATGAAGGTGCCGTACTCCTTTAGAAAAGAGCATACAAAGATGCTCTTTGATCTGTGCATGAAAGAGAAGCTTATCACCCTACTTGACCCACGAAAGCCCGCGGAGGTAGATAAAACGAATGACCCCACTTATTGTGTATATCACCGAAGATTGGGTCATACCGTCGGGGACTGCTATGTCTTCAAGAATATAGCAGAAGAGCTCATCCAGAAGGGCTTGATAAATATGTTGGGCCATGCAGTCGACCCGCCACAGCCCCATGTCTGGACCTGACCAAACCGGTCGGCCAATGTGGTCTACATGGTGGCAACTGCTTCGAGATCGAATGTGCCAGAAGTCGGGCCGTCAAATCAACAGCCCAATGCCGGCCGCGGAGCCGCTCCTTCACTCCCTGAATGCCTGGCGCTGCGGAGGACTATTCGGAAGATCTGAGGGGAGATCCGACAACTGCAGTTGGAACAGAGACGTCTGCTGCAATTCTTGAGAAGCATTGATGAGCAGTTGGCCACCTTTTCTTTTGGGCCATTTGCTACGGGACTACCACCGACACATATACGGGAGACATGTGCATCACCCATTGCCGGGGCTCCTCTTAGGTTAGGGGGTTGGCTCTTCGAGGAATCCACCGATTCATCTGAAGGCGAGGAACCAGAGAAGTTATATTCTTTCCCTGGCGAGAAGACCCTGTAAATCTTCTTCGCGTGCCGTCGAGAAGGGCTGCTAAACCTCCTGGCATCAACCAGAGCAGTTAGCAGGCACCAAGCGCCGCATTACATTAGGGATATTGCCCATATCATGAGGTTGTAGGCTAGGATGGCAGTATCGGCCGAAATTGATACGTTTCGGCCGAAACGTATCGATTTCGGCCCATACCGAAACGGTTTCGGACCTGCTCACTGTAGCAGGTCTGAAACTAAAAAAAACTTTTTTAATGGTTTCGGGCGAAACTGATACCCAACCGTTTCGGTCCGAAACCGGACCTGCTCACTGTAATTTTGGCCTTTTTTGAATGTTTTGAACCGGTTTCGGCCGAAACCGAAACCGGTACGTTTCGGTTTCGGTCCTGGCCGAAACCGGTACAGAAACCGGTACTGCCATCCTTGGTTGTAGGCCATATTATTGATGACTGTCCGGCCTTCAAGGACCTTGCCGAAGACTTGATCAGGCGAGGAGTGATCGATATGGGTGACCTCTTGGTCTGCCCGCCGCAGCCACATAGACGGGAGAGTTTGAATTTCTCTGTCAATGTCATACATGCTGCGGCTATTTTCCAACTCCCGGAGCCGAGAGAGGAAGGGGCCAGTTCCCAACCGCCTAAGTCCACATTGTGATATCCAGGGTGGCGTTCCTCTCATCAGTGTTATTTCCCTAAGGAGGATACTGAAAAGATTTTCGACAAGCTCCTGGAAGAAGGTCGGGTAATGGTGCGGGATTCGCCATCCTACTATGATGAAACAACCAAAAATCATCCCCGCTACTGCAAATACCAAGTTAGGGTGTCCCACCTCACTGGGGAATGCCCTGAAGTCCAAGATTACATTGAAGTCCTCATTCAAAAATGGGAGATCGATACACAGGTGAATTCGACGGCGAGGCGACGTCTTAAAGAGGTCGTTGAGAGGATTCTCCGACAAGCTCAACAGGAGTAGACCAAACCTCGGGAGGCCAAGCCCACCTCTCAGCAGGTCCAGCCGGACAGACCTACAGGCGGCAACTCTCAGCCAAACCCTAAAGGCAAGGCTAAGTGCGAGGGGCCTAAGGCCCAGAGCCCAAAAGGTGCTGCGTTTCATTAGGGCTATTGCCCATACCATGAGGTGGTAGGCCATATCATCCACAACTGTGAACCGTTCAAGGACCTCGCTGAGGACTTAATTAGGCGGGGAAAGGTTAATATGGGTGAATTCTTGGTCAATCCACCGCAACCGCACGCACGGGAGAGTCTTCACTTCTCCGCCAACGTCATACATGCTTCAGCAGCTTTTCAATTCCCGGAGCCGCAGGGGGAGGGAGTCGGTCCCCAAGAAGTCAGTTCCCAGCCACCGAAATCCACACTGTGGTACCCAGGGTGGCGACCCTCTCATCAGTGTTCTTTCTCTAAGGAGAACACTGAGAAGATCTTTGACAAGCTCCTGGAAGATGGTCGGGTGATGACGCATGATCCGCCGTGTTACTACAATGAGACGGCCAAGAGTCATCCCTAGGGATCTCAATGGATCGGGTTTGGCTCGGGTAGACCAATACCATACCCTATCCGTGAAAATTTTACTAATACCATACCCGGATAGTACCCTATTATTTTCGCGGGTATGGATACGGGTATATCCGTCACGGGTATGGATATATCCGCGGATATCCGTATCCGTCCATAAAGCATGAGTCCACATTCACATCCAAAGAAATGTGAGATTTATGAGAATTAGAAAAAAAGAAATCTGGTCAATTCTTTCCTTTCTAAAGTAATTTTAATGTTTTATAAAAAAGTCCTTATAATTTTAGCAAGAAGTCTAAACTCACAAACTCAACAAGACGGGCAACGGATTGGGTTAATGTCAAAATCATAGGCCTAACATGCACAATAAGTTATTAAGAGCGGGTTCGGATCGGGTACGGGTTTGGGTGCACTAAATCCATACCCTATCCGAATATGAAATGGGTATTTTAAACGTATCCGAACCCGAATCCATATCCGTTTATTCAGGTATTACCCGACCCATCACGGGTCGGGTAATGCGGGTAATCGGGTTTGCGGATAGTTTTGACATCCCTAGTCATCCCCGCTATTGCAAATATCATGCCAGGGTGTCTCACCCCACCCGGGAATGCCCGGAGGTCCAAGATTGCATTGAGGTCCTCGTCCAAGGAGGGGAGATCGATGCGCAGGGGAACTCTATGACGAGGCGGCGTCTTAAAGAGGCCGCTAAGAAGATTCTCCAGCAAGTTCAACAAGAGCAGGCCAAGCTGCGTGGGACCAAACCCACCTCTCAACAAGTCCAACCGGACAAGACTACGGGCAGCGGTAATCCTCAGCCGAATCCCAAAGGCAAGGCTCGATGCGAGGGGCCTAAGGCCCAGAGCCAAAAAAGTCAAGTCGAGGGAGAAGGTTCCAAACCCCTTCCCAGGCAAAGTCAACCCGGCATTGTCATAGGGGGAAACCCTCCACCAGATAACAAAGGCAAAGCCAAGGTGAGGGAGCCTCAAGCCAAAGCTCCTGTCGAGCCAACAAGGTCGTCAATTGTAGAAAGACCTAAACAGCAGTCAAAACAAACTCGATGGGATGACAAAGCCCCCAAAGGCCCCACTGTGGACTGGCAGAGTTCCAGGAGTTGCCTCCCGAAATATTTGCTCAGGCAATCAATGCCACCTTCCAGGTTCAGCCGGAGGAGGCCAACTGGACTAAGGTCACCCCCAGAAAGAGCCGTGGCACTAAAGCTCCTAAGGAGCCAACCCGGAGTGAAAAGCAAAATTTTGGGGGCAAACAAGTCCCACCTCCAAAGCAAAGTCCTCTCTTTTCTCAAGAGGCGGCACGCCAAAAGAAGCAAGAGAAGAATCGCAGGAAGAATTTGAAGAGGAGGTTGAAGAAGCAAGCTGAGCAAGCAGTAGCTATGGAGGCCCCTAAGGAGCCAACTCCCCTGCAGCGGCTACAAAAGCTCATAGATGAGCTGGAGGAGTACACTCCCCCTCGTCCCACCAGGGTTGTCACTCTAGACAAATACATTCCCTGGGACAAGTTTGGGCGTAAAGCCCGGCTTCTGCAGTGGCTCCGAGATATGGTTCACCGTCTTGAAGAAGGTGAGGAGTTCCCAATCCCGGAGGAGCTCTCCTTATTCTACAAAGACGAGGAGCTCACCGTCGAAATGCTCGAGGAAATGCTGCAAGAGCTCTCTTGCAACATGGTGGCGATCCCGCCGCCTGACAACATTTACTGTCATTCGGCCGATGACACCGGGGGCAAGGCTCCTATGGCAACATATCGACGTCGCTCGGTGAGAAATAGCCGAGGTCGTGGCCGAGGACGTGGACGTGAAAGTCCCCTAACTCTTGACCGGGTCATAATATTTAGAGGGGAGAAGCCGGGTCCTGTCCCAGAAATCCAAGATCGGGGAATCCCTTTTATCCTCAGCCTCTCAGAGGGTTCAGGCCCCATCTCAGCGGCTAAGCCGGGTGGCGTCCCTTTTATAATCGCCTCTTCTGATGAAGAAGAGGAGTCAGCCAAGTCGCCAGTGCACGAGGAGGCGTCGGACCAGGCTGGCCCCTCCAACAGGCTCGAGCCCGCAAGCCCAGTAGGTCCTTCTAACGAAGACCAACATGATGAGCCTTTGCCACCCCCGGAGGAATCCTTGGCTCCGCTGTTCCAAGAAAATGCGGGAAGCCAGAATGAGGAGCGCCCTTCTAAACGGGAGAAGCATCGACAGGCACCGAAGACTCTGGCGGAGATCATCCCGCCATTTGACAAGACCTGTGCTCGGGCGGGCTGTAAAATCATTCATCACATGAAGCGGTTTCCTACAAATGTCACCATTTGGGAAGCTATTGCCTGGAGCAAAGATTTAAGGGAGGCTCTTGTCAAGATACTCCAAGACCCGGAGGCCTATGAAGCCCATGTCGCAGAGCTGCAAGCCCAGGCATATGAGGCATTTACAGCCAACATCTCCTTCACGGAGAAAGACATGTTGCTGTCCTCCCCGTGCCACAATCGCCCCTTATATATGCGGGGGACGATTAATGGGCATGATGTGAATCGCATTTTGGTCGACGTTGGAGCGACTATTAACATCATGCCTTTGAAGACTTTCAAGTCTTTATACTTGGCCCCTTACTTGCAGAAGGTGAATGCGGTCAAGATTTTGGGATTCAATCAGAATTCTAAGGAGGCGCTTGGTCGGGTTGAAGTCAAGCTTGCGTTGGGCGATTTTGTCATCCAGGCAACATTCTGTATTATCAACGCCGACATATCATATAAGGTGCTGCTCGGGAGGCCTTGGCTCCACGAGAATTGGGTCGTTCCTTCAACTCTGCACCAGTGTATTAAATATGCCAAGGGAGGGGAGCAACATACTGTCTTTGCAGATCAGGTTCCGTTCCACCCCAATGAGTGCCACCTGGCCGATGCTTCCTTATATTTTGGGGAGCCCACTCTAGCAATCCCCGAGCCTATAAAGGACAAAGGGAAGCAAAAGGTGAACTATGAAGCTGAGGAAGGGCAGTTGTTCACTGTCAATCAAGACATGGTAAAACTGCACAGGCTAAGCCTCCAGGCTGCCTCCAAGCCGACTCAGCCGGAGAGGCGAAGTGTTGACTTTGAAGCCAACCTCATCAGCCAGGTCATTGACCGAAGCATCTCCTTACCGCCCAAGTGCCTTCGACTCTCGTCCCAACGGGAAGAGAATGAGGTGGAGCAGTTGAAGACCTTCACAGTCTGCTATCAACGAAGAAGAAGACGTAACAAGGGCAAGGGGGACAAGCCGATCATCTTTTACAAAGGTGACTTAGTCCCATCGGGCCCTCCTGAAGATGACTTCGGCTGGGATACTCCCGCCGATGTGGCGCCAGAGCCAGTCCAGGAGATGGACGATATGCCGAAATACATCAAGGAAATGTGTAAAAAGCAGCACATCCCGCAGCCTCTGGACCCCGCACGAGCGACATATTTCCACCAGCTATGGAATCCTCCGCAAGTCCGTGGGCAACCTCCCTTCTCCCGCAAAGACACGCGGGGACTCGGCTACGACCAGGAGAGGGACTTCGAGGTCTATTACGCAGTCAATGCCATAGGACTGCTACCTCCTCATTATGGGCAAGCTGAAGTTGAGCCCAAGATTGATGACTCTGTAAGGGAGTTCGGTGAGGCGTCAACCACACCATCACCTTCATCGGAAGTCAACAATGACCACCCCTCAGAGGAAGGAGCAGCCCGGTCTGCTAACCATCGGCAAGACGAAGCAAGTCCTTCGACTTCAAGTCATGAGCAAGAGTGCTCCGAAGAATTTGAAGTCTATGAAGCAAGTTGTAACGACCCGAGAATCCGATTACCGGGAAGGCCCGATAACCCGAGACTCGCACCGCCGCCCACGAGCCGGGAGGGCTCGGAAGGGCTAAAAGGAGTGTGGAGGCACAAAGAAATAGGAAATAAAGCAGGACAACCAACAACAACAAGCTGAAAGAAAGAACAATTACAGCGACAACAGAGTCAAGTCCAACAGAAAGTACAATCTAAAGCAGTAAAACGTACCACATGCCAAGTGAACACTCGGCCCGGCAAGCTGACAACTGAGAACCTCCGCTCCGCACCCTCGAACCTCGAGGAAGAACCGCCACACCTGAAAAGCAGGGAATGAGTCTTCAAACAGAGACTCAACAGGGATCCCGCGGAACCCCAACCGGAAATAACGACGGTAGCGGAAAGGAAGGCTACAAGAGCAACCGCAACAATAGGAACAGTAAACCCGGTGGCCGGTCGAAACTCGGCACTACAACTACTACTGTACCAGAAACACACCCCGATCTCGCAGTCGAGGCTCCCGAACTACACTAGTACCGCTTACCGAAGTAAAAACACACGGCAACCATGCCGTAGAGGCATGTCCCCCGGACACAGCCAACCTGGACACGCTGTCCAAGGTGCAACCCCGACCATCCGATCGCGGGTACCGCACAACAAGACACAACCTCGGTAGAGCCACTAGCACTAGTCCCACGGCGCGAAAACCAGCACACGCGCCGCGGCGAAACAACCGAAAACACAACGGTCGACACGACCGAAAATCCGAAGGTCGAAGTCACGGAAACTGACAGTCTGTCACTCCCAACTCGACAGGAGTACATCCCACTAGAAGCACAGTCGGTAGCGTCCCCTGACGTCTTACACCGCGCCGCAGGTGAACCGCCTGGCGTGGTAGCTCCTACCAAAGGCACGAACACCGTACAAGTAACCACAAACAAGTGACTAGCTGGGGTCACGCCCGTCGACGTGGGTCCAACCGCCCCCAACCACGTGTGCACACACAGACCGCGCGTCCCTGGTCTGGCCCTCTGACCGGTTTTCCCCTCAGCCGGACTCTGGCTGCAAGACGTGGGGCCCGACGGCAACCGGTCCACAAACCGCCTCTAAGGGTAAGCCCGTACACCACTCCCTGGTGCGACCAGCACACGCGTACTGGTAGGCTACGACTAGTGGAGGGTCACTGAAGGAGTAGACTCTCAAGTCAACGGAAAACAACGTCCGCATCCGACAAAGTACGGGGACCATCCCACGTACTAGCACCGTCGCACGGTGACCACAGTCGGAGAAGAAACGGGACTCACAGTCTACGGCCGCGCACACACCCTGCGCGAGAGTCGAGAAAATCCAAGTGACGCTAAGTCACTGGACTCTGGACAGTCCTCTAGACGCCCTACACCCAACGGTCCTTGAGTCACAAGACTCGGGGTCAAGACCGTTGCATGTGACAGCACAAGGTCGTCAATCTCGTCCAATCTCTAGGTCTAAAATCACGGTAGCACGAATATCGAGGCAGCTCACGAGCCGCCGAGACCATTCCCTCGGGAAGGGAACTGAGAAGTCTTCCAGCCCCAGGCAGGGCAACTGGACTCACAGTCCAAGGCCACACACACGGCCCACGTGGAAAGCACAGAAGCACGATTCCCAAGGTAGCGCCCAAGCCGCCACGCCGATAACTGGACTCGCAGTCCAAGGCCAAACACATGGCCCACTCGGGAATCATCTTCCAGGAAAACTCACGGTCATGCGGGGGAAACCCCACTGCTCACACACCGATACACGGTGACTCAGTCTAGCGTAACACGAAAGCCCGACACGCGAGAAGTCACCCGGACTCTCAAACCCACGGGCACGCTAAACGAGATAACACGGTCTTCCCGACACCCTCAAAACACGGACATAGAATCCCACGGGTGTCTGGGACACTCACGAGACCGCAAGTCGACCACTGGGTCCCAACCGGGTCGACCGGGGATCCACACATCGCGGAACAAGGCGGAGAACACAAAAACTCGCCTCGGTGCAACACAACGCCTGACGGTCTAGCCCTAGACCATCACAGGGCTGTAACGGTCTAGGCGGGACCGTCACATCCACCTGGCGGCCTAACGCAGGCCGTTACACGGCCCAAGGGGACGCAGAATGTAACGCGCCTGGCCCAGCGCGTTACACAAATGTAACGCGCCCGCCCTGGCGCGTTACATGCGCTGACCCCCAACGGTCAGGAAGACAACGGTTGAAACGCCCCTGACGGCCCACCCCGGGCGCGTTACACGCATGTAACGGTCCGTCGGGGGCCGTTACACCCCCAGCCCTCAGCTGGGTAACAGGGGATGTGACGCACCCACCCAGGCGTGTCACACGGCTGTGGCGGTCTATCGTGGGACCGTCACACCCACGAACGCCAAGGCCAAAAGCCAAGGGAATGTAACGCCCCTGCCCAGGCGCGTTACACGCATGTAACGGTCACTGGAGTGACCGTCACACCCTCCCGAGAACGTTACGGCAGGAAACCATCCAAAACACCGATCCACGCCCCGATCACCCCCGGGTGATGGGGAAACAAAGGGGAATCCATCCCCAAGCCCCTAGGCATACATCTAAACCCCTGGAGATTAGGGCGCCCAACAGTCAGGGTACAAAAGACAATAATGCCCCTGCTATAAACATAAATTTTGTTCCGGGAGAGGGCACACGAGGGCGAGTTCGGGCTCCAAACTCTAACACATTTAACTCTTTCTTTTTTATAATTTTATTGATGTTATTATATTCTTTTGTAATTTTTCTGAATTTTTTACATTTACTTTTGAATCTTTTGCATTTACTTTTGAAATTTTTGTAAATTTTTGATACAATTTAGTTTTTATAATTGTCACATAATTTAATTACAACAATTTCTTCATGTAATTTATTTTTTATATTTTTCACATTTTTTATTCTTGAATTATATATTGAAGGATATATATTTTAGATTATTTAATTAGTGACCGAAGTGTCGCCTAGGCGACGCCTAAGCGGACGCTTTGTCGCCTAAGCGCTTAGGGACCCTGTGAACGCCTTGGGTCGCCTTGTCGCCTTGACAACTATGGCTCGGACCAATACTTCCTAGACGGCCTCTCGGCCCGGAAGTCTGAGTAACCGTCGAGCGGGGAAAAGCCCAAGCGGTACCCGATCGTGCGTTTCGGCCGATCGGGGAAAGCCCAAGCGGTGCCCGAGCGTAACTGAATGAGGGAAGATCGGGAGTCGATGAAGGGGGAGACCAAGCAACTGGGCCCGAAACGGCTGAGTAACGCCTCCTATACTCTCCGGCTTCTCCGAGAAATCATTGGATAAACCAAGGGAAACCCTCCGATAAAGGAAAAAGGTGATCCTGAGTACTCAACACCACACCCACTGGTGGGGAGCAATCTTGTGCCTCTCATTCTTTCTCCTATTCACCTTCCACCTACACTCTATTACTTCGCTGACTTAGGCATCGAAGGATTTTCCCCGGGGTCTCAACCCTGGGCTCCTCTGACCCGTTTCCTACCTTGCAGTTCTCCAATCGTGGCACCAACGACACAGGCTTGCCCAGGATTGTGTGGCTCAGGACACAGCGCGAGATCACCCCTCTTCAGATCCCACCTGGCCCTCCTGAGGATGATTTTGGTTGGGACACTCCCGCGAACAATGCGCTGGTGCTAGTCCGGGAAATGGATGATATGCCAGAGCACATAAGAGAAATGTGTAAAAAGCAACATGCCCCTCAAGTCCAAGACCCTGCACGAGCGGCATATTTCCGCCAGTTGTAGAACCCTTCGCAGGTCCGGGGGCAGCCTCCCTTCTCCCGCAAGGATATGAGAGGACTCGGCTATGATCAGGAGAGGGACTTTGAGGTTCATTACGCAGTCAATGCCACAGGACTGCTACCTCCTCCTCATGGACAAATAGAAGCGGAGACGAAGATTGACAACTCGGTAAGGGAGTCTGGTGAAATGCCAATCTCGCCCTCACCAGAAGTCAACACTGGCCGCCTCCCTGAGGGAGGGACAACTCAACCCGTCGGGTGTTGGCAAGACGGAGCAGGTCCTTCGACTTCAAGCCATGAGCAAGAACGCTTCAAAGAATTTGAAGTCTATGAAGCCAATACTGATGATGAAGGAGACTTTGTCGACCTCCAACCAGCTCCACCAAAGCTTGAAGATGGTGGCTAAGCAACTATGGATGAGTTGATTGAGATCAGTCTCGGAACCAAAGAAGACTATCGGCCAACCTTTGTAAGTGCTCTCCTCAGCGAGAAGGAAAGGCAAAGATATTAGCAGCTCCTAGAAGAGTTCAAAGATTGTTTCGCCTAGACTTATAAAGAAATGCCTGGGTTTGATCCTTCTGTGGCTGAACATGAGTTGGCGATACTTTCAACAGTCAAGCCAGTCAAGCAAGCTCAAAGGCGTATGCGCCACGAGCTGGAGTTAAAAGTCAATGCTGAGGTCGACAAGATGCTCAACGTGGACTTCATAGAGCCCTATGGCTCGCCAATATAGTCCCCGTCAAGAAGAAGAACGACCAAGTCCGAGTCTGCATCGACTTCAGGGATTTGAATAAGGCATGCCCGAAGGACGACTTCCCTGTCCTGATCACTGAGATAATGGTTGATATGACCACCGGCTTCATGGACGGGTCATCGGGCTATAATCAAATCTGCATGGCCATCAAAGATAAAGACCATACGGCTTTCCGATCTCCCAAGGGAGTTTTCAACTATAAAAGGATGCCGTTTGGCTTAAAGAATGCTGGTGCAACCTACCAAAGGGCGATGAACAAAATATTCGACGAGATGTTGCACGACGTCATTGAATGCTATGTCGATGATCTGGTTGTCAAGACAAAAAGACGAGATGATCATTTGGCTGACTTGCGCCAAGTCTTCGAAAGGCTTCGACAACATCGACTCAAGATGAACCCAATGATATGCGCCTTCGACATCTTCAGTGGCAAGTTTCTCTACTTCATCGTCAGGTATCGAGGGATAGAAATCGACCATAACAAAATCAAAGTCATAAGAAGACTACCTCCGCCTAGAAATTTGACAGAGCTCAGATCTCTGCAAGGAAGGCTCGCGTATATCAGGCGGTTCATTTGTAACCTCTCTGGAAGGTGTCTGCCCTTCGGTAAATTAATGAAGAAAGGAGTGCCCTTCATATGGGACTAAGACTGCCAGAGGGCCTTCGAGCAAATCAAGGAGTATTTACTGACTTTTCCGGTGTTAGGGGCACCTGTTAAAGGAAAGCTTTTTATCCTTTACATTGCTGCTATGGATGTCTCGTTGGGGGCATTTTTAGCCCAGATCAATGAAGAGGGCAAGGAGCAGTCGCTGTACTATCTCAGCCGGAAGCTGATTGGGCCTGAGCATCGATACGCGCCTATGGAAAAGGTGTGAGCTGTCAAAAAGTTAAGGCACTACCTTCTAGCTCACCGAGTGGACCTCATCTCAAAATGCGACCCACTTAAAATTCTGCTTAGCCAGCCCATTGTTGAACCCCAAAAAGTTCATAATTTCTGGTCATTACAGAAAAATTCAGAAATTAAGAAACTCGGTCGTCGCCGTCATACGTATGCTCATCGGCATTTCATTGAACACCTTTTGAGCGATACAAAGTTATGCACACTCGCTCAACAAAATCAAGCTTTCAGCTTTTAAAATACTCATGGACACTTTATCAAACGTCATTTATTCCGTGGATTGGGTTTATCAGATGATTAGGGTTCGGGTACTGGACAATTCTCCACCGACCGCAGTCGGTGTTTATTTACATCGATGCAAGTCCGAATACCCTTGATTAACTGCCAAAGAAAATCATTGACCTAAGCGGCATTAGTCGTGATGCTAAAGACATAGCCCCAGGTGTTGCGTCATGCGAAGTAATGCACAATATCGGGAGCATTCGGGAATGTAGAAGGGATTGCAGACTCAACCGACGTAATTATAGAGATTGAGGTGCTTAGCGACCTCTATGTTAAGGATATGTATGCAACCTCAAGGTTAAATGCTATTGTGTGTTTGCCATTTAACCTCCCGAGGTCAAATGGGTCTTGAACGTCGATTACCATTTCCTTATGATGCAAGTCATAGTGTCTCGTGGCAGGAGTGTTCATGCGGTTTTGGAGAACCGAGGGCTCACATGGTCACAAACATAACCATAGGTTTCTTTTTTTTGTCGACAAGTCTTAGGTTGTACACGACCCCTCGTTTGTAGACAATCATGGCGTATACAAGTTTCCCAGACACACCTCGGGTGTTTGCATAATTACAAGACTTGGAAGGGCCTTTCTCTGAGGTTAGGATTCCGAGGGGGCATACTCATTTCTTCGAAAAGATATTTCCCGGACACACCCCGGGTGTTTACACAAGTATAAGACTCGGAAGGGCCTTCCCATAAAGTTAGAATTCCGAGGGGGCACAGTCTCATTTCCCAAAGAGACTCGTAGATTACATAAATCACGTAAGGCCTATTGATGCACATGAGTTAAGAGAGAGATTTTCTCTTTATAGCATACCCTCACAGTGCAACACAATCACAGCACAAGCACAAAACCTAGTTGGATGGGTCTTCACAAGCATCAAACACAAGGACTTCTTCTCTCCGGCACTCTTCTTCTGTGTTCTTTGTTCTCCCCCCAAGTGGGACCCCCACTGGGGTATTTATAGAGCCCAAGCGATTGTCTGCGGTTACACCCTCCATCTGGAACAAAAGGGTGAACCTAGGGTTTGACCCGGACCAAATCCCATGGATGGGGGTTTATCCCGGGCCTAAAATCTCATTTTGAGGGTTTTCCTCCGGACCAAACCAGCCAAATGGGAGGGGTGTGGGATGGATCCGGTCCAAGCCACCCACGTGGGGGTTGGATCCGGTCCAAATCCTCTCTATGGGGTGTACCTGGTCCAAACCACCCATATGGGGGTTGGATCCGGTCCAAACCCCCCATATGGGGGGTGGACCCGGTCCAAATCCCCCAAGTGGGGTGGACCCGGTCCATCCTTTTAAAGGGGGCCAGGAATTGGTGTCTGCTGCTGCTACTAACTTTGTGTGCGGCTGTTGCTGCCAATTTTGATTGCTGCTGCTGCCTAACCTTGGTTTATGGCTGCTGCTATTGTGTTACTGTTGCTGCTACTAACTTTGTTCGCTGCTGTTGCAGCATTTGTGGGCTGCTGTTGCAGCTACTTTTATTGTTGCTGCTGTTGCAGCTACTTTGTGTGCTGTTGTTGATTTTGTTTGCTGTAGCTGCTAATCTTGTTAGCTGCTCTGCTAGTTCCGTTGTTACTGTAGGGGAATTACTGTCTCCTGCTGGTACTGCCAATCTTATTTGCTGATGCTGCAGTTGTTTCATGTGATGCTGTTAATCATTTTAGCTGCTGCTAATCTTGTTGTTGCTGCTGTTGCAGCTACTTTGTGTTGTGCCTGCTGTTGTACAACTATTGTGTGTTTGTGCTGCTGCTGCAGCTATCGTTGTTGTGCTGCCAATGCAGCTATTGTTGTTGTTAGGGTGGCTGTTTTGGTAGCTACCACTGCTCATCAATGCTATGCATATGCATGGGAAGATGCATTGGAGGAAATGGCTTTTTGGATGATCCTTGATTAGGATTTCTTTTCCTTGCATTGCTTGCTAACTAGGGTAAAATACCCAAATTAGGCTCCAGAAAACTTCATTTGATCACAAGAGCCATCATAAACCTTGGTCCGGTCCAAACCTCCATGGAGGGGGTTGGATCCAGACCAAAACCTCTCCATGAGGTTGGAACCGGACCAAAAATCCCTTCGTGAGGTTGGAACCGGACCAGCACCCCTATATGGGGTTGGAACTGGACCAAAAACCCCTTCATGGGGTTGAACCGGACCAGCACCCCTATATGGGGTTGGAACCGGACCAAAAACCCCTTCACGGGGTTGGAATTGGACCAGCACCCCTATATGGGGTTGGAACCGGACCAAAACCCCTATATGTGGTTGGAACCGGACCAAAAACCCTTTCATGGGGTTGGAACCGGACCAGCACCCCTATATGGGGTTGGAACCGGACCAAAACCCCTATATGGGGTTGGAACCGGACCAAAACCCCTATATGGGGTTGGAACTGGACCAAAAACCCCTTCATAGGGTTGGAATTGGACCAAAACTCCTATATGGGGTTGGAACCGGACCAAAACTCCTATATGGGGTTGGAACCGACCAAAACCCCTATAGGGGAGTTGGATTTGGTCCAAACCCCCCATGGGGGGTAAAACTCGGTCCAAACCCTTTAGGGAAGGACTTAAAAGGGGGCGGCCTCTATAAATAGCCCCTTTACTGTTCATGTCTCCACGTGGAAGAAGGGAAAGCGACATTTCCCACGTGTGTTTGGTGCTTTTGTGCCCAGCTTGTGGCTCTGTGCTATTTGCTAGGTGGGAGGGTTTTTATGTCTTTAAATTTTGTTCTCCTCACCTATTTCACTCAGCATGCGAGTTTAGGGAATTTAAATCCCTTGCGGAATTTACCATTTTTTGGGTATTTTTTTCCATCCTGCACACCCGACGGAACTTTCCGGGGCGCGCGTGTCACTCAACATCAAGATAGCATGGGCTTTTCCACTGGGTCTAAAATTTATTTTCCCCTAATTGCTTTGAGGGGATAACAAATTGGTTCAACAACATTCTTTTGTTAATCTCGTACTTTAATGTAAAGAAAGAATTATTTGTCCTTCGTCTGAAAACTAATTTTGTTTTGAAGGTGTCTGAAACCATCTTCATTTCTTTCTTCCTATGTAACTTCAGAGGAAGATATGCATATGATTATATCAAATGTTTGCCAATTGTGGTGCCATGCTAATGGGTGTAGCTATGGAAGAGTGAAACCTCATGTTTCATACGAGAGATTAAGTTGTTCTGGTGATCCAGATGAGCATAAATATCTTTTGTGATGGTGATAGCATAAGAAAACTTCTTAAACTTCACTTGCCTTGTTCTTGATGATCATCAGCTTGTTCATGGAGACTGCTGATATAATTCCATGAGCAAGACTTACATTAATTCTTTAGAATGTTCTCTGAGTATGATCAAATATCAATGATCAAAGGGCATGATGCACAAATTTTTTCTTGTTGGAAATCCAAGGACCTGATAAAGAGCTTCTAGAACTTGCGGTTTTCGGGGAGTTGCGTGCACTCTTTCCTGGTGTCCAGCTGCACATTGAATTTATTGGACCAGCAGTCCCAGAGTTCAGGTTGGTTCTGAAAACGCCAGTGTGCATGTCTGCACAGCAAGAATTACAGGTTGCTTCTTTGTTTACCCAATCCTATTTTTGCTTGTTTGGACCATCTATATGTAACTAATGTTTTAATAACTTATTTTTGAAATTATGCTCTCTCCATTATTTTGACATGCTAATCAAGTTTTGAGTATCCAAGGACTTGTAGTGTTCAACTCAGGAAAAAGATTTGAAATCTAGTTTTTAATTTTGGTCAGCTATCTTGATTCCTGATATAAGCATATTGGTCGCAGTCTGCATACATGGTCGGCCAATAGAATCCCTTAAGCTTTATTTTTTTTTCATCTTGGTTCTTGCTTGATGAGCACCACATAATTCTGAGTGGGCTTCATGCATTATTCTTCGGGCTTCTCTTGGCGAGAGACATCGTAGAAGAACATATTTATCTTTCTCATGAATGAGCCTGAAGAGAATACCATCTCTAAGCTTGTAGGATGTTGCCCTCCGGGGCTAAAATGTCCAAAAACCCAAAGCACCGAATGCACAAACCAGGAGGGACTCCCTCCACGTTTCTACTCTCAACTCCTATAAACGGGAGGGCTTGGCCATTGAAGGGGAGGTTGGAAGCTTGCCTCTCTCGCCCCCTTGGAGCACTTGGAGAGCTTGGTGCAAGGAGCAAGGAAGACTTGGAGATTTGAAGACTTGAAGATTTTTGTTGTTTCCAAAAACCCACAAAGGGTATGTTGCATACATGCCCCTAACCTTGGGGATATGCCCTCGTGATTATAAAAAAATTGCTGAAATGATGGAGAAACCATGTGAATTTTAGAAATAACCCAAGTCCATGGAAAAACCTTGAAAATTATGGGAAAAATTTTATTATGTTCAGAAAATTGCAGGAAAATTCTGATTTTTTTAGGAAATTGCAGAAAAACCCTGATTTCTTAGGAAATTGCCAAAAAACCTGATTTCTCAAAAAAATTGCAGAAAAACCCTGATACCTTAGGAAATTGTAGAAAAAACCTGATTTCTTAGGAAATTAGAGAAATGTCCTCAATGGTGGAAAAATTACAATATACCCCCTGTCTTGTGCGGAAATACCCTTTATAGGCATCAAGTCAAGTTAAGGGTCCAATCTTGACCGGGAACAAATCCGATAGTCAGATCATGACCAGAAGTCAATCTGATGGTCCGATCGTGATTGCAATGGTGATCCAATGGTCCAATCGAAGTGAAACTTAAGCTCTCCGCCTCAGAAAATATCTTCATGCCGGGTGCCACCGTCCAGCCAGGAGACTCAAAGGCTCCACCCCCACGGACTGCTATGAGTGCCAGCCTCGCTGCTTACCCGCTGTCCCCCCAGCATAATGGGCCGCCTGCCACACGGTCTAAAGCCAAGGGCAAGGCTACAAAGATCCCCCCCTCGACTGTTCCCCATGTTTAGTACGGCCATCATTTGGAACATTCGGGGGGTTGGGAACCGCAGATCTCCTCGTGCTCTGGCCCGCCATGTTAAACATCATCGTCCGCAACTTGTGGCTATTACCGAGCCTAAGGTTCCGTTTTAGAACGCTGCCAAGTTGAAACGACGGCTGCGGCTTGATCTTGTGGAAGGTAATGATGGTGATGACTCGAAAATCTGGTGCCTCTAGAGCAGGGAGCTCCCCCTTCGCGTTGTGCAGAGACACCAGCAGTTCCTAACCTTGGGCATCTCTAACGGTGCTGCGGACACCTGCTACATTACTATTGTCTATGCCTCGTGCGACATCAGCACACGGAGAGAGTTATACACCAGCCTTCTCTCTTTTGGGGAACAGCTGGCCACGCCATGGCTGGTTGGTGCCGACTTCAATGCCATCCTCTCTCCCTCCGAAAAAATTGGTGGTAACTCGGGTTTCACCCCCTCCATGTCTGATTTCCAGGGGTTTGCACTGGCAGCGGGCCTCATTGATGCAGGCTACGTGGGCAGCGACGTCACTTGGTCTAACTTGCGGACGGGGGACAGCTGTGTGCGTGCCCACCTTGACCGGGTATTCCACAACTTGCCGTGGGCTGATCTGAACCTGCAACTCTCTGTCACCCATCTCCCGCGGGAGCCTTCAGACCATGCTCCCCTTCTCCTGGCCCTGAGACAGCCGAGCAGGCCACCGACACGGTTCGTGTTTCAGCAAATGTGGTTGACGGACCCCTCCTTTCTTCAGACGGTTCCTCAGGCTTGGGAGTCCTTCGACAGCTCTCACCCCAACCCCTGCTATTTGCTGCTGCAGAAACTGAGGGCCCTCAAACTCACCCTTCGGACTTGGAACAAGGAGGTTTTCGGGGACCTTTCCCTCAACATCCAGTCTGCAGAAGGGCAGGTTCTTGCAGCAGAACAGCAGTTTGACAGCAGCCCCACAGAGGCCAACAAAATTACTCTGAATGCGGCCCATGCTGAGCTGCGTCGTTACTTGCACTGTGAGGAGCTGTTCTGGAGTCAGAAGGCTAGGGTCAACTGGCTTAAGTGTGGGGACAAGAAGACTAAATTCTACCACATGCAGGCCAAGCAGAAATGGGCGCACTCCGTCATCCAGCGTCTTCACGGCCCGGATGGCACTTGGTGTGAAGATGAGGCTACTCTGAAACTCCTAGCCTCTGATTTTTTCTGCAAACAATTCACGTCCGAGGCCCATACTGTTGATGAGGCCCTGCTGCAAGTGATCCCGGAACTCATCTCCATGGAGGACAACTCTGCCCTCATGCAGATCCCGTTGCCTGAATGCATAAAGGCGGCAGTCCTCTCACTGCCAAAGGATGGTGCGCCTGGGCCGGATGGCTTCACTGGACACTTCTTTGTCTCATGCTGGGACATTATTGCCAAAGACATGGTTGCAGCTGTCTAGGGCTTCTTCTCCGGGTTCCTCCTTCCACAAAGCACCACATCTACTTTGATCGCCATGATCCCCAAGGTGAAATCACCTTCTAGCTTTTCCGAATTCCGGCCTATCAGCCTTTGTAATTTCATTTAAAAAATTGTTTCGCGCGTGATCTGTGAGTGGTTGGTGGACATCCTGCCACGTATTATCTCGCCCCAGCAAGGCGCCTTTGTGAAATGCCGTAACATTATTGACAATGTCTCCCTCACCCACGAGTTGGTTAAAGAACTTGACCGGAGGTCCGATGCCAAAATATTATTCTGAAGCTAGACATGGCAAAGGCGTACGACCGCCTTGAATGGGACTTCCTCATCGTGGTTTTGCGTCGCTTTGGGTTTTCATCCAGGTTCTGCTCTCTTATAGCAATGCTTCTATACAACTGTTAGTTCTCCGTCCTTTTCAATGGTACCCCAGTTGGATACTTCAAATCCTCCAGGGGGTTGTGCCAAGGAGATCCTCTCACCCCCGCCCTGTTCATCATCGCGGAGGAGGTTCTCAGCAGGGGCATTCTGCAGCTCTTCCATGCAGGCCGGATCAGCCACTACAAGGTGCCAAGAGGATGCATGAACATCTCTCACCTGCTCTACGCTGATGACACATTGGTTTTTCTCAATGGGGACACCCGATATATCAGGCGGTTGCTCAGTTTCCTGCAGGACTATGAAGACTGCTCGGGACAAAAAATCAGCGTCGGCAAAAGCTCCTTTGTGCTGTCCAAAAGCGCAGGCCCGCGCACAATCCATCGCATCGCTGCTTTGACAGGATTTCAGCATAAGGCAACCCTCGGCGTCCCCATACACGCAGGGCGCCGGCTGATTGTCCATTTCAAATGCGAAGCTCAGCTCCTGGAAAGCCAAGCTGCTGTCCCAGGCAGGGCGGGCCTGCCTCATCAAATCTGTCCTGCACTCCATCCCCATTCACACCGCTAGTGCCTTATGCCTTCCCAAGGCAGTCGTCAATGCGATGGAAAAGATGTTTGCCAACTTCTTTTGGGGTGGTCATGACGGAGCAGCACAGACGGCATTGGGTTTTCTGGCGGTCTATCACGAAGCCGATAGCAGAAGGGGGCCTCGGTATACGCACTCTTCACGAAGTCTGAAGCAAATCTGGACTGTCCTTCATGGGTCGTCCATTTGGGCTGATTTTGCACGATCCAAGTTTTGCTCCGCCCATCTGGATGACAACCTCACTCCTTTCCCCTCGGGCTTGGGTAAGGGCATGTTCTTCAAGGCCAAGACTATTATCTCAGCTCACAGCAGATGGTTCCACCGTGACGGCACCAATATAGATTTTTTCCGGGATGTCTGGTGTGGCTCACAGCCGATGATCCAGATCAGCTCGCCCGGGCCGCCGAGCTACTCGCTCCGCTCGGTCCTGCAAGACCCTCTCCACGAGGCGTGGGCGCACCTACCCACCCTCGCTCCGGAGTGCAGGGCCACGCTGTAGCAGCTGCCCCTCCGTGATGGGAAGGATCTCTGTGTGTGGACTGAGTCCTCCGACGGCATCTTCAGCCTCAAATCAGCCTTCCACTGTATCCGCCAGCGTGCTGTTCACAGGCCGACCCTCTCCAAGCTTTGGAGCTCCCACTTCTCTCCAAGAGTTGCCATTCTCACGTGGCGTATCCTTCACAGGGCAGTGGCTGTGGACGTTCTCATCCAGTCATGTGGCATCCCACTGCCCTCCAGGTGCTCTTGTTGCTCCACCAATCCACAGGCCGAAAGCATGGATCATCTCTTCCTGTCCGGTGAGCTCGCTGCACTCGTATGGGGATTCTTTCGGCCCCTCTTTGATGATAGATGCAGGGCTGCCAGCTCCATCACGATCCTATGCTGGGACATCATAAAGTACGCCAACATCAAGAGCCCCTTTGGGTTTGTGGCGGTGCACGCCATGTTACTCATCAAGTGGGAGACTTGGAAGGCTAGATGCGCCGTGCGGTATGACAATGCCACCCCTCGCTCCTCGGCGCTAATTCACTCTATTTTGCAGCAGGTTTCTGTTTCGCTTCAGCAGGTCCACTTCAAACTTCGGCCTTCCCCCACTCAGTTGGCCATGCTGCAGTGCTTCAAGCTGTCCTACGCTGCTACCCGCCGAGTTCCTAAGATTGTTAAATGGTCCCCGGCCAGTGACGGCTGCACGTTGAACGTCGATGGGGCTGCCAAAGGGAACCCAGGCCTGGCCGGGGGTGGTGGCTGCATCAGGGACCAGCTGGCCGTATTCTACATGCTTTTGCCTATTTCTATGGGGCTGGTACTAACTTTGTTGCAGAGGCGCGTGTCCTAGATGGTTGCCGCTTGGCGGTGTCCCTTTCCTTGCGAATCTCAGTTATTTACTCCGACTCCCAGCTGCTCGTCTCCCTCGTTAACCGCAAGGGAGCCCCCCCGTGGTCGGCTAGGAAGTGGTGGGACGACATCCTTACCTTTATGGACACTTACCAATGGAGCCTTCAGCATTCTTACAGAGAAGCCAACGGCGTTGCGGACGCGTTGGCCTCCCACGCATGCTGCACCATGGACAACGCTGACTTTCAGTCCTGGACCGAATTGCCAGCAATGGCTCGTGGATGCGCGGCTGTTGACGCTTCAGGCCTCCCTCACTGTCGGCTTGCCTAGCTGCTTTTTTTCTCTTGTCGTCCTTTTGGTTGGATCCGACCCTCCCTCTGGGTCTTTGTTCTCTTTTTTGTACGCACAGGGGTATGCCCCGGAGCAACTGTATTGTTGATTCTTTATCTTATATATATATATATATATATATATATATATATATATCCGGGCCTTTGTTTGACTTGGTGGAGCGAGAACATGCTGCCCCGCTGGGGTTGGTGTGCGCTGTCATGTCCCGAGCTTTTTAATACAGCGGAAGGAATTTTGGGAATGTGAACAACCGGCATGGTAAGCCTCTCGCAAGCAAGTAATCAGAGCGCAAGACAATCACATGAAAGTAATTGCACAAGTAATATTCTCAAAACTTCCAACTTTATTTCATAATCATAATCAAAATTACATAAAGTCACTACTTCATCCTTTCCCATTATGACTCAAGAAAATCAAAAATTACAATATGACTTGACTAGACACTAAATAACTAGGGCTTCTCTCATTCCAATGGACCTTCAATCGCTCTCGGACCCGCTGCTAGCATAATCCGAATCCGATCCATTAGTATTTCCTGAAAAGACAAGAAAATAGGTATGAGCACACATGCCCAGTAGGTATCTTCGTATCAACATGAAGGCGATATTTAAGTGATTAATGCTTTAGCTCTAGAATTAAGGTCGAAATGAGCACGTGATAAACCATACGTCATAAAACAAAATAACCAAGAATATAGAGTCATGAGATATTTGAGCATAGTCGAGTACATAATCAAGTAAGATTTAATCATGTAGATATTCTTTTGACCTTTCATGAACAAGAAAGTACGAGCATGTATCGAGAAAGTACTTACACAACCTTGTAAAGGCTATGTACTAGCAAGTCATTAACAACATGTAATTTCATAACGAGCCTCGTGGTTCTTCACTCATTTATAAGAGAAAGTACTCCCGGCGTAATGCGACGTCAGTATCATCGTACCCCATGGTTTATAGCACGTTTCTGACCATCGGTCGTGGGGACTAGCATGGAGCCCTTGGACACAATCCGTGCCCGATCTTGCATCTTCAAGTTATAAATCCAGCTACTTCACGAGATATAACAATAAAGTATAGCCAATAACGTAACAAGTTCAATGATAGTTTCATGATGACAATATCAAGGTAAGAATGCTTCAATTACGAACATGAGATTTCAAAGATGAATTAAATGAACATTATGCTACGGCGGTATTCCGGCAGCATAACGGTACATTAATTAAGTTCCATATCTTAACATTAACTTATTATACATAAGTTTGGAATCCAGATAATCCTAAGATCATCTAAGAACAAAATTTAGACAACCCCTAGGTCAAACCTCGGGTTAAAACAGGACAGAGATAGACGGTTATATACTGGGCCGTTTCCAGAATAAAACGGTCACAGTAAGGCCGCATGATAGATAATAACGGTCCAGTAAAGGCCGCATTTAACTGTGTCAACCAGAATGAAAAGAAGATCGACACTTTGAAGGATTCTGGAGAATAACGGTCGCCAGGGGGCCGTTTCATGACAAAGACGGTCTGATTAGGACCGCTCAGTAACATTAACGGTCTCCTATTGGGCCGCAATTAACCAGAGTACAGAAAGTAAAACACCCGTCATGTGAGTGTTTTCTAGACAGTTTGGGCTTTAAGGGTACAACCAGCTCGGTGTCCTAGTGGGAATCCCAGGCTCGCGGAGTCTTACGGAGGCCTTGAAACATAATCCCCTAGTCCGATAGAAGGAATATCTGGCGGAGAGGTTCATAAGTCCAAGATTGTGTGTTATAAGTGCAAGGTGTATCTAATGGTCGCATACCGGAGTAAACGCCATGTACTTATGAAAATGACTAAAGAGATGAGAGTGATACGGTGAAAACACTCGGTTAAACCATGATAATAACACCACATAAATCTCCTTGATGACTTGGAAATCATTTAACTACAAAACTATAGCCTTTATGCATGAAATTATATGATAAGGAAAATGATGTTTAAAATCATGCTTATGCTGAAACAGGGTGTTTAATAGGAAAATAGACATAATTTTGGGTGAAAAGTAACATAGTTATAGAGTTACAATGGGTAAAATTCAACTAGGCTCGGACTGGTTCACAGAACCGTAAAGCGGTCTAGGGAGGACCGTTTGCCCGAGTCAAACGGTCTATCGAGGGGCCGCTAGATAAGTCTGGCGGTCCTGTGATGACCGTTTCTGTCTGTCTGACAGAAAACTGAATAATAATGAAATAAAACACTAATGTAGGGTATGTTATGTATGGAAATCAACGAGAACATACTGTAAAACATGATAGCACGAGACTAGACCAAGAGTATGCATGTGTTTGTATATAATAGACGAGATTTACATGTTAACTTCATTAGGGTTAAGTTCATGCATGGAAATTAAACTAGATGTATAGTCCCAATAAAAACAGTAAATACTCTGAGTACAATGCATGAAAACGACTGGAAATAGAGGATTTTTACTCCTAACATCAAGTTTAAGCCGTTCATGAGATAACCTACCTTTGATCTGGGCTTTAGACTTCGAATTTAGGGCTGGAAGTCAACCCTAGTTCTGCTCGTCCTGAACCGAACCAATAACTTCACGCCCCTCTGACTCCTGATTCCCTTCACCTAAAGTCACGAAATTTTGAGGGTAAGAAGAGGGTACTAAAAGGAACAAATAGTTCTAAAGAACCTCTATCTAATTACCTCGTTTAGGGTTTCTAGTTTGCTGATCAATCTGGCTCGGTCGCACAAGTTCCTGGGTTACTTGTACTGAACCAGCGTCTTTGCGGGCCTCTAACTCCTTGTGGGCTTGATCTTCTAGAACGAAATTTTGAGGGAAGTCAGACCTTAGTATTATGAACAAAAACCTTTAAAGAACCTACCTGAAAATGCTTCCTTACCTTAGTTCCACGCGAGCCAAAAGTAAGGGTCGCGCCTGTGAAATCTTAGGTCTATTTATAGGGTTTAGCTAGGGTTTCATGGATTAGAACGAACCTAGAGTCCCATTTAGGTTTTTAATTCGATCCTCAAGCATTCTAGACTCATCCAACTAGAGGATAGCATCGATCTTAGGCGATTTAGATGCCAAAGTTCCCATCTTTTCATGCCTTCTTCTATTCATGGAATCTGCAGAGCTTAGCGGTCTAGTCTAGACCGTTTTTAGTCCCATGCGGTCACCCGATAGACCGTTTCTGTCCTTGGGCGCCGAGTTTGAACTACTTCAAACTCCTTCCCCTATTATCCTCTTATTTAGCCCATTTATTCTCTTAATTCCGTAAATATATGAATTTAAGCTTCTAGAATATGGGCCAAGGTCCAAAAATCATAATTTAGTCCATGTGGGCTTATTTACATGGGCCTGGTCCATTAATTAGTATAGAGCCCTTTTAATTTCTTAATTCTTTTAATAACTCATTTAGCCTTTGAAAAATCTATTTAATAATCCATTTATTTCTAGAAAAATCTTAAAAATATGAGGAAAATTCTAGAAAATTCTAAATTACCTTACATAAATTTTTGGTGTTACACCCTCCCCCACTTAAGAGAATTTGGTCCCCAAATTCAATATATGGATTTTATGGAGAGTGTACTTATAGTTGAATAGCTCGAGAAATCTCCTGCGCATAGCGTCTTCCGTCTCCCATGTAGCATTTTGATCCGATTCTTTGTTCCACCAAATTTTTACCATAGGAATGGTTTTATTTCGAAGCTGACGTACCTCTCGATCAATAATTTATGGTAGCCGAGATTACAAGAGCGTCGTTGTGCGGGGTGGCCACCCCTTCTAGGTCTTGGTCGAAGAAGACCAGAGCCTGCTGATCATTCGCCGGAAGCGGAGCTCTGGGAGGCTCGGAGGCTCGATTGGCTCGCTCGGCTTGACGCTTCCTTCCTCGGCTGCTGTCCCCTCCTGAGGCCGATGCCCCCGAGATGACGTTGATATGGATCCCTCGGGGGCAGTTCTCGATTTTTTCTGGGGGGACCACGCGGTCCTCACGTTGCTTGGCCACGTACTGGGAGAGGTGTCCTTGGCGGACGAGATTCTCGATCTCGTCCTTGAGTTGTTGACAATCACCAGTATGGTGGCCGTGATCGTTGTGGAACTGGCAGTGCTTTCGGCGACTGCGGCGTCTTGGGTCGGCCTTCATCGGCTCGGGTCGGTGGAGCAGGCCCGAGTCCTTGATTTCTTGGTATATTTCGTAGACAGGGGTAGATAGAGGGGTATAATGCTCAAATTTGCGCGTAGGCTCCCTACGGTCGCCTTCTCGATTCCTCCTCTTCCCCTGGCCAGAGGCCTGCCCGGACGGCCGTTTTTTCTCCCCTTCTCGCCCCGAGCCCGTTGAGTCTCTGCAGGCGTTGAGGACTTCCTCACACTCTGCATGGCGCAGAGCCAAGGTCACTAGATCGACGAGAGAGGAGGGAGGGTGGAGCACTAGTTCCCTCTGGAGGCTTTCGTCGCGGGTGCCTCCGGTCAGCGCGGTAATGGCAGAGTGTGCACTTTCGTGGGAGTTCCGAACTCTCCACAAGTGTGTGTGTGTGTTGATCTTGTAATCCTTTACAAGATAGTGTGTGAATCCTCACAGATCGTGAGGGGTGGACGTAGGTTGCCGTCGTTACATCCGAACCACCTAAAAATCGTTGTCTCTTGTGTGGTTTGATCCTTATCTCCTATCTCTATTCTGTACATGTTTGCGTAGTTAAATCATTTGTGTTCCTTGCATTACATCTAGCACAGTTCATTAACTTCACACTAGATTTCTGGTATATCAAAAGGTGGGTTTGGATCGACAGGGTTAGTCTTGTCAGGAAGATAACACCTTGCGCGAGAGAATCTTCGGATTCCGTAACTCCGCCTAGTACCAAAGATCTATTGTGGTGGTTAATCTTGTCGGATTTATTCTTCGCTGCATTAGATCTAAAGTTGAAAGTAGCTTGTTCGTCATACTTGTTTTAAATCAGCCAAAATTTTCTTAAAATTTATAATCACCCAATTCACCCTCCCTCTTGGGTGTCATTGATCGCGGGACTTCACTCATAACCGTATCTGGCCATTTCCCGAGTTTTTTCGGAGCACAGGACCTTACCGGAGCGCAATAACATACACCAACAAACAAGTGGCAGAGATTAGCAAACAAGTGAATGCTTTTACGCCCTTTTTCTTGTTTTTCTTATTTTGTTTGTTTGTTTGTTTGTTTGTTTGTTTTTTTTGTTTTAACAAATCTGGATTTCACACAAAGTAGGGAGGACCCTGGTTACAATTTGATTCACCGCCGTGTCAACTAGGGTCACTCGTCTCCCCACGAATGGGTCAACTAGCTCCGGGGAACTTCAATGGTACAACCAGCCCAGTGAACGAAGAGGGAATCCTTCGCTGTCGGGGACTTACAGAGGTCCCGATGGAGGAGATCCTAGTCCGTCGAGAGGAATTCCCGAACGGAGAGTCCTTCCTTCACCGAGAGAGGGTAATGCCCTAGAAAGTAAAAAAAAGGGGGGATGCTATGCAATGCCGTGCTCTTGTGTGACAGAAGTGTACAGATAGGTAAACAGAACAGGGATAACAAAGAGGGACAATCAATTCACCACATCAAATATTTCAATCAACTGAATGAACCTTTGTTGAGCCGCAAACTTCTCGTAGAATTACAAGGGATTGAGGGGGAGTGCACGTGGTACACGAGGGAGGAAAATGAATGGAAAAAGTGCTGCTGGGAGCACAATTGTAGCGCACGCGGGCGCGATGAGGAGGGGCACAGGTGGGTGCCGAGAGGAGGGGCACACGTGGGTGCCGAGTGGAGGGGTAACCAAAGAAAGCAAAAGAAGTCCCACCGTGATTGCCAAGATGTGAACGATGTCACGCAGTTGTGGAATGGGGATAATGACACACGCGCTTGCTGAATTTAAAATACAGGGATTAAACGGTCATAGCGGGAAATGACTCATCGCGGCCTCGGAGGGATGGGAATGGTGCAGAATAATTGTAGAAATTAAATGACTAAAATTAAGAAAGGGGAGGGAACCGCCGCGGGAAGTAACTCTCCGCGCGGGTTTATGCAGGCATGAAAGGACAGGCAAAATAAGAGAACCACACAAGAACCGCCGCGGGAAATGACTTTTCGCGCGGTTTTAGAACAATACAGAACCCCCGCGGGAAATGACTCTCCGCGCGGTTTTAGAACAATACGGAACCGCCGCGGGAAATGACTCTCCGCGCGGTTTATTAACAGAGATGACAGAAATAAATAGAAATGTCAGAAATAAACATAATGATGAGGAACAGCTGCGGGAAGTGACTCTCCGCGGGTTTTAATGGAGGATGTGAGTAAAAGAAAGAGCGCGTGTGTTGTGTTGGTGTGATCGCCAGGGGCTGAGGGCCCCGAAAGGAAAGAGCAAGTGATCGCTTACCTCAGACGCGGGAGATGGTGTGGGTCCTTTCTTCCTCTTCCTTCGGCCGGCCGACGAAGAGGGCCTTCTTTGGTTACCCTTGCAAAAGAACAGACAAAGCAAACAACCGAGTCAGAACATTGGCAGTATAGTATCAGCCCCTTGTGAGGAAAAGAATAAAACCATGAGCGAGCACACACCTGGTTGGTGTTGTTTTAAACTCTTTTAGTGCAAAGGGTGGTAGGATGCTATGACGAATGAGACAGCGTGCGATGACACGCTAGATGCAGAACTTCTCTTAAGAAGAGAGCGGGTACGAATGGAAATGGAAGATGATGCATGCAGTTAAGAATAAAGAAGAAAGAGCGAAGGGGGAGAAGGGACTTATTGGGGGCGCCGATGGCGGAATTCGGCAGAGCTTCGGTAGCACTTCGGCAGCTTGAGGATGACGTGGAAGCGCGGCGGATGAGGTAGCCTTCCTCTCGTGAGCACCCGGGTAGCCGGAAGTCCTGTAGAACCTCCCCTAGAAGGGCCTTGGACCTCGAAATGGATCTGGCAGCGTCTCCCCCTCCTCTGCCGGATATGAAGCTCTCTGGTTTCGAGGGAGGGGGTCCTCTATTTATAGGGGAAATTTTTATTGAGGCGTATTTGGTCTGGGACGCGTTCATGTTGGAGCGTCCCGTTGACCAGACGCCTCAATGAATATAAAAATTGTTTCTTACACCCGTTTATTATATTTAAATCCCCTGACGCGTCTCCGAGATGGGACGCGTTCAATTAACGTGTCCCAGTCCACAGACGCATCCAAAATTTCCAACATAGCGGCGCCGAAAGCCGTCGACAACGGAGAAAGTGATTGATTTCGGCGCCTAACCACGACTTTTGAAGAACACGTCTGGTCATCAAGACGTCTTTGTGTTTGGATTTATTTGAAACGTCAAACTGAGCGGCAGGAGCGGCGTCGCCCACGTGCTGCACGAGGGTTGAAGGAGACGTCTTGGGTCCAAGACGCCTTTAAAGGAGGCGTCACCTTCTCCCGCCGCCTTTAAAACTCTTCACGAAAAAATTCGGAAAAATGTGAAAAAAATCAAAAAAATAGGAAATCACCCAAGTAATTCAAAATGTGAATGCCACCTTAGAGCATCATAGTGTAATATGAGATTTACTCACAGTAATGTCAAAAACAGCGTGTCTGCAGCACCTTATAAGATGTGTCGGCGTTGATGATGTAGAACGTCGCCTGGGTGACAAAATCGCCCAAAGTTAGTTTGACTTCAACCCGACCTAGTGCCTCCTCGGAATCCTGATTGCATTCCGAGATCTTGACGGCGCTGACCTTTGTAAATAAGGGGTCAAATATAGAGACTTGAAAGTCTTCAAAAGCATGATGTTGATGGCCGCTCCAGCATCGACCAGAATGCGATTCACATCGTGCCCATTGATCGTCCCTCGCATATATAAGGGGCGATTGCGGCACGGAGAGGACAGCAACATGTCTTTGTCCGTAAAGGAGATGTTGGCTGTAAATGCCTCATATGCCTGGGCTTGCAGCTCTGCAACATGGGCTTCATAGGCCTCCGGGTCTTGGAGTATCTTGACAAGAGCCTCCTTGAGATCCTTGCTCCAAGCAATGGCTTCCCACATGGTGACATTTGTTGGGAACCGCTTCATATGATGGATGATTTTGCGGTCCCGCCCGAGCACGGGTCTTGTCAAATGGCGGGATGATTTTCGCCAGAGTCTTTGGTGCCTGGCGAGGCTTCTCTCGTTTAGAAGGGCGCTCCTCCTCATTCTGACCCTCCGCATTTTCTTGGAATAGCGGAGCCAGAGACTCCTCCGGGGGTGGCAAAGGCTCATCATGTCTTCATTAGAAGGACCTACTGGGCCCGCGGGCTCGACCCTGTTGGAGGGGCTAGCCTGCTCCGACGCCTCCTCGCGCACCGCCGACTTGGCTGGCTCCTCTTCTTCATCAGAAGAGGCGATTATAAAAGGGACGCCACCCGATTTAGCTTTTGAGCTGGTGCTCGAACCCTCTGAGGGGCTGAGGATAAAAGGGATTCCCCGAACTTGGGTTTCTGGGACAGGACCCGGCTTCACCCCTCTGAATATTATGACCCGGTCAAGAGTTAGGGGACCTTCACTCCCACGTCCTCTTCCTCGGCCGCGACCTCGGCTATTTCTCGCCGAGCGACGTTGATATGTCGCAATGGGAGCCTTGCCTCCGGTGTTGTCAGCCGAAGGTGCGTTGATGTTGTCGGGCGGCGGGATCGCCACCATGTTGTAGGAGAGCTCTTGCAGCATTTCCTCGAGCATCTCCACAGTGAGCTCCTCGTCCTTGTAAAATAAGGAGAGCTCCTCCGGGATTGGGAACTCCTCACCCTCTTCGAGACGGTGAGCCATATCTCGGAGCCATTGAAGAAGCCGGGCTTTACGCCCAAATTTGTCCACGGGAATGTATTTTTCTAGAGTGGCAACCCTGGTGGGACGAGGGGGAGTGTACTCCTCCAGCTCATCTATGAGCTTTTGTAGTCTTTGCAGAGGAGTTGGCTCCTTAGGAGCTTCCATAGCTGCTGCTTGCTCAGCTTATTTTTTTAACCTCCTCTTTAAATTCTTCCTGCGATTCTTCTCTTGCTTCTTTTGACGTGTTGCCTCTTGAGAAGAAAGAGGACTTTGCTTTGAAGGTGGGACTGGTTGGCCCCCATAATTTTGCTTTTTGCTCCGGGTCGGCTCCTTAGGAGCCTTGGCGCCACGGCTCTTTCTGGGGTTAACTTTAGTCCAATTGGCCTCCTCCGGCTGGAACTGAAAGGTGGCATTGATCGCCTGAGCAATTTCCTTAGGCGGCAGCTCCTGGAACTCTGCCAGTACACAGTTTGGCCCTTGGGGGCGTTGCAACTCTACCGATTCTATTTTGACTGGCGGCTTTACTTGTTCGAGCTGTTTAGGTCTTTCTACAATTGACGACCTGGTTGGCTCGACAGGAGCTTGGGTCTGAGACTCCTTCACCTTGGCCTTGCCTTTATCGTCTGGCGGAGTGTCTCCCCTTATGACGATGCAGGGTTGACTTTGCCTGGAAAGGGGTTTGGAATCTTCTCCCTCAGCTTGGCCTTTTGGGCTCTGGGCCTTAGGCCCCTTGCACTTAGCCTTGCCTTTGGGGTCCGGTTGAGGCTTGCCGCTTGTGGGCTTACCCGGTTAGACTTGTTGAGAGGTGGGTTTGGTCCCACGCAGCTTGGTCTGCTCCTGTTGAGCTTGCTGGAGAATCTTCTTAGCGGCCTCTTTAAGACGCCGCCTCATCATAGAGTTCCCCTGCCCATCGATCTCCCCCCTTTAGATGAGGACTTCAATGCAATCTTGGACTTCCGGGCATTGTCGTGTGGGGTGAGACACCCTGGCATGGTATTTGCAGTAGCGGGGATGACTCTTGGCCGTCTCATTGTAGTAGGACGGCGGATCATGCGTCATCACCCGACCATCTTCGAGGAGCTTGTCAAAAATCTTCTCAGTGTCCTCCTTGGGGAAAGAACACTGATGAGAGGGTCGCCACCCTGGGTACCACAGTGTGGATTTAGGTGGCTGGGGACCAACTCCCTAGGAACTGACTCCCTCCTCCTGCGGCTCTGGGAGTCAGAAGGCTGCTGAAGCATGTATGACATTGACGGAGAAATGAAAATTCTCCTGCACATGCGGCTGCGGTGGATCGACCAGGAACTCACCTATATTGACCTTCCCTCGCCTGATTAAGTCTTCAGCGAGGTCCTTGAACGGCTGGCAATTGTGGATGATGTGGCCTATTACCTCATGGTAGGGGCAATAGCCCTGATGAAATTCAGCACCTGGTGCCTGCTCCATGGGTGATGGGCTTATCAAGCCCGCTCGCTGACATGCGAAGAAGATGTTCAGGGTCTTCTCGCGAGGGAAGGAGTATAGCTTTTCTGGCTGCTCGCCTTCAGGTGAATCCTCCTCACCTTCAGATGAATATGAGGATTCCTCAGAGAGCCAACCCCTGAGCGGTGCCCGGGCAGTAGGTGATACACCTGCCTCCCGTATGTGGGCTGGAGCTAACCCCCTGGCAAATGGGTCAAAGGGGAAAGTGGCCAACTGCTGATCTATGCTCTCCAGGAACTGCAGCAGGCGCCGTTGTTCTGATTGCAATTGCCGGATTTCTCCTCGGATTTTTCGAATAGTCCTCCGCAATGCCAAGCACTCTGGGAGTGAGGAAGGGGCGGCTCCAAGGCCGGCGTTGGACTGCTGATTTGAAGGCCTGGCTTCGGAGGCATTGGAGCTCAAAGCCATTCCCACCATATAGACCACATTAGCCGACCGGTTCGATCGGCTCCAAGCATGAGGCTGTGGCGGGTCGACCGCATGGCCCGGCATGTTTATCAAGCCCTTTTGGATGAGCTCTTCTGCTATATTCTTGAAGACATTGCAGTCCCCGATGGTGTGACCCAACCTTCGGTGGTACACGTAATAAGTAGGATCCTCTGTCTTGTCCACCTTTGAGGGCTTCCGCGGATCCGGCAGAGTAATGAGCTTCTCCTTCATGCATAGATCAAAGAGCATTTTGGTGTGCTCCTTCCTGAAGGAATAAGGCGTCTTTATGCGCTCTGCTAAGAGAGATGCATTCGCCTTGGGATCGGGCTTTTTGCCATTGCCCTTGGGACTTTCCTTCCCCTTTATCTGCATTCGTCGGGGAGAAGTCCATAGCATTCACCTCCTTACCGCTAGCCAGACGGTCTTTGGAGGATTTGCCTTTGGCAGAAGCTTGTATAGGGTGGTCGGCAAAGAACATTTCAATCTCCGCCACCACCGTATTCAACTGGTCGAAACTCCTGATATTTGAGCCTAGAAGCTTCGCACTGACTTCCACCGACAAGCCCCTGCGGCAGATGGTGATCGCGTCTTCGGACGTCGGAGGATTATCGCAGCGCATGTTGACGTCCCTCCATCGCTTGATGAAGTCCAACGCTGTTTCACCTTTCTTCTGCCGGAGGGAACAGAGCTCCGCCAGGGAGATTTTGCGTTCGACCATCTGGAAACGGTCGACGAACTTCTTTTGCATGTCGACCCAATCGGCTACCGAGTTGGGTTTCAACCTGGAGTACCACTGGAAGACGGTGCCTGTCAATGACGTGGCGAAGTACCGCAGTAAATATGCCTCTTCCAACGCCAATTTGCCCATGGCCGTCATATAATAGGCCAGGTGCTCATGTGGCGAGCCTTGCCCGTTGAACTTTTGAAGCTTTGGGGCGTTCGGGCAGTCAGGCAGAAGCTTCTTGAATTGATAGTGGAGGGGATAGGGCAGACTGTACAAATCTACGGTGGCCACACCCTCCCCATGTTGAGCAAACTTCGGCTCCACGATGCGCTCGATCATTTGCCTCTGTGCCGTGAGGCTCTCTACAGCAGGAGTGGCGGATGACCGCGCATTGGCTTCGTGTGGCGGCACTTCAAATTCCACCGCCAATGGCAATTTTGCCGCGGTGACAGAGGCGTTCGCCGCGACTGGAATGGGGGAAGGCTGCTGTTCCACTCCAGTGGGCGCAACTTGAGGTTGAACATGGGTCTCCTTTTCGCGTAAGAGCGATTGCAGGAGGTTCTTAAGCTCTTGGTTCTCCCGTCGGAGCTCCTCCAACGCAGGAGTTTGTGTTTCTTCCCCCAGATCTTCTTCATGCCGGGGGTGATTTTCCCCATCGACACTATGAACGTCCTCTTGGCGCTCTTCATGCCGTGCCGGGTCGGGTTAAGACGTCCCAGCGGCCGGCGCCTGTTGTGTTTGTGCCAGGATCCGGGACACGGGCCTTGACCTCCTCAAATATTGGAGCGGCTGGTTAAGCTCCCCCGAAGTGTCCTCGGGCTGCTTGTCGCTGGAGGTGGCGTAACAGATGAACACTTTGATAGAATCATTTGTCACTTGGACCACCCGCTTCTTCCTGGGCGGTTGCCTATCAGGGTTGGGTGGCATCCCAATTCTGTCAAAAACAGATACTCGGGACGTGGAAGCCTGGGTAGAGCAATCCTCGTCCGTGTGCGTTGAACTAGCCCACGGAGAGGTCGGCCGCACCTTCTTGTCGGCTCCTCGGCGCTTTTGCCCATGTGGGGGCCGAGGTGTAGGCCTCGGGGATGCCGAGGTTTCAATGCTTGTCGGGCTTCGCATTTGTTGCAACTCCGACATGTGGAAAGGCGCTTCCGCCCTTGCTCGCCTTATAATTCGGGCCTCCTCTTTGGTGACCCAAATTTTCTTCAATTGGAGCTGGCGCTCCTCCACTGGGTTACCCCCGTCCTTGACTGGGTAGCTCGTGGCTTGGGTCACTGCAGGGGACCCTGAGCTGCCGTCGATACGGCGGGCTTCTTCATTTTCGCTCCATCCTCCCGGACTTGTCGAAGGATCTCGAAGCGATTGGAGGTAGAGATGGTCGGGACGTGTCGATCCCGGGGCAAAATCGGCTCGTCTCCATCGAGCCGAATGTGGAGGTCTCCGACAATCATAGTCTTGTCAGAGCGAGATGTAGCTGCCACAGCCTTTGTGCCCCGGTGGCTACGACGTTGCCCCGTTGAGCAGTAGTAGTACCTCTGAGGGTTGCCGTAGTCATAGATGGCAGTTTCGGCCGAAACCGATACGTTTCGGCCGAAACGTATCGGTTTCGGCCATAACCGATCCGAAACACACATTAAACACTGTAGCAATCCGAAACTAAAGGGGGTATCGGTTTCGGGCGAAACCGATACGAGTTTCGCCCGAAACCAAACGGTTTCGGCCCGAAACCGTTTGGTTTCGGCCGAAACTAGTGACTTTATGGCCAATGTTGGCCCCCGAAACCCCATAACCCACAGGTTTCGGCCGAAACCTTCCCCCCCTGGTGTGACAGTCGCTGCCGGTGTCTGCCGCTGCCGCTGCTGCCGCTGCTGCCGCTGCCGCTGCTGCCGCTGCCGCTGCTGCCGCTGCCGCGCCTGTGCTGCTGCCGCTGCTGCCGCTGCCTGCTGCTGCTGCTGCTGGCGGCCTGCTGCTGCTGTGCTGCGGCTGCTGCCTCTGCCTGCGGCTGCTCCTGCTGGCTGCTGCGGCTGCTGCCTGCCGGCAGCTGTCCGACCAAGGGTGAAAGGCCGTCCGACAGGGAGAGGCCGAGAGGGACTGAGGTCTGAGGGAGCCTTCTTGCGCCAACACAACTTCAACTTCAAGGGTTTGATTATTTTGTTTGAGGTTAATTTCATTGGGTTTTGTTTGATTATTTTGTTGTGTTCTCTTGGTTGGGTTAAAAATTTGGGGTAAGCAAGTCTTGCTTATTAAGTTTATTCCAAGGGTGATTAAGGGCTTAAGGGTTATTTGCTAATTAAACCCTAATCAGATTTTAAAAATTGGGGCTTTTGTCTAAATTGGTTTGCTTAGGCTCAATTGAAGTTAAATTAAGGTTCATTGAGGATTTTGGGGTTGGATCATGCGGGTAATTAGTTTTTCCCAAGGGTGATTAATAGTTAATTGCTAATTAAGCCCTAATTAGGTCATAGAAATTGGGGCTTTTGTCTAATTCGAGTTTTTTAGCCACAATTGAAGGTTAATTAAGCTTCATTGAAGATTTTGGGGTGGGATCATGCTGCCAATTGATTTTTTCAAAAGGTGATTAAGGGGTAAATGATAATTAACGGTTAATTAGTATATAAAATTTGGGGCTTTTGTCTAAGTCAGTTTGCTTAGGCTAAATTGAAGCTCAATTAAACTACATTGAAGATTTTGGGGTGGGATCATACTGGTAATTGATTTTTTGCAAGGGTGATTAAGGGTTACTTGCTAATTAAGGGTTAAGTTTTTAATTGTACTTATACCTTTTTGTGTGTCACTGTCTTAATGCAGCATCATGCCTAGACGTCAGCAAACACAGGAGCAGCAAGGGCAGGAGGATCCGGGGTGGGCCCACATGTCTTTAATAGATGCTAAGAGAAGAAAGGTGAAATGCAATTACTGTGGTAAGGAAATGTATGGCGGAATTACCAGAGGAAAACAACATTTGGCAGGGGTAAGAGGAGAGGTCAGACAATGTGACAACTGTCCCCGAGAGGTGCGAGAAGAGATGCGCCAATGCCTTCTGGGGAAAAGGGAGAGGGTGCAACAAAGGGCTGAGGATGAGGCTGAAATTGCTGAGGAGATTTCTGGCAGAAGGGTTAGAAGGGATGATGATGAGGAAGGCACTGAGGATTCTGATCCAGAGCTGACTGAAGCAAGGGAGCGTGAACAAGCCGCTCGAAGGAAAGGGAAGGGAGCCATGGGATCAGGGACCTATGAGAGTACAGCTGCACGACGTCCTGACGTTGGTGTTGCCCCACATACGCAGGGAACAGGTCCCATGGACAGCTATCTGCACAGAAGGCCCCAAGCTACACAACCTAAAATCAAGCAAGCAATGAGAGGGGTCAAAAAATCAGCAGAAGTTGCAGGGCATGCATTTAAATCTATTTGCAAATGGTTTTTTCATGCAGGTGTCCCTGCACATGCAGCTTCAAGTGAATATTTCCAACCTATGATAGATGCCATAGCAGATGCTGGCCCTGGCTTGCAAGCCCCCTCACGTCGAGACATATACGGGCGTGGCCTTGAGGGAGAGGTTGAGGAGCTCCATGATTGGGTTGAAAGCTTCAAGCATATATGGGTGGAGAGAGGATGCACCATCATGTGTGATGGTTGGACTGGTACCACGAAAAAGTCCATGATAAACTTTTTGGTGTATTGCATCAGCGGTACAGTGTTTGTGAAATCAGTTGATGCATCAGATTATGAAAAGAATGCAAATTATTTGTTTCATTTGATGGATGGCATGGTAGAACAAATTGGAGAGGAGAATGTTGTGCAGGTGGTGACTGATAATGAAGCCAGTTACAAGGCTGCAGGAAAGAAATTGATGCAAAAGCGCAGTCATTTATATTGGCTCCCATGTGCAGCACATTGTCTTGATCTGATGCTTGAAGACATAGGGAAGGAAAAGCATGTGAAGAAGACAATTGACAAGGCACAAAAAGTCACACAGTATATCTATGGCCATCCTAGGATACTAAATATGTTCAGGGCGCATGCCAGTGGAGGGCGAGATATCATCCGTGCAGGCCCAACCAGATTTGCTTCCAATTTTATTTCTTTGGAGTCTTTGCACAGGTATAAGATTGATCTCAATTCTTGATACTTTATCCTTACTGATATGTAGCAGTTGATGCAGCTTCAATTTTCATTTATCTGCACAGGTACAAGAATGAGCTGAAAGCTTTCATGTACCACAATGCCCTGCGGGAATACATCGACAAGGGCAATGTTGATACACAGATGGATTATCTGGATGTCTGCCACGTCGTGGACGACAACAAATTCTGGGACAGGGTGTCACGGTACTTGAAAGTAGTCACACCTCTCGTGAAGGTCCTAAGAATGGTGGATGGCGATGAGAAGAATGATATGGGCTATCTATACGAGGCCATGGACCGTGCCAAATTGGAGTTGCAGCATTCCCTTCCCAGACATTATGCAAAATGGTGGAAAATTATTGACCAGAGATGGGACAACACATTACACCATGACTTGCATGCAGCTGGTGAGTGATTAATTGTACTGAAATTGAGGTAATGCCTTTATGTTATTTTATAAATTTTATTTAGTTAATTATACACAAATGCAGGTTATTTCTTCAACCCTCGATTTATGTACGGTGCCGATGCACATGTTGATGGCGAGGTGCTTCAAGGGACTTTAAAAGTTATTGGTCGTTTATCGAGGAATCCAGAAAAGAGACTAGAGGCCGAAGTAGAGGTTCGCCTTTATTTGATACTGTCAATAACATGTATAGAATTTATTTAAGTAGTTATGTTAATCTATTACTTTATGTTTGTAGATGAACCATTACAGAATGAGGACTGAGACATATGCTGACTCCCAATTGCAATACGCTGTGGGAAGAGTGAGCCCAGGTATATTTTATTTTTTGGATTTCTTAACCTGATGAATATATATTTTTACAACTAAAATGCATTTTTTTATGGTTGGTGGAACAGCTGACTGGTGGATAATGGTTAACAACCGAGATATGGGTAGCAATGCATTGGCTTTCATTGCAATTAGGGTGCTCAGTCAAACAACATCAGCAAGTCAATGTGAAAGAAATTGGAGCACGTTTAGCCTTATACACTCAAAGGTTCGCAATCGGCTAAAGGCTGAACGGTTAGAGAAATTAGTGTACTGCCACTACAATATGAGGTTGAGAATAAAGAATATGAGGTTGAGACAACAGCTGCGAGACAAACGCGCCGCCGGGGATGCCGCCGCAGAAATTGATGTGGATGCCTTATTTGATGAGAATCCGTTGCAGTCTTGGGTGGAGACACGAGAGCAGGTTGATGAGCCCGTTTTTGATGATGATGATAGAAGATGGGCAGAGGGCATACTAGATGAAGATGAGCAAAGGGATCCCGAATTAAGAAGAAAATCAAAGAGGGCCAGAGATACTCATGCCCACATGTCTAGGGTTGTTGAGGACACTGAGGAGCAACATGATTTTCAGCCAGCTAGACACTCCGACTCAGATAGCAGGCCAGTCACTCCTAGAATGGGCAAGGCACCTACATCCTTAAGAAGAAGTACATCAGTGCATGGGCAAACTGAGAGAACAAATATTGCTGCTCGAGAGGACCCGGCAATTGAACAGTTAAAGCAGATTTATTTGAGGCACACGCCAAGGGGAACAGGATTCATGTCAAGGGTGCAAGAAGAAAGCACACCGGCACAGGAAAAAGCATCCCCAAAGGCCAAAAGGCGACTGGAGACTGCAGGTTTCGTGATCCTTTGATTTTTTATTTTGGAAAGTAACTTAAATTCTTATTATCAGTTCGAATCAGAAAAGGTTTTGGTAGGAGATAAATTATATATTTTCGTATGTGCCAGGTGCTACAGGTGCTACTACTGGCGGTGGGGATGCTGGTGGTCCTTCCTCCTTCCACGCAGACACAGGCAGAGGATACAGTCAGGGTGAGGGAGGACATGAGTCACAGAGTCAATATGGGCATCCATCAGGTTATGGAGGTGGCCAACAGGAGGCAGCGATTTATCGGTCGTGGGGTTATGAACCATCATTCAACTTCCATCCGGCCAGTTCCTCTTCTCTTCCTCAAGATTCTTATGCTGATACTGGATTCGGCTCAAGCCAACCAAACACTCCAAGAGGGATCCAAAGAGGGATGCAGGACTTGGCTACCTCATTGTTTGGTTATAGTGAATATAGACCATACATGCAACATGGTTATGGGTATCAACATCAAGGGCCAGACGATGAGGGAGAAGGTTCTTCTAATAATTATTATCCATATTAGGTAAGAATCAATGAATTTTTGTAACAATTATTTTATCTATTTTGTCTAATTTTGTACTGCTTGTATTAATGTACAATGGAATATTACTTTAACTATCACATGTTCAATGTTTGAAGTTCAATTTTTGTAGTTGTCTACTTCAAAGTTATTGCACTAACTTATTCAGTCAAATGCATGTGTAATGATTTTTGTGATTTTAAGTGATTATTAATATTTTTTATGATTTTTTATCATATTTTTTAGAATTAATTTAATTTTTTTGACCTTTTATATGGGTTTCGGCCGGTTTCGGCCGAAACCGAAACCGAAACCGAGTCAACTCGGTTTCGGACCCGGGCGAAACCGAGACCGAAACCGAGTTTGCCATCCTTGGCCGTAGTAGAGCTGGCGCCGTGGCGGCGACGGCGCTGCCCCCGTTGAGCATGAGCGACGCCAGCAGTGACTTGATTGACCGAGAAGACTCGGCCATTTGCTAAGACAGAAGGCCTGACACGTTCGGCCATCATCATGACGGCCGAGCGAACTCGGCCAGTTGCTGGGGCAAAGGGCCTGACACCCCCGGTCCGTGAAGAGTTGGCCGAGCGGACCCGACCAATGGTTGAGGCTGAGGGCCTGACACCCCCGACGGCTGTCTTGTTGACCGGGCGGACCCGGCCAGTTGTTGAAGTAGAGGGCCTGACACCCCCCACAGTGGGCTTGTCGACTGAGCGAACCCGGCCAGTTGTTGAAATGGAGGGCCTGACACTTTCAGTGGTTGTTGCCGTAGGCGTGGCTGAACTGACTTCAACCACGGGCACAACGCCCAAGAAGAAAGGCGAGCCGGCGACTGCAGGGATGTCGCCGAAGACGATGGGGGTTGCCAGGTATCCGAACCTGGCGTGGTTGGCTGTGTAGTCGAAAGCGCGCCTAGGCGCTAGCCTAGGCGGTGAGGCGGGGCGAGGCGACGGCCGACCGCCTCGCGTCGTCGCGGCTCTCCGAGGCGAACGCCTCCCGCACGCCTCGCCCGCCTCGGCGTGCTTCGGCCGCTCGCCCGCCCGCCTCGGCGCGCTTCGGCCGCTCGCCCGCCTCGGCGTGCTTCGGCCGCTCGCCCGCCCGCCTCGGCGCGCTTCGGCCGCTCGCCCGCCCGCCTGCTCATCCGGCAGCCTGCTCGGAGCCTCGGATCTGCGTATCGGGTCCTAATACCCGTTAAAAATGCCGAGCCGGATCTTTTAAACCTGCGAGGGTTTTGCACCGTCTTCAACCGATCGTTCCCTCGTTCCCCCTCCAACGGCGGCAGCAGCTAAGCGGCAGAGGCGAGCGGCAGCGGCGAGTGGCGTCCGGCGAGCGGTGAGCGGCGTCCGACGAGCGTCATCCGTCCACTCTCTGTCTCTCCACGAGCGACAGCGGTGAGCTGCGTCTGGCGTCCGGCGAGCGGTGAGCGTCGTCCGGCGAGTGGCATCCGTCCGGTAACTCCTTCCCGCCGTGTCTCTCTGATCTCTCACTCTCACTCTCTCCGATCTCTCACTCTCTGTCTCTCCACTCTCTCTCTCTGATCTCTCACTCTCTGTCTCTCCACTCTCTCACTCTCTCTGATCTCTCACTCTCTGTCTCTCCACTCTCTCACTCTCTGTTATGAGTGTTCTGTCACTCTCTCTGTTCTCTCTCTCAGCTCTCTGTCTCTTGCCTTGTCTCTATGTTAGTCTACGCATGCACAGTTAGAATGGCAAAGGGGCTAATCCCCTCTCTCACTAGTCATTGTATCTGACCCTCTCTCTGTCTCTCACAGACCACACTCCACAGTGACGCTCAATCGTGATTCGTCATTCGTGCAGGGTAATCGACATCGGCAATAAATAGTCAGTAATTTTTTTTTTTTACATTTGTTGTTTGATTTATTTTTTAAATTTGTTGTTTGATTTTTTTTAAGATGTCTACGCCTACACCACCTACTTCTGTGTCTGTTTCTGGTGGTGCATCGTCAAATGCAAGCACTCAAGGGCCCAATGTAGAAAATGGCAGACTAAAAGACATTGGGTGGAAATATGGAATCTCTGCCAATCCACAAAATAGAGATGAGATAACATGTAATTATTGTAAAAAGGTAATGAAAGGAGGGATTTATCGGCTGAAGCAACATTTAGGCGGTCTAGGTACAAATTTGACAGCTTGCCGTAAGGTTCCCGTGGATGTGAAGATAGAAATCCGATAATATATGCAAAATGTCAAGAAAGCTAGAACTGAGAAGCTACAAATGGTGAGGGAGACAGAAGGTAGAGATAATTTGTTGAACGATTCATGTCAATCTCAACCTCAATCTCTGGATGCCTATCAAGTGAATATATTTGATGACATTATTTCAAAGCCACCACGGATGAAGGGTCCTATGGACAAGTTCTGCACTCCTGATCCAGAACAAGTTAAGACAGTAAGAGATAAAAAATGGGAAAAGGAACATCGTGATAGGGTTTCCCAATATGTATCAAGCTGGCATCCCATTCAATACTGTGCGTCTACCTAGCTTTCAAACATAGCTTTCAAACAATGTTGGAAGTTGTAGGACAATACGGTCCGGGATATAAAGGGCCTAGCTATCATGAGATTCGTGAGACTCTTTTACATAAGGAGATAAAATCAACTCAAGAGTTGGTGGATGCCCAAAAAGAAAATTGGGTGAGATATGGTTGTAGCATCATGTCCGATGCATGGACAGATCAGAAGGGACGGACACTGATCAACTTTCTTGTGAACTCTCCAGGTGAGATATTTTCTTTCTCTGTCTCTCACTATCGACTATTCAATATATTTTCTATTTTTCTTTCTATGTCTCTCAATGTCATTATGTCTTACTCTCTTTCTCTAGGTGGGACTGTTTTCTTGAAATCAATTGATGTTTCTGCACATGTGAAAGATGTCAAATTGTTGGCAGATTTATTGGACAAGGTTATTAACGAAGTTGGTGTTTAGCATGTCATCCAAATTGTGACAGACAATGAGTCTAGTTATGTGGCAGCCGGGAAAATGTTGATGGCAGCCCATCCTCATTTATTCTGGACACCATGTGCTTTGCCCATTGTTTAGACTTGATGTTGGAGGACATTTCCAAATTGTCTCCAATGAAAGAAACCATTCGTAGAGCCAAATTGGTAACTATATTTATTTATGGGCACACAAGGATTCTTGCTATGATGAGAAAGTATACAAATGACAAGAATCTTGCACGTGCAGCTGTCACTCGCTTTGCCACCAACTACTTAAATTTACAGAGTCTGCTTGATTGCAAAGATGACTTGAGAAGGATGTTTACATCTGCTGATTGGCTTGCTAGTAATAATCGGTGGGCCAAAAAAAATGAAGGGAAGAAGGTAGAGGGCATAATCTTAAAGACTTCTTTTTGGAATGGTGTGGCATATTCATTGCAAATATACAAGCCCCTTGTTATGGTTTTACGGTTGGTTGATGGAGAAAAGTCAGCGATGGGTTACATTTATGAGGCTATGGATCGTGCAAATGAGACTATTAAGAGTGCATTAAATGACAAGTTTGACAAATATGGTCCAATATGGAAAATCATTGATAGACGGTGGGACTTTCAAATGCACCGTCCTTTACATGCAGCTGGCCTTTATCTTAATCCAGCTCTTTATTTCTCTAATTCCCAAATTGAGTATGATCAAGAAGTTAAGCAAGGGCTATATGATTGTATTGAAAAGCTAGCTCCAGAATCCTCATGCCAAGATGCAATTTTCAAGGAGTTTGCAGCTTATCAGTATGCTCAAGGGCTATTTGGGAGAGAAATAGCCATTAGGCAACGCACTTCTATGGTTCCTGGTATGGATGCTTTTCTCAATTTCTTGTCTAATTTTCATTGCAATCGTGGAGTAAGAAATATTGTGAAATGTGAATTATAATTTCTTTGTGATGTAGCTACTTGGTGGTTGAACTTTGGTACCGCCACACCAAACCTTCAAAAGATAGTCATTCGGATCTTAAGTTTGACATGTAGTGCATCTAGTTGTGAGCGCAATTGGAGTACATTTGAGCAGGTTAGTTGAATAATTCCATATTCAAGTACATAATAGATTAGTGTTTTTTGTTTAATTGGTTGCAACTAAGATACTTGTAGGTGCACACAAAGAAAAGGAATAAGTTGGAGCAAAAGAAGCTGGACGATCTTGTTTTTGTGCAATATAATCAACGTCTCCATGCTCGTCATTTGCGTGTTCAGCAAAGTGACTATGATCCTATTTCTTTGGATGACATTGATGATTGCAATGAGTGGATAACTAATCCGCCAGAAAATGAAGATTTTGTGGATGAAGGGGAGGACCTCACATGGCTAGATGTTGAAATCGCTGCCGGTGTTAATGAAGAGGAAGGGCTAAGCACAAGGGCGGGAACCAAAAAGCGTCACCTAGGAAAGGGAAAAAGTATTGCCACATCTCACTCCATAAATGTGAGAGATGTTGACTCCGAGGGGACACAATCAGAGAATGAGAATGAGCTTTGAAGTGATAGCTCCTCCTCTTTTATAAGTGATTTATGATGAGGTGGCTTGAGAGTTGAGAGAGATTTGGAACACTTTGTGCTATGGGATTACGTAATTAACTTGTTTGGTTGTTTAACTATTTTTGTTTTGTTATAATATTGCACTTGTTAGTTATTTTTCTTGTTTAGTGTATATGCAGTTTTATGATATTTACTGTTCAAAAAAATATATTTTTGTGATATTTTGACATATAATTTTAATTTTAAATTTTTAATAATATCTCGCCTCAAACGCCTCGGCCATCGTCTAGGCCTTTAAGACGTGAGGCGACCCCTTGGTCGCCTCGCTCGCCTCACGCCTCAGACTACATAGGTGGTTGGCGATGACTTGAGGGCCGTAGGTAACGGCGGCCATTGCTGTTGTTGCCGTTGGTGATGGTGGTGGTGCGTAGCACGAATGGAGAAGTGCGCAAATGCACAAAGACCCCTCACGTGAGTGAAGGAAACGTGCCCTCCTCTTCCCGTCTTGTAAAAGGAAGAGGGGGAAATCAGGACCTTGAAGAAGGTTTTGGGACTTTCTTTGACAAAAAGAAGAAAGGCGGGAAAGGTCTCATTGGGCGTGTCAATCTATGAGACTACAGAATTTTTATCGTAGATAAAATTGAATAATGTTCTTTTTGAAAAGAAACATTCCCCCTATGTGTAGAGGTTTATTCCGTGGGTGCGCATACTATCAGACGATTTGGGTTCGGATGCTGGACCTCTCCCCACTGATCGAAGTCAATGTTGATTTACATCGACCTAACGTCCGAACACCTTTGTTTAACTGGCAAAGAAATCCCAAAGCCTTCTATAGGGGTTCTGATGTTGAGGGCAAGCTCATCTGGAGGGCTCACAATGTCCACTCATTTACCACCGACCAACAGAATGACTGAGTTAGGGTTTCAACTGAGGCCCCTTATATTTAGGCAAAACCCTGGAATTTAGGAGTAGGAAAAATGATTTAGCGTAAGCCATAGGCGTATTTGAAGTCACGGGAGGTTTCCTGGACCCTGGCGGTATTTTGATAATTTTACGCCTCCGGGGGCATTTTGGTAATTTTATGCGTCCGGGGGTATTTCCGAAATTTCAGAGTTGGAAAGAAAGTAGGGTAAGGTTCCTAGCTTCCCAAGGTATTGAGGCCGTTTCTGGAGGGTTTAAGGGACTACTGGGCCATTTCTAAGTCACAGGGGTATTTTGGTAATTTTACCACACCCTATATAGACCTAGGTTTGAGGTGGCACACAAGTGTCGGACTGAGTTGACAACACTTTCGGACCGAATGAATGACAAGGGGCTTCATAGAAGACACGCATTTGTCAATTTTGTCAAAAGAGGGGTATGTATGTAATTTCCACAAGTCGGAGGGGTTTTCTTTTAATTTTTTCCGATTGACATACAAAGGAAATTTGTAGAGCACACTGGATACAATTATAGCCCAAATGGGTACAATGGGTACAAGGGTTGTCGGCAAGTTGTCGGCTGTACAAAGATCCGCACTAACGCGGTAAGTTGGGGCGTAGCTCGAATTACAAAAAGTTACAGGGTATAACTGCAAATGACAGGACATTTGTTTCTTACGACCCCGGGGGGACATTTGCGCAATTCCCCCATCGTAGAGGTAGAACTACATAATTCTGCCGCCCCGGGACGTAGAAACTTACAAGCACGGCCCGCTGAGGGGCATAACTACAAAAATCCCCTGTAGGGGCATATACACGAGACCCGGGGACTTACCCCTCACAGGCCAAGACAGACAAAACAAGGTCCTTCGTAGCTTCTCCTCTGTTGTCCCGTTGTCTGTGTTCGTCCCGTCCGTTCTCCACTTGGACTCTTGGGGGTCTATTTATAGAAGGCGGGATGACCCAGGTTGACAGAAACGTGGAGAATTGCTCCGGTTCTGACAGGGTGAGGTGCAAAAACCCATTTTTTGTCAAGGGTCAAAAAGTATTTTTTGACGCCTCTCCTCCTTTTCCTTCTTTTTTTTTTATTTTGGAACATGGGGGACCCGGGGGGTCAAATGACCCCTCTGGCTACCAGAGGGGTGAACTGACCCCGCGGGGGCCAGTTCGACCCCGCTGGGTGCCAGCGGGGTGGGCTTGAGCCCTGGGGTCGGCCACCTTCAGCGGGGTCAAATGCTCCGCGCCTTTTTGGCCCCTCTCCGCGCCTTTTTGGGGTTTTTCTGTCGCCCTAGGTTGAAGAGAAGCTGCTGTCCCGCATTCATTACTCCGCAAGGTCTACTGTTCGCCGCGTGGCAACCATACGTCGGTGGAGACTCGTGCGGGAGCGGAGGATCGTCTGTTTGTTGTTGGGTTACGTGTCGCCGCGGGGAGAGGAATCTTTTCTTTGGTCCGTGCCGTGTGATACACTTGTTCGGCTACTTTGACAGGTGTGCATGCATGTCTTCCTCTTAACTTTCCTTGCTGCGACGCCACTTGTGATTATATGATCGGGTCGATAGACCCTAAATCACGGAGGTACTCCGCGGTCCGACAACATCGGCGCTACGCCGTATCTTTTTCGTCGGTTGTTTCGGCATGAAATTCTCGAAGTATTTCGAGAAAATTACGGGTGCAACAACCACGTCAGAAGGAAACCAGAGCCGCTACCTCTCAAGTGACAGGAGTACTATCCCACTAGAAGCAAGGCCGGAAGCGTCCTCCGACGACTTATACCGCAGCCTTAGGTGTCTCCCTACTCGCGCCAGGCGGAAACTGTGACACCGTACACAGTACCACATAACAAGGACTAGCTGGGGTCGCACTGGTTAGTGCGTGTCCAACGCCCCCAGCCACGTGTGCACACACAGACTATTTGCTCTAAGTCGGGTTCTCTAGCCGGTTCCCCCCCCCCCCGGACTCTGGCTGCAAAGGCAAGGGGTCTTATGGTAACCAGCTTAAAAATTGTCTACTCGAGTAAAGCCTCCACCACTCCCCGGTGGGTAAGCAACTATGTGGCACTGGTCCGCACTAATCCATCTAGTGGGAGGATTACTGAAGGTGAGGACTCACTATAACAACGGAAACCACCGGAGTACCACTGATCCGCACTAATCCATCATACACATGCAACGCATCACGAGGCGGCTAAGACTATCAAATTAGAACCCACATGCTATTCCCATTAGACGTGAAATACGTGCCTTAGAACTGGGTCATTGGGTGTCGATCCACAAGACAACCCTCATAGAGGTGGCACGGCCAAATTATCCTTTATTTTATCACTAAATATCCCATTTTCCATTACCGAGGCGAAAACCTGATTTTTCGGGATGAAACGGCCAAAACTGCACTGGGTCGGTCGACCTACTCCAGGGGTTCGGTTGACCGAATTTCCCAGAACCATTCTGATCAGGAACCGGTCGACAGGCCCCCCTTGGGTCGGTCGACCTGTTCTCGGGTCGGTCGGTCGATCGAAGACAGGGGTTCGGTCGACCGAACCCACTTGCTGACTGACCCTTTGTTCCACGCCCAACTCGCCCCCATTGCGAGCGGGAAGCATGGGGAATCGATCCCCGACCCCCAATACACCCATTGGGACCAAAAAGATCGCAAATCGCCGTTCAAATCTACGAAATCGTCGCTCACCTCGAAACATGCGACTTTCCCAAAACATGAACGAAACCCGCTCATTCTCACTCGGATCTACACGGATCGGTAGGAAAACACGCGGGAAAGGTGGAAGGGTCCGTCCCCCTACCTGATATGCCGCTTTACCACCTAGAACCACTCCCATCGTTGCCGATCCATGCTAAAACCCGGGGAAAACTCAAGAACCGCGGCCCGCCAGCACGAGCCTCCACGCCCATGCCCTCACAAGCCGCCTTGCGCCGCTGTCGTAGCCCAGCCGCACCTCCCCGCCACTCGCCGTCTGTAGCCGGAGGGAGAGATGGATGGTATGGGAGAGGGAACGAGGGAGGGAGAGAGTGCGACGGTGAGGGGAGAGGGGGGTTGCGATGGGGGTTTTGAAAAGAGATTTTTGGGTTGCCCAAAGACCCCAAAAGAAGTAAAATTGCCTACATGCCCAATCTCCTATCAATTCCAATTAAACAATCACGGAAATTCCAAAACATGCTATAATCCTAACGGGGTCCAAACTGGATCCAAAATATTTTTTAATTCGCACCCAAAAATAGATCCGAAACCCATGAATAATAGGATCCAAAATCCGAGGGTATTACAGCCACGTCTCGACCATTTCTATCTCTAACCGCTTCGAGCTTCTTCGGCAAGCCCGGGAAGACGAGGTAAAATTGATGAAATCCGGTGCATCGGTCACAAACCAGGATCGACTATGCCGGTCCAAGGCGGCAGCTCCCCGACTGAAGTCAGGGGGTAACCCAACAGAGGAGCGCCAACTTCGTATCAAAAAAATCTGGGTCACCAAGGAGGAGGCCCTGGCCATCAAGCGGGCGAGGTCAGAAAGACCCTTTCGCATGTTGGAGCTACAACAGGTGCGTGGTCCGATAACTTGCCATCATGGCAAGCTCCCAACCTCTCTGAGGTCTCAAACTCAATGCCCGCGAGGGCAAAAGCGCCGAGGAATCTACAAGCAAATTCGGCCAACCTCCGCCTATGCCAGTTCAACGCATCTGGAGGAGGCTCATTTTACACAGGCTTCCACGTCCCGAGTGTTTGTTTTTGACAGACTAGGGATAGCACCCAAGCCTAGAAGACAACCACTTAGAAAGAGGCGGGTGGTTCAAGTGACCAATGGCACTGTGAAGGTGTTCACCTGCTATACATCCTCCGCCGACAAGCAGTCGGAGGACACCTCGGGAGAGTTGAATCAGCCTCTCCAAACCTTGAAGAAGTCACAGCCTGTCTTCCGAGTTCTTGCTCAGATGCAGCAAGCAGCCGCTGCTGGAATGTCTCAACCTGAGCTCGCGCGGCCAGAAGAGCACCAAGACGATGTCCATAGTGTCGACGGGGACAGTAACCCAATACATGAGGAAGATCCTGCAAGAGAGGCTCAGGTCGTCGCACTGCAAGAACTTTGGCGCGAAAACCAGGAATTGAAGAACGTCTTGCATGCACTCTTGCGTGAAAGAGAGGTTCATATTCAGCCTCAAGTAGCGCCTACTGGAGTGGAACAACAACCTCATCTCATCCCAGTCACGACTAATGCTTCGGCTGCTGTGGCAAAACTACAGGTAGCAACGGAGTTTGAAGCTCCACAAAATGAGGCCAACGTGCAATCGTCCGCCACTCCAGCCGCCGAAAACTTAATGGCTCAGAGGCAGATGATCGAATGAATTATGGATGCGAAGTTCGCTCAACATGGTGAGGGTGTGGCCACCGTTGATTTATACAGCGTGCCCTATCCCTACCGCCATGAGTTCAAGAAACTTTCGCCAGATTGCCCGAAAGTCCCAAAACTTCAGAAGTTCAATGGGCAGGGCTCACCACACGAACATGGCCTGGGCATGGCTCACCATTGCTTGATTTTCAGCCGGTGTTCTTCCACAGGATTGCTCCCTCGCCTAGGCTTGGGGGTCTTGGACTTCAGTCGATGTGCCTATCCACGACTGATGGGTGCGGCTTGAGCCCAGACTTCTTCACTTCCGCCTTGTCTTTTCGTATTTGGTAGAGCAGGCTAAAGCAGTTGGAGGTTGGGATGATCGGGACACAATTGTCCCGTGGCATGTTCGCCCCCATCGAGCCGGATGTGAAAATTACCGACAATCACCGACTTGCCGGATTTGGATGCTGCCGCGATGGACTTTCTGCGTGTACGTTGACGGCGCTGCCCCTAGTTGGAATGGGCAGCTTCAAAGTGAACTTTGTTAACCGAGAGACTCGGGGATGAGACTTGGGGATTGATGCCCCCAACAGCACTAGATGTGGCCGGAGCCGTGTTATTGACGGGGACCACCCCTAAGAAGAAGGGGGATTTGACCATTGCTGGGAAGTTGCCGAAGATAATCGGCATTGCCAGGTAACCGTGCCTAGTGTGGTTGGCAACGACGAGCGGGCCGTAAATCACAACACCCATTATCACCAAAAAGTTCTGGTAATTTCTCCCCCTTGCAAGAGTATGAAACATGTTACAGCCTTTGCGATTGTCAGAGTATCCTTTGACAGAGAGATGAAAGGTAGGAAATGTCCCACCGGGCGTGCCAGTTTGTTGAACACGGAAAAAATAATATTTTTGAAGAAAATGCACATTTGTGGCTATTTAAGTAGCGTGTGCATTATTATTTTCACGAATTTAGGTTTATCTGACGATTTGGATTCGGGTACGAGACATTTCCCCATCGACCGCAGTCGATGTTTATTTACATTGGCATAAAGTTCGAATCCCCTTGATTAACTGTCAAAGATACCCTTTTCGGTCTCTACAATATTCGCTGTGATATTGGGGGTTTTATCTAATAGGTTTGATCAAAGAGATCACTATTAGAGATACATATTTGCAGGAGAGAACTAAACATTTCATTCTTTGGATTCATTTTTACAAAATACTTAAAACCTCGATTATATAGTCGGATCATTTGATTTACATTTGGCCTTCATTCCACTATCAGAACAGACCGTTGGATTTGAGTTTCATAGAGATCGGACCATTTTTAGGTATATTTGCAATTTTTGACCCATCTTGGGTATCTCTGCAATTTTGGACCCTTCCTAGGCATTTATGTAGTTTCTGACCCTTCTGGAGTATTTCTGTAATTTCGGACCCTTCCGGGGTATTTCTACAGTTTCTGACCCTTCCTGGGTATTTCTGCAATTGTGGACCCTTCCTCAGTATTTCTATAGTTTCTAACCCTTTCGTGGTATTTCTGTAATTTTGTACCATTTTTGAGTTTAGTTGAGATTTTCCACCCTTTATGGGCTTATTTGTAATTTTGAACCCTTTTAGGGTTTATTTGCAATTTCAAACCCTTTTTTGGTTTATATGAGATTTCGAACCCTTTTTGGATTTATTTGATATTTTGAACCCTTTCTAGATTTATTTGTAATTTTTTTGAGTGGGGATTTGCTTGCAATTTATGGAGAAGTCCAGAGGTATTTGCATAAATTTGGACAGATTAGAGATATTTTTGTAATATCTTTAGACTGAACAAGGATTTTTGTGTCATTTTGGACGAAGGGCACAAGTGCCTCCTTGGTAGAGGCACACAAAGCACAAGGATCCTAGGAGATTGTTTCTCCTTAGGCTTCCACCCTTCTTGGGCTTTGATCCCCATGTTTGTCCCGTCCCGTTCGTTGACAAAAATTGTGGACTTTACAGGACCTCCCCGTAAAATGTGGAATAGCCATAATTTGAGAAGTTTGCAGGGTATCTTTACAATTACAGGACATTGAGAAGTTTTCTTGTAATTTTGGGAGGGTACTTTCATAATTTCTGATTGGTTCTAAAAATTACATACTTCTACTACCTAAAGCACATATAAAATTACATGACAAGGCCTCTAGGGGCATATCTGTAAGACCCAGGGTATTTATAATCTATACCCTTGAATGGGCCTTTGCAAAACGAACACACAAACTCCAAGTGCTCCTTTATGAGTGTATTCTCGATTCTAGTGCCCACTCCTCTTGTGGACCCATGGGAGTATTTATAGGGAGTAAGGGGGTGTTGGTACGCCAATAGGATCTAGAGGGGGGGTGAATAGATCCTTTTAGAAATAATGCCCGACTTGAAAAATAATCCGATCACTCAAATGAAAGCGGAACAAGGAACACTGATGTTCCCTAACAGGATATGCTGAACCAGATTGAAATGATACTCTACTCAAATCGCACAGCGGATTCAACAAGAAAAAACTTAGCTTCGTTGGATATCAGATTAATCACGGTTGATAGCTAACTAGCTTGTGAAAACAAGCTAAGATATCAGCAGACTGAAGGATCAGCTGCACCTTTGAGCAATGATCTATCGAACACATAGATGTGTGTGAACACAATGATGAGAACGTTGGAGCTCAGATAACCAAAACAATAAACATCGTAATCAGCAAACCATCCTGTGAATGGGGATAGGAGAGAAGGATTAGTCACACGATTCAGCCCACTATACAGGGATTTTTAAGATGGTTCAGTCTGCAAACCTGTAGACCTACGTCCACCCCTCACCAAACCCGGTGAGGCTTAATCCACGCTGCAAATGCAGCAACAGAGACAAGTCCCCAATACACGTTGATACACAACTTAACATGAGGAACAAACTCCTCACGAGAACACAGTCCTCACGCTGCTACACGCATCATCACACGGGGACAACGCCCCCCCCCCCCACACACTGCTATACCCAGCAGCACATGGGGACAAACCCCAACCACACGAGGACGTAGTCCTCACGAGGACACAATCCTCATGTTGCAGAACTGGAGCACTACATGGGGACAAGCCCCAAACGAAAAACAAAAACACAAACAAGACACGCTACAAAGTTGCAACAAACCACGGGGATAAACCGCACTATCACACACACTGCTGCACTGCAGCCAAAAGCCAAACTTGTCTCTAAAATAGAGCACCGGACAACACTGCTGTCAAGATAGCACCACACACTGAAAGTAGATTCGGAGTTTCAAAGGAAAAGCACAAAATGAAGTAAGAAACATCAAATGTAGCTTCAGAACAAGTTCATGAAGCTGTAATGGCAGATCCTAAGTTTTTCTCTTCAAGCTCAGTCAGCTACAAGGCTGCTCTCTCTCAAGGCTCAAGGCTCTCTTCTTTTTCTTCTCAGCACTGGACTGGGTCAGATCAGTTGATGGGCTGCTCCTTCTTTGTTCTTTTCTTTCTCTTAGGTTTTCATCTGAAGCTTAGGCACTCTCTATTCTTTTCCCGCTCAAATCTTCTCTAGGGCAGCAGCGGCCTTTCTTCATGCAGAAGGCCTTTATTTATAGAAAGAGAGGGTATAAAGTTTTCCCTCCCTTTTTCAGATCTGCAGGCTGATAGGCCCAATAAGAAATAAGGTTCTTTTTCCTAGAACCTTTTCAGGTCTGTCCTCCGATTGGACCATGGCAAAAAGAAGATCTTTGTCTGAAACCCTTCTCCAGATTTGCTGGTCTGTCAAGTGCTTGGGCAGAAGTAACTGATTTGTCCATTGGAAAAAGGAAGACACCATGGAAAGTGACTTTTCCCAAATCTGTTTTCTGACAGATCCTTCTCACAAAAAGGTATTCTGACTGTCTCATGATGAAAGGGACATATCTTTTGTCCACAGACCTTTTCAGACCTCGAGGCGCGTGTTCTGGGAACTTGCGTCATTGACTCGGAGTGAGAAATCACGTGCCTGAGTAGCCCTGTTCGAAATCTGCCAGAGTATCCTTGTGTTGACTATTTACTTCAGGTGTGTCGACTCAGTCAATTGGGTGTGTCGATGCAGCCTTGAAACATCCTCCTGAAGCAGCTCTGGAACGAGTCCTGCGTTGACGTAGCTAGTAGAGTGTGTCGACGCAACTCTTCATCTGATCGGGCTGTTGCAAGCTGGAAGGCGAGCCAATCTAGTGTGTGTCGACGCAACGAAGACTTGTGTCGATGCTGCTGAAGAACATTCCCTTTATAACTGTGCTGGATCTGAAGATGTGTCGACGCAGTGAAGGGATGGAGTCGACGCAGCCTGAAGATAATTTCCAGTATAACTTGTGCTGGAACTGAAGGTGCGTCGACGCACCGAAGGTGTTGTGTCGACGCAGCCAGTTGTTCTCTTGGCAATTCTGCTTCTTGTAAGCATGTGGGTCGACTCACCTGAATGGTAGGGTCGACAGACTTAACTGTTGTGAGATCAAGTGTTCTTCATCAGTTGACTTATCTCTTTTCACCCGTTGCACCAGCCATATGTGGTCATATGAGTCCAGCTTCTTCCAAATTTATGCTCAGCTTTAAGACACCCTTATCTGTCATTATCATTGAATTCCCACTGCCACCTGCAGTTGACTTTTCTGCCTTTCTTCAGTTGTCCTGAAGCATCTAAGGTTGCTTGAGTCAGCTGCTTCCAAACTCCATGTCCGGATTCAAGATATCTTGATCTGCCAGTATCACCTCCCCAATCTGCCCTTGCAGAGGATTCCCACTGCATTTTGCTACCGTTGTTGCTTATTGTTGTCGTTGGCCTTGCTGAAATTGTTGCTGGCTGCTGTTGCTGCTGACTTGGAGAAATCTGTCGATGTATTTGCCAGGCTACTTGAATATCAATCGACTTGCTTTCATTTCAGTCGACTGAACTTGTAATCGGTCGACTGACTTTTCCTTTGTTGGTCGACCGACTGCACATGCTCTTTTGCTGACTGTTTGTCATACCTGTTGATATTCTTTGACCTGAACTCAATACATGTTGACATCATCAAATTCACATTACACTCATCAATGAGTCATAGTCAGACATCATCAAAACCCGAGACATAACAGGTGGGCCACTTGGGCCCGGCCAAGCTTTTCTTGAACTTGTCCGGAGTCAATTGGCCTATTAGGTCGGCAAATGACCCCGAGTAAAGTTTTTTTCTACCTTTTTTGGGTTTAACCGGGGTCATTTGACTTTAGAAAAATGGGGATCGACCCGGTTAGGCTCATAGGGCCTAGTCGGGGTCAATCGACCCCAAGAAAATGAGGATTGACCCCGTAGAAGGTGGCCCCAGTGGGAGGGGCAATTGACCCCAATTACTCTTTTTGGAGTTAACCGGGGTCAATTGACCCCGGTGCAAACCCCCTGGTCAACCCCGGTCAAGCCTGGGGCTTGACCGCCTGCTTTTCCTGGGCGGTCAACCCCGGGCGACCCCGGGGAGGACTACCCGGGGTCAAATGGACCCTGGGGGGGGGTCTCATTTGACCCCGGGTAGGGCCAATGCCTTCCTGTTTCATTTATTTTTTTATTTCAATCAATTGTTCGTTTCAACAGCCCACCACCCCCTCCAGTGGAGGGTTGCCGTCGCCCCCTTCCAGCGATGACGCTGCCACTTTCGCCACCGCCAGCTGACCACCCGCCACCCACGCCATTGCCACCACCACCATCACTGACCGTCGACTGCAGGTTGTGCCACCCCAGCATCCCCATCGGACCAGCCCCGCCCACCAACGCCGTCAGCACCAGCCTCCAGCCACAGCCCTCGGCTCCCTTCTCTTCTCCCTCTCTTTCCCCTCCACAGCCGCCACTGCACTGCCCTGTCCACTGCTACCAGCCGCATACCACCTGCAGCTCTAGTATCCTTCGCCGGCGGTCACCGACCACTGGCCACCACTGTTGGCCCCTCTTTGGCTGCCCCTGAAGTGGCCCCGCCTGGGACTGCCGGCCAGAACCCCTCCTACCACAGTGTCGCCAGCAACCAGCCACCCCACCGGCAGATCCGCACGGCTGCCCATCCTCTGCAACTTCTGGCAACCCTAAAGCCTCTGTTGCCGCCGACCCAGGACTTCTCCGGCCCCTCCATCACCTGCAGCAGCATCGGCTGCGCCCAAGAAAGGCCCAGACGGGCCCGACTGCAGGCCCTTAAGCATCCCAGAGAGCAGTCCGGCTTGGCCCATCACTGTTCTCTGTCCGTTCTGCTTCACCTTTTAGTGTCTTCAAATGTCCGAGTACACCTCTCTTCATAACCACCAGATTGATGCACAAAATGCTAACCGAGCTAATCTTGTTGCTTGCAGCTCCATGTGAAGGGAAGTTCTGAGTTAGCGCCTGCAGCTCTAGAATAATTCCCTTTCTGGAGGGCATGGGAGGTCAAATCTCATGAGTATCTGCTTCCGAATCTACTGAGAATAAGAACAAGCAAAAAAGATGTGACCTGCAGATTCCTCGGCTTCTTTGCCGATAATTCATCTATTTGGGATCTGAATTCCTCTCTTCCTTAGATTGTCAATGGTTGGCAGTCGGCAAACACATTGTGCTTTTCCTTGCTTCCTACTTTTGCAGAAGTCATAAAAGGTCCCATGTGGGTAAATGCAATATATGAGAAAGATGGAACTTTGGAACTTGTATATCCTTGAAAGGGGAAAAAGCTAGTAGGTTACGAGTGGGTATATACTATAAATCGCACAAAAATAATGTGGTGAAATGTGTCTACCCAGTGAGTGTAACAAATGAAAATTTGGTTAAATGTTTTTGCTAGGCCAAACTAGAGAAATATCTAAGTGACAATACATTAATGAGAACAGAATAGATGTTCCTAATGCACACAACTATTACAGAGAGTATTTATATATGTGGCATGCTTGTATTCACTACTTTGCTATCTGTAAAGCTAAGACCAACTTTAAAAGGTTTTGACTAGGAAGTGTACTTATTATTGGATCATACTTTGTATTTCATATTTAGCATCAATACTAGTGACATACTGTTTATTGGCGAACTACATTTTCTGTTGTAGACATGATAAACTGCAGTTATAAGTTGGTTTGTCTTTTACATTGGTCATATTTTTCACATTGGCAGGGACGGTGAAAGGATACTCCTCCATAGTTATGCCTGTTGCTCAGAGAACAGTTGCACTTGCAAAGCGAGCACAAACTGTAGCTCAAGAGGGTCAAGCGGTATATCTTCCTCAGTAACTATACAGCTCCGAAAAGGGTTTTATCATGACAGATATCATGATACACTAAAGGTTGTTCCGACCTCGATATTCTGATGTATATCTTTATGAAATTGTGTGGCAAGGTTATATTTTTATGATGTTACTAACCATATAGTGACTTTTTTAGGGGTAAGTAATTATGATTGTATTAATAGATGAAATTTTTACGAAAGTAGGCAGCATCCGTACAAGCCATGGAGAATCTGCCTAAAGGGAAAAATAATGACTAGAGTTCATGACCACACAGGCCGTGGAATATGAACTCTTAGGGGCCTTGGCATAATCATGCAAGGTGGTCCCCACTCAGCTTCAGCCTTGATTCCCTAACCATTGGCGTCACATTGAACCTGTTGAAGATTCCCTTCTCTTTGCTACTCAGACTCCTAGATAACATGAATGTCTCCGTACAGTCTCTGACATCTGCAAGAATAAGAATGAGCAGCAGCATTCCTGTCTTTGATAAATGATCAAAGACATGATTACATCTTTCCTTCCATAACCACTAAATAATGGCACGGAAAGGAAGCTTCATTAGCGTTGTTGCATTTCCTTGCTGTGGGAAACTGAGCATTAACTGCTAAAGTTCCTCACTAACCATTGTGTTGGCATCACGGAAATATTTTCCCTGTCTTTTTTTTTTAAAAAAAGAAAAGGGGATAAAGAGGGGTGCATATATAGGGGCTGTATGAATAGCCTGCGCAGGATTTATTCTGTGAGCGCGCATCGTATCAGACGATTTGGGTTCGGATGTTGGACCTTTCCCCACTGATCGCAGTCAGTGTTGATTTACATCGGCCTAACGTCCGAACACCATTGTTTAACTGTCAAAGAAATCTTGGTTCTACAAGGGTCCTGATACCGAGGGCATACTTGCTTGCAGGGCTTAAAGCTAATTTTCTCTAACTACCGAAGAATTAATGGAACTAGGGTTTCATCAAGAGCCGCTAGGTTGGGTGAGAAACCCTACAATTTGAGGACATAGTTGCAATTTTACAGGAGTAGTGGGCATTTTTGAAGTATCGGGAGGTTTCCTAGACCCTAGGGATATTTTGGTAATTTGGTCACGGAAGGGTCTTATAAGGTGCTACTGGGGAGACAAGCCATCAAAAGTGAAAAAAAAAGGAAAAAAAGAGCATACATGCAAGAGGATGGAAGCAACAAATATTAAGCTCTGTCCTTTATTCATCAATGTCATCAAAAGAAAGGAGCCCGAGACAAGCCCTCGGGGTAACTGAGACAAGAATGGGCAAAGTACAAAAGCCCTGTGTACAAGAAGGTGCCAAAGCGCATCAAGCACCAGACTCGCTCCTCCTCAGGTCGGCAAGGCGAATCTCACTCTAAAGAGCCTCCTCCTAGAGCCCCTCAAGTCTACGACAGAGAGCCTCTACCTCGGCCTGCGTACTGTTGCACTCCACCTCAGCCTCCTGTAACTCCCTCTGCAGCTCCTCTACTCGGAGGGAGGCTCTCCGGTTGCGCTTGCGAGCGGCCTCGACCTAGACACCCACCTCAGCCTGGGCCACTCGAAGTCTGCAGAGCTGTTCCTCCTCCTGCCGGATGTGCATCTAGGTTCTTTGTCTCCACTCTTGAATAGCGTGAAGGCAGGCGAACTCCTCCCATAGGGACGTGAGCTCAGCCATCCAGGCATCCCGAGGAAGACCGAATGCATGGTAACCAGTGGTGCAACACTCCAAGTGGCCCCTCATAGCCTCAACGGTTAGGAGGGGGTCGATCTGTAGCAGCGATCAGAGATTCTGAATGAGCCTGGCGCCCATATCAGCATCCGCCAAGGCTACACCAAGCTGGGGTCCGTCAGGCCACTCCAACCCAAGAGCGGGAAAGTCCTGGGGCACCTCTGGAGCCACCTCTGTCTGGCCTAAAATCAAAAAAAAGAAGGATAGAAGATTGTGAGTATGCTGTCACAATAAAATCAGCATGTGCAGAACTCTAAAGTACAAGTCATAACGGCCTCGACCTAGACACCCACCTCAGCCTGGGCCACTCGAAGTCTGCAGAGCTGTTCCTCCTCCTGCCGGATGTGCATCTTGGTTCTTTGTCTCCACTCTTGAATAGCGTGAAGGCAGGCGAACTCCTCCCATAGGGACGTGAGCTCAGCCATCCAGGCATCCCGAGGAAGACCGAATGCATGGTAACCACTGGTGCAACACTCCAAGTGGCCCCTCATAGCCTCAACGGTTAGGAGGGGGTCGATCTGTAGCAGCGATCAGAGATTCTGAATGAGCCTGGCGCCCATATCAGCATCCGCCAAGGCTACACCAAGCTGGGGTCCGTCAGGCCACTCCAACCCAAGAGCGGGAAAGTCCTGGGGCACCTCTGGAGCCACCTCTGTCTGGCCTAAAATAAAAAAAAAAGAAGGATAGAAGATTGTGAGTATGCTGTCACAATAAAATCAGCATGTGCAGAACTCTAAAGTACAAGTCATAACGGCCTTACTGGAGACAACTCTACACGTCGGGTCATCCGTGGAAGGAGGTTTCTCTTCCAAGATTGGAGGAGAAATGTCAACAGGGGCTGACTCGGCTTTGCAGGTGGTGCAATTGTAGCCGAGCACTCTGCAAGTGAAATGAGACATAAATATCATAATATTTCATTTGCATCAACAACAGAGATGAGGACTTCAGAGTGATAAAGGCATACCGATCTCTACAGGGGTATTCTCCTCAACGATGGCGACATCGGCCTCTGTTGCTGGCTCCGTAGGAGGAGGGATGGCTAAAAAAGAATCAATGTGTAGAGTGATGGTTACTATCACAAAGAAAGGAAGACTCATCCAACAAATGATATAGGCTTTTGTTAAAAAGCTACCTGGAGCTGAAGACTCGGTAGGGGCAACCACATGGTCAGCATTGCCCCGCTCCTTTAAAAGTGTCCGGGGTGACCCTTCTGCCATGCCAATCCCTTCAGGTGGTGAGAGAGGCCTTGCCTCCGTTTGATCGGCAGCTGTCCAAATCAAGGGCACAATATAATATCAAAATTCTCTGAATATGATGAGCATGCACAAGGGAAAATATGCAAAAATATGTAGCGCATACCTAGAGCATGTACCCCACTGGACTCTATAAGGTTGACAGTACCTGTCAATAATCCCGAGGCCAAGGGTGGTGCTACCCCATCTGATACCCCCGGTCTTGGGCAATCTTTTTCAACTGTTGTATCAAACTTCAGCACGCTCAGGTCTCCATCATAATCTGGCAAATCTATGAGTGGTCCTGACTCAACGAGTCTCGAAAGCTCATCCAGGGAGGGGGCCGACTTGGCAGTTGCACAATGAGCAACAAGATAAGCTGAAGGAGTCACAAAACGATGTATATATGAAAATGATAAGAGTCCTAAAGTTACCTGGGGTCATCCTTATCTCTCCTTCCTCAGAAGAGCTTGATCAGGAGGAAGAGGAGCCTTCACTAGAAGAAGTACTAGAAGTCCCTATACTTGTCGAAGTGCTAGAACTTCCCCCGCTCGGGGACCTAGAGGATGAAGAATTCCCCTTGCTGGAAGAGGACTCACCCCCTTCTCCGACAACAGGGAGAGTGGGCTGGACCCCAGGACCTCTGTAACAGGCAATGCTATATTAGCCAACATATACACCTTCTTTCAACCACGAAAGAAGAAGAAAAGCCGAGATAAGTCCAAGAGATGTTTACCTGAAACCTGGACAGTAGGGGCCCCTTCTACATCAAGTGCGGGAGAGGCGGCAGTCACTGGTGTATAATCGTCGGTGATGGGGTCCAACCCCTCTATGTCCAGGCTAACATCGGGGATGGACTCGTCGAACTCCAATCCCGCCTCTGTAAAAACATTCCCCGGACGGGGAGAAAAGCTCATGGCAGCCCGAACCTCAGGAGGAGCTGCACCCAAAAGGAAAGAAAGGAGTCATGTTATAACACTGTGTAAACATGTTATAATGCTGATTTGAAGTGAAAGTTCTTTCACTTACTGGAGACATCTGCTAGAGCGGGAGATTCTTCCCCAGAACGAGGGCGGGTAGCAGGCCGTGTGTCATCTTCCTGGCTTTCAGCTCGAGGCCTTTTCCCAGGAGCATGGACCCCAGTAGGGGCAGCACCTAGAGAGGTCTCTCGCGGGAAAACACAATCCTCCTGGCCACTGGCATGGTCTGCAAATAATAAGAGATTGCATGTGATGAGCATCTCAAATTGCAGAACAAAAAATAAATAATAGGAAACAAGGTAGAGCTAAATAATGAAGTTTATACCTGGTGCCCCTATGGCTCTTTCGGGCTTCAAGATGATCTGTTCGGACTTCAATCGAAGAACTCAGGCCACTTTATTCACAGTGTCCAAGATGACATTGGGGGTGACAGTCACCTCCAAATCTGAAATATACTCCACTGGACCCACTGCATTAATTACATGGGCCCTCCACTCTATGAAAGCACTACCTGCAAACGCTCCCTCAGGGACTGGCTGTGATAATTGAGACTTATTCTTCAGACCACAGGAGGTCTTCAAATCCTCCCACCAAGAGTAAGTCACCGAAGGCCAGAACGGTCGACCGATCCAGGCCATCAGTCGATCGATTCCGACGATCCAGCAGTGGGAGCCCCGCCGTGGGGCCCCGATCCACGCCCCGCTCACTCCACATGAGGGGGAAAACATTGAGAAACTCTTTCCCGACCTCCTACCTACCGGGAAGACCCATTTTAATCCCAAAAATCACTCAATCGACAAAATCGTTCTCACCCCAAAATCATGTTTAAACCTTCCCGAAACATGAACGAAACCCGCTCTCGGCTTCACCATGGCCCGAAACCACATGAAAATGTGGGAAAAGTAAAGGGAAATCATTCCCCAACATCCATTCTACCAATACTACAAGTATGACCAAGAAACACCGCCCGAAACGGCGAGAATCGTCACTCACCCCAAAACATGCATTTTCCCCGTAGCATAAAGGAAACCCGCTCTTCCTTGCCCGAATTGGCTTAAAATCACGAGGGTATCACAGAAGGAGGCTAGGAATCCATCCCCCTACCTTTCACAAAGAAATCACGCGAAATTGTCGTCGATTCCACACCGAAATCATCGTTTTCACGGCCGCTTCTTCTCGAAAACGCGAACGCCTCGCCACACCGCCACTCTCAATCAAGCCCCCGATCCTCGCTGCCGTCGCTGCCGCCGTCGCTCCGACCGCCTCGCCCACCACACGATCCGTCGGCCGCCGGAGGTGTGAGGGAGAGAGGGTGAGGAACGGAGGAGAGAGGGAGAGAATGAGAGAGGGGGGTAAGGGTTAGGATTATTTATAGGAATTTTTGGGGTTTAAAAATTCCATAATTTAGAAAATTACCAAAAAATTGTCATGTGATCCTCGAAAAATGCGTAATTCACCCGTCACGTTACAGAACCCGAAAATATTTTATTTTCTCTCATTTGGGGATCCGAAGATCTGACAATGAGAAAATTCCATTTTAATTATAAACCGCGGTCCGAGACCCACAGAACCTCTCCGAAATCCACAGATTCAAGATCCGAAAAGCCCGGGTCATTACAAACACGCTCTATGGCGACGATATCTTCAGCGGCACCTCAACGATCAATCGACTGTGACTCCCGGCTAGTACACCTTAGCAGTTAGCCGGGACACTTCTGACAACCACGCAGCATCTGTTAGCCAACAACATCAACGAAGGGCTCACACGCCCTCATCAAGGCGGGTCTACATCTACACCAAAACCAGACCAACACACCCCACGAGTCGGTCTACACCAACACCAAACCAACACACCCCACGGGTCGGTCTACACCAACATCAGGCCAGCATACCCTACAGGTTGGTCTACATCAACATAGGCCAAAACGCCCCAAGGGCCTATCTACTCCAACCCTTAGTTGTCACACCTACACTGCCAACCAATCACGACATCTTCGGCAATGCCTTGACGATTGACCGACACACTAATAGGTACCATCTATAACACCACAATGGTTATCTGTCTAACGTCACTCCTGGTCGTCACACTCTTAAGGGTCGGCCAACCTCGATTTCGGCTATCATGCCACAACGACTAGTCAGCAACATCAACCTTTGGCCATCACACCGCAAGGGTCGGCCAACGATAATTTTAAGCCAACACGCCTCTCTGGGTGCAAGTTCAACAACATCAGGCCGACACGCTTCGCTGAGGCCCACCTCCGGCAACTTCAGACCAAGACGCCTTGCCAAGGCAGGTCTCCAGCAACTCCAGGTCGACACGCCTCGCCGAGGTCGACCTCCAGCAACATTAGGTCGACACGCCTCACCGAGGCCGACCTACAGCAACACCAGGTCGACACGCCTTGCCGAGGTTGATCCTCAGTAACACCAGGCCAACATGTCTCACCGAGTCTCGCCTCCAGCAACATCAGACTAGCACGCCTCGCTGAGGCAGGTCTTCATCGACAACAGACTAGTACGCCTCGTCGAGGCAAGTCCACGACATAACTCCAGCCACAACGTCTCAGAGGAGTGACCAGCCAGTACCAGAGGACGGTCAATGCCAAGCCTGGCCAATATACCCTTATGGACGGTCAGCAAACTACGCAAGCGACCTACAAAAATCAAACAAGACAACAACAGTAGGCCGCTAGCAACCAGCAGCAGGCGTTACCACAAAGCCTCAACTGGAGCGGCGGTTATCTCGTCACCAACCAGCGGTCCCAGAAGCTGAGGGATAGGTGGCCCTCCGATTCTCAAGACTTGGAAGTCTCAAACCCCTTATGCGGCATCGCCGACTGCAGTCACATCCCACAGGGGAACAAGCCAAGGAGTGGAAAATATTCATAGCACTTCTAGACATAAACAAGGTGGAAAACTTGAGAAAACATAAATCTCAGCCTACAAGTCCACTTCTGGGGGGCAAAACATAGGTCCCTGCCAGTGCAACTCCATAGGACAAAGGAGTCACCAATGGTCTCCCGCTACTCACCAACCATCCTAGGAGGCGCGATGGACTCGACAGTCCTAGCCTCCCCTTGTCTCCGATCCTTGACGAAGGAGGGCCCTCCTCAACTGAGCCGCCTCCTCTCGAACCAGTGCACGTCTTATGGATTGCCATTTCAAGTATTGCTCCTATTGGACTTCTTATGTCAGGATATGGGTCGAATAATAAATATTCTTTTTCAGGTGGTTTACGAGCTGCTGCTCAATCCATTAGTTATGAAATACCATTAACTCCATGTGTGTTATCAATATCTCTACGTGTGATTCGTTAAAACATGAACTTTTCTTTATTTTTAGGAAATGGATTAAATGTGTTGAATAGATATAGTTATTTTTTTATTCATCATTCAGATTTAGGTCAATGGGTTAAACCTCCACCGGCCCCATGCCCTCAGCGGCTTCGGCAAACTGCCCTCCAGTAACCCAGATCCCTCCGAGAATTCGTCTCTATAGCCTCCTAGGCTCAATGGTCTTCTTCAAAACGTGCCGCCGTCAAACGGAAGATCGCAACGGGAACATCGACCCCTAGGACGAGTAACTCCCACAATGCCAGTAAGGCCGGGAGAAATTAAACCTGTAAGGCACACGGGCCATGCGTCGTCGTCTCTGCCTCCGACGCAGGTCCCGTGGGGGGCATTTGTTGCACCCGCTTATTTTTTCAAATTAATCGAGATTTAAGCAAAGGGAATTACTCCCCAAATTGGGACATTTCGCCATATCAAACGGCAAAACAGAACAAATGGGGATTACCCCCGAGCAAATGGCACCGTGCCGACCAATCTCCCGACGCCTGGATCAGATCCGAGGTTCAGGACACCCTGCTGCACCAAGCAGCACGCTGTAAAGATTGGGGGACCACTCTCGGATGCTTTGCAAGCGGCATCACACCGCCAGCACCTCGACAACCGGGCCTACCCGGGCCTCAGAACAACTTACCGTGTCCCTGTTGCACCCGTAATTTTCTCGAAATACTTCGAGAATTTCATTACGAAACAACCGACGAAAAAGATACGGTGTAGCGCCGATGTCGTCGGACTGCGGAGTACCTCCGCGATTTAGGGTCTATCGGCCTGATCATATTATTACAAGTGGTATCGTGACAATGGAAGTTAAGAGGAAGATATGCGTGCATGCCTGTCAAAGCGACCGAGCAAGTGTATCACACGGCACGGACGGGCGCGAAGATTCTTCCCCACGCAGCGTCACCACGGCTTCTTCTCAACTCAGATTGACAGAAACGGAGCAAAACGGCGCGAAGAGGGGCCAAAACGCATGCCCGAGGGTCGAACGACCCCTCCCGGACGCGAGAGGGGGCCGCGGCCACCCCGCGGGGGTCGGCGGTGGTCGCATGACCCCGCCAGCCACCTGGCGGGGTCGCGCGACCCCACTGTGGACTGGCGGGGTCGCGCGACCCCGCTGGCATCCCTCCAGGGTCGCGCGACCCCTCTGGCATCCCACCGGGGTCGCGCGATCCCCCCCTTTCTCTCCGGTGTTCAAAAAAAAAAGGGAGGATTTTTAAACCCCCTAAGAGGGGTCATTCATCCTTTTTTGGCATCCAGAGGGGTCATTCATCCCTTTTTGGCATCCAGAGGGGTCATTCAGCCGTTTTTGCCATCCAGAGGGGTCATTCATCCTTTTTTGGCATCCAGAGGGGTCATTCATCCCTTTTTGGCATCCAGAGGGGTCATTCAGCCCTTTTTGACATCCAGAGGGGTCATTCATCCCTTTTTGGCATCCAGAGGGGTCAAAATGGTTTTTTGCCACCCCACCTTGACAGAATCGGGGCAAATTCGTTCATTTGACCCCTCTGGGCCCTCCCGCCTTCTATAAATAGACCCTAAGGGTCCAAGTGGAAAAGAGGACGGAACCTCTACGAGAAGAGCACCGCGCAAGGAATTGTTCTGTTTGTTTCGGCCTGTGAGGGGTAAGTCCCCGGGCCTTGTACTTATGCCCCTACGGGGTATTTTTGTAATTACGCCCCTCAGTGGGCCATGTTGGCAATTATGCCCCTCAGCGGGCCGTGTTTTGTAAGTCTTTACGTCCCGGGACGACTAAGTTACGTGGTTCTGTCCCTATAATGACGGAATTATAAAAATGTCCTCCCCGGGACCGTAAGAGATCAAAGTCCTGTAATTTGCAGTTATACCCTGCAATCTTTTGTAATTCGGGCTACGCCCCTACTTCCCGCGTGGGTGCGGATCTTTGTACAGTCGACAATTCGCCGACAATCTTTGTACCCATTTGAGCCATAAATGCAATCTATGACTTCATATGTCTTCTTTATGCATTGACTGGGGAAATTACAGGAAAACCCCCGACTCGTCAAAATTGCAAATATACCCCTCCTTCGGCCAAATTGACAGATGTGTGCCTTCTATGAATCCCCTTGTCATTCCTTCGGTCCGGAAGTGTTGTCAGCTCAGTCCAACACTCGGGTATCATCTCAAACCTATGTCTAGGGTCTGGTAAAATTACCAAAATACCCCTGTGACCTAAAAATGACCTCAGAGTCTTTAAAATCCTCCAGAAACGGCTTCCATGCCTTGGGGAGTCAGGAACCCGATCCTACTTCCGTTCCAGTCCAGAAATTTCATAAAAACCCCTGGCCTGGGAAAATTACCACAATGCCCCTGGGTTGGTAAAATTACCAAAATACCCTCGGGGTCCAGAAAACTCCTCTCCACTTCAAAAACGCCTACGGCTTCCGCATATTTGTGTCTTTATTCCTAAATCTTAGGGTTTTGTTCAGACTTTAGCCCTAACTCTGTTAACATGTTGGTGGTAAATGAGTGGTCATGGAGAGTTTCTCGAGTGAGCCTGCCCTCCACATCAGAACCTCTATAGAAGACTTTGGAACTTCTTTGACAGTCAAACAAAGGTGTTCGGACGTTAGGCCGATGTAAATCAACACTGACTCCGGTCAGTGGGGAAAGGTCCAGCACTCGAACCCAAATCGTCTGATACGACGCGCACACACGGAATCACCCTCTACTCAGATGGGGGGGGATGTTTCTTTTCAAAAAGAACGAAAATCTACCTTTTATCTACGATAAAAGTCGATTTAGATTTTTTCCGTGTCTCACAGACTGGCACGCCCGGTGGGACTTTTCCCGCCTTTCTTCTTTCTGTCAAAGAAAGTCTAAACCTTCTTCAAGGTTCTGATTGCCCCTCTTCCTCTTACAGGACGGGAAGAGGAGTGCACATCTCTCTGTTCAATTGGGAGTTCTTTGTGCATCTGCACGCCACTCCTTTCGTGCTACGCACCACCACCACCACCACCACCACCACCACCACCAGCGATGACAGCCGTCACCTACGGCCCCGAGATCGTTGCCAACCATGCCAGGATCGGCTACCTGACAACACCACTTGTTTTCGGCGACTTCCCAGCGGTCGTCAGCTCGCCTTTCTTCTTGGGCGTGGTTCCGGTGGCTGAAGCTAGTTCAGCCATGCCTGCAACAACTGTCGGGGGCGTCAAGCCCTCGGCCCCATCAACCGGCCGGGTCCGCCCGGTTAAGAAGACAGTCGCTGAGGGTGTCAGGCCCTCAACCTCAATTGCTGCTCGAGTCCGCTCGACTAAGAAGACAACTGTCGGGGGCGTCAGGCCCTCGGCCCCATCAGCTGGCCGGGTCAGTCCGGTCCACAAGCCAACTATTGAGGGCGGCAAGCCCTCCGCAATAGCCGGCCGGGTTCGCCCGGTCAACAAGCCAGCCGTCGGGGGTGCCAGGCCCTCGGCTTCAACAATTGGTTGAGTCTGTTCGGCCAACAAGCCAGCTTCTGAGGGTGCCAGACCCTCTGTTGCAACAGCCGGCCGGGTTCGCTCGGTCAACAACGCGACTGTCGGGGGCGTCAGGCCCTCGGCTCCATCAACTGGTCGGGTCTACCCGGCCGGGAAGACAACAGCCGGGGGTGTCAGACCCCCTGTTCCATCAACTAACCGGATCCCTCTGGTCAATTCTTCAACTGTTAAGGGTGTCAAGCCCTTCATCCCGACAACCAGTCGAGTCAGCTCGACTGCCATGTCAACGGCCGAAGGTGTCAGGCCTTCTGCCCCAGCTGTTGGCCGAGTCTTCTCGGTCAATCAAATCACTGCTGGCGCTGCTCCTGCTCAACGAGGGCAACGCCGTCGCCGTAACGGTCCCAACTCCAATGCGGCCACCCTCAGAGGTGTCGCCCTTGCTCAACGGGGGCAACGCCGTCGCCGCCAAGATGACATTGTCCCTATGGCGGGCGTCACCAGCACCGCTCCTGCTCAACGGGGGCGACGTCGTAGCCGCAAGGGTACAAAGCCCGAAGCGGTCGTCTCTCACTCCGGCAAGACTGTAATTGTCGGAGACATCCGCATCCGGCTCGATGGAGGCGAGCCGATCGTGCCACGGGATCGTCATGTCCCGACTATTCTACCTCCAACCGCTTCGAGCTCCTCCGGCAAGTTCGGGAGGACGGAGCGAAGAAGAAGAAGCCTGCCGTACCGGCGGCAACCAGGGCCCTCTGCAGCGACCAAGCCACGAGCTCCCCGTCAAGGACAGGGGGCAACCAAGTGAGGAGCGCCAACTCCATTGAAGAAAGATCTGGGTCACCAAGGAGGAGGCCCGAATCATAAGGCGCGCGAGGGCGGAGGAGCCCTTCCGCATGTCAGAGCTTCAGCGATGCCGAGTCCGCCAAGCACTGAGGCCTCGACGTCTGCGGGATTTACATCTGAACCCCTACGGGGGCAAAAGCGCCGAGGAGCCGGCAAGAAAGTGCGACTGACCTCCCCGTGGGCTAGTTCTACACACACGGAGGAGGATCACTCACCTCAAGCAGCCACATCCCGAGTGTCTGTCTTCGACAGACTTGGGAGGCCGCCCAAGCCGGAGCGACAACCGCCCAAGAAAAAGCGGGTGGTCCAGGTGACCGATGACACTGTCAAAGTGTTCACCTGTTACGCCACCTCCGGCGACAAACAGCCCGAGAACACCTCGGGAGAGTTTGACCAACCCATCCAATATTTAAGGAGGTCAAGGCCGGTCTCCCGGATTCTAGCGCAGACGTAGCAGGCGTCGACCGCCGGTACATCTCAGCCTGAGCCGGCACGGCAAGAAGAGCGCCAGGAAGACGTCCACAGTGTTGATGGGGACAGTCGCTCCCGGCACGAAGAAGAGCTGGGGGAAGAGCCACGGGCCCCCACATTGGACGAGCTTCGACGGGAAAACCAAGAGCTCAAGAATCTCTTACAGTCGCTTTTGCGCGAAAAGGAGGTTCCTTCCCCCCCTCAGGCGGCACCGGCTGGAGCGGATCAGCAGCCTTCTCCCGTTCCAGCAGCAGCCAACGCCTCGGCCACCGCTGTAAGACTTCCACTGGCGGTGGACTTTGAGGTCACGCCGCATGAAGCCAATGCGCGGTCATCTGCTACTCCTGCTGCAGAAAGCCTCATGGCGCAGAAGCAGATGATCGAGCGCATCGTGGAAGCGAAGTTCGCTCAACATGGCGAGGGTGTGGCCACCGTTGATTTGTACAGCGTGCCATATCCCCTCCATCATCAATTCAAGAAGCTTCCACCAGATTGCCCGAAGGCCCCGAAACTTCAGAAGTTCAACGGGCAGGGCTCTCCGCATGAACACCTGGCCTATTACATGACGGCCATGGGTGAATTAGCCCTAGAAGAGGCATACTTGCTGCGGTATTTCGCCACGTCCTTGACTGGCACCGCCTTCCAATGATATTCAAGGTTAAAGCCCAATTCAATATCTGATTGGGCTGATATGCAAAAGAAGTTTGTCGACCGCTTCCAAATGGTCGAACGCAAAGTCTCCTTAGCAGAGCTTTGTTCCCTTCGACAGAAGAAGGGTGAAACAGCATTAGACTTCATCAAGCGATGGAGGGACGTCAGCATGAGCTGCGATAATCCTCCGACGCCTGAAGATGCAATCACCATCTGCCGCAGGGGTCTCTCAGCAGAAGTCAGTGAAAAGCTTCTGGGCTCCAATATCAGAAGCTTTGACCAGTTGAATACAGTGGTGGCGGAAATTGAGATGTTCTTTGCCGACCACCCTACACAAGCTTCTGCTAAAGGCAAATCCTCCAAAGACCGTCTGACCAGCGGTAAGGAGGTGAATGCCGTCGACTTCTCCCCGACGAATGGAGATAAAGGGGAAGGAAAGTCTAAAGGCAATGGCAAGAAGCCTGATGCCAAGGCAAGTGCGTCTCGGTTAGCGGAGAACATGAAGACGCCGTATTCCTTCAGGAAAGAGCATACTAAAATGCTCTTTGATCTATGCATGAAAGAGCAGCTCATCATCCTGCCAGATCCGCGGAAGCTCTCAGAGATGGACAAGACAGAGGATCCTACCGATTGTGTGTATCACCGAAGGTTGGGTCACACCATCGGCGATTGCTATATTTTCAAGAACATAGCGGAAGAGCTCATTCAAAAGGGCTTGGTAAATATGTTGGGCCACGCAGTCGACCCACCTCAGCCTCATCACTGGAGCCGATCGAACCGGTCGGCTAACGTGGTCCATATGGTGGCGATGGCTTCAAGTTCCAATGCCTCCGAAGCCGGGCCCTCAAGTCGACAGCCCAATGGTGGTCCCATAGCCACTCCTCCTCCATTCCCTGAATGTCTAGCACTGCGAAGAACCATTCGAAAAATCCGAGGGGAAGTCTGGCAGCTGCGACGAGAACAAAGGCGCCTGCTGCAGTTCCTGGAAAGCATTGATTAGCAGTTGTCCACCTTCCCTTTTGGCCCATTTGCCAGGGGGTTAGCTCCCGCCCACATACGGGAGGCGGGTGTATCACCCATGGGTCGGGCCCCGCTCAGGGGTTGGCTCTCTGAAGAGTCCTCGGATTCATCTGAAGACGAGGAGGACTCACCGGAAGACGTGGAGGCTCCCCTTCAAGTCGAGCTCCCAGAGAAGTTATACTCCTTCCCTGTGGAGAAGACTCCGAACATCTTCTTCGCATGCCAGCGGGCTGGACTCATAAGCCCATCACCCATGGAGCAGACACCAGGTGCTACTTTTCATCAGGGCTATTGCCCCTACCATGAAGTTGTTGGCCACATCATCCACAACTGCGAACCGTTCAAGGACCTCGCTGAGGACTTGATCAGGCGGGGGAAGGTCAACATGGGTGAATTCCTGGTCGATCCACCGCAGCCGCATGCACGAAGGAGTCTTCACTTCTCCGTCAACGTCATTCACGCTGCAGCAGCCTTCCAGTTCCCTGAGCAGCAGGAGGAGGGAGCTAGTTCCCAGGGAGCCAGTTCCCAGTCTCCTAAATCCACACTCTGGTATCCAGGGTGGCGACCATCTCATCAGTGTTCTTTTCCTAAGGAAGACACTGAGAAGATTTTTGATAAACTTCTGGAGGATGGCTGGGTGCTGACACATGACCCGCCGTCTTATTACAATGAGACGGCCAAGAGACACCCCCGCTATTGCAAGTATCATGCAAGGGTGTCTCACCCCACTCGGCAATGCCCAGAGGTTCAAGACTTCATTGAAGCCCTCATCCAGAGAGGGGTTGTCGATACTCAGGGGAACTCCATGACAAGGTTACGCCTTGCAGAGGCCGCCAGGGAGACTCTCCAGCAGGCCCGGCGAGAAACCAAAGCTTTTTCCCGATTAGCCCGGCCAAATGAGCCCGCGGAAAATGATGAATTCCCATTACTCACTAAAGGCAAGGCCACCTATAAAGGGCCTAAGGTCCAGAGCCCAGGAAGCCAAGCCGCAGGCGAGAGTTCCAAGGTTCGTCCCAGGTCCAGTCAGCCTGGCATCGTTCTAAGAGAGAACTCTCGACCAGACAATAAAGGCAAAGCCGCATCAGAGCCTTCAGCCAAAGCTCCTGCCCAGTCAGCAGGGCTGTTAGTCGTGGAGACGACTCGACCTCTTAAGCCCGCGAAGGCCCCAGTGAAAGCTTCCGTCAAGCTGGCACAACCGCCAATTGTAGAAAGGCCTCAGCAGCTCAAGCAAGCCAACCCACCGGTCCAAGCAAAGTCGGTGGAACTACAAAGCTCCCGGAGGCCCCACTGCGGACTGGCAGAATTCCAGGAGTTGCCTCCTGAAATAATTGCTCAGGCAATCAATGCCACCTTCCAAGCTCAGCCGGAGGAGGCCAATTGGACCAAGGTTGCCCCCAGAAAGAGCCGTGGCACTAAAGCTCCTAAGGAGCCAGCCCGGAGCAGAAAGCAAAATGCCGGGGGCAAGCAAGTCCCACCTCCAAAGCAAACTCCTCTCTCTTCTCAAGAGGCAGCACACCAAAAGAAGCAGGAGAAGAATCGCAGGAAGAATTTGAAGAGGAGGTTAAAGAAGCAAGCCGAGCAAGCCGCTGCTATGGAGGCTCCTAAGGAGCCAACTCCCCTACAAAGACTTCAAAAGCTCATAGATGAGATGGAGGAGTACACTCCCTCTCATCACACCAGGGTCGTTACTCTAGACGAATATATTCCCTGGGACAAGCTTGGGCGCAAAGCCCGTCTTCTGCAATGGCTCCGAGAAATGGTCCACCGTCTTGAAGAAGGTGAAGATTTCCCAATCCCGGAGGAGCTCTCCTTATTCTATAAAGATGAGGAGCTCACTGTCGAGATGCTCGAGGAAATGCTGCAAGAGCTCTCCTGCAACATGGTGGCGATTCCGCCGCCCGACAATATTTACTGTCCTACAGCTGATAGCACTGGAGGCCAGGCTCCTATGGCGACATATCAACGCCGCTCGGCAAGAAATGGCCGGGGACGTGGCCGAGGTCGTGGCCGAGGACGTGGACGTGAAGGTCCCCTGGCTCCTGACCGAGTCATACTGTTCAGAGGGGAGAAGCCGGGTCCTGTCCCGGAAACTCAAGTTCGAGGGATCCCTTTCATCCTCAGCCCCTTAGAGGGTTCAAGCCCCATCTCAACGGCTAAGCCGGGTGGCGTCCTTTTTACAATCACCTCCTCCGATGAAGAAGAGGAGTCAGCCAAATCGCCAAAGTGCGAGGAGGCGTCAGAGCAGGCCGGCCCCTCTAACAGGGCTGAGCCCGCCAGCCAGGCCGGTCCTTCTAATGAAGACCAGCATGATGGGCCTTTGCCACCTCCAGAGGAATCCTTGGCTCCGCTATTCCAAGAAGATGCAGAAGGCCAGAATACGGAGGAGCGCCCTTTTAAGCGAGAGAAGCCCCGCCAGGCGCCGAAGACCTTGGCGGAGATCATCCCGCCATTTGATAAGACCCGTGCTCGGGCAGACCGCAAAATCATTCATCATATGAAGCGGTTCCCAACAAATGTCACTATTTGGGAAGCTATTGCATGGAGCAAAGATCTCAGAGAGGCTCTTGTCAAGATACTCCAAGATCCAGAGGCATATGAAGCCCATGTTGCAGAGTTGCAAGCCCAGGCATATGAAGCACTCACAGCCAACATCTCCTTCACGGACAAAGACATGTTGCTGTCCTCTCTGTGTCATAATCGCCCCTTATATATGAAGGGGACGATTAATGGGCATGACGTGAATCGCATTTTGGTTGACGCCGGAGCAACCGTCAACATCATGCCTCTGAAGACTTTCAAGTCCCTATACTTGGCACCTTATTTGCAAAAGGTGACTAATGTCAAGATCTCGGGATTCAATCAGGGTTCCGAGGAAGCGCTTGGTCGGGTTGTAGTCAAGCTAGCTTTGGGTGAGTTTGTCACCCAAGCGACATTTTACATCATCAACTCCGACACATCTTACAAGATGCTGCTTGGAAGACCCTGGCTTCATGAGAACTGGGTTGTTCCTTCAACTCTGCATCAGTGCATTAAATATGCCAAGGAAGGGGAGCAACATACGGTCTTCGCAGACCAGGCCCCATTCTACCCCAATGAGTGCCATCTGGCCGATGCTTCACTATATTTTGGGAAGCCTACTTTAACAATCCCCGAGTCTTTAAAAGACAAAGGGAAGCAAAAGGTGGGCCACGAAGTCGAGGAAGGGCAGCTCTTCACTGTCAACCAAGACATGGTAAAGCTGCACAGGCTGAGCCTCGGTGCCGCCTCCAAGCCAACTCAACCAGAGAGGCGAAGTGTTGACTTTGAAGCCAACCTCATCAGCCGGGTCATTGACGGGAGTATCTCCTTACCGCCTAAGTGCCTTCAACTCTTGTCCCAATGGGAAGAACAGGAGGTGGAACAGTTGAAGACCTTTACAGTCTCCTATCAATGGAGAAGGAGACGCAACAAAGGCAAGAGGGACAAGCCGATCATCTTTTACAAAGGTGATTTAGTCCCACCGTGCCCCCCTAAAGATAATTTCGGCTGGGATACTCCCGCTGATGTGGTGCTAGAGCCAGTCCAGGAGATGGACGATATGCCGAAATACATCAAAGAGATGTGTAAAAAGCAGCACATCCCGCAAACTTTGGACCCAGCGCGAGCGGCGTACTTCCACCAGCTATGGAACCCTCCGCAAGTCCGCGTGCAGCCTCCCTTCTCCCGCAAAGACACAAGGGGACTTGGCTACGACCAGGAAACAGACTTCGAGGTCCATTATGCAGTTAATGCCATAGGGCTACTGCCTCTCCCTAATGGGCAAACTGAAGTTGAGCCCAATATTGATGACTCTGTAAGGGAGTCCGCTAATGTGTCTACGACACCATCACCTTCATCAGGAGTCGACAACGACCACCCCTCAGAGGAAGGAGCAGCTCAGCCTGCTCACCATTAGCAAGATGAAGCAAGCTCTTCGGCTTCAAGCCACGAGCAAGAGTACTTCAAAGAATTGGATGTCTATGAAGCCAACACTGATGATGAGGGAGACTTCGTCGACCTTCAACCAGCTCCACCAGAGCTTGAAGACGGTGGTCAAGCAACTGTGGACGAGTTGATTGAAATCAATCTCGGAAACAAAAATGACTACCGTCCCACCTTCATAAGTGCTCTCCTCAGCGAGGAAGAAAGACAGTCGTATCGACAACTTTTAGAAGAGTTCAGGGATTGTTTCGCCTGGACTTACAAAGAAATGTCCGGGCTCGACCCTTCCGTGGCTGAACATGAGCGGGCAATACTTTCAACAGTCAAGCCAGTCAAGCAAACTCAAAGGCGTATGCGCCACGAGCTGGAGCTGAAGGTCAATGCTGAGGTTGACAAAATGCTCAATGTGGACTTCATAGAGCCTTGCATGTACCCTGTGTGGCTCGCTAACATAGTCCCTGTCAAGAAGAAGAACGGCCAAGTCCGAGTTTGCATCGACTTCAGGGATTTGAATAAAGCATGCACGAAGGACGACTTCCCTGTCCCGATCACTGAGACAATGGTTGATATGACCACCGGTCATGAAGCCTTGTCTTTTATGGACAGGTCGTCGGGCTATAATCAAATCCGCATGGCCGTCAAAGACAAAGACCATACGGCTTTCCGATCTCCTAAGGGGATCTTCAACTATAAAAGGATGCCGTTCGGTCTGAAGAATGCCGGCGCAACCTATCAAAGGGCAATGACCAAGATCTTCGACAAGATGCTACATGACCTTGTCGAATGCTATGTCGATGATCTGGTCGTCAAGACAAAAAAGCAGGAGGACCACTTAGCTGACCTGCGTCGAGTCTTTAAAAGGCTTCGACAATTTCAACTCAAGATGAACCCGATGAAGTGCGCCTTCGGCGTCTCCAGTGGCAAGTTCCTTGGCTTCATTGTCAGGTACCGGGGTATAGAAATCGACCCTGCTAAAATCAAAGCCATAAGAGGACTGCCTCCGTCTAAGAACTTGACAGAGCTCAGATCTCTTCAAGGAAGATTCGCCTATATTAGGCGGTTTATTTCCAACCTCTCAGGAAAATGCCTACTTTTCGACAAATTGATGAAGAAAGGAGCACCCTTCATATGGGACGAAGACTGTCAGAAGGCCTTCGAGCAAATCAAGGAGTATCTGCTGACTCCTCCTGTCTTAGGGGCACCCGTCAGAGGGAAGCCCCTTATCTTATATATTGCTGCCATGGATGCCTCTTTGGGAGCTCTCCTAGTCCAGATCAATGAAGAGGGCAAGGAGCAGCCACTGTACTACCTCAGCCGAAAATTGATTGGGCCTGAGCACCGGTACGCTCCCATGGAAAAGGTGTGCTTAGCTTTGGTGTTTGCTGTCAAGAAGCTGAGACATTACCTTCTAGCCCATCGGGTGGAGCTCATCTCAAAATGTGACCCACTCAAGTTTCTGCTCAGCCAGCCTGTCCTCTCTGGTAGACTCGGCAAATGGGCGCTTATCCTCATGGAGTTTGATATCACCTTCATCCCACGCAAGACGATCAAGGGACAAGGAATGGCAGAGTTCTTAGCAGCGCACCCTGTGCCGGAAGATTCGCCACTGAACCTCGAGCTGCCCGATGAAGAGGTGTTGGTGCCTTCTCAAGCCGTTGGGGAGCATTCTAAAAAAGTCCCACCACAGATGGAGCCAGGCGTCCTCACCCTTGATCTCCCATACTGGGAGTTATATTTTGATGGCGCCTCTCGGACAATCAAAAGGGCCGGCTGCCTCACAGACTATGTCTCAGGCACGGGGGTAGTCTTTGTATCTCCACAAGGCGGCATTCTTCACAACTCTTGCGCTCTCATGAAGTCGCTAACCAATAATGAGGCCGAATACGAGGCACTGATTATTGGGCTTCAACTGGCACTGGAGATGGACATCAGGTGCATCAAAGTGTACGGGGACTCTCAGCTCGTCATCCGACAAGTACTGGGCGTCTATCACGTCCGGAAGAAGGAGCTCGTCCCCTATTATGCAGCCGTCATGAGGCTCAAAGAAAAATTCTACCTATTTGAAATAGGCCATGTCCCCAGAGGCAGCAACTCCCAGGCTGATGCTCTTGCAAAGTTGGCAGCGGCCCTAAAACTCCCGCCTGAGGGAGAATTAAATATTACTGTCAGACACCGAAGGCTCATGCCAAGTGTGCTCGACGAAGAATCCGGCCTCACTGTTTATGAGATCGACAACATTCAAGAGGAGAATGCTCCCGAAGAAGAAGATTGGCGCGAGCCAATTATAAAAATAAAGAACGGCTGGCTCCCTCCTGATCGGGCTCAGAGGGTGCAACTGCTACGTAGGGCGACATCCTACCAGCTGATTGACGGTCTGCTCTTTAGGCTCGTCCATGAGAAAGACCGATCGGTCCTCCTGCGGTGCCTTTCGTCCAAGGAAGCAAAGACCGTCATGCACGAGGTCCACTCCGGATTGTGTGGAGCTCACCAGGCAGGAGCTAAGATGAAAAATAGCATCAAGCTCAAAGGGTTCTATTGGCCTACCATGTACGAAGATTGCAATCAATATGCTCGTACATGTCATCAATGCCAAGCATTCGGCCCAGTCCCTCGGCGGCCACCTAACCCGCTCCATCCAACAGAGCATTCTTGGCCATTTGCAGAGTGGGGTATGGATATTGTGGGACCATTCCCACCATCGTCCCAGGGGCACAAGTTCATACTTGCTGCCACCGATTACTTCTCCAGATGGGCGGAAGCCGTCCCGCTACGAGAAGTTACAAGGGAGATAGTTACTCGTTTTGTGCGGCACTATATCATATACAGATTCGGCACCCCCAGTCGGATTATATCCGATAATGGCACGCCATTTAAGAACAAAACTGTTTATGCTCTGGCAGCCAAGTTCCATATTGATTGGAGAGCGTTGTCGGTCTACAGTCCCCAGGCCAATGGGTTAGCCGAGGCCTTCAACAAAACCCTCTGCAAGCTGCTGTCCAAGATAGTAGGCGGCCGTAAGCGGGATTGGGGTGAGAAGGTCCACGAAGCCCTATGGGCCTATCATACCATCTACAAAACCCCCACGGGTTGCTCCCCATTCTCTTTAGTCTATGGAGCTGAAGCAGTGATCCCTGTGGAGATCGAGCTAGCATCTTACCGTGTTGCTGTGCACGCCGGATTGCCTGGCCAAGACCAATCTGAAATTGAAAGAAGGCTCGAGGAATTGTCCAACCTTGAAGGTCAAAGACTCAAAGCCTACAAACACTTACAAGTGTATCAAGCCCGCATGACACGTGCCTATGATAAGTTGGTCAAGCAACGGGCGTTCAAGAAGGGCGACCTTGTCATGGTCAAAGAAAAGGAGGTTCTCGCGGGAAGATCCAGCGGCAAACTCCAGCCCAATTGGCGTGGACCTTACGTCATCCAGAAGGTCTATGAAGGAGGGGCCTATACGGTCCTTGACCACAAGGGATATAATCCCTTCCCTCCTCTCAACGGCAAACATATGAAGCTCTACCATGCGCCACCGCAAGAGTTTCTGCAGCAGTCCTCACAGGACAGTACCTCTCCTCAGTGAAGGTTCAAAAAAAAAAGAAAAAAAAAATAAAAGGGGTTAAAAATACTGATACCCCAGCGGACTCAGTCAGCCTTCAACGGTTGGCTGAGGGTAAAAAGGCCACAGACCCGGTCGAGGTGAAAACCCGAAAGGGCGCCTCGGGAAAAAATGGGCAACCCCTCGGTGTGAAAACCCGAAAGGGCGCACTGGAAAAAGCTAAAGGGGGCCAGCCTCGGCGAAAACCCGAAAGGGCGGTGAGGTTGGTAATGTGAAAAAAAAATCCTCTCCCTGTCTATTTTAAGGGTGGCTCTAAGTCAATGACTCCACCCCATCTCGACCAAAACATCATATTGATGTCAGGGCTACACCTTACACGTCGTCCTATGACACCTAGTCCCAGTGGCATTCTGACGGTGTCACACTTTGTCCCATCGGGTTCGGCCTATGCATGCCTCTTCCGGGCTGCCGACCCATTCCGCCTATCGACTTCCGGGTTCAGCTCACGTGTCTCTTCTGAGCAGTTAAACTCGCTTACTCTCTTGTCCCACTAGGGACCGGCCTCAGTATGCTCTCTCGGGCTGCCAACCATTCATGCCTTTCGGCTCCTGTTTCATTCTAGGGAATGGCCTCAGTATACTCTTTCGGGCTGCCAACCCTTCATGCCTTTCGGCTCATCTAACCTCCTTGGGATTGGTCTCAGTACGCCCTCTCGGGCTGCCAACCCATCATGCCTTTCGGCTCATCTTATCTTCTTGGGATCTGGTCTCAGTATGCTCTCTCGGGCTACCAATCCATCGTGTCTTCTGGCACATGTCCCACCGGGTCTGGCCTCAGCATGTCCTCTCGGGCTGCCAACCCACCTACTCGCCTATCGGCTTTCGGGTTTGACTTTCACGTCCCACTGGGGTGGTCGAACCCATCTTTGTCCCACCGGGTATGGTCTCAGTATGCTCTCTCGGGCTGCCAACCCGTTACGCCTTTCGGCTCCTTTCTATCCTCTTGGGTTCGGTCTCAGTACGCCCTCTCAGGCTACCAACCCGTTTCGCCTTTCGGCTCACAGATTTGATTCATTCGTCCAACTCGGACAATCAAATCTACCCATTTGTCCCACCTCTGTGGCACACACGTCCTTACGGGAGTGCCACATTTTTCTCGCCTTTTGGCATTATAGGTTCAAAAAAAAAGGAAAAAAAAGAAAAAAACGGGGTTGAAAATATTGAGACCCCAGCGGACTTGGTTGTTTCTGTTAGAAGAGCAATCAAGGACAAAAAGACTTTAACTCGGCTAAGGTGAAAATCCGAAAGGGCGCCTTAGGCAAAAATGGGTACCCCTCAGTGTGAAAACCCGAAAGGGCGCACTGGAAAAAGCTAAAGGGGGCCAGTCCTGGCGAAAACCCGAAAGGGCGGTAGGGCTGGTAAAGTTTAAAAAAAAAAAAAAAGAGAGAAAAGGCTTATCAAGCATCAGACTCGCTCCTCCTCAGCTCAGCAAGGCGAGTTTCATTCTAAAGAACTTCCTCCTGGAGCCCCTCAAGCCTACGGCGAAGAGTCTACATCGGCACGCGCAAGACTGCGCTCCTTCTCGGTCTCCCGGACCTCTCACAAAAGCCCATCTCAGCCTGGGCTCTCTGAAGTGGAGGCCATCTGCTCGCGCTCATAAGTGGCCTTGACTTGGGCGCCCACCTCAGCCTGGGCTCTCTGAAGTCTGCAAAGTTGCTCCTCCTGCTCCTCCACTCCTAAATAGCGCAAAGGTGGGCGAAGTCCTCCCATAAAGACGCAAGCTCAGTCATCCAGGCGTCCTGAGGGAGACCAAATACATGCATCTGGCAATGCTACACCAAGTTGAGGACCATTCGGCCACTCCATCCCAAGGGCCATGAAACTCTGAAGCAGCTTTGAAGCCTCACTAGCTGAAGCTAAAACAAAGAAAGGAGTTGCCTTAGCCCGTGTACGGCCGACATCTGCCCAGACCAACATGCCCTAAGGGCTGGTCTACATCTACCTTGGCTATCACAAGTCAGCAGTTAGTCTGCTTTAACATTCGGCGACATACCTCAGCGGTCAACCGACACATCGGCATGTTCGGCTACACACCTCAGTGGTCAGCCGACACATCTTCAATGATACCTCAGTGGTCAGCCGACACATCAACATGTTCGGCTACACCTCAGATGTTAGCCCACACATCTTCGGCGACATACCTCAGCGGTCAGCCGGCACAATGACTTTTGGCCAAACGCACCCCCAAGGGTCGGCCAGTGTCAGTCTCTAGCTATCACAGCTCAACAGTCAATCAACGACGACTCAGATGGATGAGCATCTTCGAGACAGGCCTACATCAAATTCGGGCTAACAAATCTCTCAGAAGTAGGCCCCCATCAACTTCGGGCTAATAAGTCTCTCAGAAGCAAGCCCCCATCAACTCTAGGCCAACAAGTCTCTCAGAAGCAGGCCTGCATCCACTCGGGCCAACAAGTCTCTCAGAAGCAGGCCCCCATCAACTTCGGGCAAATAAGTCTCTCAGAAGCAAGCCCCCATCAACTCTAGGCCAACAAGTCTCTCAGAAGCAGGCCTACGTCAACTCCGAGACAATAAGCCTCTCCGAGGCAAGTCTGCATCAACTCTCAGCTTTCTGCAAAGCAATGAAGCAGTGAGGTGCAGTCCTACAACAATCTTCTCATGTCATGAAGACTCAGGAGATACCCACAAATACTACAAAGGGCACGGACCGTCCGCCTCTACCTCCGGCATCGACGAACGTTCCTTGGGGGGCATTTGTTGCACCCGTAATTTTCTCGAAATACTTCGAGAATTTCATTCCGAAACAACCGACGAAAAAGATACGGTGTAGCGCCGATGTCGTCGGACTGCGGAGTACCTCCGCGATTTAGGGTCTATCGGCCTGATCATATTATTACAAGTGGTATCGTGACAATGGAAGTTAAGAGGAAGATATGCGTGCATGCCTGTCAAAGCGACCGAGCAAGTGTATCACACGGCACGGACGGGCGCGAAGATTCTTCCCCACGCAGCGTCACCACGGCTTCTTCTCAACTCAGATTGACAGAAACGGAGCAAAACGGCGCGAAGAGGGGCCAAAACGCATGCCCGAGGGTCGAACGACCCCTCCCGGACGCGAGAGGGGGCCGCGGCCACCCCGCCGGGGTCGGCGGTGGTCGCACGACCCCGCCAGCCACCTGGCGGGGTCGCGCGACCCCACTGTGGACTGGCGGGCTCGCGCGACCCCGCTGGCATCCCTCCAGGGTCGCGCGACCCCTCTGGCATCCCACCGGGGTCGCGCGATCCCCCCCTTTCTCTCCGGTGTTCAAAAAAAAAGGGGAGGATTTTTAAACCCCCTCAGAGGGGTCATTCATCCTTTTTTGGCATCCAGAGGGGTCATTCATCCCTTTTTGGCATCCAGAGGGGTCATTCAGCCGTTTTTGGCATCCAGAGGGGTCATTCATCCTTTTTTGGCATCCAGAGGGGTCATTCATCCCTTTTTGGCATCCAGAGGGGTCATTCAGCCCTTTTTGACATCCAGAGGGGTCATTCATCCCTTTTTGGCATCCAGAGGGGTCATTCAGCCCTTTTTGACATCCAGAGGGGTCATTCATCCCTTTTTGACATCCAGAGGGGTCATTCAGCCCTTTTTGACATCCAGAGGGGTCAAAATGGTTTTTTGCCACCCCACCTTGACAGAATCGGGGCAAATTCGTTCATTTGACCCCTCTGGGCCCTCCCGCCTTCTATAAATAGACCCTAAGGGTCCAAGTGGAAAAGAGGACGGAACCTCTACGAGAAGAGCACCGCGCAAGGAATTGTTCTGTTTGTTTCGGCCTGTGAGGGGTAAGTCCCCGGGCCTTGTACTTATGCCCCTACGGGGTATTTTTGTAATTACGCCCCTCAGTGGGCCATGTTGGCAATTATGCCCCTCAGCGGGCCGTGTTTTGTAAGTCTTTACGTCCCGGGACGACTAAGTTATGTGGTTCTGTCCCTATAATGACGGAATTACAAAAATGTCCTCCCCGGGACCGTAAGAGACCAAAGTCCTGTAATTTGCAGTTATACCCTGCAATCTTTTGTAATTCGGGCTACGCCCCTACTTCCCGCGTGGGTGCGGATCTTTGTACAGTCGACAATTCGCCGACAATCCTTGTACCCATTTGAGCCATAAATGCAATCTATGACTTCATATGTCTTCTTTATGCATTGACTGGGGAAATTACAGGAAAACCCCCGACTCGTCAAAATTACATTGACGGATGTGTGCCTTCTATGAATCCCCTTGTCATTCCTTCGGTCCGGAAGTGTTGTCAGCTCAGTCCAACGCTCGGGTATCATCTCAAACCTATGTCTAGGGTCTGGTAAAATTACCAAAATACCCCTGTGACCTAAAAATGACCTCAGAGTCTTTAAAATCCTCCAGAAACGGCTTCCATGCCTTGGGGAGTCAGGAACCCGATCCTACTTCCGTTCCAGTCCAGAAATTTCATAAATACCCCTGGCCTGGGAAAATTACCACAATGCCCCTGGGGTGGTAAAATTACCAAAATACCCTCGGGGTCCAGAAAACTCCTCTCCACTTCAAAAACGCCTACGGCTTCCGCATATTTGTGTCTTTATTCCTAAATCTTAGGGTTTTGTTCAGACTTTAGCCCTAACTCTGTTAACATGTTGGTGGTAAATGAGTGGTCATGGAGAGTTTCTCGAGTGAGCCTGCCCTCCACATCAGAACCTCTATAGAAGACTTTGGAACTTCTTTGACAGTCAAACAAAGGTGTTCGGACGTTAGGCCGATGTAAATCAACACTGACTCCGGTCAGTGGGGAAAGGTCCAGCACTCGAACCCAAATCGTCTGATACGACGCGCACACACGGAATCACCCTCTACTCAGATGGGGGGGGGATGTTTCTTTTCAAAAAGAACGAAAATCTACCTTTTATCTACGATAAAAGTCGATTTAGATTTTTTCCGTGTCTCACAGTCCCACGACACTATAGAAAAATGGGAATCACTCCCAAACATCTCGTCGGTAAGTGCAACGTCGACGACTCCAACCGTCAGGTCTGACTTGGATTCCGGAACCACTCGCTGTATCACACGCCTCTTCACCAAAAAGTGGGGGTCACCCCCGACTACTAGAGAAACAACATCATCATGCCGACATCCCAGTTGTCGGGCCAACCTGGTACTCACAGCCGCCCATCGCGTCACGTGGCGCATGACAGAAAGGCAGGGAACAACTCCCGACACACCTTCTACAAGCGGCTTGACACTGGCGACTCCAACAGTCAAGTCACACCTGGGCTTCGGAGCGACTAATAGGTGTCGACCAGAACGCGGCCACTGTGGCCCCCGTGTTCAAGAAGCGGTATCTGAGCCGACCGCGTTCAAGACGGAGCCCGGACAGACACCGAGCTCGGCCGTTCTGGGTCCAGAGTCATGTGAACTCTCTCTCTCTCTCTTTTCTTCACCCAGCCCACCTGACCCTCATAGACCCTAGCTCACTTGACCCTGCCAAAACACTTCATTCTGGCCCGCCTAAACCCCTGAACCCAGCCCTCATTCCAGCTCGCCTAAACTCTTGGCCCACTCAGTCATGGCCCGCTTAAAACCTTCACTTTAGCCTGCCTAAACCCATCAAAGAAAAGAAAGTCCAACCCGCATAAACCCCCAGGCGGGACCCACATCTCTTTCTCTCTCTCAAACCACCCTACTTTAACCCCTATTGGGACCCACATGGCCTTTCTCTCTCTTCCAGGTCAAACCCAGCCATTCTAGTCCGCCTGAACCCCCTAGGGGGGAAGGTTTACCCAGACCAGGATGCCTCCAAGCACTCCAGCCAGCGTAAACCCCCTTTATGCGGACCAGCCCACCAGAACAGAACGCGGTTACCCTCAGAACAACGTTTAGCGCAGAACGCGGTCGCCCTGATGACCGCAATCAAGACCGGCCATTCCGGTCTGCGTAAAGCCCCCTTTATGCGGGCCAGCCTGCTAGGGGTCACCCTGGTTTGCGTAAACCCCCCTTTACATGGACCAACCTGTTAGGGGTCACCCTGGTCCCCTAAAGCCCCATTTCTAGCCAAAAAAATATTTAAAAAATTACTTTTTCTTAGCCCCCTCAACCCAGTCACGTTTACCCCCAAGGGGGGGTTTACACGGACTAGGCTGACCCCCATCAACCTGGTCCGCATAAACCCTCTTCTCTCTCCAAAAAATAATAAAAAAATATTTTTTTCTTAGCCTCAGTCCGCATAAAGGGGAGCTTTACGTGGACTAGCTTGGTACCGCCTAACCTGGTCCGCGTAAACCCTCTTCTCTCTCCAAAAAAATAATAATTTTTTTCTCCAACCCCAGTCCGCGCAAAGGGGGGCTTTACGCGGACCAGGTTGGTACCTAGCAACCTGGTCCTCGTAAACCCTCCTCTCTCCAAAAAAAAAAAAAAAATATTTTTCTCCAACCCAGTCCGCATAATGGGGGGCTTTACGTGGACCAGGTTGGTACCCCCAACCTGGTCCGCGTAAACCTCCACCTTGACCCTTCACCTTGCTCTTTAATTCCCCCTAGGAATTCCAAGGGGCAGAGAGGGATGCATACACATATGTATCACAAGGCACGCAAGTGGAGCTCTGGCACTGAAGGCTTTGTTGGTTTGCTTGTTCGACTAAACACACGCCGAGGGTATGTCACATCGACACCCCTCATATGGCGTCTAGTCGATTCACACAAGTCCCCTGCTACGTATGATGCGTCACTTAACGGTGAATACACCCTCATGTCGGGTCCACCTATGCATGATGCATAATGCACACGGTGGAGATATCTACATGACGGATCCACCTACAATCAACTCTTCGGGGCTGGCCACAGATCGCTCCTTCTGAGCTGGTGACTAACTATCCCACCCGCTGGTCGGAGTTAGCCTAGCAAGCCCTCCGAAGACCGCTCCGGCATGACAAGTCCTGCACATGAAGGTGCTCCGGATGTGCTGACAACCGACCCCGACCCGGCGCCCGACAGCTCACTCTGAGCCACGCCCAGTCTACATAACCGCCAGTCAGTGTCGGCACTCCTGTGTCTGAACCAGCCTCCCCGGATTGCTCCCCAGTGCTTGTAGTCCCATAAGGGACCCCCTGTAAAATAGCGGAAAACCCGCTTTATCATGCAATGACCCGAGGACCGACACGTTTGACGGAATTATCCCGTGGCTTGCACTTATTGTATTTAGGTCTTTAGTACCCCTCTATAACGTCTTTCTCGAGACCCGACTGCCAGTCCCAATAGCACCCGATTGCCAAGGTCTCAGGGCGCCCAGCTCCCTCAGCCACACTGGTGCCCCCGACACCTGATTGCCAGTTTCAACAGCGCCCGACGACCATGGTCTCATGGCGTCCAGCTCCCACAGTCACACCGGTGACCCCAACACCTAACTACCAGCTTCAACAGCTCCCGACCGCTAGGGTCTCACGGCGCCGGGCTCCCTCAGTCACAACGATGCTCCCGGTGCCCGACTGCCAGTTTCAACAGCGCCCGACTGGCCCCAATCGCGTCCGGTCGCTCCCTACTGTCCTAGTCTTTCGGGCGCCTGTCCGCCTTAGCCTCAATAGTGCCCGGCTGCCCCACTCACAGTGGTGCCTACGCCACCCGGCCGCTTCAGTCTCAATAACGCTTGACCGCTCTAGTCACATTGGTGCCTATGCCACCCGGCCGCCTCAGTCTCAACAGAGCCCGGCCGCCCCAGTCACAGCGGTGCCCACGACACTCAACTTCTCCAATCTCAACGGTGTCCAGTTTCTCCAGTCACAGCTCCGCCCGATTGCTTACTCCGAGCCGCGCTCGATTACTCTGCACGAGCCGTACCCATTAGCTCTTCACTTGAGTAAGACACGCGACAACGGACAACAACACTGGAGAGGTGAACGTCAAGGGATTTGCAAGCCCTCTCATGAGGCATCCTACCGAGTGACGAGTCCTTTGACGGGCATTATGTACAAAAGCAGAAATACCCGCATAACAACGCAATGACCCGAGGACCGTCATGAATGACAGAATTGTCCTGTGGCTTACACACACTTGTAATCGGGCTTTCACGCCCCCATATAACGTTTTTCACGGCATATAGTGATGCAATCCCTTGGTTGATTTGATTAAGGATATGTTGATTTGATTAAGGATATGTACGACGGTGCTATTACTAGTGTTCGAACTATTGCTGGGGAGACTGGTGAATTTCCCATTTCTATAGGTTTGCATCAAGGTTCTGCACTAAGTCCGTATCTCTTTGCCTTAGTTATGGATGAAGTAACTAAACAATTGCATGAGGATATCCCTTGGTGTATGCTATTTGCAGACGATATTGTTTTAATTGATGAGAGTATTGATGCTCTAAATGCTAAGTTAGAGCGTTGGAGACTTGCCTTGGAGTCTAAAGGTTTTAAAATTAGTAGGAGCAAGTCAGAATTTATGCACTGTAATTTTAGTAATGGGAGAGTGGTTCAGGAAGACATGGTTCTAATTGATGGACATAACATTCCGAAGAGTAGTAGCTTTCGATACTTAGGGTCTATCATACAAGAGAATGGGGAGATTTATGATGACGTTACACATAGGATTAAGGCGGGCTGGTTAAGATGGAGAAGTGCATCAGGTGTCCTTTGTGACCGTCGTATGCCTGTGAAACTCAAAGGGAGGTTTTATAGAACGGCTGTGAGACCCGCTCTGTTATATGGTACCGAGTGTTGGGCAGTACGAAAGGAACACATCCACAAAATGTGTGTAGCAGAGATGAGGATGTTGAGATGGATGTGTGGCAAGACTAAGAAAGACAAGATTAGGAATGAACGCATCCGTAAGGACTTAGGGATAGCTCCAATTGATAGTAAAATGAGAGAAAATAGACTCAGGTGGTTTGGACATGTGTTTCGTCGCCCTAACTCAGCGCCGGTTAAAAGATGTGATCAAATCTTAGTGGATGCTAGCAAAAGAGCTCGAGGAAGGCCTAAAATGAGATGGTGCGATGTTATTAGGAAGGACATTAGTTCCTTGAGTTTAAATATGAATATTGCACTTGATAGAAATCTTTGGCGGAACATGATTCATGTAGCCGACCCCAATTAATTGGGATAAGGCTCTGATGATGATGATGATGATGATGATAGTGATGCAATCCAGTCAGGGAATTGATTCCCATCCTCGCTAGCTGCCAGTGTCAACGCTGTCCAGCAGACTGCTACCCGTCTCCCAACTCGGTCCCAACTCCTCTAGCCAGACGAACCCTATACTCGAGCCAGGACCTGCCTGCTCCTTGCCAAGCCAGTGTCAGCTGCTTTGCACCTGAGCCAAAACCCGCCTGCTCCTTGTCGAGCCAGTGTCCGTTGCTTCTTTCGAGTCAATGCATCGTTCTCATAAACCCAGAGTCCGTACCCTCTCCAATGCCCACACTAAGCCCAGTCACTCTACTTCTACTCACCCCTATTATGTTGTTGTTACTCTGTCATTGTTGCATGGACCAAGTCCTCCCGACGTCGCGGCTTCCAGGGTCCCTGACTCTCTTCCTTCGACAGTAGAAACAAAGGTGTTCTGTCTCCGCCCGATGTAAAATAAACACTGATTCCTTGCGGTCGGTGGGGAAAGACGTCCAGTACACGAGCCCCCACAATCGCCTCCACTCGTACCAGCGGAACCTTCTTCTCCATGTGTCGCCCGCCATCCCTTGCCCACGTGCTGTGCCCTGGCGGCACTTCTCCAGTCAAAAATTTGGTTCTACAAGTGATCGTCGAGAAATCGACTGGCATGTCCGCATTCCATCCAGCCATCCCTGACCCAATCAGTGCACTCCTAGAACGATTAACCATATGCCGTTTTTTCCCGTGCGTTCCTATCGTTCTTTGCATTTCCTTGTGAACACCGCTGGAATCCCCACATGCCAGATTGACTTATCTCGGCCTTCCGAAAAGCGAGTGTGTGTCACGCCGCGGAAATATAAATTTTCGCGAGCCAACACTAGGGCATAGTTCTTTCCTCCCAGGTTGGAGGTTCTCATCGGTCCAAACAGATCCGTATGGAGTAGTTCTAGAGGTTTGCTGGTTGTTACTATGTTTTTTCTCTGGAAGGTGTTTCTGACTTGTTTCCCTTTCATGCAGGACTTGCAGATCGACAGTTCCTTAATTCTGTTTAAGGGAAATCCTTCAACTAAGGCATATTTGATCAATTTTCCTATAATACCTTGGCTTGCATGGCCCAACTTTCTCTGCCATAACACTGCATCCTCTTCTTCTTTAGTCGCTAGGCACACTTCCTGTTGTTTTAGCTCATCCAAGTATACCACGTACATATTTTTTTTCTCTATGTTCCTTGAATGTGATCTTATCACTGTCGGGCTCAAGGATTGTGCAATGATTGGCCTCAAATTTCACTTGATGCCCCTTATCACATAATCTGTTGATGCTTATCAAGTTGTGTCTCAGCCCTTCTACATATTAAACTTTTTCAACACATTGGGCGGTCTTATATCCAACAGTTCCTATTCCCTTGACCTGCCCTCTTCCATTGCCTCCATAAGTCACAGTTCCTCCAACTTTGTCCTTGATCTGCGTAAATATTGACCTATCCCCAGTCATATGCCTTAAACAACCACTGTCAAGATACCATTTTGTCCTGTTGATTTCAAGACAAATCTACAATAGAGACATTACTTCTGAGTTTTTGGTACCCAAATCAGTTTGGGTCCTTTAGGGTTAAATGTGGTATATATTGATATTTTATGTTTCCATGTTGAATTTCCATAACTTTTAGTTTGTTTTGTAGGTATATGTGTTTTAGATGTGTTGGTGAAATAATCATCATTTTGCTTTGCTTTTCTGAATTTGGGTAAAATGTATTTTTTATATGCATTAGGTAGAGGTTCATTCTTAGGTTTCTTGTATCGTAGTCCTTCCCTTTTAAAGTTCTTTTTTTGACATTTTAATACTTCATTTAGCCCTTTTTATCCTCTAGTAAATATTTCTATGGTTTTTTAAGATAAGTCTCACTTTCTCTTAGTTTAATGATTTCGGCGCCTTTTATCACCAACTCATTGTCTTTACTTTTTATGAGGTCTGTGCTTTCAGATAATAAGGTAGTGCTAGCTGTTAATTCTTCACCACTTTCCTTTAGCTCTTCTTCTAGTTTTTTTATTTTCTTTAAGTAATGCACTAATTTTAATCATCGAAAAATTGCTGTGTGGACATTTTTCTTCTTTTAATTTCTGATGTTCTTGTTTAAGAATTATTAGTTCTTTACTTACTATCTTAAATTTCTTATATAACTCTTCTAAAGCATCTTCTAGTGAGTAATCTGAATCAAGAGTCTGAGCTAGAGTTAGAGTTGCTTACCTGATCGCATTCCATGTCGTCGTTGACCATCAAAGCCAAATTAGCTTCCTCTTCTGAATCTGAGCTTGATTTGCTAGAGGTGAGGTCTTCATCATCCCAAGCTGCTGCCATGGCCTTCTTCTTCATGGGCCTTTTGTATTTGCTGCGATACTTATTTTTAATCAGTTCACTTTGCTTCTTTAGCTTGGGACAGTCCTGTCTTAGATGTCCAGGTCGATTGCATTCATAACACACTACTTTTTTTTATATAGTTTTCATTCTTGAACTGCTTCTCCCTTTTTTGAATTGTTGAGGTCTGCCCTGACCTCTGCAACTTTTGTCTTCTCATTATTCCTTGTAATCTTCTTGACAACATTGCCACTTCTTCATCAGAATCTGCAAGAGTTTCTTCATTGTCTGGTTCAGATTCTGTCCTCTCAACTTTGAGAGCGTTTGTTGACGTTATATGCTGATTTCATGAGCCATAAGTAACTTAATAAGCTTTTCTAGTGACATCTGGGTGAGATCATGAGCTTCTTCGATGGCGGTCACTTTTGGTGTCCAGTTACTTGGTAATGATCTGAGTATTTTTTTTACCATCTCACCAGAAGTATACTCCTTACCCAGTGCGACCACCCCATTTGTAATGTTAGTGAATCTGCAGAACATCTGTGAGATGGTTTCTGTGGGCACCGCTTTAAATTGCTCGTATTGGGACACAAGAATGTCAATTCTTGTTTCCTTCACTTTGTCTGTCCCTTCGTACGTGATCTTCAGCTTGTTCCAGATTTCTTGGGCAGTTTTGCAGGCTGAGATTCTCTTGAACTCTGTTCTGGATAGCGCACAACATAGATAGTATTTGGCCCTGGCATTTAAAGAAAGATTAGCTTTGTCAGTTGTCGTTAACTCTTCCCTGGATCTTGTGACAAAAGGTCACCCTCATCAACTATCATCCAGAGATCATAGTTCTGACCCTTAAGGAAGAACTCTATCCGAGTTTTCCAGTAAGAGTAGTCAGTACCATCAAATATTGGAGGACGGCTGATAGATTGCCCTTCTGCCATCTCAGCCATGTAATCTTTTACTCTCAGATTGTTGGATCCTTAAGAGTATAGAGAGCCTGGGCTCTGCTACCACTTGTTGCCTAATAGATGGCTTAGCCCAAGGGGGGTGAATGGGTAAATAAAATTTAATTATTGCAAGACAACTGTTTAGAGCGAAATATGATAGTGCTTAAATAGATGCAGAATGGAGGTCACGCACAAATAGCAACCGCACAGTTTGACACAAGGATTTAGACTGGGTCGGCCCTGACCTTTAGTCAGTCTTACATCCAATACCCAGCAACCACTGGGATTTCCACTATCTCCCGTCAAGGAACGTTTTTGGTCAGGTGTTCAGCCACACCACAGGCACCCTTATCCTTAAGGGCCCTAGCTAACCTACAGGCTAGTCAGACCTAGCTATTTCTGCTAGTGTTCAGCCACACTTTGGGCACTTGCTCACTGGAGCCCCATCTGCTTTCACGGCACAACCAAATCCAGGATTTCAAGCCTCCTATAGGCACTCTTGCCCGCAAGTAAGGGACTTCTCCCCTCAAGGAGAAGTGAACCACTGTTAAGTGGGTTTACACAGATATAGCCTCTTGATGGCCATAGTTGTGTACAATGAAATGTAAATCGTTCAAGATGACAAAAAAATAGAATTAAAATAAAGCTATCTTGAACTACTCAGAAAAGCCTATTGAAGAATGGAAAACATAATAATGTGAGAGGTTGTTTATGAAAGAATAGAGAAGAATGCAGCAGAACGAATGGCGCAATTAACTTCTTCTTCTCTTGAGCTAGCAGCAAAGGATTTGTTGAGAATGAGGTTGGCTTTTATCTCTCAACACTTGGCAATGTAGACTTGTGCTGGAATTTGGATTTTTCAGTAGGCTCAAGCTTGTGTGTATTCTTTGTATTTCTTCTCGTTCTGCTCATTCCTTTATATAGCTTTTCTGGTGCTTTGTTCCGTTAGATGGGAATCGTTAGACTCATCTTTATTAGTCGTTAGACCTAGCCTGGTATCTGTTTAGACTCAACTGTGTAGATGTTTAGAGAGCTTCATGAATTGCCTTGAGTGATTGGCTGTCTGTTAGAGAAGGGATGTCTATCTTTCATTCATGGTCCTCTTTCTATGCGAAAAGACAGAACCAAATCCTTCCTTTTGGGCGGCTCCTTTGACTTCACATGTTTCGTGAGAAACTGGAAGATCCTTCTTTAAGTAGATGTCTGTTGCACCCGTAATTTATCCTCCTAAATTCCGGGATATTGATTTCGCATGTGACAAGGTTTCGGTACGGTGTATCACCATCCGATAGGATATTCCTACACGGGGTTCTTTATTCGGCGCATCGCCGTCCCGTCGAATATTCCTAAATTTAAGGCTTTATAAGCCACATGATGTTACAATTTAGACCCCTTTGGGGGTGGTCGCAAGCCAAGTTCAAGCTTCAACGATTGTCGGGATCATGTAGTTTTATTAAAATCCCTACGGGATTAAGTCTCCATCCTTTGAACGTGTGACTACGGGCAAAGTAAACTTCTACAAAAACGAAGGAGATGCCGGAGAAGGTCTATGTACCAAGCACAAGATCCCTCGGACGTGTATCACGAAGCACGGACAACAAATCGTCCTCCCGCAGCGGCCTACGGCACAAAGAAGACGACAAACGAATAAGGAGGCGCTCCTTCTCACTATTCTCCACGAGGCACGGCGAGAACTTGAAGCTTCAAAGCCCCGGAGACCTCCTTTTATTAAAACCCAGCAGGAGAAGGCCCGTCCGGGGCCGGGGGGACCCGTACGGGGTCGCCTTCACCCGGACGGGTCCCCCCCGAGGTGGACAGTCCCGCGCGGGACTGTTTCGGGGCGGGCGGACACGCCCGGGGCCACCCGACCCCAGGTGGGACCCACCCGTGGTCCGGGACACCGGGGGAGTCCCCCTCGGGGTGCGTATGGCCCGGGTGGGACCCACCTAGGGTCCGCAACCCCGGGGGGTCCCCCTGGGGGCGCGCGACCCCGGGGAGACCCTCTCGAGGCCGCGCGACCCAGGGAAGGTCCCGGACCGTCTTGGGGACCTCCCACCCCGGGGAGGTCCCATTCTCCAGCGCACGGACTTAAAAAAAATTTCAAAAATTGACCTCCCTGGGGTCATTTTAATCCTGTTAGACCCGTACGGGGTCGAACACTCCCGGGGAGGTTCCCTACTTCTATAAATAGACCCCCGGAGGTCCAGAAGAGGAGGGCTAGCATCAAGCAACTACGTACAAGCACACTTGGAGCATTTTGTTCGTTTGTTCGTTTGTTCTGACCCGCGAGGGGTAAGTCCCCGGGTCTCGTGTATATGCCCCTATGAGGGTATTTTTGTAATTTCGTCCCTCAGTGGGCCGTGTTGTAAGTTTCTAAGTCCCGGGGCGACTATGTCATATGCTTCTGCCCTAATAATGGGAGAATCACATAAATGTCCTCCCCGGGGACCGAGAAACACATAAGTCCTGTTGTTTACAGTTTTACCCTGCAACTTTTGTAATTGGGGCTACGCCCCTATCCCCCGCTTTAACGCGGATCTTTGTATAGTCGACAACTCGCCGACAATCCTTGTACTCATTCTGATTATAAAAGCCCTCAGCATGTTTTATGTATGTCCTCGGGGAGAAAATTATAAGAAAACCCCCGGTTTTTACAGAATTGCATATATATCCTCCTTTCGACCGAATTGACATCTATGTGTCTTCTACGAAGTCCCTTGTCATTCTTTTGGTCCAGAAATGTTGTCAGCTCAGTCCAACACTCAGATGTCATCCCAGCCTTAGGTCTGCTCAGGATAGGGTAAAATTACCAAAATACCCTTATGACCTAGAAATGGCCTCAGAGCCCTTAAAACCCTCCAGAAACGGCCTCAGTGCCTTAGGAAGTCAGGAATCCGGTCCAATTCCCATTCTAGTCTGAAAAATTACCAAAATACCCCTAGGATAGCAAAATTACCGAAATACCCTCGGGGTCCGGAAAATCTCTTTTCACTTCGAGAATACCTACGGCTTATGCATCTTTGCATCCTTACCCTCAAATTCTAGGGTTTTGCTCAGACTTAACCCTAACCTAGTCAATGTGTTAGTGCTGAATGAATGGAGAGCTCCCTGAGCGAGAGTGCCCTTAACATCCGAGCCTATGGAGAGGAGTTTGGGGATTTCTTTGACAATTAAACAAAGGTGTTCGGACGTTAGACCGATGTAAATCAACACTGACTCCGGTCAGTGGGGAGAGGTCCAGCACCCGAACCCAAATCGTCTGATACGATACGCACACACGGAATCACCCTGTATACTTGGGGGGGATGTTTTCTTTTCAGAAAGAACAAAAATCTATCTTTTTTGTCTACGATGAAAAGCAGAAATATAGATTTTTTCCGTGTCTCACAGACTGGCACGCCCGGTGGGACCTTTCCCACCTTTCTTCTTTCTGTCAAAGAAAGTCTAAACCTTTTACAAGGTTCTGATTTCCCTCCTCTTCCTTTTACAGGACGGGAAGAGGAGGGTATACGTCTCTCTACTCATCTGAGAGCTACTTGTGCTTCTGCGCCCTTTTCCGTTCGTGCTACGCACCACCTCCACCAACAGCGATGGCTGCCGTCACCTACGACCCCGAGATCGTCGCGAACCACGCCAGGCTCGGATACCTGGCAACCCCGCTGGTTTTCGGCGACTTCCCACCTGTCGTCGGCTCGCCCTTCTTCTTAGGCGTGGTATCGGTGGCCGAAGTCAGTTCAGCCGTGCTTGCAACAACCGTCGGGGGCGTTAGGCCCTCGGCCCCAGCATCTGGCCGGGTCAGCCCGGTCAACAAGACCCTTACTGGGGGTGCCAAGCCCTCAATCTCAACAGCCGGCCGGGTTCGCCTGGTCAGCAAGACTATCGTCGGGGGTGTTAGCCCCTCGGCCTCAGCAGCCGGCCGGGTCAGTCCGGTCAACAAAGCCGCCACTGAGGGTGTCAGGCCCTCAGCTTCAGCAATTGGTCGAGTTCGCTCGGCCAATAAGCCAACCATCGAGGGCGTCAGGCCCTCGACTTCATCAACTGACCGGGTTCGCCCGGTCAACAAGGCGACTGTCGAGGGTGTCAGACCCCCAACCTCAGCAGCAGACCGGGTTTGCCCGGTCACCAAAATGACCATTGCGGGTGTCAGGCCCTCGGCTCCATCAACAGGCCGGGTCCGCCCGGTTAAGAGGCCAACTATCGGGGGTGTTAGGCCCTCGGCCCCATTGGCTGGCCGGGTCCTCCCTGTCAAGGAGACAACCGCTGGGGGCATTAGACCCTCTACTGCAGCAGCCGACCGGGTTCATCCGGTCAACTCCTCAATTGGTAAGGGTGTCAAGCCCTTCATCCCTACAATCAGTCGAGCCAGCTCGACTGCCATGTCAACGGCCGAAGGTGTCAGACCTTCTGCCCCAGCTATTGGCCGGGTCTTCTCGGTCAATCAAGTCACTGCTGACGTCGCCCCTGCTCAACGGGGGCAACGCCGTCGCCGTCACGGCACCAGATCCACTGCGGCCACCCTTAGAGGTACCGTCCCTGCTCAACGGGGGCAGCGCCGCCGCCTCAACGACGCCGTGCCTGCGGTGGGCGTCACCAACATTGCTCCTGCTTAACGGGGGCAACGCCGTCGCCGTCACGATGATGCCATGCCTATGGCGGGCGCCACCACCGCTGCCCCTGCCCAACGGGGGCAACGCCATAGCTACAAGGGCGCAAAGCCCGAAGCGGCTGTCTCTCGCTCCGGCAAGACTGTAATCGTCGGAGATATTCGCATCCGACTCGATGGAGGCGAGCCGATCCTGCCACGGGATCGTCATGTCCCGACTATCCCTACCTCCAACCGCTTCGAGCTCTCCGGCAAGTTCGGGAGGACGGAGCGAAGAAGAAGAAGCCTGCCGTATCGGCGGCAACCCAGGGCCCTCTGCAACGGCTCAAGCCACGAGTTGCCCGGTCAAGGACAAGGGGCAACCAAGTGGAGGAGTGCCAGCTCCATCTGAAGAAGATCTGGGTCACTAAGGAGGAGGCCCGGATTATAAGGCGCGCCAGGGCGGAGGAGCCCTTCCGCATGTCAGAACTTCAGCGGATGCGGAGTCCGTCGAGCATTGAAGCCTCGGTCTCTCTGGGGTTTACAACCCAGCCCCTACGGGGGTGTTGTACCCGTAATTTAGCATCTTAAATTCCGGGATATTGATTTCGCATGTGACAAGGTTTCGGTACGGTGTATCACCATCCGATAGGATATTCTTACACGGGGATCTTTATTCGGCGCATCGCCGTCCCGTTGAATATTCCTAAGTTAAAGGCTTTATAGCCCACATGTTGTTACAATGTAAACCCTTCGGGGGGTGGCAACAAGCCAAGTTCAAGATACAACGATTGTCGGGATCGTGTAGTTTCATTAAAATCCCTACGGGATTAAGTCTCCGTCCTTTGAACGTGTGACTACGGGCAAAGTAAACATCTACAAGAACGAAAGAGATGACGGAGAAGGTCTATGTACCAAGCACAAGGTCCCTCGCACGTGTACCACGAGGCACGGACAACAACTCGTCCTCCCGCAGCGGCCTACAGCACGAGGAAGACGACAAACGAACAAGGAGGCGCTCCTTCTCGCTATTCTCCACGAGACACGGCGAGAACTCGAAGCTTCAAAGCCTCGGAGACCCCCTTTTTATTATAATCCAGCAGGAGAAGACCCGTCCAGGGCCGGGGGGACCCGTACGGGGTCGCCGTCACCCGGACGGGTCCGCCCCGGAGGCAGACAGTCCCGCGCGGGACTGCCTTGGGGCCGGCGGACCCGCCCGGGGCTACCCGACCCCGGGGGGGACCCACCCGGGGTCCGCGACCCGGGGAGGCCCCCTCGGGGCATGTTCGGCCCGGGTGGGGACCACCCGGGGGTCCTCGACCCCGGGCAGGTCCCCCCGGGGGTCGCGACCCCGGGCAGGCCCCCCCCGAGGGGTCGCGACCCCGGGAGGTCCCTCTCCCGCACGCGGATACTAAAAAAATTTCAAAAAGTGACCTCCCCGGGGTCATTTTCATCCCGTTGGACCCGTACGGGGTCGAACACTCTCGGGGAGGTCCCCCACTTCTATAAATAGACCCCTAGAGGTCTAGAAGAAGGGACTTGGAGACTTGACATTACGTACAAGCACACTCGGAGCATCCAGCATTCAGAGCTTTTGTTCGTTTGTTTCGGCCCGCGTGGGGTAAGTCCCCGGGTCTTGTACTTATGTCCCTACGGGGTATATTTACGTTTATGCCCCTCAGCGGGCCATGTTTATAATTATGTCCCTCAGCGGGCCATGTTTGTAAGTCTTTACGTCATGGGCACGTAATTCTGTCCTCATAATGACGAAATTACGGAAACGTCCTCCCGGAGATCGTAAAAGACTAATGTCCTGTAAATTACAGTTTTACCCTGCAACTTTTGTAATTGGGGCTACGCCCCTATCTCCCGCTTTAACGCGGATCTTCGTACAGTCGACAACTCGCCGACAACCCTTGTACTCATTTGGAATACAAAAGTACACATCATGCTCTATGTATCTCCTCGGGGGAAAATTATAAGAAAACCCCAACTTTTATAAAATTGTGTATATGCCCCTTCTTTGGCAAACTTGACGCACATGAGTCTTCTGTGAAGCTATTGTCACTCCTTCAGCTAGGAAATGTTGTCAGCTTTGCCCGACACTCAGATGTTACTCCAACCCTAGGTCTGTGTAGGGTATGGTAAAATTTCCAAAATACCCCTGGGTTGGTAAAATTATCAAAACGCCCTCGGGGTCCAGAAAATCTCCCTCTACTTCAAAAATGCCTACGGCTTCCGCATATTTGCGTTTCTATTCCTAAATCTCAGGGTTTTGTTCAGACCTAGCTCTAACTCAATTATTTCTGTTAGTCGGTGGTGAGTGAGTGGACATTGTGAGCCCTCCAAGAGAATTTGCCCTCAACATCAGAACCCCCATAGAAGATTTTCGGGATTTCTTTGACAGTCAAACAAAGGTGTTCGGACGTTAGGCCGATGTAAATCAACACTGACTATGGTCAGTGGGGAGAGGTCCAGCACTCGAACCCAAATCGTCAGTTACGATGCGCACCCACAGAATTACCCTCTACTCAGATGGGGGGGATGTTTCTTTTCAAAAAAAATAAACTCTATATTTTATCTACGATAAAAATCGATTAGATTTTTTCTGTGTCTCACAGACTGGCACGCCCGGTGGGACATGTGCTGCCTTTCTTCTTTCTGTCAGAGTCATTCCCTAAAACTCTCTTCGAGGTTCTGGTTTCCTCCTCTTCCTTTTACAGGACGGGAAGAGGAGGGTATAAACTTGCTACTCATTTGAGAGCTTGTCGTGCGCTTGCACCCTTTTGTGTTCGCACCACCACCACCAACAACAACCAGCAGCGATGGCCGCCGTCACCTACGGCCCCGAGATTGTCGCCAACCACGCCAGGCTCGGATACCTGGCGACCCCATTTGTTTTCGGCGACTTCCCAGCGGTCGTCGGCTCGGCCTTTTTCGTGGGCGTTGTGCCCGTGGTTGAGATCAGCTCAGCCACGGCTGTGACAACAGTCGCTGAGGGTGTCAAGCCCTCTACTACAGCAACTGGCCGGGTCCGTCCGGTCAAGAAGACAACCGTCGGGGGTGGTAGGCCCTCGGCCCCAACAGCCGGCCGGGTTTACTCGGTCAACAAGACAGCTCCTGAGGGTGTCAGTCCCCTCACTGTAGCAGCCGGCCGGGTCCGCCCGGTCAAGAAGACAACTGTCGGGGGGTGTTAGCCCCTCGGCCCCAGCCACTAGCCGAGTTAGTCCGGTCAACAAGGCTATCTCTGAGGGCACCAGGCCCTCGGCTTTGTCGACTGGTCGGGTTCACTCGGCTAACAAGACGGCTACTGGGGGTGTCAGACCCTCAATCTCAACAGCCTGCCGGGTTCGCTCGGTCAACAAGGCGACTGTCGGGGGCGTCAGGCCCTCGGCTCCATCAACTTTCAGGGTCTGCCCGGTTTAGAAGACAACCGTCGGAAGTGTCAGACCCTCGACCCCAGCAGCTGGCCGGGCTTCCCCGGTCAACGAAATAACCAGCAAAGGCGTCAGGCCCATAGCCCCATCAAGTGGTCGGGTTCATTCGGCCAAGAAAACAATCACTGAGGGTGTCAGACCCTCTGTTTCATCAACCGGCCGGGCTCGCCTGGTCAAGGAGACCGTCCTCAAGGGTGTCATACCCTCTGCTGCAGCATCTGGCTGGGTCCATTCGGTCAACTCTTCAACTGTTAAGGGTGTCAAGCCCTTCATCTCGACAACCAGCCGAGTTTGCTTGGCTGCTATGTCAATCGCCGAAGGTGTCAGGCCTTCTGCCCCAGCTATTGGCCGAGTCTTCTCGGTCAATCAAATCACTGCTGGCGTCGCCCCTGCTCTATGGGGGCAACGCCGTCGCCGTCGAAATGACACTGTCCCCATGACGGGTGTCACCAATATCGCCCCTGCTCAACGGGGGCAACGCCGTAGCAGCAAGGGTGCAAAGCCCGAAGCGGCTGTCTCTCGCTCCGGCAAGACTATGATTGTCGGAGACATCCGCATCCGGCTTGATGGAGGCGAGCTGGTCCTGCCACGGGTTCGTCATGTCCCGACCATTCCTGCCTCCAACCGCTTCGAGCTCCTCCGACAAGTTCGGGAGGACAGGGCGAGGAAGAAGAAGCCTGCCGTACCGGCGGCAACCCAGGGCCCCCTGCAGCGGCTCAGACCACGGGCTCCCTGCCCAAGGACAGGGGGCAACCCAATTGAGGAGCGCCAGCTCCATCTGAAAAAGATCTGGGTCACCAAAGAGGAGGCCTGGATTATCAGGCGTGCTAGGGCGGAGGAGCCCTTCCGCATGTCGGAGCTTCAGCGGATGCGGAGTCCGCCGAGCACTGAAGCCTCGGTCTCTCCGGGGTTTACAACCCAGCCCCTACGGGGGCAGAAGCGCCGAGGAGCCGCCAAGAAGGTGCGGCCGACCTCCCCGTGGGCTAGTTCCACGCACACGGAGGAGGATCGCTCCCCACAAGCATCTACATCTCGAGTGTCTGTCTTTGACAGACTTGGGAGGCCACTCAAGCCGGAGCGTCAACCGCCCAAGAAAAAGTGGGTGGTCCAGGTGACCGATGACACCGGCAAAGTGTTCACCTGTTACGTCACCTTCGGCGACAAACAGCCCGAAGGCACCTCGGGGGAACTCAATCAGCCTCTTCAATACTCGAGGAGGTCAAGGTCCGGGTCCCGAGGCCTGGCACAAACACAACAAGCGCCGGTTGTCGGTACATCTCAACCTGAGCCGGCACAACAAGAAGAGCGCCAGGAAGACGTCCACAGTGTTGATGGGGACAGCCATTCCCGGCACGAAGAAGAGTTGGGGGAAGAGCCACGGGCCCCTACATTGGAAGAGCTTCGACGGGAGAACCTAGAGCTCAAGAACCTGCTACAGTCGCTTTTGCGCGAAAAGGAGGTTCCTCCCCCGCCTCCGGCGACATCGGCTGGAGCGGATCAACAGCCTTTCTCCATTCCAGCAGCAGCCAATGCCTCCGTCACTGCTGCAAAATTGCCATTGGCAGTGGACTTCGAAGTCCCGCAGCCTGAAGTCAATGCGCGGTCGTCTGCTACTCCTACTGCAGAAAGCCTCATGGCGCAGAAGCAGATGATCGAGCGCATTGTGGAGGCGAAGTTTGCTCAACATGGGGAGGGGGTGGCCACCGTCGATTTGTACAGCGTGCCGTATCCCCTCCATCATCAATTCAAGAAGCTTCCACCGGATTGCCCAAAAGTCCCGAAACTCCAGAAGTTCAATGGGCAGGGCTCTCCACATGAACACTTGGCCTACTACATGACGGCCATGGGCGAGTTGGCACTGGAAGAGGCATATTTGTTGCGGTACTTCGCCACGTCATTGACTGGCACCACCTTCCAGTGGTACTCCAGACTCAAGCCCAATTCTGTAGCTGATTGGGCTGATATGCAGAAGAAGTTTGTCGACCGCTTCCAAATGGTCGAACGCAAAGTCTCCTTAGCAGAGCTTTGTTCCCTTCGACAGAAGAAAGGTGAAACAGCGTTGGACTTCATCAAGCGATGGAGGGACGTCAGCATGCGCTGCGACAATCCTCCGACGCCTGAGGACGCAATCACCATCTGCCGTAGGGGTCTCTCGACAGAGGTCAGTGAAAAGCTTCTGGGCTCAAACATCAGAAGCTTCGACCAGCTCAACACGGTGGTGGCGGAGATTGAGATGTTCTTCGCTGATCACCATGTCCAAGCCTCTGCAAAAGGCAAATCCTCCAAAGACCGTTTGACTAGCGGCAAGGAGGTAAATGCTGTTGACTTCTCCCCGACCAATGGAGAAAAGGAAGGAGGAAAATCCAAAGGCAATGGCAAGAAACCCGACGCCAAGGCAAGCGCCTCCCGGTTAGCGGAGAACATGAAGACGCCTTATTCCTTCAGGATAGAGCATACTAAAATGCTCTTTGATCTATGCATGAAAGAGCAGCTCATCACCCTGCCGGATCCGCGGAAGCCCGCGGAGGTCGATAAAACTGACGATCCTACCCATTGTGTGTATCACCGGAGGTTGGGTCATACCATCGGGGATTGTTGTCTTCAAAAACATAGCGGAAGAGCTCATTCAAAAAAGCTTGGTAAACATGCTGGGACGCCGTCGACCCACCACAGCCGCATGCTTGGAGTCGGTCAAATCGGTCGGCCAATGTCGTCCACATGGTGGCGATGGTCTCGAGCTCCAATGCCTCCGAGGCCGGGCCTTCAAATCAACAGTCCCACACCGGCCCGGGGGCAGCCCCTTCCTCATTCCCTGAATGTCTAGCACTGCGGAGAACCATTCGGAAAATCCGAGGGGAAATCCGGCAATTGCAATTGGAACGGAGGCGTCTGCTGCAGTTCCTGGAGAGCATTGATGAACAATTGGCCACCTTCCCCTTTGGCCCATTCGCCAGGGGGTTTGCTCCAGCCCACATACGGGAGGCGGGTGTATCACCCGCGGGCCGGGCCTCGCTCAGGGGTTGGCTCTCTGAAGAGTTCTCAGATTCATCTGAAGACAAGGAGGATCCACTGGGAGACGAGGGGACTCCACTTCAAGTCGAGCAGGCAGAGAAGCTATACTCTTTCCCTTGCGAGAAGACTCCAAACATCTTCTTCGCATGTCAGAGAGCGGGCTTGATCAGCCCATCACCTGTGGAGCAGACACCAGGTGCCACTTTTCATCAGGGCTATTGCCCGTATCATGAAGTTGTTGGCCACATTATCCACAACTGTGAGTCGTTCAAAGACCTCGCCGAGGACCTAATTAGGCGAGGGAAGGTCAATATGGGCGAATTCCTAGTCGACCCACCGCAGCCGCACGCACGGTGCAGTCTTCACTTCTCCGTCAATGTCATTCATGCTGCAGCAGCCTTCCAGTTCCCCGAGTCACAGGAGGAGGGAGTCAGTTCCCAGGGAGCCAGTTCCCAATCGCCCAAGTCCACACTATGGTATCCAGGGTGGTGACCATCTCATCAGTGCTCTTTCCTCAAGGAGGACACTGAGAAGATTTTTGACAAGCTTCTGGAGGATGGCTGGGTGCTGACACATGATCCGCCATCTTATTACAATGAGACGGCCAAGAGGCATCCCCGCTATTGCAAGTATCATGCAAGGGTGTCCCACCCTACTCGGCAATGCCCAGAGATTCATGATTTCATTGAAACCCTCATCCAGCGAGGGGTCGTCGATACTCAGGGGGACTCCATGACAAGGTTGCGTCTTGCAGAGGCCGCTAGGGAGACTCTCCAGCAAGTTCGGCGAGAAACTGAGGCTTTCTCCCAATTAGCCCGACCAAGTGAGCCCGCGGAAAATGATGAATTCTCATTACTCACTAAAGGCAAGGTCACCTATAAAGGGCCTAAAGTCCAGAACCCAGGAAGCCAAGCCGCGGGAGAGAGTTCCAAGGTCCGTCCCAGGTCCAGTCAGCCTGGCATCGTCATAAGAGAGAACTCTCGGCCAGACAACAAAGGCAAAACCAATGCGTCAGAGCCTTCAGCCAAAGCTCCTGCCAAGTCAGCAAGGTCATTAGTCGTGGAGAGAACTCAACCTCTTGAGCCCGCGAAGGCCCCAGTTAAGGTTTCTGTCAAGCCGGCACAGCCGCCAATTCTAGAAAGGCCTCAGCAGCTCAAGCAAGCCAAGCCACCAGCTCAAGCAAAGTCGGTGGAACCACAAAGCCCCCAGAGGCCCCACTGCGGACTGGCAGAGTTCCAGGAGTTGCCTCCTGAAATAATTGCTCAGGCAATCAATGCCACCTTCCAGGCTCAGCTGGAGGAGGCCATTTGGACCAAGGTTGTCCCCAGAAGAAGCCGCGGCACTAAGGCCCCTAAGGAGCCAGCCCGGAGCAAAAAGTAAAATTTTGGGGGCAAGCAAGTCCCACCTCCAAAGCAAACTCCCCTTTCTTCTCAAGAGGCAGCACGCCAGAAGAAGCAGGAGAAGAATCGTAGGAAGAATTTGAATAGAAGGCTGAAGAAGCAAGCCGAGCAAGCAGCTGCTATGGAGGCTCCTAAGGAGCCAACTCCTTTACAAAGACTTCAAAAGCTCATCGATGAGCTGGAGGAGTACACTCCCCCTCGTCCTACCAGGGTCGTCTCTCTAGACGAATATATTCCCTGGGACAAGCTTGGGCGAAAAGCCCGCCTCTTTCAATGGCTCCGGGAAATGGCCCACCGTCTTGAAGAAGGTGAAGACTTCCCAATTCCGGAGGAGCTCTCCTTATTCTACAAAGATGAGGAGCTCACTGTGGAGATGCTCGAGGAAATGCTGCAAGAGCTCTCCTGCAACATGGTGGCAATCCCACCACTCGACAACATTTATTCTCCTGCGGCTGATAGCACTGGAGGCAAGGTTCCTATGACAACTTATCAGCGTCGTTCGGCAAGAAATGGCCGGGGGCGCGGACGTGGTCGTGGCCGAGGACGTGGACGTGAAGGTCCCTTAACTCTCGACCGTGTCATAATATTCAGAGGGGAGAAGCCGGGTCCTGTCCCAGAAACCCAAGTTCGGGGGATCCCTTTTATTCTCAGCCCCTCAGAGGGCTCAGGCCCCACCTCAACTGCTAAGCCGGGTGGTGTCCCTTTTGCAATCACATCCTCCGATGAAGAAGAGGAGCCAGCCAAGTCGCCAAAGTGCGAGAAAGTGTCAGAGCAGGCTGGCCCCTCAAACAGGGTCGAGCCCGTGAGCCAGGCTGGTCCTTCTAATGAAGACCAACATGATGAGCCCATGCCACCTTCGGAGGAGTCTTTGGCCCCGCTATTCCAAGAAGATGCGGAAGGCCAGAAGGAGGAGCAACGCCCTTCTAAGCAGGAGAAGCCTCGTCAGGCGCCGAAGACCTTGGAGGAAATCATCCCGCCATTTGACAAGACCCGTGCTCGGGCGGACCGCAAAATCATTCATAATATGAAGCGGTTCCCAACAAATGTCACCATCTGGGAGGCCATCGCCTGGAGCAAGGATCTTCGGGAGGCTCTGGTCAAGATACTCCAAGACCCGGAGGCATATGAAGCCCATGTTGCAGAGTTGCAAGCTCAGGCATATGAAGCACTCACAACCAACATTTCCTTCACGGACAAAGACATGTTGTTGTCCTCTCCGTGCCACAATCGCCCCTTATATATGAAGGGGGCGATCAATGGGCATGACGTGAATCGCATCCTGGTTGACGCCGGAGCAGCCGTCAACATCATGCCTTTGAAGACTTTCAAGTCTCTATACTTGGCACCTTATTTGCAAAAGGTGACCGATGTCAAGATCTCGGGATTCAATCAGGGTTATGAGGAGGCGCTTGGTCGGGTTGTGGTCAAGCTAGCTTTAGGCGATTTTGTCACCCAAGCGACATTCTATATTATCAACTCCGACACATCTTACAAGGTGCTGCTTGGAAGGCCATGGCTGCATGAAAACTGGGTTGTTCCTTCAACTCTGCATCAGTGCATTAATAATGCCAAGGAAGGGGAGCAACATACAGTCTTCGCAGATCAGGCCCCGTTCCAACCCAATGAGTGCCATCTGGCCGATGCTTCGCTGTATTTTGGGAAGCCCGCTTTAACATGCCCCGAACCTTTAAAAGACAAGGGGAAACAAAAGGTGGACCATGAAGTTGAGGAAAGGCAGCTCTTCACTGTGAACCAAGACATGGTAAAGCTGCACAGGTTGAGCCTCAGTGCCGCCTCCAAGCCAACTCAACTAGAAAGGCGAAGTGTTGACTTTGAAGCCGACCTCATCAGCCGGGTCATTGACGGGAGTATCTCTTTACCGCCGAAGTGCCTCCAGCTCTCGTCCCAATGGGAAGAACATGAGGTGGAACAGTTGAAGACTTTCACGGTCTCCTATCAACGGAGAAGGTGACGCAACAAGAGCAAGGGGGACAGGTCAATCATCTTTTACAAAGGTGATTTAGTCCCACCATGCCCTCCTGAAGATGACTTCGGCTGGGATACTCCCGCCGATGTGGCGCCAGAGCCGGTTTAGGAGATGGATGATATGCCTAAATACATCAAGGAAATGTGTAAAAAGCAGCACATACCGCAAACTCTGGACCCCGCGCGAGCGGCATATTTCCATCAACTGTGGAGCCCTCCGCAGGTCCGAGGACAACCTCCCTTCTCCCGCAAAGATATGCGAGGACTCGGCTATGACCAGGAGACAGACTTCGAGGTCCATTTTGCAGTCAATGCCATAGGGCTACTGCCTCTCCCTAATGGGCAAGCTGAAGTTGAGCCCAAGATTGATGACTCTGTAAGGGAGTCTGGTGATGTGTCTATGACACCTCCACCTTCATCAGGAGTCGACAATGATCACCCTTCAGAGGGAAGAGCAGCCCAGCCTGCTAACTGTCGGCAAGATGAGGCCAGTCCTTCGACTTCAAGCCACGAGCAAGGGTGCTTCGAAGAATTTGAAGTCTACGAAGCTGACACTGACGACGAGGGAGACTTCGTCGACCTCCAACCAGCTCCACCGGAGCTTGAAGACGGTGGCCAAGCAACGGTGGACGAGCTGATTGAGATCAATCTCGGAAGCAAAAGTGACCATCGTCCCACCTTCATAAGTGCTCTCCTCAGTGAGAAAGAAAAGCAGTCGTATCGACAGCTCCTAGAAGAGTTCAGGGATTGTTTCGCCTGGACTTACAAAGAAATGCCCGGGCTCGACCCTTCTGTGGCCGAACATGAGCTGGCAATACTTTCAACAGTCAAGCCAGTCAAGCAAGCTCAAAGGCGTATGCGCCACGAGCTGGAGCTGAAGGTCAATGCTGAGGTTGACAAGATGCTCAATGTGGACTTCATAGAGCCTTGCATGTACCCTGTGTGGCTCGCCAACATTGTCCCTGTCAAGAAGAACGGCCAAGTCCGAGTCTACATCGACTTCAGGGACCTGAACAAGGCATGCCCAAAGGACGTCTTCCCGGTCCCAATCACTGAGACAATGGTTGACATGACCACCGGTCACGAAGCCTTGTCTTTTATGGACGGGTCGTCAGGCTATAATCAAATCCGCATGGCCATCAAGGACAAAGACCATACGGCTTTCCGATCTCCTAAGGGGATCTTCAACTACAAAAGGATGCCGTTTGGCCTGAAGAATGCCGGTGCAACTTACCCAAGGGCAATGACCAAGATCTTCGATGAGATGCTACATGACCTTGTCGAATGCTATGTCGATGATCTGGTTGTCAAGACAAAGAAGCGGGAGGATCACTTAGATGACCTACGTCGAGTCTTTGAAAGGCTTCGACAATTCCAACTCAAGATGAACCCGATGAAGTGCGCCTTCGGCGTCTCCAGCGGCAAATTCCTTGGCTTCATCGTCAGGTACCGAGGCATAGAGATCGATCCTGACAAAATCAAAGCCATAAGAGGACTACCTCCGCCCAAGAATTTGACAGAGCTCAGATCTCTTCAAGGAAGGCTCGCCTATATTAGGCGATTCATTTACAATCTCTCTGGAAGATGCCTACTTTTCGGTAAACTGATGAAGAAAGGCGCACCCTTCATATGGGACGAAGACTGTCAGAAAGTCTTCGAGCAAATCAAGGAGTATCTATTGACTCCTCCAGTCTTAGGGGCACCTGTCAGAGGGAAGCCCCTTATTCTCTACATTGCTGCCATGGATGCCTCTTTGGGGGCTCTACTAGCCCAGATCAATGACGAGGGCAAGGAGCAACCGTTGTACTATCTCAGCCGGAAATTGATAGGGCCTGAACACCGATATACTCCTATGGAGAAGGTGTGCCTAGCCTTGGTGTTTGCTGTCAAGAAGCTGAGACACTATCTTCTAGCTCATCGGGTGGAGCTCATCTCAAAATGTGACCCACTCAAATTTCTACTCAGCCAGCCTGTCCTCTCTGGCAGGCTTGTCAAGTGGGCGCTTATCCTCATGGATTTCGACATCACCTTCGTCCCACGCAAGGCGATCAAGGGACAAGGAATGGCGGAGTTCTTAGCAGCGCACCATGTGCCAGAAAATTCGCCACTTAACTTCGAGCTGCCCGATGAAGAGGTGCTGGTGCCTTCTCAAGAAACTGGGGAGCATTCTGAAAAAGCCCCACCACAGATAGAGCCGGGTGTCCTCACCCTTGACCTCCCATATTGGGAGTTATATTTTGATGGTGCCTCTCGGACAATCAAAAGGGTCGGCGGCCTCACAGACTATGTCTCGGGCGCGGGGGTAGTCTTTGTATCTCCACAGGGCGGCATCCTCCACAACTCTTGCACTCTCATGAAGTCACTGACTAATAATGAGGCAGAGTATGAAGCGCTAATCATTGGGCTTCAACTGGCACTGGAGATGGACATCAAGTGCATCAAAGTCTACGGGGATTCTCAGCTCGTCATTCGACAGGTCCTGGGTGTCTACGACGTCCGGAAGAAAGAGCTCATCCCCTACCATGCAGCCGTCATGAGGCTCAAGGAAAAATTCTACCTATTTGAAATAGGCCATGTCCTCAGAGGCAGCAACTCCCAGGCTGATGCTCTTGTAAAATTGGCAGCGGCCTTAAAACTCCCACCTGAAGGAGAGTTAAATATCACTGTCAGACACCGGAGGCTCATGCCAAGTGTGCTCGACGAAGAATCCGGCCTCACTGTCTACGAGGTCGACAACATTCAAGAGGGTAATGCTCCCGAAGAAGAAGATTGGCGTGAGCCGATCATAAAAATAAAGAATGGCTGGCTTCCTCCTGATCGGGCTCAGAGGGTACAACTGCTACGCAGGGTGACATCTTACCAGCTGATTGACGGTCTGCTCTTCAGGCTCGTCCATGAAAAGACCGATCGGTCCTCCTACGGTGCCTTTCATCTAAGGAAGCCAAGACTGTCATGCATGAGGTTCACTCCGGATTGTGCGGGGCTCATCAAGCAGGAGCTAAGATGAAGAATAGCATCAAGCTCAAAGGGTTTTATTGGCCCACCATGTACGAAGATTGCAACCAATACGCTCGTACATGTCACCAATGCCAAGCATTCGGCCCGGTCCCTCGGCGACCACCTAACCCACTCCATCCAACAGCGCCTACTTGGCCATTTGCAGAGTGGGGCATAGACATTGTGGGACCATTCCCACCATCATCCCAAGGTCACAAGTTTATACTGGCCGCCATTGATTACTTCTCCAGATGGGCGGAAGCCATCCCGCTACGGGAAGTTACAAGAGAGATAGTTGCCCGCTTTGTGAGGCACTACATCATATATACATTCGGCACCCCTAGTCGGATTATATCCGATAATGGCACGCCGTTCAGGAACAAGACTGTCTATCCTTTGGCGTCTAAATTTCATATTGACTGGAGGACGTCGTCGGTCTACAATCCCCAAGCCAACGGGTTGGCCGAGGCCTTCAACAAGACCCTTTGCAAGCTGCTGTCCAAGATAGTAGGCGGTCGCAAACGGGATTGGGGCGAGAAGGTCCACGAAGCCCTATGGGCCTATCGTACCATCTACAAAACCCCTACGGGTTGCTCCCCGTTCTCTCTGGTCTATGGGGCCGAAGCGGTGGTCCCTGTAGAGATCGAGCTAGCGTCTTACCGCGTTGCTGTGCACCCTGGATTGCCAGGTCAAGACCGGTCCCAGATAGAAGGAGGCTTGAAGAGTTGTCCAACCTTGAAGGTGAAAGACTCAAAGCCTAAGCACTTACAAGTGTACCAAGCCCGCATGACACGTGCTTATGACAAGCTGGTCAAGTAACGGGCGTTCAAGAAAGGCGACCTCGTCATGATTAAGGAAAAGGAGGTTCTCGCAGGAAAATCCAGCGGCAAACTCCAGCCTAATTATCGTGGGCCTTACGTCATCCAGAAGGTCTACAAAGGAGGCGCCTATACGGTCCCTGACCACAAGGGGGATAATCCCTTCCCTCCTCTCAACGGCAAGCATATGAAGCTCTACCATTCGCCACCGCAGGAGTTTCCACAGCAGTCCTCACAGGACAATACCTTTCCTCAGTGAAGGTTCAAAAAAAAAAGAAAAGAAAAAAGAAAAAAGAAAAAAATGGGGTTAAAAATACTGATACCCCGGCGGACTCAGTCAGCCTTCAATGGTTGGCTGAGGGCAAAAAGGCCACAGACCTGGTCGAGGTGAAAACCCGAAAGGGCGTCTCGGGCAAAAATCGGGCAACCCCTCGGTGTGAAAACCCGAAAGGGCGCACCGAAAAAAGCTAAAGGGGGCCAGCCTCGGCGAAAACCCGAAAGGGCGGTGAGGTTGGTATGGTGAAAAAAAAAAGGAAAGAAAAAAAAAACTTCTCTCTTTGCTTATTTTAAGGGTGGCTCTAAGTCAATGACTCCACCCTATCTTCGCCAAAACATCATATTGATACCATGGCTACGCCTTACATGTCATCCTATGACACCTAATCCCCACCGACGTTCTGGCGTTGCCACTCTGTCCCATCGGGCTCGGCCCATGCATACCCCTTTCGGGCTGCCGACCCGTTCCGCCTATCGGCTTCCGGGTTTAGCTCATGTGTCTCTTCTAAGCAGTTAAACCCGCTTACTCTTTTGTCCCACTGTGAATGGCCTCAGTATGCTCTCTCGGGCTGCCAACCCTTCATGCCTTTCGGCTCATCTAACCTCCTTGGGATTGACCTCAGTATGCCCTCTCGGGCTGCCAACCCATCATGCATTTCAGCACATTCTTGCCTTCTTGGAATTGGCCTCAGTATGCTCTCTCGGGCTGCCAACTCATCATGCCTTTCGGCACTTTTTACCTTTCTGGGATCTGGCCTCAGTATGCTCTCTCGGGCTCCCAATCATCATGTCTTCTGGCACATGTCCCACCGGGTCTGGCCTCAGCATGTCCTCTCGGGCTGTCAACCCACTACTCCTCTATCGGCTTTCGGGTTTGACTCTCACATCCCACTAGGGCTGTTAAATCCACCATTTTTCTTCTTCTGGGTCTGGCCTCCGCATGCCCCTTTCGGGCTGTCAACCCATCTCGTCTCTTGGCTTCAGACTTGACTCTTATATCCCACCGAGATCGCCAAGTCTATTCCTTTGTCCCCACGGGCTTGGCCTCTGCATGCCCTCGTCGGGCTGCCAACCCTATTTGCCTATCGGCTCACAGATTTGACTCGCACGTCCCACCCGGGCTGTAGAATCTCCTCCTTTCACCGCTTCGGGTCTGGCCTATGTATGCTCTCTCGGGCTGCCAACCCATCCCGCCTATCGGCCTCCAGGTTTAACCAGGATGTCCCTTTCGGGCTATTAAACCTCCTCCTTTGTTGCCCCAACCGGGCTGGGCACATGCACGTCTCTCTTGGGTCGCCAGCCCGCTCAACTTTTGGTTCCGGATTTGGCTAATTACGTCCCACTAGGGCAGCCGAACCCATCCATTTGTCCCACCTCTGCGGCACACACGTCCCTACGGGAGTGCCACTTTCTCCTTACCTTCTGACATTATAAGCCCAAAAAAAAAGGGGGGGTTAAAAATATTGAGGCCCCAGCGGACTTGGTTGTTTCTGTTAGAAAAGCAATCAAGGGCAAAAAGGCTTTGACCCGGCTAAGGTGAAAACCCGAAAGGGCGCCTTAGGCAAAAATGGGTACCCCTCAATGTGAAAACCCGAAAGGGCGCACTGGAAAAAGCTAAAGGGGGCCAGTCCTGGCGAAAACCCGAAAGGGCGGTAGGGCTGGTAAAGTGATAAAAAAAATATATATGCAAAAAAAAAGAGACATACGTGCAAGAGGATGGAAGCAAAAACAGTTACGCTAAGCTCTGTCCTTTATTCACTAATGTCATCAAGGGAACCCGAGACAAGCCCTCAGGGGTAACTCAAACAAAAACGGGACGCGAGGGCCCTATGTACAAGAAAGTGCCAGAGCTCGTCAACCACGGCGCTCGTCCCCCTGCAACTCTGCGAGGCGAGTCTCCCTCTGGAAGATCTCCTCCCGAAGCTCATCGGATCGGCGACGGCAGGTCTCCACCCTGGCCTGGACAACACGATGCTCCTCGGCAGCCTTCTGAAGCTCTCTCTGTAGCTCCTCCACTCGGAGAGAGGTCCTCAAGCTATCCCCCCTCGAAGCTCGCAAGGTGGAGGTCGGTCTCTGCCTGGGCCGCTCGAAGCTCACGTAGATGCTCTTCCTGCTCCTGGATCTGTAACTGGGCTCTCTGTCTCTGCTCCTGTGCCAGATGGAGGCGAGCAAACTCGCTCCATAAGCCTTCCAGCTTCGCGGCCCATGCATCCCGGGGAAGGCTCAGTCTGTGGTAGCTTCTGGTGAATACCTCCAGATCAGCCCTCAAAGCCTCCACGGAGGGCAGTGGAACAGCCTGGATCAACTGATCAAGACCCTGCAGGAGATGGTCAGCCATGGCTACATGTAACGCCGTCCCAAGTGTAGGAGCGTCAGGCCACTCCACTCCAAGGGCAGGGAAATCCATGGTTGTCACGCCTGCCCCCTCTACGGACCCTGTTTGTAAAAAAAAAGATTGTGAGTGTATAACCACAATAACGTCACCAGGGTAAGACTCCAAGAGTGCAAACTTCAAGGACTCTTACCTAAAGCAGTCTCACTCGCCGGGTTGGGCCCACGAGGAGATCCCCCCTAGGAACTGGAGGGCAACCATCAACAAGTGCCAGTCCCTGCTCTGCGGATGGTACATGCGTCGCCGACCTCTCTACAAAGAAGGCAAGGAATGGAAAGTCTTAGTACTCAGGCCATACCAAAAGCCAGAATGAGTACTTCATATTTAATGAAGACATACCAGCCTGTATAGGTACCTCCTCCTCAACTACAGCAGGGTCGACCTCTGTCGTTGGCCCCATGGAAAGAGAGAGCTGAAAGAAGACATCCACATGTCAAATGGTGGTCAATATCATAAATGGAAGGAGTCTTGTTGGATGAATGACAAAATTCCTTAATTTGACAACAATACACCTTTCATCGCCAAATCAGTGGAGGCCGCGGCCTCGTCAGCGGTGCCTTGTTTCTCAGATGGCATATGAAATGAGCCTGTTGTCTTGTCTATCTCTGTGGATCGAGGGAGGCTCCCTTCCTCTTGATGATCGCCAGCTGTTTCAAAACAAAAAGCATCTCAGGATGTTAATATGCAGCAGTATGTGTGGCTGGAATGATGTACAGAGTATCTTTGTGCATACCTAAAGTCCGCGCCCGGCTAGACTCTGCAGCATCGGTAGTACCTGCCGATGGTCCCATACCTAGGGACGATGCCTCCTTGCCAGGGATTCCAACTTCTGCAGTCGGAATTCTAACCCCTTCATCAAAAGCTGGCAAGTCAGCAGAAGAGCCGACCTCTATGAGTTTGGAAAGCTCATCCAAAGGGAAGGTCGTATGAGCAGCTGTATGACAATGAGCAAAACAAGTTAGATAAGCTCATTGTTTCATACACAGAAAGGAAAAGGGGGAATCTTAAGTCACCGGGGCTCATCCTGATTTCGCCTTCTTCAGAAGAACTTGATGAAGAAGAAGAAGAACTCCCGCTGGAGGAGGTGTTGGAGGCCCCTGTCCTTGATGAGGTGCTAGAGCCTCTCCCTCCTGAAGAACCGGCTGGCGAAGAAGTCTCCTCAACGCCAGAAGACCTCTCCCCTCCTCCAACGGCAGGGAGAGGGGTCTGAGCTCGAGAAGTCCCTGCAGCGTGCAATGCTATATTAGCTGAAGCACATACTTCATCTATTTGAAGGGGGAACAAGGGAAGGTGTGGATGCACTTTTTCACCTGTTATTCTCTTGTTGGTTTATTCGTTTATTGAGTGCGTGGGCGTGCCAGTCACCGGAGTGACAATTTATTCGGGCCTCGAAGACCCCATGGTGTGCTCGATCTGACTTCGTCAGACGATTGTGTAGTTCGTGTCGGGACCAACACCCGTCGCGCCATAAAGGTCACGGCGTCATTTACATCCCCCATACGAGGGAACACCCTTGATTAATCGCCGAGATTCAGGGCCTCATGGCCAAGAAATTAATTGCACGAAAGGTCTATTAGGAAGTATCGAAACCCCCGTATGAGGGTAAGAAGAAAACATTCGCGATCATGTCGGTCGTGTACTGACCATTTAATGTTCGGACGAATGTCCGGCTCGAGAAAATCGCGGTTGTCGCGGGAAAACCGGAACGCATGTAAGCCGAGGTACGACAAATTTATTGTTCGGAAGAGCGGAAAACGTTCAGTTGAGCCTCGGTTGGAGCGGTCAAAAACCAGTAAATCTGTTGGCCCGGTGCAAGAGCAAGCTGCGACCATACTGCGGTGGGCCCCCCGCGGTCGAAACAAGACTTGCATGAGCGTCATTAATATTTCCGGTGCCAAGGGGCAACGAGGGAATATCTCTTGAATCGGCTGAAAGGCCCTGTGTCTAGGGAAGCGGACGTTCGAAACGTGTCGGTCATTCGGGAGACCGTTTAATATTCAGACGGGTGTCCGGCTTGAGAGTATCATAATCGTCGCAGGAGGACGTGGAACATATGTATGCTGTGATACGACAAATACATTATTCCGAGACACTGAAAACATTCGGTTAAATCTCGATTAGTGTAGCAGGAAACTAGCGAATTTATTGGCCCGGTGCGAGATCGAGTCGGGACCATACCGGGGCGCCTCCCGCGGTCCAAACGGGGCTTGCGTGGGCATCATTAATGTTCCCGGTGTCGGAGGGCAACGGGGAAGAGTCCCGGGACTAGATTCCAAAACCAAAACATGTTCGAAGGAGGCGAGCTATAGGCCGAGGGTGTGGGTCAGACAATGACCATAATCGGGATGGACCCGAGGTCCAAGCACAGCCCACAAAGGCCTTATTGATATTCCCGTATATAGGGTCCAGGGATGACAGGAGCCATCTCGTTCTATTCAGATTTCTGTCGGTCACTTGCGGACCACTTGATATTCGGACAAGGGTCCATATTGAAGGTGCGACGTAGATAGGAACAACCCCGTACAAATGTATGCCGAGTTTACGGCAATTTCAATGAAAGGGCGGGAACGAATCCCGATAGGGTGAATCCGATTTAACAGGCTATCGGCCCGGGGCAATGCCGGCTCACGACCATGTCGGGGAGGGAGCCGTCGGCCATATTGGTTGCTCACGGGTCTTTTCATGTTCAGACACAGGTCCGTAATAGAAACGCGGCGAAAACTGAGGTGAACCCGTTCAAATGTTTGCCGAGCGTGCGACAATTTTAGTAGTGGCTCGGAAGGGATCCGGCCTGAGAAACGAGTCCGGCTTAATCGGAATGTCAGCCCGAGGCGAGGTCGGGCCATGGCCATTTCGGGATAATTCCCAAGACTCAGGCCCAGCCCGCAAGGGCGGCATTGTTGTTCCTTCAGCACCGGGTCGCAGGGGAGACGGGACTGCGGTGTAGATTTTACCATTGTTTTATCATTATTTAAAATTTCATCATTATTATTCTTTAATTTGTGCGTATCTTTGAGTGAGTTCGTTATTACTATCTATTTATCATTTTTTTCTTTTTATGATTTATTTATTTGTCATTGTTATTGTTAGGTTTGTTATTATTTTTGTTCATTTTATTGTCATTCATTTGCTTGTCGTGTTTCGTTAAGTTTGTTATTATTATCTATTTTGGTTATCTTTTATTTGTTTATCATTCTTATCGAGTTTGTCATTATTATTCATTCATTTTTGTTATCGTTTATTTGTCTATTTATTATTATTATTATTATTAAACTTATTATTATTATTACTTATTTCTTTACTATTCTTATTTACTTATTCATCCCTTTTTTTAATTTGTTATTATTTATTATTATTATTATCATTATTGTTTGTTATTATTTCTCCCTCTTCTTTTGAGTTTACTGTTATTATCATTATTTTATTTTTTGTATCATTATTTGTTTATTTATTATGCTTTCTTTTAACTTATTATCTTTATTATTATCATTATTTCTGGTGTACCGCTGGGTCAAGGGAGTGTGCCGCTGAGGGCCAAGAAAGGCGCACCGCTGAAGGCCGCCAGGGGAGTGTGCCGCTGAGGGCCAGGGGAGCGTACCGCTGAGGGCCGAAGGAGCGTGCCGCTGAGGGCCAGGGGCGTGTGCCGTTGAGGGCCAGGAAAGGTGCACCGCTGAAGGCCGCCAGGGGAGCGTGCCGCTGAGGGCTGGGAGAGTGTGCCGGTAAAGGGGCAGGCTGGCGTGCGGCTAGGGGCCATGGAGGGTGTGCCGGCGAAAGGGTGGGGGGCTGGATTGTGCCGACGAAGGGCGCCAAAAGAGCGTACCGGCGAAGGCCATGGGCGCGTGTCGGGGAAGGGTGGCTGGGCAGCGTGCCGCTGAGGGGTGGCAAGAGCGTACCGCTGAAGGGCCGAAGGAGTGTGCCGTTGAAGGGTTCACAGGAAGTGTACCGGGGAAGGCACCAAGGAGGGTGCGTCGGCGAAGGCCTGGGGGCTGTGCCGGCAAAGAGCGTGCCTGCCAAGGGTGGCTGGAGGGTGTACCGGCGAGGGGCATGGAAGTCCGCTTCTCTGTTTCTCTTAAGACTTTTCTTTTCTTCTTTTCTTTTCTTTCTTGATTTTATTAAGTTTTGCATGGGTTTCTTCTTTTCTTCTCTTGATTAATTTCCGTTCGTTTTCCCATGAGGACGAATGCTCAAGTTGCTTAGTCGTTATTGATTTGGCTCTCTCTGAATTGATTACGGTTCCCTTGCCTTGGTTGAAGCGTTTTGTCGTTGTTCTTTTCATTTGTTTGTTGCTTCCTTTTATCTTTTTTAATGCGTTATCGTTTCTAACGAAAATTCGGCAGCATCTCCCCTTGACCCGAGCGTAAGGGAGATATAGGGAACGCGCCCACATGGAGTGGCGGAACCCGACAACTGGAGGTGGGCGCCCGAGAGCGGCAACATCTTAATAAAACCTCGGAAAACTCGGAGGGGACGACAGAGAGGAAACACGGGGCTAATGCAACCTAAGGATACCTTGACTGGCAGGGAGGGGGCCAGGTGTACCGGGTAGAGGCAGGCCAAAGGTGTGCCGCTGGGGCTGGGCTGGGGCGTACTGCTGGGGCACGGCTAGGGTGTGCCGCTGGGCACAGTTGGGGTGTGCCGCTGGGGGCCGACGGGGTGTGCCGGCGAAGGCCTGATCAGGCGCGCCGACGAAGGGTTCAAAGAGGGCGTGCCGCTGAAGGCGGCACGACTGGGCGTGCCGTTGGAGGCACAATCAGGGCGTGCCGTTGAAGGCACAATTGGGTGTGCCGTTGGAGGCACAATTGGGGTGTGCCATGGGAGGCACAATTCGGTGTGCCGTTGGAGGCACAATTGGGGTGTGCCGTTGGGAGGCACGGCTGGGGGTGAACGAAGAGGAAAACGCTCGACAGGAAGTAAACCCTAAGGAAGGGGAGAAAAAGAAAGGGGCGTGAAACACCGAAGGATGTAAACTCGGAAGAAATGCGTCGGAAAGACGTCCGAAGAGATATTGCAAGCCCTCTACCTTTATTCACACAAGAGGAGTGCCCCAAGGGGGCTAATACATGGCGACGGGAAGGAAAACAAGGGGACAAAGAAAGAAAGAAAGAAGACACAATGGGGGGGCATGGACTCCTCCCCTCCCGGACTTCACTCTCTCTCTTCACTCACTCTCCTTCTCTTCCTCTCTTCACACGGGCGGTGGTGGACGGGATAGCAACGGGGGAGCCGGAGCCTCCCCTCTCCTTCTTCTCTTCTTCTTCTTCTTCTTCTTCTTCTTCTGCTCTTCGCGCGGACGGCGATGGACGGAGCAGCGGGAGGGGGAGGCAGAGCCTCCCCTCCTCTTCTTCTTTCTCTTCTTCTCTTCCCTCTTCGCACAGACGGCGACGGTGGCTGGAGCGGCGGGGCCTCTCCCCTCTCTTCCTCTCTTCCCTCTTCTTCTTCTCCTCCTCTTCTTCTCTTTTTCTCTTCTCTTCTTCTCTTCTGCGTGTATCTCTCTGTGTATGTATGCCCCTCCTCTTCCTTTTCTCTGTTCGCAGCGAAGAGGGGTTTTATACCCCGGGCGGCGGGAGCGTCCGAAGGCGGGAAGCGTCCGGCGGGGATTTAATGGGGTTTGACTCCCTTGTCCTGGGTGGCAGGAGGAGTAGGCAGCGTGGCTCTCTCCCCGAGCGACACCTCAGCAAGTCCACTGCGCGCCAAGAATCCGTAGGGCATGGGCATCACGTCTTTCGGCCGTTGAAATGCCTTAACGCTGTGCCGCTGGCGGGCTCAAGAAGTGTGCCGCTGGGAGGGCCAAAGGTCGTGCCGCTGGAAGACACGGCAGGCATGCCGTTGAAGAGCCCAAAGGGCGTGCCGTTGAACGGCAAGGAGGGCGTGCCGTTGAAGAGCCCAAAGGGCGTGCCGTTGAACGGCCAGGAGAGTGTGCCGCTGAGGGCGTTGAGGGTGTGCCGCTAAGCGGCCTGGGGTGTGCCGTTGGACGGTTGCCAGGGCAAGTGAGTGTATAGACTTCGGCAAGGCATGGGCTGTACATACTTCACCTAGCTGCAACGTATAGACTTGCAGGGGCTGATGTATAGACTTCATCGATGTACATACTTTGCGTTGAACTGGTGGATGTACAGACTTCACCAGTGTATAGACTTCGCGTTTGCCAGAACTCTGTACAGACTTGCCACACGAGTGTATAGACTTTGCGTTCAAAATAGCCAGCCAATGTACAGACTTGGAGCTTGGACGTATAGACTTTGTTTGTGCATTCAGCCAATGTACAGACCTGGGGCTTGGCTGTACAGACTTCGTTTGTTCATTCAGCCAACGTACAGACTTGGGCTGATGGCTGTATAGACTTGGTGCGATGAAACGTGCCGCAGAAGGGCTGGATGGCCGTGCCGCTGGAGGGCCAAATGGCCGTGCCGCTGGGGCGTCTGAAGGGCGTGCCGCTGGGGGCTGTGCCGCTGAAGGGGTTCACGGGAGCGTGCCGCTGGAGCACCCTGGAGGGTGTGCCGCTGAAGGGCTCCAGGGGCGTGCCGCTGAAGGGCTAAATGGGCAGTTTTGAGCCCGTTGTGAGCACGAGTTGTGGCCCATTTGATTTTCTTCGAGGCCCCATGGATTATGAGCTTCCCGGGAGTTGATTTCTCTTTGCTGTCGTGACTCCGGGGACGGCTTCACTGCAGTGTGCATATTTGGGGAGTCCGGACGACCAGTTTCTCCACAGCTTCTTCGGTTGAAGTTGTTGTTGGTGTTGGACTAGTTGGGATGTATGGGTGTGCAATTTTGCACGTCCACAAATGCCCCTCACCCACGGGTAGCGTAGGCGAAGGATGAGCCGGGCGGTGCCCGTGGGTGTACTGGTCTCTTCTTCTCTTTGTTGGTGCCGACAGGGTGTTGGGAGCTGGCGTAGCATGTTGGTCTCTTCTTCTCTTCGTCAGTGCCGACAGGGTGTCGGGGACTTGACATGGCATGTTGGTCTCTTCTTCTCTTCGTCAGTGCCGACGGGGTGTCGGGCGTTGACATGGTATGTTTGTCTCTTTTTCTCTTCGTCAGTGCCGACGGGGTGTCGGGCGTTGACATGGTATGTTTGTCTCTTTTTCTCTTCGTCAGTGCCGACTGGATGCCGAGAGCTGACATGGTTTGTTGGTCTCTTTTTCTTCTCTTTGTCAGTGCCGACGGGGTGTCGGGAACTGACGTGGCTTGTTGGCCTCTTCTTTTTCTCTTCGTCAGTGCCGACGGGGTGTCGGGAGCTGACCTGGTTCGTTGGTTTCTTCTTCTCTTTGTCAGTGCCGACGGGGTGCCGGGAGCTGACCTGGTTTGTTGCCTCTTGGTCTCTCTGTCTCTTCGTCAGTGCCGACAAGGTGCCGGGAGCTGACCTGGTTTGTTGGTCTCTTTTTCTTCTCTTCGTCAGTGCCGACGGGGTGTCGGGAACTGACGTGGCTTGTTGGCCTCTTCTTCTTCTCTTCGTCAGTGCCGACGGGGTGTCGGGAGCTGACCTGGTTCATTGGTTTCTTCTTCTCTTTGTCAGTGCCGACGGGGTGTCGGGCGCTGACCTGGTATGTTGGTCTCTTCTTCTCTTCGTCAGTGCCGACAGGGTGCTGGGAGCTGACCTGGTTTGTTGCCTCTTGGTCTCTTTGTCTCTTCGTCAGTGCCGACAAGGTGCCGGGAGCTGACCTGGTTTGTTGGTCTCTTTGTCTCTTCGTCAGTGCCGACAGGGTGTCGGGAGCTGACCTGGTTTGTTGATCTCTTTGTCTCTTCTTCTCTCTTTTCTCTTCTTCTCTTCTTCTTCTTCTCTTCCCTTTTTGCTATCTTTCTTTTTTTCTTTTTTTCTCCTCTCTTTTTGTTGTGTGTTTTCTTTTTTTCTTTCCTTCTTCTTCTCTTCTTCCATTCTCTTTTTTTCCCTTTTTTTTTTTTGAAGAACTCCAGGTGGTTGTTGGCGTGGATGCCAATAATATAAGAGCTATCAGCGCAGCGGCCGATAATTGAAAGCTGTCGGTTCAGGGGCCGATAAGTGAATAGCTATCGGTTCAAGGGCCGATAAGGGAGGCCAAAACAGCCAAGGCTGGAAGCAGGCTTCAAGAGCCAAAATTGTGAAAGGCGAGCCACGAGGGCAGAGAGAAGGGTTCATTAATTCAAAAGGGGTATTCGTCGCCCGAAGGGACGGTGAGAAGAATTTTTATTTTATTGATTCAAAATGCGCCGGGGCTGCCGGTTATGAAACCCGGACTTGGGAAAGTGGGCCGCAAGGGCCGAAGCTGGTGTTACGGAAGCGGGCCGTGTAGGCCGAATTCTGGGGAGCAGACCGTAAAGGCCGAATTCTGGGAGCAGGCCGTAAAGGGCCAAATTCTGGGAAGCGGGCTGCAAGAGCCGGAGATGTTGGGAAGCGGGCCGCAAGGGCCGAATCGGGGAAGCAGGCTACGGGAGCCAGAATCGGGGAGCAGGCCGCGAAGGCCAAAGGTAAGCAGGCTGCAAGAGCCAAAGATATTGGGAAGCAAGCCACGAGGGCCAGAATTGGGAAGCATGCTATAAAAGCCGGAGTTGGGAGATTAAGGAGCCGTGAGGGCAAGATGTAGGCCATGGGGGCCAAGATTGGACCCTACGAGCCGTAGCTGGGAACGTAGGCTTCGATAGCCGAAATTGAGTTTATTGTATGCACACATTTTTATTATTTATTATTTTTTTATTATATATTTTTTTAAGTATGCGAGCATTCATTAGCAAGCCTAACATAAATATAAGTAAGGCAGCTCCCTCTATAGGGGATAGGATAGGGACATCGCCCGTAATTCGTAGATGCGGTGCGGGCCGCGAGACACAACTGAGGGGTGGTGCACCCGTCAAGAGGATATCGCATGTCTTGCATGCATAGCCTAAATTCATGCATTTCACCCGAGGCAATTCTCTGTGGCGTGGCAGTGCAAATGTGTGAACAAAGGGCCCTAACCATAGGGATATGTAGGTTTTCCTGGTGACACTCGAGGATCACTCTAGTGCCTACACCTTAGTTCCGGGCTTTCGACTTTCGGTAGCTTCACACAGCCCCCATCTGTTTATTTTGGTAGCGGATTTCACCGTTCGGCGCGAGTCTCCTCATGTGTCTCAATGGGGATTCCCGGCTACTAGGATTCATCCTTATTATAATTCTATTACGGATTCCACCGTTTGACGCGAGTTTCCTCATATGTCTCAATCGGGATTCCCGGCTAATAGGTTTCATCCTTATTGTAATTCGCTTCACCATTTCGCGCGAGTCTCCTCATGTGTCTCGATGGGGATTCCCGGCTACTCGGATTCACGTTTCTCTCTTTTTTTCTTTTTTTTTCTTTTTTTTTCTCTCTCTCTTTTTTTTTTTACAGTGGGGGTAGGCAGCTTTTTCCTCACGATTACCTTTCACGCGAGTGCAGGAATTCAAGCCTCCGTAGAGTGCTAAGAAGAAATTCGGGCAATCCCTATAGTCGAAGGCTATTGAACACATTAAGTGCTAAGTGTGGGAGCGTTGCCTCAGGTTTATTTTGTGAGTTGGGCTTAGCGGTTCAGCCATGACTCTTCCCCTTGACGTGCGCACCCGCCATAACTGGGTTCCCTTCGAACGCAGGCCATGACGCCCGTGCATCCGGAATCGGGCGATATTATTTAGCACGGAAACACGGTCCTAGAAAATTCCAAGGAGGTGTATTATTCTATATTAAGCAACCATGCAAACAGGGCAATCAAGCATTCTCTTCTTTTTCTTTTTTAGTTTTGCTGTTTTGTTGTTGTTTTTTTTTGTTTGTTTTCCCTGTGTTTTTTTTTGTTTGTTGTTTTTTTTTTGTGGCATAAGAAAATATTGTTGTTACGTATAAGTGTAGTGGTAGTAGAGGTATTAGGGAGGCAGACCGCAAAAGGGCTGAGAGGATATTAGGGAAGCGGGCTGCAGGAGCCGAAGTTATGGGATGCGGGCCGCGAAGGCCGAATTCTGGGAAGCAGGCTACGAGAGCCAGACTTGGGAAGCAGGCCACGAAGGCCAAAGGTAAGCAGGCTGCAAGAGCCAAAGCTGGGAAGCAGGCTATGAAAGCCGAAGGGAAGCAGGCTACGAGAGCCAGAATTGGGAAGCAGGCCACGAAGGCCAAAGGTAAGCAGGCTGCCAGAGCCAGAATTGGGAAGCAGGCTATAAAATCCGAAGGGAGGCAGGCTGCAGGAGCCAAAATTATGGGAAGTGGGTCATGAAGGCCAAAGGTAAGCAGGCTGCAAGAGCTAGAATTGGGAAGCAGGCTATAAAAGCCGAGGGGAAGCAGGTTGCGAGAGCCAGAGATAAGCAGGCCACGAGGGCCGAATTTTGGGAAGCGGGCTACATGAGCCAGGATCTGGGAGGCCTTTGTCGGTTTAACGCCCCGTCGGCGGAAGGTCTAGTCGGTTTAACGCCCCGCCGGTGGAAGGTCTAGTCGGTTTAACGCCCCGTCGGCGGAAGATCGAGTCGGTTTAACGCCCCGTCGGCGGAAGGTCTAGTCGGTTTAACGCCCCGTCGGCGGAAGATCTAGTCGGTTTAACGCCCCGTCGGTGGAAGGTCTAGTCGGTTTAACGCCCCGTCGGCGGAAGGTTTAGTCGGTTTAACACCCCGCCGGCGGAAGGTTTAGTCGGTTTAACGCCCCGTCGGCGGAAGGTCTAGTCGGTTTAACGCCCCGTCGGCGGAAGGTCTAGTCGGTTTAACGCCCCGTCGGCGGAAGGTCTAGTCGGTTTAACGCCCCGCCGGCGGAAGGTGTAGTCGGTTTAACGCCCCGTCGGCGGAAGGTTTAGTCGGTTTAACGCCCCGCCGGCGGAAGGTTTAGTCGGTTTAAGGCCCCGTCGGCGGAAGGTCAAGTCGGTTTAACGCCCCGTCGGCGGAAGGTTTAGTTGGTTTCTATTTGTTGGATGGCTGGAGGTCGGAGGTAAAAGTTTGCCTCATGACCCTTCTTTCTCTTCTTCTCTTCTTCTTTTGTAGGGAGGCAGGTATGAAGACCATGTTCGCCTCATGTCTCTTTTTCTTTTCTGTTCTTCTTTTGTAGAGAGGCGGGTGCGAAGACCATGTTCGCCTCATGTGTCTTTTCTTTCTTTTCTTCTCTTCTTTTTGTGTGGTGAGGCGGGCTCGAGGACCACGTCTGCCTCATGTGTCTTTTCTTCTCTTCTTTTTGTTTGGTGAGGCGGGCTCGAGGGCCACGTCTGTCTCATGTCTCTTTTTTTCTTGTTCTTTTGTGGAGAGGCCGGCGCAAGGACCATGCGTTCATCATGTCTCTTTTTCTTCTCTTCTTTTTGTGTGATGAGGCGGGCTCGAGGACCACGCCTGCCTCATGTGTCTTTTCTTTCCTTTTCTTCTCTTCTTTTTGTTTGGTGAGGCGGGCTCGAGGGCCACGTCTGCCTCATGTCTCTTTTTTTTTCTTTTGTGGAGAGGCCGGCGCAAGGACCATGTGTGCAACATGTCCTTCTCCTTCTTTTTTTTTTTGTGGAGAGGCAGGTGCAAAGATCATGTTCGCCTCGTGATCATTTCTTTCTTTTCTTCTCTTCTTCTTTTATGGAGAGGCGGGTGCAAGGACCATATTCGCCTCATGTCTCTTTTTTTCTCTTCTCTTCTTCTTTTGTAGAGAGGCAGGTGCAGAGACCATGTTCGCCTCGTGACTCTTTCTCCCTTTTTTTTTCTTTTGTGTGGAGAGACGGGTGCAAAGACCGCGTCTGCCTTGGGACTCTTTCTTTCTTTTCTTCTCTTCTTCTTTTGTGTGAAGAGGCGGGTTCAAGGACCATGTTCGCCTCGCGATTGTTCTTTCTCTTCTTCTCTTCTTCTTTTTATGGAGAGGCAGGTGCAGAGACCATGTTTGCCTCATGTGTCTTTTCTTCCTTTTCTTCTCTTCTTTTGTGTGATGAGGCGGGCTCGAAGACCACGTCTGCCCCATGCGTGTCTTTTTCTTTATTCTGCTCTTCTTTTCTCATTAATGCTTCTACGCTGGAGTGTATTTCTCTTAATGTGCCCCCAGGGTGGAGTGTATTGCCGCTTTTGATGCGGGATGTAGTTCTTGCTTTTTATGCACCCGAGGCAGGGTGAATTCTTCTTCTTTGTTTACGTGCCCCCATATCGGGGTGTATTCCTCTTCATATGTTTCCCTAAGCCGGGGGATGTTGTTTGTTCTGCTTCAGATGTCCCCGGGGGGGGATATATGTTGCTTCATAGACCCCTGAGGCCGGGATGTATTCCTTCTTCGAAGGCCCCTAAGTCGGGGGGTATTCTTCTCTTCTTATGCTCCCTGGGGTGGGGTACATTTCTTGCTTCTCATGCCCCCCCACGGCGGGGTGTGGTTTCTCTCTGTGTGCCCCCATGGCGGGGCGGATCCTGCCCCCTTGCTTCTGTGCCCCGGGCGGGGCATGTTCTTCATGGCTTCTATGCCCCCAACGGCGGGGTTTGTTTCTCCTTCACATGCCCCCAAGCCGGGGTGGACTTCTCTATGGCTTCTATGCCCCCAGGCGGGGTGTATGTTGCTTCATATGCCCCCAGGGTGGGGATGTATCCCGCTTCTAATGCCCCCATGGCGGGGTATGTCCTTGGCTCCTTATCCCCCCCAAGATGGGGTGTGTTTTGCTTCTTGTGCCCTCGAGGTGGGGTGAGTTCTTCTTCTTGTCATGCCCCTGAGTCAGGGCGTGTTCTTTACAGCTTCTATGCCCTCGAGGCGAGGTGGCTTCTTCTTCAAATACCCTCAAGACGGGGGTGTGATTCTTGGCTTCATATGCCCCGGACGTAGGGTATATCTTTTGTTTCTTATGCTCACGAGCCGGGATGTAGCTTCTTGGCCTCATATGCTGCTGAGGCGAGGGTTATGTTGCTTTACGTGCCCCCGGGGGGAGTGCATTTTGCCTCTACTGCCCCATGGCGGGGTATATCTCTTGGCTTCTTACGCCCCCAAGGTGGGGTGTGTTTTCTTCTTGTGCCCCCGGGGTGGGGTATATCTTTCGCTTCTTATGCCCCCCCCCCTTAAGGCGGGGTGAAGTCTTTGCTTCAAATGCCCCTAAATCGGGGTATAGCTTTGTCTCATATGCCCCTGGAGCAGGGGTGTATTTCTCTTCATGTGCCCGTGGGAATGGGGTGTATCTTTGTCGCTTGTTGTGCCCCAGAGGGAGGTGCCTTTCTCTTCATGTGCGCCGGGCACCGGGTGTATCTTTGCTTTTCTTTTTTTATATGCCCTCGAGGGAGGAATTCTTCTTCTTCTGCCCCGACACACTGGGGAATGTTTGCTTCTTGTGCCCCAAAAGTGGGGTGTATGCTTTTTTCTTCAGACTCCCCTAAGGCGAGGTGTATTCTTTGTTGCTTCATGTCCCCCGAGTCGGGGTGGATTCTCTTCATGTGCCTCCATGGCGGGGTGTACTCTCTTTATGTGTCCCCAGGAGTGGGGTGTGGTTTGCTTCCTGTGCGCCCTAGCAGGGTGTATCGCTGCTTGCAATGTCCCCCGAGACGGGGTATCCTTCTTCTTCAAATACCCCTAAGCCGGGGCGTATTCTTTATGGCTTCTATGCCCCTATAGCGGGGTGTGCTTCTTCTTCAAATACCCCTGAGATGGGGTGGACTCTTTTCTTCTTATACCCCCAAGGCAGGATGTAGCTTCTTCAAATGCCCCTGATCCGAGGCGTGTTCTTTACGGCTTCTACGCCCCCAGGTGGGGTATATTTCTTCTTCAAATACCCCTATGCCAGGGTGTATTCTTGCTGCTTCTTATGCTCCCGAGGCGGAACGTAGCTTCTTCAAATGCCCCTAGGTCGGGGTTGATTCTTCTCTTCTTATGTTCCCAAGGCGGGACGTAGCTTCTTCAAATGCCCCTAAACCGGAGCGTATTCTTTTATGGCTTCTATGCCCCCAGGCGGGGTATATTTTTTTTTCAAATACCCCCAAGACGGGGGTGTGATTCTCCCGCTTCCTCTGCCCCAGAGTGGGGTATACTTCTCTTTGTATTCCCCTAAGCCAGGGTGTATTCTTTTCGCTTCATATGCCCCCAGGGTGGGATGCGCCTTCTGCTTCTCATGACCCCGGGATAGAGTGTATTCGCTTCATGTGCCCCCGGCACGAGGGTGTATCTTTGCTTTTTTATGCCCCCCGGGGGGGATTCTTCTTCTTCTGCCCCGACACGCCGGGGAATGTTTGCTTCTTGTGCCCCGAAAGTGGGGTGTGTTCTTGATGGCTCCTGTGCCCCCGTCGGTGGGGTGTATTTTTCTTCTTCAAATTCCCCTAAGGCGGGGTGTATTCTTTGTCGCTTCATGTACCCCCGAGTAGGGGTGAATTCTTTTCTTCTTACGCCCCCATGGCGGGGTATGTCTTTTGCTTCATGTGCCCCCATATCGGGGTGTATTTCTCTTCTTCAAATGCCCCTAAGCTGCGGTGCAACTCTATTTCTTCTTATGTCCCCAGGTCAGGGCGGATTCTTCTTCAAATGCCCCGAAGCCGGGGTGTAGCCTTTGCTTTGTGCCCCTCAGTTGGGGCGGATTCTCTTCAAATGCCCCTGGGAATGGGGTGTATCTCTTTTTTTGCCTCTTATGCCCCCGTAGCAGGGTATATATCTTCTTCTTATCTCCCATGGCGGGGTATATGCATGCTCTCTTCGGGAGTGGTGGCCGTGCTTGGCCTCATTGCTATAAAGCATTCCCCATAGCGGGCAGCCATTCACCAAGCTACGATTGTGGCTCGCTGGGTCCTTTAACAGCCACTCGAGGGGCCGTCTTGTGCCGGATGGAGGCAGCAGGAAGGAGGAACGAGCGGGGTCATTACACCACGGACTCGGAGCCTCCTAGAGTCGGGCGGGATGCCGGGTTTCTTCTTGCTCTTTTAGTCGGCGATGCTGGCCGACTTTTCTTCTTTTCTTCTTTCTCTTTTTCTTCTCTTTTTTTTTTCCTCTTTTTTTTCTTTTCTTCTTCTCTCTTTTTTTTTGTCCCTTCTTCTCTTCTCTTCTTTGTGTATGATTGACCAGGGTGGGGGTGCAGGAGAGCGCTCACCCCCTCAGGGAGGGGATGAGTGGTTCGCTCCACCGCATCAACCCCACAGTGGTAATCTTTGTTCAGCACGGGTCTCGACGGACGTGGCCGTACAACCCTCTATTGCCAATTCTTTCTCTTCTTTTTTTTTTTGCTTCTTTCTTTTCTCTCTTTTTTTTTTCTTTTCTACCTTTCTTCCTTTCTTCTTTTCTTCTCTTTCTTCTCGAGGGAAACGGGGGGTTTGATTTCCCCTCCCTTCTGTTCTCTCTCTTATCTTCTCTTCCCCCTTTTTTTTTATAACAGCCCCCATGATTCTTGGAAGCTGCATATGCTTCGAAGCAGCGTTCTCGAGGCCGCGAAGGCAGCTGCACCGAGCCAGGCTTTTCTCCCCATAGGACTGGCGAAGACAGCACCTGCAATTAATCAAAGCAGGCAAACATCGTTTATTAGGGGGCCATGAGGCCCTGAATCCCGGCGAAGAAATGAAGGTTGGTTTGGTCCCACCGGGCGTGCCAGACTTGTGGACGCACTTTTTCACCTGTTATTCTCTTGTTGGTTTATTCGTTTATTGAGTGCGTGGGCGTGCCAATCACCGGAGTGACAATTTATTCGGACCCCGAAGAGCCCATGGTGCGCTCGATCTGACTTCGTCAGACGATTGTGTAGTTCGTGTCGGGACCAACACCCGTCGCGTCATAAAGGTCACGGCGTCATTTACATCCCTCATACGAGGGAACACCCTTGATTAATCGCCGAGATTCAGGGCCTCATGGCCAAGAAATTAATTGCACGAAAGGTCTATTAGGAAGTATCGAAACCCCCGTATGAGGGTAAGAAGAAAACATTCGCGATCATGTCGGTCGTGTACTGACCATTTAATGTTCGGACGAATGTCCGGCTCGAGAAAATCGCGGTTGTCGCGGGAAAATCGGAACGCATTTAAGCCGAGGTACGGCAAATTTATTGTTCGGAAGAGCGGAAAACGTTCAGCTGAGCCTCGGTTGGAGCGGTCAAAAACCAGTAAATCTGTTGGCCCGGTGCAAGAGCAAGTTGCGACCATACTGCGGTGGGCCCCCCGCGGTCGAAACAAGACTTGCATGAGCGTCATTAATATTTCCGGTGCCAAGGGGCAACGAGGGAATATCCCTTGAATCGGCTGAAAGGCCCTGTGTCTAGGGAAGCGGACGTTCGAAATGTGTCGGTCATTCGGGAGACCGTTTAATATTCAGACGGGTGTCTGGCTTGAGAGTATCATAATCGTCGCAGGAGGACCTGGAACATATGTATGCTGTGATACGGCAAATACATTATTCCGAGACACTGAAAACATTCGGTTAAATCTCGATTAGTGTAGCAGGAAACTAGCGAATTTATTGGCCCGGTGCGAGATCGAGTCGGGACCATACCGGGGGCGCCTCCTGCTGTCCAAACGGGGCTTGCGTGGGCATCATTAATGTTCCCGGTGCCGGAGGGCAACGGGGAAGAGTCCCGGGACTAGATTCCAAAACCAAAACGTGTTCGAAGGAGGCGAGCTATAGGCCGAGGGTGTGGGTCAGACAATGACCATAATCGGGACGGACCCGAGGTCCAAGCACAGCCCACAAAGGCCTTATTGATATTCCCGTATATAGAGTCCAGGGATGACAGGAGCCATCTCGTTCTATTCAGATTTCTGTCGGTCACTTGCGGACCACTTGATATTCGGACAAGGGTCCATATTGAAGGTGCGACGTGGATAGGAACAACCCCGTACAAATGTATGCCGAGTTTACGGCAATTTCAATGAAAGGGCGGGAACGAATCCCGATAGGGTGAATCCGATTTAACAGGCTATCGGCCCGGGGCAATGCCGGCTCACGACCATGTCGGGGAGGGAGCCGTCGGCCATATTGGTTGCTCACGGGTCTTTTCATGTTCAGACACAGGTCCGTAATAGAAACGCGGCGAAAACTGAGGTGAACCCGTTCAAATGTCTGCCGAGCGTGCGACAATTTTAGTAGTGGCTCGGAAGGGATCCGGCCTGAGAAACGAGTCTGGCTTAATCGGAATGTCAGCCCGAGGCGAGGTCGGGCCATGGCCATTTCGGGATAATTCCCAAGACTCAGGCCCAGCCCGCAAGGGCGGCATTGTTGTTCCTTCAGCACCGGGTCGCAGGGGAGACGGGACTGCGGTGTAGATTTTACCATTGTTTTATCATTATTTAAAATTTCATCATTATTATTCTTTAATTTGTGCGTATCTTTGAGTGAGTTCGTTATTACTATCTATTTATCATTTTTTTCTTTTTATGATTTATTTATTTGTCATTGTTATTGTTAGGTTTGTTATTATTTTTGTTCATTTTATTGTCATTCATTTGCTTGTCGTGTTTCGTTAAGTTTGTTATTATTATCTATTTTGGTTATCTTTTATTTGTTTATCATTCTTATCGAGTTTGTAATTATTATTCATTCATTTTTGTTATCGTTTATTTATCTATTTATTATTATTATTATTATTAAGCTTATTATTATTATTACTTATTTCTTTACTATTCTTATTTACTTATTCATCCCTTTTTTTAATTTGTTATTATTTATTGTTATTATTATCATTATTGTTTGTTATTATTTCTCCCTCTTCTTTTGAGTTTACTGTTATTATCATTATTTTATTTTTTTGTATCATTATTTGTTTATTTATTATGCTTTCTTTTAGCTTATTATCTTTATTATTATCATTATTTCTGGTGTACCGCTGGGTCAAGGGAGTGTGCCGCTGAGGGCCAAGAAAGGCGCACCGCTGAAGGCCGCCAGGGGGGTGTGCCGCTGAGGGCCAGGGGAGCGTACCGCTGAGGGCCGAAGGAGCGTGCCGTTGAGGGCCAGGGGCATGCCGCTGAGGGCCAGGGGCGTGTGCCGTTGAGGGCCAGGAAAGGTGCACCGCTGAAGGCCGCCAGGGGAGCGTGCCGCTGAGGGTTGGGAGAGTGTGCCGGTAAAGGGGCAGGCTGGCGTGCGGCTAGGGGCCATGGAGGGTGTGCCGGCGAAAGGGGGGGGCTGGATTGTGCCGACGAAGGGCGCCAAAAGAGCGTTCCGGCGAAGGCCATGGGCGCGTGCCGGGGAAGGGTGGCTGGGCAGCGTGCCGCTGAGGGGTGGCAAGAGCGTACCGTTGAAGGGCCGAAGGAGTGTGCCGTTGAAGGGTTCACAGGAAGTGTACCGGGGAAGGCACCAAAGAGGGTGTGTCGGCGAAGGCCTGGGGGCTGTGCCGGCAAAGAGCGTGCCGGCCAAGGGTGGCTGGAGGGTGTACCGGCGAGGGGCATGGAAGTCCGCTTCTCTGTTTCTCTTAAGGCTTTTCTTTTCTTCTTTTCTTTTCTCTCTTGATTTTATTAAGTTTTGCATGGGTTTCTTCTTTTCTTCTCTTGATTAATTTCCGTTCTTTTTCCCATGAGGACGAATGCTCAAGTTGCTTAGTCGTTATTTGATTTGGCTCTCTCTGAATTGATTACGGTTCCCTTGCCTTGGTTGAAGCGTTTTGTCGTTGTTCTTTTCATTTGTTTGTTGCTTCCTTTTATCTTTTTTAATGCGTTATCGTTTCTAACGAAAATTCGGCAGCATCTCCCCTTGACCCGAGCGTAAGGGAGATATAGGGAACGCGCCCACATGGAGTGGCGGAACCCGACAACTGGAGGTGGGCGCCCGAGAGCGGCAACACCTTAATAAAACCTCGGAAAACTCGGAGGGGACGACAGAGAGGAAACACGGGGCTAATGCAACCTAAGGATACCCTGACTGGCAGGGAGGGGGCCAGGTGTACCGGGTAGAGGCAGGCCAAAGGTGTGCCGCTGGGGCTGGGCTGGGGCGTACCGCTGGGGCACGGCTAGGGTGTGCCGCTGGGCACAGTTGGGGTGTGCCGCTGGGGGCCGACGGGGTGTGCCGGCGAAGGCCTGATCTGGCGCGCCGGCGAAGGGTTCAAAGAGGGCGTGCCGCTGAAGGCGGCACGACTGGGCGTGCCGTTGGAGGCACAATCAGGGCGTGCCGTTGAAGGCACAATTGGGTGTGCCGTTGGAGGCACAATTGGGGTGTGCCATGGGAGGCACAATTGGGTGTGCCGTTGGAGGCACAATTGGGGTGTGCCATGGGAGGCACGGCTGGGGGTGAACGAAGAGGAAAACGCTCGACAGGAAGTAAACCCTAAGGAAGGGGAGAAAAAGAAAGGGGCGTGAAACACCGAAGGATGTAAACCCGGAAGAAATGCGTCGGAAAGACGTCCGAAGAGATATTGCAAGCCCTCTACCTTTATTCACACAAGAGGAGTGCCCCAAGGGGGCTAATACATGGCGACGGGAAGGAAAACAAGGGGACAAAGAAAGAAAGAAAGAAGACACAATGGGGGGGCATGGACTCCTCCCCTCCCGGACTTCACTCTCTCTCTTCACTCACTCTCCTTCTCTTCCTCTCTTCACACGGGCGGTGGTGGACGGGATAGCAACGGGGGAGCCGGAGCCTCCCCTCTCCTTCTTCTCTTCTTGTTCTTCTTCTTCTGCTCTTCGTGCGGACGGCGGTGGACGGAGCAGCGGGAGGGGGAGGCAGAGCCTCCCCTCCTCTTCTTCTTTCTCTTCTTCTCTTCCCTCTTCGCACAGACGGCGACGGTGGCTGGCCTCTCCCCTCTCTTCCTCTCTTCCCTCTTCTTCTCTTCTCCTCCTCTTCTTCTCTTCTTCTCTTCTTCTCTTCTTCTCTTCTCTTCTTCTCTTCTGCGTGTATCTCTCTGTGTATGTATGCCCCTCCTCTTCCTTTTCTCTGTTCGAAGCGAAGAGGGGTTTTATACCCTGGGCGGCGGGAGCGTCCGAAGGCGGGAAGCGTCCGGCGGGGATTTAATGGGGTTTGACTCCCTTGTCCTGGGTGGCAGGAGGAGTAGGCAGCGTGGCTCTCTCCCCGAGCGACACCTCAGCAAGTCCACTGCGCGCCAAGAATCCGTAGGACATGGGCATCACGTCTTTCGGCCGTTGAAATGCCTTAACGCTGTGCCGCTGGCGGGCTCAAGAAGTGTGCCGCTGGGAGGGCCAAAGGTCGTGCCGCTGGAAGACACGGCAGGCATGCCGCTGAAGAGCCCAAAGGGCGTGCCGTTGAACGGCAAGGAGGGCGTGCCGTTGAACGGCCAGGAGAGTGTGCCGCTGAGCTGCCTGGGGTGTGCCGTTGGACGGTTGCCAGGGCAAGTGAGTGTATAGACTTCGGCAAGGCATGGGCTGTACATACTTCACCTAGCTGCAACGTATAGACTTGTAGGGGCTGATATATAGACTTCATCGATGTACATACTTTGCGTTGAACTGGTGGATGTACTGACTTCACCAGTGTATAGACTTCGCGTTTGCCAGAACTCTGTACGGACTTGCCACACGAGTGTATAGACTTTGCGTTCAAAACAGCCAGCCAATGTACAGACTTGGAGCTTGGACGTATAGACTTTGTTTGTGCATTCAGCCAATGTACAGACCTAGGGCTTGGCTGTACAGACTTCGTTTGTTCATTCAGCCAACGTACAGACTTGGGCTGATGGCTGTATAGACTTGGTGCGATGAAACGTGCCGCAGAAGGGCTGGATGGCCGTGCCGCTGGAGGGCCAAATGGCCGTGCCGCTGGGGCGTCTGAAGGGCGTGCCGCTGGGGGCTGTGCCGCTGAAGGGGTTCACGGGAGCGTGCCGCTGGAGCACCCTGGAGGGTGTGCCGCTGAAGGGCTCCAGGGGCGTGCCGCTGAAGGGCTAAATGGGCAGTTTTGAGCCCGTTGTGAGCACGAGTTGTGGCCCATTTGATTTTCTTCGAGGCCCCATGGATTATGAGCTTCCCGGGAGTTGGTTTCTCTTTGCTGTCGTGACTCCGGGGACGGCTTCACGGCAGTGTGCATATTTGGGGAGTCCGGACGACCAGTCTCTCCACAGCTTCTTCGGTTGAAGTTGTTATTGGTGTTGGACTAGTTGGGATGTATGGGTGTGCAATTTTGCACGTCCACAGAAGGTTAAACATGCAAGATGCTAACCTGCCTCCGGAGCAACAGAGCTCCCGCCTGTATCAAGTGCGGGGGAGTCACCGGTCACAGGCATGTAGTCGTCTGCGAGGAAGTCCAACCCGTCAATATCCACGCTGATGTCGAGAACGGACTCGTCCATCTCCAACCCCGCCTCTGTGAACACATTTCCGGGGCGAGGAGAAAAGCTCGTGGTAGGCATAGCCTCAGGAGGAGCTGCATTAACAAGGGGAAATAACAATCAGATTACAACATTTTCAAAACAGGTTGCAATTCTGATTGGAAACAAACATTCCCCATTCTTACTTGGGATCTCTGCCGGAGTAGGAGACCCCTCCTCAGGACACGGGCGAACGGTAGGCCACGGATTACCCTCCTGGATATCAGCCCGAGGCCTCTTCCTACGGCCACGAGCCTCTGAGCCAGTGACATGTCCTGCAAGTGGAAAAAGATTGCATGAAATCAGCATCTTAAATTGCAGAGCAAAAAGGGGACAGGGTTAGATAAGTCAGCATGTACCTGGATCCCCAATAAGCCTCTCAGGCTTCAAGATGATCTGCTCGGTCTTCAAGCCAAGGACCCGAGCAACCTTACTCACAATGGTCCAGATGGCATTGGGGGTGGTAGCCACCTTTAAATCTGAGATATACTCCAGGGGACCTGCGCAACCCACTGCATTCATGATGTGGATCTTCCAAGCTGTGAAGGCACTACCTCCTAATGCCCCCTTGGGAACAGCTTCTGATAGCTGGGACTGGGTCTTCAAACCATAAGAGGTCTTCAGATCCTCCCACCAGGAGTAAAGGGCCAGAGGGTCGGCGTCTGCTCTCCGACGGGTAGACCTAGAGGAAGAAGCCACACCTGGTGCACTCCGCAAGGGCTTCAAAGCCCCAGTGTACTGACTCCTGTCAACAGGAATAGGGAGTCCCCCTCCAACGGGTCTCAATCTCATGAATGACCTTTGCGGCCCCAGAAAAGTGAGATCTGATGAACTCCGAATCCAGAAACAGAGGAGGCAGATCCTCCCTCTTCAGGCGCCGTTCCTCCGCAGCCCGGATAACATCAGCTCGCTGCCTAAAAACATTGTTGAGTTTAAACCACCAGCGCGCATAGTGTATATCAAAGAAACCTCTGCGTGTCTGCTCTGCAATGGGGTACTCCTCCTTCACCTCCCGAGAGAGGAAGTCATGCCATGAAGCCGCCACCAGGTGGTGGTCTCTCTGCCGGTACTGCTGAACTGCAAAGGGAAAATCTGCATGCTGAGGTATCGCCTAGTCGTACCCAAAATTCCTGGCGAATCTATGTGGGTAATATGGTTCGAGCACTGCCATACTGGAGCGGCGGTAAACCAGAACACTCGGCCGAATACAAACAACCTAATCGACCAATGCATGGTCGGATGGTAAAGCCCAGGAAGACAACCTGCAAACAACGGTGTCACCCTGCCGCTCTGTGTACGGACGGAACGAGCGTGAGCTGTGATCAAACTCCAGACTCTCATCCCTCCTAGTATGGAGGAAGGACAAAGCACGTCGAGCGTTGGCGAGCTGCAAAACTGCATCCTGGTCCGGATGACCAGCAAAAGTGAAAAGCAGGGGCGCAGCTGGATTGTCCACTGGTGTCCTCTGTGACAACTCTGGCAACAGCAGGCCAGCCCATGCACTCAGATAGTGGGTGGGCATCAAGATATGCTTATCTTTAGGAGATGAGTGCGAAGTCAAGGCCCCCAGGCTATGAAAGATATTCGCCAGCGCGACCGGAGCAATGGCGAGCCTGCGCCCGCAAGCCAGTAGACAAGCTGGGTAGATCACCTCTGCCCGCAGAATCCCCTCCTCTCCATGAGGGATCACAAAGTTGGCCAGCCAGTAGGCCAGGTAGGCTGCCAGGTACGTCAACGGCGGCAGTCCCCTCGAATTCCACCCCCCTGTCGGGGCGGGTAAGTGACGAGGGTGTGAAGCAAAGCGGAGCTCGATCTCGCGGCATTGCTCCCAAGACGTCCCCGAGGTAGCAAACTCCTCGTAAAAACAATAGGGACCGCTGTAGAAATGTGTGACCCATGCATTCAGAGTCACCCTCGGCGTCCGTGCAACTTTCTCCTTGCCCACGAGGGCCAATTCCCTCCAAGTCTTCATCAGATACCTAAAGCAGTATGGCATGAAGTATCGGCCTGCTCCATCAAAAGCACTCAGATGCAAATCATCCAGGCATAGCTCTTCATATGGCTGTCCGCAAACTGGGAGACCAGAAATCCTGTGGAAAGCCCACAGGTCTAATGAAGTCTCCCCCTCAGCAGTCATGAAGGTGTTCTAGCGCCTGTTAAATCTCTCAGCTAGAGCCTGGACCAGTCCGGTGTGACAGGGATATGAATATAAAGCTGCTGTCACTGCATGACGTATGCCTGCCCTATCAAGTGTTGTCCTGTAAACTAGCAGCACACCCCACAGCCACTCTGTGGCACCGCGGCGATAACAATGGGAAGGAACGACGGCCCATTTCCCGTACCAGCTCGGGGTCCTCTGTGCCAAGATCCTCTCTAGCATGCAATCATCGTCATAATCATCATGCGCACAGGCTGCGCCAGAGGGAGTCAGAAACATCCCGTCAAGGGCAATATCTGCGGCCCTGTGATGTCCGGCCAGATGCCAAGTAGCTGGTGAAGACGGTACCACCCTCACAGTAAAACTGTCAAACTCCCTGTAGGAGCCCAGACTCCTCTGATCAGGGTACTGTCGCTGGCGCACAAAACCCTCCGGGAAGCTCGGATAAGAAAAATTGCAGGTGCCATGCATACTATCCCGTCCGAGTAGTATGGCCCGCTCCAGGCGGTGCCTCTCCTCTGGAAGCTGGGGGTCGTCAGACTCTGCTCCAGGTGGTATAAAGCTCTGGATGAAAGGGTAGAGGTGACGGTCCAGTGGAAAGTGAGGTGGATAGCCACCCGACCGATCATAAGTGTAGCATCCCTGCCTTCGCGTGATCCTGGAGACGTCAACAACGCCTTCAGTGGTAGTAGTCTCCCCAATTGGGCCCTTAGCGACCCAAGTAAATCCACGGTCCACCGCGTCAAAGCCCTCGGGGGTGATGCTGCGAGGAGGGAATGGTGGCATAGGCCTGTCCGTCCTCCGTACATAATGATCGTCACCACGGCTGGTCCTGGACCTTTGGGAAGCCCCTCGGCTCTGTCTGGAACGAGCCATGTCTGCAAATGCTGCAAAGCCAAAATCAGAGGAAGCTCCGTTAGTCAAATCAGCATATGGGCAGCAATAAGACTATAGAAAGTCACACAAAACTCCGGCGTGCCTATGAGCCTGGAGAACGACAAGAAGCCGTGGAACGCACGGGCCATCCGCCCCCGCCTCCGGCTTGGACGTATGTCCCGTGAGGGGCATTTGTTGTACTCGTAGTTTAGCATCTTAAATTCCGGGATATTGATTTCGCATGTGACAAGGTTTCGGTACGGTGTATCACCATCCGATAGGATATTCTTACACGGGGATCTTTATTCGGCGCATCGCCGTCCCGTCGAATATTCCTAAGTTAAAGGTTTTATAGCCCACATGTTGTTACAATGTAAACCCTTCGGGGGGTGGCAACAAGCCAAGTTCAAGCTACAACGATTGTCGGGATCGTGTAGTTTCATTAAAATCCTTACGGGATTAAGTCTCCGTCCTTTGAACGTGTGACGACGGGCAAAGTAAACATCTACAAGAACGAAAGAGATGACGGAGAAGGTCTATGTACCAAGCACAAGGTCCCTCGCACGTGTATCACGAGGCACGGACAACAACTCGTCCTCCCACTATTCTCGCTATTCTCCACGAGACACGGCGAGAACTCGAAGCTTCAAAGCCCAAGAGACCCCCTTTTTATTATAATCCAGCAGGAGAAGACCCGTGCAGGGCCGGGGGGACCCGTACGGGGTCGCCGTCACCCGGACGGGTCCGCCCCAGAGGCGGACAGTCCCGCGCGGGACTGCCTCGGGGCGGGCGGACACGCCTGGGGCCACCCGACCCAGGGGGGCCCACCCGGGGTCCGCGACCCCAGGGAGGCCCCCTCGAGGCACGTGCGGCCCGGGTGGGGACCACCCGGGGGTGCGCGACCCCGAGTGGGACCCACCGGGGGTCCGCGACCCCGGGTGGGACCCCCCCGGGGGGTCTCGACCCAGGGCAGGCCCCCCCGGGGTCGCGCGACCCCGGGGAGGTCCCGGACCGGCCCGGGGACCTCCCACCCCCAAGGAGGTCCCTCTCCCGCGCGCGGATACTAAAAAAATTTCAAAAAGTTATCTCCCCGGGGTCATTTTCATCCCGTTGGACCCGTAAGGGGTCGAACACTCCCGGGGAGGTCCCCCACTTCTATAAATAGACCCCTAGAGGTCCAGAAGAGGGGACTTGGAGACTTGACATTACGTACAAGCACACTCGGAGCATCCAGCATTCAGAGCTTTTGTTCGTTTGTTTCGGCCCGCGTGGGGTAAGTCCCCGGGTCTTGTACTTATCCCCCTACGGGGTATATTTACGTTTATGCCCCTCAGCGGGCCATGTTTATAATTATGTCCCTCAGCGGGCCATGTTTGTAAGTCTTTACGTCCTGGGCACGTAATTCTGTCCTCATAATGACGAAATTACGGAAACGTCCTCCCGAAGACCGTAAAAGACTAATGTCCTATAAATTACAGTTTTACCCTGCAACTTTTGTAATTGGCTATCTCCCGCTTTAACGCGGATCTTCGTACAGTCGACAACTGTGGACGCACTAAAATTCGCTCGTTCAGGTGTTTCGTCTATTGAGTGCGTGGGCGTGCCAGTCACCGAAGTGACAATTTATTCGGGTCCCGAAGAGCCCATGGTGCGCTCGACCTGACTTCGTCAGACGATTGTGTGGTTCGTGTCGGGACCAGATCCCGTCGTGCCGTAAAGGTCACGACGTCATTTACATCCCCCATATAAGGGAACACCCTTGATTAATTGCCGAAATTAGGGGCCCTGCGGCCGAAAGAAATAATACTAACTGCGCGAGAAGGGGACAGGAATAAATCACACTAAAGTCCACATCAGGATACGAGCCATTGGCCATGTCGGTCACTCGCGGACCTTTTCATATTCGGACACGGGTCCGTGATAGAATATGGACCCGTTCAAATGTCTGCCGAATGCACGGCAATTTTAATGATGGCTCGGAAGGGATCCGGGGCGAGAAACGAGTCCAGTCTGATTGGAATGTCGGCCCGAGACTAGGTCGGGGCCTGGCCTTGTCAGGATGATTCCCAAGACTCGGGCCCGGCCTGAGAGGGCGGCATTATTGTTCCTTCTGCGTCGAGTCACGGAGAGAGGGGGCTGCAATGTAGAATTATTAATACCTTATATTGTTTTATCATTATTGTTCTTGTTACTCCGTTGCTTATTCCTCTTTCCGTATCTGTTCCGGGTGATTTCCCTCATCTTGCTTACTGTCACTATTGCCTTTTTTTTATTATTGTCACTTATTTCATTCATTTTTTTTTATATGGATCTGTTCAGGTTTATTTATTCATCATGATTTTTATTGGCTTGTTAGTTCTGCCATTATATGCCCATATATACATATATATATATATTCATGTATTATTTTTTTTCTTGGGGAGAGTTGACCCTTGGCGGGTTGAAAGGTGGCTAAAGGGAGTGTACCGCTGAGGAAAGGTGGGCGGAAAGTGTGCCGGCGAAGGGCTGGATATGTGTGTCGTTGAAGGGCTTAAGGAGGGTGCCACTGAAGGGCAATGATTGGAGGGTGTACCGGTGAAGGGAGAAGAGGGTGCACCGGGGAAGGCTCGAAGTCTATACGTTGACGGGCTATTGCGACGCGAAGTCTATACATCGGCTGTTCAAAGTCTGTACATGGGCTGTATTCATTAACCCAGAGTCTATACATCGTCTATTGAAGTCTACACATTGGCCAACTCGAAGTCTGTACATTGGCCATTGGCTGCAGCTCAGAGTCTATACGTTGGCTATTGGCTGCAGTTCAAAGTCTATACATCATCTATTAGAGTCTATACATTAGCCAACTCGAAGTCTGTACATTGCAGCTCAAAGTCTATACATTGGCCTGTCCAAAGTCTGTACGTTGGCCAACTCAAAGTCTATACATTATTCATTGGCTGCAGCTCAAAGTCTATACCTTGTCTCTGAAAGTCTATACATTGGCCAGTCCAAAGTCTGTACGTTGGCCAACTCAAAGTCTATACATTATTCATTGGCTGCAGTTCAAAGTCTATACGTTGCAGCTCAAAGTCCGTACATTGGCCTGTCGAAAGTCTGTACATTGGCCAACTCAAAGTCTATACATTATTCATTGGCTGCAGCTCAAAGTCTATACGTTGCAGCTCAAAGTCTATACCTTGTTCGTGCAGCCGACACCCGAAGTCTATACATTCTTCAGCTTATTCAGCTCAAAGTCTATACGTTGTCCCTTGGCTGCGGCTCGAAGTCTGTACATTGCTCATTGCTGTGTTTGTACGTCAATCTGCCAAGTCTATACATTGAGTTTGAGACGGTGGATGAGGGTGTACCGGCGAAGGGGGAGAGAGACAATGGAAAGGGGTGTACCGCTGGGGAATGGAGTGTGCCGCTGGATGCAAAAAGGGTGTACCGCTGGAGAGTGAAGGCGTGCCGCTGGAGGTTGAAAAGGGCGTACCGCTGAGGGTTTTAAAAGAGTGTGCCGGGGAAGGTGGAAACCAGTGTGCCGGCGAAGGGTGTTTGAAGAGTGGAGGCAGGGTATGATGGTGAAGGGCCAGATAAGTGTACCGTTGAAGGTTATTGGAGTGTGCCGCTGGGGGCACGATAGAGCGTGCCGGTGAAGGTTGGAATCTTCTATTATTTGTTTTTAAGGCTTTTCTTTTCTTCGTTTATTGGTTTTTATATAGTCTTATATAAACTTCTCCTTTCCTTGGTTCTGTTCAGCCTTTTTGCTCACAAGTCAGACGTCTGATATGCTATGTCGTTATTCAGTTCAGTTCTTCTCACGCTACCGGCAGTGGCTCGATTAGTCGGAAAGTTTTATCGTTGATCGTTCTGTTCGTTTGTTGCTTCCTTTTGCCTTTTTAACATGTTATTTTCTGACAAAAATTCGGCAGCATCTCTTCTTGACCCGAGCGTAAGGGAGATAAAGGGAACGCGCCCACACGGAGTGGCGGAACCCGACAACTGGAGGTGGGCGCCCGAGGGCGGCAACACCTTAGTGAAACTTCGGGAAAACGCGGGGAAAACAACGGGCCGAAGACCTCTAGGCTTGGACAAGGTGGACTGGGGATCAGCCAGGGCGTACCGGGCTATGGCAGGGCCAGGCGTGCCGCTGAGGCACCCAGGGAAGGTGTACCGCTGAGGGTGGTTATGAGTGTACCGGCCAAGGGCCGGAAGAGTGTGCCGCTGGGGGGCCACTACAGGTGTGCCGGCCGAGGGCCGGAGGGGTGTGCCGCTGAGGGCCGTTATGGTATATCGGCCAAGGGCCAAAGGGGAGGCTACGTGTGTAGACTGGGAGGGTTGCAGGTTATTCAGGAAAAGAAGAAGGGTTAAAGGCCAAGGGTAGGCTGCTGGTAGTTGGGTGTTCAGGAAGAGGAGAAGGCTCCCTCTCTCCCTTCAAGCGGATGGGCACAACTGACGGCCGTAGAAGAAGGTAAAGAACCCATGAGGCCAAGGATTATACCGGAGGAATCACATCGCTACGGAGACTCCAAAAGCACCGGATAAAAGAAAAAAAAACGAATGACACACCATACAGCAGAATAGATCGGGAGAGGCTGGAAAAGACCCAAAAGAAAGGGCCAGAGACTTCCATTCATAAAGAAAAATGACCGTCACCGGCCATACACATTACGGTATACATCAAGACCGAAGCTACAGGAGAGGGGAGAAGAAGAAAAGGAAGAATATGGAGGGGAAATAGGAGGGGAGTAGGGGTCAAGCAGAGGCGACGGCTCCCTACTCTTCCCCACTCCCACTGGTACACAGACCCTCCCTCTCTCTCTCTTTCTCTTTCTCTTACTCTCGCTCTCTTTTCTCTGGTCTCCGGGAAGCCTCCAATGCCGGAGCAGCTTCTTCTTCTTCTTCTCTCTTCTCCCGGTGGCAGGCTCTGTTCGTCTCTGTGGGTATGCCCTCTGTCTCTGTCCTCCTCTTCTTTTTTTCTTCTTGCCGGAATTGGAGGGGATTTATACTCCCAGCCGCGGGAGCCTTCGAGCACGGCAGTCGGAGGCGGGAAGCAGCTTCATCATGATGACGTTTGACCTTTCCTGTCCTGGCTGTCAGGGGAGTAGCCTGCGTGGCCCAACCGTTGGTTGACACCTCGGACAGCTCACTGCGCGCCAAGGATATGTAGGGCATGGGCTTCACGTCGTTTGGCCGTTGAAAAACCTTCACGCTGTACCGCTGGCGGGCTGAAGAAGCGTGTCGCTGTAAGACACTATAAGCGTGCCGCTGAAGAGGGCAAAAGGCGTGCCGCTGAAGGTTGCCCAAGCGTGCCGTTGAAGGGGGCAAAAGGCGTGCCGTTGAAGGCCCAAAGAAGTGTGCCGCTGGGCAGGGCAAAAGGCGTGCCGTTGAAGGCCCCTTTGGGTGTGCCGTTGAAGCCCCCCTGGGGTGTGCCGTTGAAGGTCCATGGGGGGTGTGCCGTTGAAGCCCCCCCCCCCCCCCCTGGGTGTGCCGCTGGGGCTCCCTGGGGAGTGTGCCGCTGGGGCTCCCAGGGGGTGTGCCGCTGGGGGCTCCCTGGGGAGTGTGCCGCTGGGGCTCCCTGGGGGTGTGCCGCTGAGAGGCTAAATGGGCAGTTTTGGGCCCGTTGTGAGTACGGGTTGTGGCTCGCTTGATTCCCTTCGGGGGCCACAGATTGTGAGCTTCTCGGGGGTTGGTTTCTCTTGGCTGTCGTGACTCCGGGGACGGCTTCGCGGCAGTGTGCATATTTGGGGAGTCCGGATGACCAGTCTCTCCGGGGCTTCTCCACTTGGTGCCGTTGTTGGTGCTGGGCCGAGTAGGATACCTGGGTGTGCAATTTTTGGTGTCCACAACAACTCACCGACAACCCTTGTACTCATTTAGAATATAAAAGTACACATCATGCTCTATGTATCTCCTCGGGGGAAAATTATAAGAAAATCCCGACTTTTATAAAATTGTGTATATGCTGCCTTCTTTGGCAAACTTGACGCACATGAGTCTTCTATGAAGCTATTGTCACTCCTTCAGCTGGGAAATGTTGTCAGCTCTGCCCGACACTCAGATGTTACCCCAACCCTAGGTCTGTGTAGGGTATGGTAAAATTACCAAATTACCCCTTGGTTGGTAAAATTATCAAAACGCCCTCGGGGTCCAGAAAATCTCCCTCTACTTCAAAAATGCCTACAGCTTCCGCATATTTGCGTTTCTATTCCTAAATCTTAGGGTTTTGTTCAGACCTAGCCCTAACTCAATTATTTCTGTTGGTCGGTGGTGAGTGAGTGGACATTGTGAGCCCTCCAAGAGAATTTGCCCTCAACATCAGAACCCCCATAGAAGATTTTCGGGACTTCTTTGACAGTCAAACAAAGGTGTTCGGACGTTAGGCCGATATAAATCAACACTGACTATGGTCAGTGGGGAGAGGTCCAGCACTCGAACCCAAATCGTATGTTATGATGCGCACCAACGGAATCACCCTCTACTCAGATGGGGGGGGGGTGTTTCTTTTCAAAAAGAACAAAATCTATATTTTATCTACGATAAAAACCGATTAGATTTTTTTCGTGTCTCACAGGGGGCAAAAGCGCCGAGGAGCCGGCAAGAAGGTGCGACCGACCTCCCCGTGGGCTAGTTCTACGCACACGGGGGAGGACCGCTCTCCTCAAGCATCTACATCCTGAGTGTCTGTCTGCGACAGACTGGGGATGCCACCCAAGCCGGAGCGACAACCGCCCAAGAAAAAGCGGGTGGTCCAGGTGACCGATGACACTGTCAAAGTGTTCACCTGTTACGCCACCTCCGGCGACAAACAGCCCGAGAACACCTCGGGAGAGCTTGACCAACCCATCCAATATTTGAGGAGGTCAAAACCCGTGTCCCGGATATTGGCGCAAGCACAGCAGGCTGCCGGTACGTCTCAACACGAGCCGGCACGACAAGAAGAGCGCCATGAAGACGTCCACAGTGTTGATGAGGACAGTCACTCCCGGCACGAAGAAGAGCTGGGGGAAGAGCCACGGGCCCCCACATTGGAAGAGCTTCGACGGGAGAACCAAGAGCTCAAGAACCTGCTACAGTCGCTCTTGCGCGAAAAGGAGGTTTGTGCCCCACCTCAGGTGGCACCCACTGGAATGGAGCAGCAGCCTTCTCCCATTCCAGCAGTAGCCAACGTCTCTGTCACTGCTGCAAGACTCCCACTGGCGGTAGACTTCGAAGTCCCGCAGCATGGAGCCAATGCGCGGTCATCTACTACTACTGCCGTAGAAAGTCTCATGGCGCAGAAGCAAATGATTGAGCGCATTGTGGAGGCAAAGTTCGCTCAACATGGCGAGGGTGTGGCTACCGTTGATTTGTACAGCGTGCCATATCCCCTCCATCATCAATTCAAGAAGCTTCCACCAGATTGCCCGAAGGCCCCGAAACTCCAGAAGTTCAATGGGCAGGGCTCCCCACATGAACACTTGGCCTACTATATGACGGCCATGGGTGAATTGACACTGGAGGAGGCATATTTGCTACGGTATTTTGCCACGTCATTGACTGGCACCGCCTTCCAGTGGTATTCCAGGCTAAAGCCCAATTCTGTTGCTGATTGGGCGGATATGTAGAAGAAGTTTGTCGACCGCTTCCAAATGGTCGAACACAAAGTCTCCCTAGCAGAGCTTTGTTCCCTTCGACAGAAGAAGGGTGAAACAACATTGGATTTCATCAAGAGATGGAGGGACGTCAGCATGCACTGCGATAATCCTCCGACGCCTGAGGACGCAATCACCATCTGCCGCAGGGGTCTCTCGGCAGAGGTCAGTGAAAAGCTTCTGGGCTCAAACATCAGAAGCTTCGACCAGCTCAAGACGGTGGTGACGGAGATTGAGATGTTCTTTGCTGATCACCCTGTCCAAGCCTCTGCAAAAGGCAAGCCCTCCAAAGACCGTATGGCTGGCGGCAATGAGGTAAATGCTGTTGACTTTTCCCCGACGAATGGAGAAAAAGGGGAAGGAAAATCCAAAGGCAACGGCAAGAAGCCTGATGCCAAAGCAAGTGCGTCCCGGTTGGCGGAGAACGTGAAGACGCCCTATTCCTTCAGGAAAGAGCACACGAAAATGCTCTTTGATCTCTGCATGAAAGAGCAGCTCATCACCTTGCCGGATCCGTGGAAGCCCACGGAGGTGGATAAAACTGACGATCCTACCTATTGTGTGTATCATCGGAGGTTGGGTCATACCATCGGGGATTGTTATGTCTTCAAAAACATAGCAGAAGAGCTCATTCAAAAGGCTTGGTAAACATGCTGGGCCATGCAGTCGACCCACCACAGCCGCATGCTTGGAGTCGGTCAAATCGGTCGGCCAATGTCGTCCACGTGGTGGCGATGGTCTCGAGCTCCAACGCCTCCGAGGCCGGGCCTTCAAATCAACAGTCCCACACCGGTCCGGGGGCAGCCCCTTCCTCATTCCCTGAATGTCTAGCACTGCGGAGAACCATTCGGAAAATCCGAGGGGAAATCCGGCAATTGCAATTGGAACAGAGGCATCTGTTGCAGTTCCTGGAGAGCATTGATGAACAATTGGCCACCTTCCCCTTTGGCCCATTTGCCAGGGGGTTAGCTCCAGCCCACGTACGGGAGGCGGGTGTATCACCCGCGGGCCGAGCCCCGCTCAGGGGTTGGCTCTCTGAAGAGTCCTTAGATTCATCTGAAGACGAGGAGGATTCACTGGGAGGCGAGGGGACTCCACTTCAAGTCGAGCAACCAGAGAAGCTATACTCTTTCCCTTGGGAGAAGACCCCAAACATCTTCTTCACATGTCAGAGAGCGGGCTTGATCAGCCCATCACTTGTGGAGCAGACACCAGGTGCCGCATTTCGCCAGGGCTATTGCCCGTACCATGAGGTGATAGGCCACATCATCCACAATTGTAAGCCATTTAAGGACCTCGTCGAGGACTTAATCAGGTGAGGGAAGGTCAATATGGGTGAGTTCCTTGTTGATCCACCTCAGCCACATGTACAGGAGAGTCATCACTTCTCCGTCAATGTCATACATGCCTCAGCAGCTTTTCAATTCCCGGAGCCACAGGAGGAGGGAGTCAGTTCCCACGGAGTCAGTTCTCAGCCTCCTAAATCCACACTGTGGTACCCGGGGTGGCGACCATCTCATTAGTGTTCTTTCCCCAAGGAGGACACTGAGAAGATTTTTGACAAGCTCCTGGAAGATGGACGGGTGCTGACGCATGATCCGCCGTCTTACTACAATGAGACGGCCAAGACTCACCCCCGCTACTGCAAGTACCATGCTAGGGTGTCTCATCACACCCGACAATGTCCAGAAGTCCAAGACTGCATTAAAGTCCTCATTCAAAGAGGAGAGATCGATGTGCAGGGGAACTCTATGACAAGGCGGCGTCTTAAAGATGCCGCTAAAAAGATTCTCCAGCAAGTCCAACAGGAGCAGGCCAAGCTGCGTGGGATCAAACCCACCTCTCAGCAAGTCCAAACGGACGGGTCTTCGGGCAGTGGTAATCCGCAGCCAAACCCCAAAGCCAAGGCTAAGTGCGAGGGGCCTAAGGCCCGGAGCCCGAAAAGCCAAGCCCAGGGGGAAGGTTCCAAACCTCTCCCCAGGCCTAGTCAGCCTGGCGTCGTCATAAGGGGAAACCCTCCGTCATACGAGAAAGGCAAGGCGAAGGTGAGGGGGCCTCCGGTCAAGACTCCTGTCAAGCCAGCAAACCTGCCAATTGTAGAAAGGCCTCAACAGCTCAAGCAAGCCAAGCCATCAGCCCAAGCAAAATTGGTGGAACTACAACGCCCTCAGGGGCCCCACTGTGGACTGGCAGAGTTCCAGGAGTTGCCTCCGGAAATAATTGCTCAGGCAATCAATGCTACCTTCCAGGCTCAGCCGGAGGAGGCCAATTGGACCAAGGTTGTCCCCAGGAAAGGCCGTGGCACTAAAGCTCCTAAGGAGCCAGCCCGGAACAATTCTGGGGGCAAACAAGTCCCACCTCCGAAGCGAAGTCCACTTTCTTCTCAAGAGGCGGCACGCCAAAAGAAGCAAGAGAAGAACCGTAGAAAGAATTTGAAGAGGAGATTGAAGAAGCAAGCCGAGCAAGCAGCTGCTATGGAGGCCCCTAAGGAGCCAACTCCGCTACAAAGACTTCAAAAGCTCATAGACGAGCTAGAGGAGTACACTCCCCCCTCGTCCCACCAGGGTCGTCACTCTAGACGAATATATTCCCTGGGACAAGCTTGGGCGAAAAGTCCGCCTTTTGCAGTGGCTCCGAGATATGGCTCACCGTCTTGAAGAAGGTGAAGACTTCCCAATCCCGGAGGAGCTCTCCTTATTCTACAAAGACATGAGGAGCTCACTGTTGAGATGCTCGAAGAAATGTTGCAAGAGCTCTCCTGCAACATGGTGGCGATCCCGCCGCCCGACAACATTTATTCTCCTGCGGCTGATAGCACCGGAGGCAAGGCTCCTATGGCAACATATCAGCGTCGCTCGGCAAGAAATGGCCGAGGACGTGGCCGAGGTCGTGGCCGAGGACGTGGACGTAAAGGTCCCCTGGCCCTCGACCGGGTCATAATATTCAGAGGGGAGAAGCCGGGTCCTGTCCCAGAAACCCAAGTTTGGGGAATCCCTTTTATCCTCAGCCCCTCAGAGGGTTCAAGCCCTGCCTCAGTTGCTAAGCCGGGTGGTGTCCCTTTTACAATCACCTCCTCTGATGAAGAAGAAGAGTCAGCCAACTCGCCAGTGCGCGAGGAGGTGTTAGAGCAAACCGGCCCCTCCAACAGGGTCGAGACTGTAAGCCCAGCAGGTCCTTCTAATGAAGACCAGCGTGATGAGCCTTTGCCACCTCCGGAGGGGTCTTTGGCTCCGCTATTCCAAGAAGAGGCGGAAGGCCAGAATGCGGAGGAGCGCCCTTCCAAGCGAGAGAAGCCTCGCCAGGCGCCGAAGACTTTGGCGGAGATTATTTCGCCATTTGACAAGACCCGTGCCAGGGCAGACCGCAAAATCATTCATCATATGAAGCGGTTCCCAACAAATGTCACCATTTGGGAGGCCATCGCCTGGAGCAAAGATCTCAGAGAGGCTCTTGTCAAGATACTTCAAGACCCAGAGGCATATGAAGCCCATGTTGCAGAGTTGCAAGCTCAGGCATATGAAGCACTCACAGCCAACATCTCCTTCACGGACAAAGACATGTTGCTGTCCTCTCCGTGTCACAATCGTCCCTTACATATGAAGGGGACGATCAATGGGCATGACGTGAATCGCATCCTGGTTGACGTCGGAGCAGCCGTCAACATCATGCCTTTGAAGACTTTCAAGTCTCTATACTTGGCACCTTATTTACAAAAGGTGACCGATGTCAAGATCTCGGGATTCAATCAGGGTTCCGAGGAGGCGCTTGGTCGCGTTGTGGTCAAACTAGCCTTGGGCGACTTTGTCACCCGAGCGACATTCTATATTATCAACTCCAACACATCTTATAAGATGTTGCTTGGAAGGCCGTGGCTGCTTGAGAACTGGGTTGTTCCTTCAACTCTGCACTAATGCATTAAATATGCCAAGGAAGGGGAGCAACATACGGTCTTCGCAGATCAGGCCCCGTTCCACCCTAATGAGTGCCATCTGGCCGATGCTTCCCTGTATTTTGGGAAGCCCACTTTAACAATTCCCGAGCCTTTAAAAGACAAGGGGAAGCACAAGGTGGACCATGAAGTTGAGGAAGGGCAGCTCTTCACTGTCAATCAAGACATGGTAAAGCTGCATAGGCTAAGCCTCCATGCTGCCTCCAAGCCAACTCAACCAGAAAGGTGAAGTGTTGACTTTGAAGTCAACCTCATCAGCCAGGTCATTGACCGAAGCATCTCCTTGCCTCCCAAGTGCCTTCAGCTCTCGTCCCAATGGGAAGAACATGAGGTGGAACAGTTGAAGACCTTCACGGTCTCCTATCAACGGAGAAGGCGACGCAACAAGAGCAAGGGGGACAAGCCGATCATCTTTTACAAAGGTGATTTAGTCCCACCGTGCCCTCCTGAAGATGACTTCGGCTGGGATACTCCCGCCGAAGTGGTGCCAGAGCCAGTCCAGGAGTGGACGATATGCCGAAATACATCAAGGATATGTGTAAAAAGCAGCACATCCCGCGGACTCTGGACCCCGCGCGAGCGGCGTACTTCCATCAGCTGTGGAACCCTTCGCAGGTCCGTGGACAACCTCCTTTCTCTCGCAAAGATACAAGGGGACTTGGCTACGACCAGGAAACGGACTTCGAGGTCCATTATGCAGTTAATGTCATAGGGCTACTGCCTCTCCCTAACGGGCAAGTTGAATTTGAGCCCAAGATTGATGACTCTGTAAGGGAGTCCGGTGATGTGTCTATGACACCCTCACCTTCATCAGGAGTCGACAATGATCACCCTTCAGAGGGAAGAGCAGCCCAGCCTGCTAACCATCGGCAAGATGAGGCCAGTCCTTCGACTTCAAGCCACGAGCAAGGGTGCTTCGAAGAATTTGAAGTCTACGAAGCCAACACTGATGACGAGGGAGACTTCGTCGACTTCCAACCAGCTCCACCGGAGCTTGAAGACGGTGGCCAAGCAACTGTGGACGAGTTGATTGAGATCAATCTCGGAAGCAAAAGTGACCATCGTCCCACCTTCATAAGTGCTCTCCTCAGCGAGGAAGAAAGGCAGTCGTATCGACAGCTCCTAGAAGAGTTCAGGGATTGTTTCGCCTGGACTTACAAAGAAATGCCCGGGCTCGACCCTTCTGTGGCCGAACATGAGCTGGCATTACTTTCAACAGTCAAGCCAGTCAAGCAAGCTCAAAGGCGTATGCGCCACGAGCTGGAGCTGAAAGTCAATGCTGAGGTTGACAAGATGCTGGGCGTGGACTTTATAGAGCCATGTATGTACCCTGTGTGGCTCGCTAACATCGTCCATGTCAAGAAGAAGAACGGCCAAGTCCGAGTCTACATCGACTTCAGGGATTTGAACAAAGCATGCCCGAAGGATGACTTCCCTATCCCAATCACTGAGACAATGGTTGATATGACCACTGGTCACGAAGCCTTGTCTTTCATAGACGGGTCGTCGGGCTATAATCAAATCCGCATGGCCGTCAAAGACAAAGATCATACGGCTTTCCGATCTCCTAAGGGGATCTTCAACTACAAAAGGATGCCGTTCGGTCTGAAGAATGCCGGCGCAACCTATCAAAGAGCAATGACCAAGATCTTCGACGAAATGCTACATGACCTTGTCGAATGCTACGTCGATGATCTGGTCGTCAAGACAAAGAAGCGGGAGAATCACTTAGCTGATCTGCGTCGAGTCTTTGAAAGGCTTCGACAATTTCAACTCAAGATGAACCCAATGAAGTGCGCCTTCGGCGTCTCTAGCGGCAAGTTCCTCGACTTCATCGTCAGGTACCGGGCCATAGAAATCGACCCTGACAAAATCAAGGCAATAAGGGGACTGTCTCCGCCTAAGAACTTGACAGAGCTCAGATCTCTTCAAGGAAGACTCGCCTATATTAGGCGGTTCATTTTCAATCTCTCTGGAAGATGCCTACCCTTCGGCAAATTGATGAAGAAAAGAGCACCCTTCATATGGGACGAAAACTGTCAAAAGGTCTTCGAGCAAATCAAGGAGTATCTGCTGACTCCTCCTGTCTTAGGGGCACCTGTCAGAGGGAAGCCCCTTATCTTATATATTGCTGCTATGGATGCCTCTTTGGGGGCTCTCCTAACCCAGATCAATGAAGAGGGCAAGGAGCAGCCGCTGTACTACCTCAGCCGAAAACTGATTGGGCCTGAGCACCGGTACGCTCCTATGGAAAAGGTGTGCCTAGCTCTGGTGTTCGCTGTCAAGAAGCTGAGACACTACCTTCTAGCTCATCGGGTGGAGCTCATCTCAAAATGTGACCCACTCAAATTTTTGCTCAGCCAGCCTGTCCTCTCTGGTAGGCTCGGTAAATGGGCACTTATCCTCATGGAGTTTGACATCACCTTCGTCCCACGCAAGGCGATCAAGGGAAAAGGTATGGCGGAGTTCTTAGCTGCGCACCCTATGCCAGAGGATTCGCCACTCAACTTCGAGCTACCCGACGAAGAGGTGTTAGTGCCTTCTCAAGAAAATGGGGAGCATTCTGAAAAAGCCCCACCACAGATGGAGCCGGGTGTCCTCACCCTTGACCTCCCACACTGGGAGTTATATTTTGATGGTGCCTCTCGGACGATCAAAAGGGCCGGCGGCCTCATAGACTATGTCTCGGGCGCGGGGGTAGTCTTTGTATCCCCACAAGGCGGCATCCTCCACAACTCCTGCGCTCTCATGAAGTCATTGACTAATAATGAAGCAGAGTACGAGGCATTGATTATTGGGCTTCAACTGGCACTAGAGATGGACATCAAGTGCATCAAAGTGTACGGGGATTCTCAGCTCGTCATCCGACAAGTATTAGGCGTCTATGACGTCCGAAAAAAGGAGCTTATTCCCTATCATGCGGCCGTTATGAGGCTCAAGGAAAAATTCTACCTATTTGAAATAGGCCATGTCCCCAGAGGCAGCAACTCCCAGGCTGATGCTCTCGCAAAGTTGGCAGCAGCCTTAAAACTCCCGCCTGAGGGAGAATTAAATATTACAGTCAGACACCGAAGGCTCATGCCAAGTGTGCTCGACGAAGAATCCGGCCTCACTGTTTACGAGGTCGACAACATTTAAGAGGAGAATGCTCCCGAAGAGGAAGATTGGCGTGAGTCGATCATAAAAATAAAGAACGGCTGGCTTCCTCCTGATCGGGCTCAGAGGGTGCAACTGCTGCGCAGGGCGACATCCTACCCGCTAATTGACGGCCTGCTCTTCAGGCTTGTCCATGAAAAGGACTGATCGGTCCTCCTACGCTGCCTTTCATTCAAGGAAGTAAAGACCGTGATGCACGAGGTCCACTCCGGGTTGTGTGGCGCGCATCAAGCTTGAGCCAAGATGAAGAACAGCATCAAGTTAAAGGGGTTCTATTGGCCCACCATGTACGAAGATTGCAATCAATATGCTCGTACGTGTCATCAATGCCAAGCATTCGGGCCAGTCCCTCGGCGGCCACCCAACCCGCTCTATCCAACAGCGCCTACTTGGCCATTTGCAGAGTGGGGCATGGACATTGTGGGACCATTCCCACCATCATCTCAAGGGCACAAGTTCATACTGGCCGCCACTGATTACTTCTCCAGATGGGCCGAAGCCATTCCCCTGCGAGAAGTTGCAGGAGAGATAGTTGCCCGCTTTGTGAGGCACTATATCATATACAGATTCGGCACCCCTAGTCGGATTATATCCGATAATGGCACGCCTTCAGTAACAAGACTGTTTATGCCTTGGCGGCCAAATTCCATATTGATTGGAGGACATCATCAGTCTACAATCCCTAAGCCAATGGGTTGGCCGAGGCCTTCAACAAAACTCTTTGCAAGCTGTTGTCCAAGATAGTAGGTGGTCGCAAGCGGGATTGGGGTGAGAAGGTCCACGAAGTCCTATGGGCTTATCGGACCATTTACAAAACCCCCACGGGTTGTTCCCCATTCTCTCTGGTTTATGGAGCCGAAGCAGTGGTCCCTGTGGAGATCGAGCTAGCATCTTACCGCGTTGCTGTGCACTCCGGATTGCCAGGCCAAGACCAGTCTGAAATTGAAAGAAGGCTCGAAGAGTTGTCCAACCTTGAAGGTGAAAGACTCAAAGCCTACAAGCACTTACAAGTGTACCAAGCCCGCATGACACGTGCCTATGATAAGCTGGTCAAGCAATGGGCGTTCAAGAAAGGCGACCTCGTCATGATTAAGGAAAAGGAGGTTCTCGCGGGAAGATCCAGTGGCAAACTCCAGCCTAATTGGCGTGGGCCTTACGTCATCCAGAAGGTCTACGAAGGAGGGGCCTATACGGTCCTTGACTACAAGGGGGACAATCCCTTCCCTCCTCTCAACGGCAAGCATATGAAGCTCTACCATGCGCCACCGCAAGAGTTTCTACAGCAGTCCTCACAGGACAATACCTCTCTTCAGTGAAGGTTCTAGAAAAAAAATGGGGTTAAAAATACTGATACCCCGGCGGACTCAGTCGACCTTCAACGGTTGGCTGAGGGCAAAAAGGCCATAGACCCGGTCGAGGTGAAAACCCGAAAGGGCGCCTCGAGCAAAAATGGGCAACCCCTCGGTGTGAAAACCCGCAAGGGTGCACCGGAAAAAGCTAAAGGGGGCCAGCCTCGGCGAAAACCCGAAAGGGCGGCGAGGTTGGTAATGTGAAAAAGAAGAAAAAAAATTCTCTCTTTGTTTATTTCACGGGTGGCTCTAAGTCAATGACTCCACCCCATCTTCGCCAAAATATCATATTGATGCCATGGCTACGCCTTACACGTTATCCTATGGCACCTAGTCCCACTGACGTTCTGGCGTTGTCATATTCTGTCCCATCAGGCTCGGCCTCTGCATGCCCCTTTCGGGCTGCCGACCCATTCCGCCTATCGGCTTCCGGGTTTAGCTCATGTGTCTCTTCTGAGCAGTTAAATTCACTTACTCCTTGTTCCTTCTAGGGATTGGCCTCAGTATGCTCTCTTGGGCTGTCAACCCATCATGCCTTTCGGCTCCTTTTTCCTTTTAGGGATTGGCCTCGGTATGCTCTCTCGGGCTGCCAACCCATTACGCCTTTCGGTTCATTTTTCCTCTTGAAATTGGCCTCAGTATGCTCTCTCGGGCTGCCAACCCATCATGCCTTCTGGCACGTGTCCTACCGGGTCTGGCCTCAGCATGTCCTCTCAAGCTGCCAACCCACCTCTTTGCCCATCGGCTTTCGGATTTGACTCTCACGTCCCACTAGGGCTGTCAAATCCACCCTTTTTCCCCTTCTGGGTCTGGCCTCTGCATGCCCCTTTCGGGCTGTCAACCCATCTCGCCTCTTGGCTTCAGACTTGACTCATATGTCCCACAGGGATCGCCAAGTCTATTCCTTTGTCCCCACGGGCTTGGCCTCTGCATGCCCTCATCGGGCTGCCAACCCTATTTGCCTATCGGCTCACGGATTTGACTCGTATGTCCCACCCGGGCTGTCAAATCCCCTCCTTTCATCCTCTTGGGTCTGGCCTATGCATGCCCCTTCCGGGCTGTCAACTCATCTCACCTATCGGCCTCCAGGTTTAACCCGTATGTTCTTTTCGGACTGTTAAACCTACTCCTTTGCTGTCCCAACCGGGCTTGGCACATGCACACCCCTTTCGGGTTGCCAACCCGTTCAACTTTCGACTTTTGGATTTGGCTAATTGCGTCCCACTAGGGCTGTCAAATCCACCCACCTTGTCCCACCTATGCGGCACACACGTCTCTACGGGAGTGCCACCTTCTCCTCGCCTTTTGGCATTATAGGTTAAAAAAAAACAACAAAAAAATAAAACAAAAAATGGGGTTAAAAATATTGAGGCCCCAGCGGACTTGGTTGCTTCTGCTAGAGGAGTAATCAAGGGCAAAAAGGCATTAACCCGGCTAAAGTGAAAACCCGAAAGGGCGCCTTAGGCAAAAATGGGTACCCCTCAGTGTGAAAATCCGAAAGGGTGCACTGGAAAAAGCTAAAGGGGGCCAGTCCTGGGAAAACCCGAAAGGGCAGTAGGGCTGGTAAAGTGATAAAAAAAATATATATGCAAAAAAAAAGAGACATACGTGCAAGAGGATGGAAGCAAAAACAACTATGCTAAGCTCTGTCCTTTATTCACTAATGTCATCAAGGGAACCCGAGACAAGCCCTCAGGGGTAACTTAAACAAAAACGGGGCGCGAGGGCCCTATGTACAAGAAAGTGCCAGAGCTCGTCAACCACGGCGCTCGTCCCCCTGCAACTCTGCAAGGCGAGTTTCCCTCTGGAAGATCTCCTCCCGAAGCTCATCAGATCGGCGACGGCAGGTCTCCACCTCAGCCTGGACACTACGACGCTCATCAGCAGCCTCCTGAAGCTCTCTCTGTAGCTCCTCCACTCGGAGAGAGGCCCTCTGGCTACGCCCCTCGACGCTCTCGAGGTGGAGGTCAGTCTCCGCCTGGGCCGCTCGAAGTCCACGTAGCTCCTCCTCCTCCTGCTGGATCTGCAGCTGGGTCCTCTGTCTTTGCTCCTGTGCAAGATGAAGGCGAGCAAACTCACTCCACAAGGCTCCCAGCTTCGTGGTCCATGCATCCCGGGGAAGACTCAACCCGTGGTAGCTCCTGGTGAACACCTCCAGATCAGCCCTTATAGCCTCCACGGAGGGCAATGGATCGGCCTGGATCAACTGATCAAGACCCTGCAGGAGTTGGTCAGCCATGGCAGCATGCAACGCCTTCCCAAGTGCAGGAGCGTCAGGTCACTCAACTCCAAGGGCAGGGAAATCATGGGTGCCACGCCTGTCCCCTCTGCGGACCCTTGTTGTAAAAAAAAAGAGAGGTTGTGAGTGTATCACCATAATAACATCACCAGGGTAAGACTCCAAGAGTGCGAACTTCAAGGACCTTTACCTGAGGCAGTCTCACTCACCGGGTTGGGCCCACAAGGAGATCCCCCCTAGGGATTGGAGGGCAACTATCAACAAGCGCCGGTCCCTGCTCCGCGGAGGGTATAGGCGTCGCCGACCTCTCTGCAAAGAAGGTAAGGAATGGAAAGTCTTAGTACTCCGGCCATACCAAAAACCAGAATGAGCACTTCATATTTAATGAAGACATACCAGCCTGTATAGGTGCCTCCTCCTCAACTACAGCAGGGTCGACCTCTGTCGTTGGCTCCATGGAAGGAGAGACAGCTGAAAGAAGGCATCCACATGTCAAATGGCGATCAATATCACAAATGAAAGGAGTCTTGTTGGATGGATGACAAAATTCCTTAATTTGACAACAGTATACCTTTCGTCGCCAAATCAGTCGAGGCCGCGGCCTCGTCGGCGGTGCCTTGCTCCTCAGATGGCATATGAAATGAGCCTGCTGTCAGGTCTATCTCTGTGGACCGAGGGAGGCTCCTCTCCTTCTAATGATCGCCAGATGTTTCAAAGCAGAAGCATCACAGAATGTTAATATGCAGCAACATGTGTGGCAGGAATGATGTACAGAGTATCTTTGTGCATACCTGAAGCCTGCACCCGGCTGGATTCTACAACATCGGCAGTACCTGCCAACGGTCCCATAGCTAGGGACGGTGCTTCCCTGTTAGGGATTCCGACCCTTGCAATCGGAACCCCAACACCTTCATCAAAAGCTGGCAAGTCAACAGAGGTTCCGACCTCCATGAGCTTGGAAAGCTCATGTAAGGAAAAGGTCGTCTGAGCAGCTTGATGATGATGAGCAAAACAAGTTAGATAAGCTCATTATTTCATGCACAGAAAGGAAAGGGGAATCTTAAGTCACCTGGGCTCATCCTGACTTCGCCTTCTTCAGAAGAACTTGATGAAGAAGAAGAAGAACTTCCGCTGGAGGAGGTGCTGGAAGTCCCTGTCCTTGATGAGGTGTTAGAGCCTCTCCCTCCTGAAGAACCGGGTGGCGAAGAAGTCTCCTCACCGCCAGAGGACCCCTCCCCTCCTCCAACGACAGGGAGAGGGGTCTGAGCTCGAGAAGTCCCTGCAACGTGCAATGCTATATTAGCTGAATCACATACTTCATCTACTTGAAGGGGGAATAAGGAAAGGTTAAGCATGCAAAACACTAACCTACCTCCGGAGCAACAGAGCTCCCGCCTGTATCAAGTGCGGGAGAATCGCCGGTCACAGGCATGTAGTCGTCGGCAAGGAGGTCCAACCCGTCGATATCCACGCTGATATCGGGAACGGACTCGTCCACCTCCAACCCCGCCTCTGCGAACACATTTCCGGGGCGAGGAGAAAAGTTTGTGGCAGGCATAGTCTCAGGAGGAGCTGCGTTAACAAAGGGAAATAACAGTCAGATTACAACATTTTCAAAACAGGTTGCAATACTGATTTGAAACAGACATTCCCCATCCTTACTTGGAGTATCTGCCGGAGTAGGAGACCCCTCCTCAGGATGCGGGCGAACGGTAGGCCGCGGATCACCCTCCCGAATATCAGTCCGAGGCCTCTTCCTACGGCCACGAGCCTCTGAGCCAGTGGCATGTCCTGCAAGTGGAAGAAGATTGCATGAAATCAGCATCTTGAATTGCAGAGCAAAAGGAGGCATGGTTAAATAAGTCAGCATATACCTGGATCCCCAATAAGCCTCTCAGGCTTCAAGATAATCTGCTCGGTCTTCAAGCCAAGGACCCGAGCAACCTTACTCACAATGGCCCAAATAGCATTGGGGGTGGTAGCCACCTCCAAATCTGAGATGTACTCCAGGGGACCCGCGCAACCCACTGCGTTCATGATGTGGATCTTCCAAGCTGTGAAGGCACTGCCTCCTAATGCCCCCTCGGGAACAGCTTCTGATAGCTGGGACTGGGTCTTCAAACCACAAGAGGTCTTCAGATCCTCCCACCAGGAGTAGAGGGCCAGAGGGTCAGGGTCTGCTCTCCGACGAGCAGACCTAGAAGAAGAAGCCGCAGCAGGCGCACTCCGCAAGGGCTTCAAAGCCCCGGTGTACTGACTCCTGTCAACAGGAATAGGGAGTCCGTCCTCCCTCCAACGGGTCTCAATCTCATGAATGACCTTAGCAGCTCCAGAAAAGTGAGATATGATGAACTCCGAATCCAGAAACAGAGGAGGCAGATCCTCCTTCTTCAGGCGCCATTCTTCCGCAGCTCGGATAGTATCAGCTCGCTGCCTAAAAACATTGCTGAGTTTAAACCACCAGCGCGCATAGTGTACATCAAAGAAACCTCTCCGTGTCTGCTCTGGAATGGGGTACTCCTCCTGCACCTCCCGAGAGAGGAAGTCATGCCATGAAGCCGCCACCAGGTGGATGTCCCTCTGCCGGTACTGCCGAACTACAAAGGAAAAATCTGCATGCTGAGGTATCGCTTGGTCGTTCCCAAAATTTCTGGCGAATCTATGTGGGTAATATGGCTCAAGTACTGCCATACTGGAGCGGCGGTAAACCAGAACACTCGGCCGAATACAAACAACCCAATCGACCAATGCATGGTCAGAAGGTAGAGCCCAGGAGGATAGCCTGCAGACGACGGTGTCACCCTGCCGCTCTGTGTATGGACGGAACGAGTGAGAGCTGTGGTCAAACTCCAGACTCTCATCCCTCCTAGTATGGAGGAAAGACAAAGTACGGCGAGCATTGGCGAGCTGCAAAACTGCATCCTGGTCCGGATGACTAGCAAAAGTGAAAAGCAGGGGCGTAGCTGGATTGTCCACCGGTGTCCTCTGTGACAACTCTGGCAACAGCAGGCCGGCCCATGCACTCAGATAATGGGTGGGCATCAAGATATGCTTATCTCTAGGAGATGAATGCGAAGTCAAGGCCCCAAGGCTATGAAAGATATTCGCCAGCGCGGCCGGAGCAATGGCGAGCCTGCGCCCGCAAGCCAGTAGACAAGCTGGGTAGATCACCTCTGCCCACAGAATCCCCTCCTCTCCATGAGGGATCACAAAGCTGGCCAGCCAGTAGGCCAGGTAGGCTGCCAGATACGTCAACGGCGGCAGTCCCCTCGAATTCCACCCCCGTGTCGGGGCGGGTAAGTGATGAGGGTGTGAAGCAAAGCGGAGCTCGACCTCGAGGCACTGCTCCCAAGACATCCCCGAGGTAGCAAACTCCTCGTAGAAACAATAGGGACTGTTGTAGAAATGTGTGACCCATGCATTCAGAGTCACCCTCGGCGTCCGTGCGGCTTTCTCTTTGCCCACGAGGGCCAAGTCCCTCCAAGTCTTCATCAGGTACCTGAAGCAGTATGGCATGAAGTATCGGCCTGCTCCATCAGAAGCACTCAGATGCAGATCATCCAGGCATAGCTCCTCGTATGGCTGTCCGCAAACTGGGAGACCCGAAATCCTGTGGAAAGCCCACAGGTCTAGTGAAGTCTCCCCCTCAGCAGTCATGAAGGTGTTCCAGCGCCTGTGAAACCTCTTAGCTAGAGCCTGGACCAGTCCGGTGTGGCAGGGATATGAGTATAAAGCCGTTGTCACTGCATGACGTATGCTTGCCCTATCAAGTGCTGTCTTGTAAACTAGCAGTACACCCCACAGCCACTCTGTGGCGCCGCGGCGATAGCAATGGGAGGGAACAACGGCCCATTTCCCGTACCAGCTCGGGGTCCTATGTGCCAAAACCCTCTCTAGCATACAATCAGCATCATAATCATCATGCGCACAGGTTGCGCCAGCGGGAGTCAGAAACATCCCGTCGAGGACAACATCTGCGGCCCTGTGATGTCCGGTCAGATGCCAAGCAGCTGGTGAAGATGGTACCGCCCTCACAGTAAAACTGTCAAACTCCCTGTAGGAGCCCAGACTCCTCTGATCAGGGTACTGTCGCTGGCGCACAAAACCCTCTGGGAAGCTTGGATAAGAAAAACTGCAGGTGCCATGCATACTATCCCGTCTGAGCAATATGGCCCGCTCCAGGCGGCGCCTCTCCTCTGGAAGCCGGGGGTCGTCAGTCTCTACTCCAGGTGGTATAAAACTCTAGATGAAAGGGAAGAGGTGATAGTCCAGTGGAAAGTGAGGTGGATAACCACCCGATCGATCATAAGTGTAGCACCCCTGCCTCCGCGTGATCCTTGAGACGTCAACAACGCCCTCAGTGGTAGTAGTCTCCCCGATCGGGCCCTTAGCGACCCAAGTAACTCCGCGGTCCACCGCGTCAAAGCCCTCGGGGGTGATGCTGCGAGGAGGGAATGGTGGCATAGGCCTGTCCGTCCTCCGTACATAATAATCCTCACCACCGCTGGTCCTAGACCTCTGGGAAGTCCCTCTGCTCTGTCTGGAACGAGCCATGTCTGCAAGAGCTGCAAGGTCAAGATCAGAGAAAGCTCAGTCAGTCAAATCAGCACATGGGCAGCAATAAGACTATGGAAAGTCACACAAAACTCCGGCATGCCTATGAGCCCGGAGAACGACAAGAAGCCGTGGAACGCACGGGCCATCCGCCCCCGCCTCCGGCTTGGACGTATGTCCCGTGGGGGCATTTGTTGCACCCGTAATTTATCATCCTAAATTCCGGGATATTGATTTCGCATGTGACAAGGTTTCGGTACGGTGTATCACCATCCGATAGGATATTCCTACACGGGGTTCTTTATTCGGTGCATCGCCGTCCCGTCGAATATTCCTAAGTTTAAGGCTTTATAACCCACATGTTGTTACAATTTAGACCCCTTTGGGGGTGGTCGCAAGCCAAGTTCAAGCTACAACGATTGTCGGGATCGTGTAGTTTCATTAAAATCCCTACGGGATTAAGTCTCCATCCTTTGAACGTGTGACTACGGGCAAAGTAAACTTCTACAAAAATGAAGGAGATGCCGGAGAAGGTCTATATACCAAGCACAAGGTCCCTCGCACGTGTATCACGAAGCACGGACAACAAATTCTCCTCCCGCAGCAGCCTTCGGCACGAAGAAGGCGACAAACGAACAAGGAGGCGCTCCTTCTTGCTATTCTCCACGAGACACGGCGAGAACTTGAAGCTTCAAAGCCCCGGAGACCTCCTTTTATTAAAACCCAGCAGGAGAAGACTCGTCCGGGGCCGGGGGGACCCGTACGGGGTCGCCTTCACCCGGACGGGTCCGCCCCGGTGGTGGCCAGTCCCGCGCCGGACTGTCCCGGGGCGGGCGGAACCGCCCGAGGCCACCCGATCCCGGGTGGGACCCACCCGATCCCGGGTGGGACCCACCCGGGGTCCGCGACCCCGGGGGAGTCCCCCTCGGGGTGCGTGTGGCCCCAGGTGGGACCACCCGAGGCCGCGCGACCCCGGGAAGTTTCCGAACCGTCCTGGGGACCTCCCACCCCGGGGAGGTCCCATTCTCCCACGCACGGACTTAAAAAATTTTCAAAAATTGACCTCCCCGGGGTCATTTTCATCCCTTTGGACCTGTACGGGGTCGAATACTCCCGGGGAGGTTCCCTACTTCTATAAATAGACCCCGGAGGTCCAGAAGAGGAGGGCTAACATCAAGCAACTACGTACAAGCACACTTGGAGTATTTTGTTCGTTTGTTCTGACTCGCGAGGGGTAAGTCCCCGAGTCTCGTGTATATGCCCCTATGAGGGTGTTTTTGTAATTTCGCCCCTCAGTGGGCCGTGTTGTACGTTTCTAAATCCCAGGGCGACTATGTCATATGCTTCTGCCCTAATAATGGAAGAATTACATAAATGTCCTCCCCGGGGACCGAGAAACACATAAGTCCTGTTGTTTGCAGTTTTACCCTGCAACTTTTGTAATTGGGGCTACGCCCCTATCCCCCGCTTCAACGCGGATCTTTATATAGTCGACAACTCGCCGACAATCCTTGTACTCATTCTGATTATAAAAGCCTTCGGCATGTTTTATGTATGTCCTCGGAGAGAAAATTATAAGAAAACCCCCGGTTTTTATAGAATTGCATATATATCCTCCTTTCGACCGAATTGACATCTATGTGTCTTCTACGAAGTCCCTTGTCATTCTTTTGGTCCAGAAATATTGTCAGCTCAGTCCAACACTCAGATGTCATCCTAACCTTAGGTCTGCTCAGGATAGGGTAAAATTACCAAAATACCCTTATGACCTAGAAATGGCCTCAGAGCCCTTAAAACCCTCCAGAAACGGCCTCAGCGCCTTGGGAAGTCAGGAATCCAGTCCAATTCCCATTCCAGCCTGAAAAATTACCAAAATACCCCTAGGATAGCAAAATTACTGAAATACCCTCGGGGTCCGGAAAATCTCTTTTCACTTCGAGAATACCTACGGCTTATGCATCTTTGCATCCTTACCCTCAAATTCTAGGGTTTTGCTCAGACTTAACCCTAACCTAGTCAATGTGTTAGTGGTGAATGAATGGAGAGCTCCCTGAGTGAGAGTGCCCTTAACATCCGAGCCTATGGAGAGGAGTTTGGGGATTTCTTTGACATTTAAACAAAGGTGTTCGGACGTTAGACCGATGTAAATCAACACTGACTCTGGTCAGTGGGGAGAGGTCCAGCACCCGAACCCAAATCGTCTGATACGATGCGCACATACGGAATCACCCTCTATACTTGGGGGGGGATGTTTTCTTTTCAGAAAGAACAAAAATCTATCTTTTTTGTCTACGTTGAAAAGCAGAAATATAGATTTTTTCCGTGTCTCACAATGTCCTTTCTTAGGATGCCGAATCTGCAGGAGGCATTTGTTTACTGTATGATAAGAGAAACAGTCAAGTAATGCTGCATAGAGTATTTCTTCTTTTTACTTGCCTTAATACGTATCTGTACTCTTTTTCTGTCATTGTCTCTTCCTGCCACTGTCTTCCTGAGAATAGATTAAGAAGACTGACATTTCCATGTCTTTAGACAAGTATATAGCATGAAAAAAGGAAACATAGCTTACCTGTTTTCTTTCATGCTACATGGACAATAATAAATGTCTATATGACTGCATTAAATGCATTTGAAATTTAAATTTCATTGTGATAGTCGATAGATCATTTGTAATAGTCGATTATAAGTAAAATTTCATTTGTATAATCGACTAAGTTATATTGGACATGATTTTCTTCATCAACTATCACTTGGTTTATGCGACTATGTAATGTTTTGAGTTTTAAGCAGATAGTCGAAGATATTGTGAGAAAACTGTTGCTATAGTTTGACTATGTTTATATAGGCGCCTATGTGATTTATTGAGATAGTCGATATCAACGACTATGAGAAGATATGCGATGTTACTGTTCATGCACCAATGTATATTGTTTCATGAGATAGTCGATGTTTGAGATAGGCGATGGGTACGACTATGTTATTTGTTTCATGAGATAGTCGATGTTGAGATAGGCGATGGGTACGACTATGTTATCTATTTCATGAGATAGTCGATGTTGAGCGATGGGTACGACTATGTTATCTGTTTCATGAGATAGTCGATGTTGAGATAGACGATGGGTACGACTATGTTATCTGTTTCATGAGATAGGCGATGTTGAGATAGGCGATGGTCGTGCGCCTATGTGAGTGCCTAAGTGGACTTTAGCACCTATGTGAGCATCTAAGAGAAATTTGGCGTCTATGTGAGTGCCAAAGTGAAACTTAGCGTCTATGTGAGCGCCTAATTGGACTTTAGCGCCTATGTTATACTCAGTAGATTTTTAGGCATTCTTTCTCTTCATCCTTTCACTTGTTTTGTTATTATTAGAATTTATCCAGGGGTTTTGTTATCACCAAAATACAATAAAGTGGATAACGAGATTTTTGATTTATCATGCAATGATTTTACCCATCACAAAACATGAAGTCCCAGAGATGTCGCCTACTCTTGTCCACGTGGCCAAGGCAAGAAACAACCCAAAAATAAAATGGGGGGGGACTTTTATAGGGTCACCCCTCTTTCCACCTCACCCGGCCACCCTGGATCAGGTAGGTCCCAAATCGGACTTACCTGGACCAGGTAGGCTCCCCGCGGGGTCTATCCAGTCCTGCTAGGTGTTCGCAGGATCTACCCGGACTAGGTAGGTATCCCGCATGACCTACCCGGTCCGGGTAGGTCCTTCCCCATCCCTTGCTCACAAATACCCCCAAAGGGGTCCTAAGCAACACACATGAACATACACGAAGGCCCACGGAGTCCGGCTCAACACTCGGAAGCAATCCTTGGAGTCCTCGGTGACCTTTGTTTCGTTTTGTGCTCTTAAGCAAGGGTATGTTACAAAACACCCTTGTGATGGCACTCATGTTACTTCGTCTCTGTTCATGTAATTTCTTTGTAATTTCATAGGGAAAAATCATGTAATTATCTGAATTAACTAGAAATTATGAAAATACCCGTGAATTTACGAGAAAACCCCTATAAAGTCATGTAATGGCAGAAATGTCCTACAACTTATGTAAATTGTAGATACACCTTGATTTTTGCAAAAAAGTCCTGTAAAGTCTTCAATTCGTCGAAAGGACCTTCAAAGTCTTGTGAAGTCCTGTAAAGTTTGTATAAGACCTTGTAATTCTCATAAAGTCTTGTATCTTATGGAAATGTTCATGGTTTATAAAAATACCCTAATGTTTTGTAAATTGTGTAAATGTCCTATGTACATGTGGGAGCCTTACATGTGTTTCCTCGCCTCATGAAGATGTGTCCAAAGTGTTTATCGAATTGTGTGGCAGTGATCATCTCGATGATCCAATAGTCCGACGGTAATGAAGCTAGGGATCAGGCTTCGGACGATGATCCGGCGGATGTAGAAGATGAGCTCAAGGCCGATCAACTGGGGACTAAATGCTAGTGCCGAACTGCCAACAAACCCTAGCCAGTGTCACACTGCGAATAAACCCAAGCTAGTACCAAATTGCGAATAATCCCTAGCCAGTATCAAACTACGACCAATTCCCACCAGTGCAAAATCGCAAGTTAACCCTTAGCCAGTACAAAACTGCAAATGCATCCCTACTCCGGCCAAATTACAATTGAACCCTTGAACAATACCAAATTGTGAGATGACCCTCAACCCATATCCAACCCACCAAATTACCTCAGTCTTTGAAACCTAGCCCTGGTCCAAACCAGATTTCATCCGCACCCTCTCTATGGCATAAGTGCCCTTATCCTTTCAAAGGGTGTTTGCTACAATGTTTGCAAACGCGCTCTCAATATTACGACTGCGATCATGAAGGTCCATGGTTCCTTTGGCAGTTAATCAAGGGTATTCGGACTATATGCTGATGTAAATAAACACCGATTGCGGTCGGTGGGAAAATATCCAGTACCCGAACCGTAAATGATCTGATAAACCGCCACGGAATTAATAACATGCATGCTATTTAACTAGCTAATAAATGTGCATTTACGTTCAGCAAATGAACATCTTAAATTTTTCCGCATCCAACAATGACATTATACCATATATTGTTTATATCAAGAAGAAGCACGGCTGTTCTTTTGGTTAGTACTGCTTCTTGAAGTACCTAATTTACTTGATACCGAGGCCTCCCTTTTAGTTTTTCTAACTTCATTCCAAGCAAGCAAATGCAGACCCTATTTGTGAAGGCCCTTCCTCTAGAGAAATATCGCAGATTCCTTACTCTAAAAGATCATTCAAGCCAGCAAACCATTGCAGTCGGGCCAACTAGGTCCAAGTGCAAAGCCAAGGGGAAGGATTGACTTAAACGTTGTTGCATGAGCTGCTCTAAGTGTTGGATGATTCACTTTTGGATCATTACCCGCTAGCTATTGAAGCAGCAATGTCTCGTCCGCCCACTGCAGAATGGGTGCCATCTAAGATTTGGTGAAGGTTCAACCTTCGACAGATACAGTAGTTCCACTCGATGTGGATCATGCCATGCTCGCTCAGCTCCAGGATGAGGCTCTTCAACCTTCATTATCTATTCAATCTGGTCTATGTTGTTGGCTGAGAATCTGGTCTTGGTTGGTGCTTTCGTAAGAGCATTAGCTGTTCTCTTATCCCTGCTGTTAGGAACCCCAACATCTCTTCCTAAAACCTTAATGTTCCCAGATGCTACATCTATTCACATAAGACACCTTTTTTAGGGTTCAATCTAAACTGATCTTTCCTAAGCCTCTCAAAGACTAATCTTAGGACTTCTATGTGATTTCTCCTTCTCTTGGACTTGACTCATCCACATAGTCATCCATGTCTGTGTGCCTCGTATCATGAAAGATGGCCTTCATAGCCCGTCTTCTTGTTCAATAGTAGTAAAGATTTTAATAGCACAGAAAAGGAAAGGCAACTATAGAGTATATACCCCTAATAGAGTAGGGAATGATTATATCAACCATTCGGAAAGAAGTACACCTGATAGTACGGTAAACAGGAGCAAGACGGTATGCAATCAGTCAATGGAAAAAATACAGGCGGTAAACCATTCCTCTATCTGTCTGTTGCTCTGTCCACGAATAGTGTCTCTTGCTTCGTCATTCCTGGCTGGCAAGCTCAGTTCTATCCTAATCACTTTGATTTCTGTACACAAGTACCTTTCTTCAGTGGAAAGATTCCCCTTCCTAATATGGAAAGTATTTCTGTTAAGTGAATTGCTTGTTTCTTTGGCTTGCTTCTGAAGCCAATAAGTCATGTGTCTGTTGGGTGCAATCAGTCTGTCCCTTGCCTGTCCATTGAAGCCTTTCAATATCTTGTTTGGCCGTGTCTTCTGTCATACTCCTCTATCGAGAATTGGTCTCCCGCTATTGTCCTGTGGAAAACTCTTCTAGTAGCCCTTCTTTGCTTCATCTGTTTCAGTATCCTTTGATTGGTTAATTTCTTCCCAGTCTACTTCCCTTCACTACTTGACTAACCGATAAGTAAGGCTAGCAGTAGCTTGTTTTTCTTATTAGCATGATTGGTGGCCCTTCTGTTGTGTGAATCAGTATGGCTTATTTCTTTTCTTTTGTAGACCTTTTTTTTCTGTAACCTTAAGTCCTTTTATAGTGTTCCTGGAGGTACTACTGCCAGTCAAAAGTCTTGCTAATAAAGCATAAGAAGGCTTTCCGTTGGATGGAATCTCTTCAAAAATAGGCTAATTGAACTCACTTTCTTTCCTGTGCTATCAAGAATCAGGAATAGCAGGATGCTAAAGAAATTGATTGCTATGAGACTAGTGCAAACTGTCTGGCAACTTCCTTGCCCTTTACCAAGAACTGCACATTGGAGCACTTTCTCAGGAATTACCTTGTCACTAATGGCTTTAAACCAATACCTTTTCGTCTCGACTGTCCTGTGTATCGGTTTGATAGTTGGTTGCTGTGTCTATGTCTCTTGACCGTCGACTATGACCAGGAGACTATTTCTATTCAATCAATAGATGGCTCTTCAACTGCTTTGCTTATGCCAACCTACATAGAATGATGTTACAGTGTAGTCTTTACTCCTTTGCTTGCTTTATTCCTAGCACTTCTTCTGCAGACACCTTCTGCATGTGCCTTCATTCTGTAAACTTATCTAAAATGCTTTTCTTTTTTATTTGCTAGTTTACCTCAAATCTAAAACCAATTTATCAGATTTCAAAGAGAAGTATTTCGAGGATTGATGAAGCAAGAGCTTTCACAGAGATTGATTGTTACACTTGGGCATCTAAGAAAGCAGCCTGACTCAAGACTGAAGAACATATTGACCCACATAAGTGACTGCTATCTTTAATAAAAAGGCTTCTAAAATCCAACGGATCTCGTATATCCTAACCAAGACAGGCTAATTGAAAGGACTTGGTACACTGGCTCACTTTTGCGTAAAGCACTCTTAGGTGGCATTCTCAAGATCACTATTCCATGTAGTGAAGTTCAAGGGCCGGGTAACTTAAATCCAGGCAGCCATATACCTGAGTTGCTGCGACAATAATGTCAGTTGCATTTTCATCATGGTGAGAGTGGAAATGAGCTCCGTTTTTGGTCTCCTATCTATAGACATGTTTTCATGTGAAAAAAAGAACCGATCATACGGAGAAGCCTTGGCAAGGCTTGCTGCCTATGCCATCTGCTCCTTTCTTTGGAACTACTTCATCGGTTAGTCTTGCCTATGAAAATAGAATAGTCAAACTACTTTTTCTCAGACTAGAAAACACTATCCTTTTATGGATACATCATCATCATCATCAGAGCCTTATCCCAATTCTTTGGGGTCGGCTACATGAATCATGTTCCGCCAAAGATTTCTATGAAGTACTATATTCATATTTAAATCCAAGAAACTAATGTCCTTCCTAATAACATCGCACCATCTCATTTTAGGCCTTCCTCGAGCTCTTTTACTAGCATCTACTAAGATTCGGTCACATCTTTTAACCGGCGCTGAGTTAGGGCGACGAAACACATGTCCAAATCACCTGAGTCTATTTTATCTCATTTTACTATCAATTGGGGCTATCCCTAAGTCCTTACGGATGCGCTCAGTCCTAATCTTGTCTTTCTTAGTCTTACCACACATCCATCTCAACATCCTCATCTCTCCTACACACATTTTGTGAATGTGTTCCTTTCGTACTGCCCAACACTTGGTATCATATAACAAAGCAAGTCTCACAGCCGTTCTATAAAACCTTCCTTTGAGTTTCACAGGCATACGACGATCACAAAGGACTCCTGATGTGTTTCTCCATCTTAACCAACCTGCCTTAATCCTATGTGTAACATCGTCATAAATCTCCCCATTCTCTTGTATTATAGACCCTAAGTATCGAAAGCTACTACTCTTCGGAATGTTATGTCCATCAATTAGAATCATGTCTTCCTATACCACTCTTCCATTACTAAATTTACAATGTATAAACTCTGACTTGCTCCTACTAATTTTAAAACCTCTAGACTCTAAGGCAAATCTCCAACGCTCTAACTTAGCATTTAAAGCATCAATACTCTCATCAATTAAAACAATATCATCTACAAATAGCATACACCAAGGGATATCATCATGCAATTGTTTTGTTACTTCATCCAGAACTAAGGCAAAGAAATATGGACTTAGTGCAGATCCTTGATGCAGACTTATAGAAATTGGAAATTCACCAGTCTCTCTAGCAATAGTTTGAACACTAGTAATAGCACCGTCGTACATATCCTTAATCAAATCAACATATCCTTGGGAGATTCCTTTCTTTCTTAATGTCCACCAAATCAATTCTCTCGGTACTCGATCATACGCCTTCTCTAAATCAAGAAAAATCATATACAAATCTTTTCTCATCTCTCTATACTTCTCTATTAGCTGCCGTAGTAAGAAAATAGCTTCTGTAGTAGATCTATTCGGCATAAAATCAAACTGATTTTCCGATACAGTAGTCATACATCGGAGGCGTTCTTCAATTACTCTTTCCCAAAGTTTCATAGTATGACTCATAAGCTTAATTCCACGATAATTATTGCAACTTTGAATATCTCCTTTGTTTTTATAGAAAGGAACTACAACACTTTTTCTTCAAACTTATGGCATTCTCCGTTCCTTTAAAATTTTATTAAAAAGTTTAGTTAGCCATTGAATACCAATGTCTCCTAGACCTTTCCATACTTCAATAGGTATGCCATCCGGTCCTAAGGTCTTTCCCACTTTCGTTTTCCTGAAAGCATCCTCCACTTCTGACATCTTAATACGTCTGAAATATTGATATTTATCAAATAGTGTGGACTCTTGGGTACCTTCTAAAGAGAAATCCTTGACGCAATCTCCATTAAGTAACTTCTGAAAATAACTATGTCACCTCTCTTTAATCTCAAGATCCTTATTTAAAACCCTTTGATCTTCACCTTTAATGTAACGAACATGATCTAAATCTCTAGTTTTCCTATCTCTTAATTTAGCAAGTTTAAATATGTCATTTTCACCCTCTCGGGTTCCTAATTTATTATATAAATCTTCAAATACCTTTGATTTAGCTTCGCTAACTATTTTCTTAGCCCTCTTTTTAGCGATTTTATAAGTTTCTAGGGTTTGATTATTTTTGTTAGTTTGTCAAATTTTAAAGCACTCTTTTTTTACTCTAATGGTATTTTGGATTTCCTCACTCCACCACCAAGTCTCTTTTTGTAGATTCTTTATACTTTTAGATTCGCCTAAGAGTTGTTTTGCTACCCTCGTTATACAATTTGTAACATTATTCCACATTACATTAGTTTCTTGTTCTAAATTTCAAATATTTTCCTTTAATAGATGATTTTTAAATGTTTCTAAACTTTTACCTTTTAAATTCTACCATTTAATCTTAGAACAATTATTTATAATGATCTTTCTTTTGAATTTAGGGATAATGACATCCATTACTAACAACCTATGTTGAGTGGCTAGACTCTCACTAGGAATAACTTTACAATCTTTACATAAAACTCTATCGACCTTCCTAATAAGAAAATAGTCAATTTGAATTATATGTGTTCCACTCTTGTATGTTATTAAGTGTTCGTCCCTCTTCTTAAAGAAGGTATTAGTAATTGCTAGATCATAGGCCATAGCAAAATCAAGAATAGTATAACCCATATCATTTCTATTGCCAAAACCAAGCCCTCCATGAATCCTCTCACAGCCTCTATTATCTTTACTCACATGACCATTAAGATCCCCTCCAATAAAGATTCTCTCTTCACTAGGGATATTTTGGATCAAACTATCAATAGCCTCCCAAAATTATTTTTTAATGCTCTCTTCTAATCTTACTTGTGATGCATATGCACTAATTATATTCAAAATATCCTCACCTAAGATAAGTTTAATTAACATCAGTCTATCCCCCAATCTATTAACTTCTAAGTTTTTATCTATTATTATAGCAACACCATTTCTAGAGTTATTATTACCCGTATACCAAATTTTATATCCATCAATGTCTTTAGCTTTATGTCCTTTCCACCTAGTTTCTTGTAGGCAAGCTATGTTAATCCTCCTGTCCTTCATTAACTTAACTAATTCTAAACCCTTACCCGTTAAAGTTCCTATATTCCAAGTAGTTAGACGGATACTATGTTTTTGGACTAGATTCTTTATCCGTGTACGTCCAACCCCACACGGGAACCCTTGCCTATTTGACGCCGCAATCGGGCGCCATTGCGGCGCGTCGCTTACGTGGAACGCCCTAACTAGCCCTCGCTCACTTGTCATTCCATCCGGGTTCCGATGTAACGCGTCGCTTCCGGGGGACCCCCTAGCATTAGCACAAAATGTATTTAGATCAGAATTCATGTGGTAGATGTGACAAAATTTTACTGCTGACTGTCAACCTAACGCAAACTCTCCTCCCTTCTCATCCGGGCTTGGGACCGGCCATGACAGAGTTCTTTTATGGATACATCTATGTATTAAAAACAGGGCTTTTGCTTCTTTGATCCGGCGGGGTCAGAAACCCTTGTTTTCAGACTACAAAATGTTCTTTTGAACGGACTGCTTCTAAAGCCTCCTAAAAGGGTGCGGCTAAGTGATAGCTTAGGGGTTACAAATGAAAAGGTGCTGTGTAGTCTGCATCTAGACGTTGGTGCTCCATGAAAAACCTGTTCATCTCTGTGTAAGATGTTAGTCCTATAGCACAAGTAGAAAACAATCTCCAGAAAAACTCAGCAGTACACAACTATACATTAGTTGTTTATGGACTGGCTTTGTTGGCTTTGGTGTTTGAGATGCTGAGTAAGGCAAAACAGATCTGGAAGGATGATAGTGTGATACACTCTGATTCTGCAGGACCTACTGTACTCTCATGGGTATTGTTGAACCACACTGCATGATAAATCATATGCATGTGAAGCAATTCATGTACTATGGAGGTCATTTCCAGACTATTGATGTGTTGTAAGGTCAAACATGTTTTTATTGATATCGCTTGTACGCATGTTGCTTTTTCCATTGATCTCATGATGAAGTCTGGTGAAGACAAGACTCCTTTTGCATCATAGGTCAAATGGCATCACATGGAAAGTTTTCTTATAAAAATAGCTTTGTACTGCTGAAAACCTTATAATGTGTGGAAACACATTCTGAAAGGAACGGTCGGTAGTGTTTCTGGCACACCTGAGGTCATTAGTTTTGATGCCTTTCTCTTCAGCTCCTCATGATTTCTCTTTCCCTTGCAGGCCTCTCCTCCACAACTTATTGTTGTTCCCAATGCTGGCATTGCTGCTTATTCTAGTTGGCTCCCGACAATCGTATGTTCTTTTAATTCCTATTTAATTGAATGTTCTCATGAGACTTTAACAATTGTGTATCTAACTGCTTGTGAATCTCATCTTTCATATGTTCAGTACTAATTGAAATTTCTTCTTATTATAGTTTCATAATTATGTTCTTTAGGCCTTTTTCTGTTGGACTGCAAAAAGAATTGATGCAAAATATTTTATTAGTGATATTTTTTCTTTTCTTGTCTTCATACTATTGGGCCAAGTGTTATCTTTACTCTAGAAGTACTGAACAGCAAGTAGAGAAGGAAGAAACAGGAGATACAGGCCAGAACTGTGGCTGCATTTTGCACAGAGAGCCCTCACAAAGCAGTCACCATCACCTTCTTTTTTAACTCTGAAGATATTAATTGCATATTAGGGACATAAGTATTCCTGTAACAAGTTACAATCTAGGGATATCCGACTCCGGAATGAGTAGTCTTAGGCAATAAACACATGAACATGAATTCCCTAACTCATTAATATATCAACGTTATTGAATCCAGATCCAACCTGGCTGGGTATGGAGAATCAATGACTAGGATCTGGTCCCAGAGCCCTTCTTACGGTCACTGTCAAGCTGGAGTATGGATGTCTCATGCACAACTTCTTCAAGGCAGAATTAAGTTGACTTATTGGCAGCATCTTTGTGACAACATAGGCCATTTCTGTCAAAGCAAAGGATGCACTCCAATACAGGGAATAAATATCTTTCTCTCTATCAGTGATGGTGGGCTCTGGCGATCAAGGGAGAACGGGGAAGGGGTGTCTTCCTCCAGGAGTGATCCCCACACCGACAGTGGGCAACATGAGGGCCGAGGCTCCTTCTGGAGTCCTCCCCTCACAAGCTGCTCCACTCTCCTCCGTCCATGGGTCTGTGCAGCACATTCCTTCGTCTCAGGATCTGAGGTCTTCTTTCCCCTCGAAGGGAAGGGAGAGAGCAAGGTTCTGGCGAATATCATTGTCTCATTTCAGGCCTCCTGTTGGGGTGTCTCAAGTTCCAAACCCATGGTTGAGCGTGTTCAAGGCCCTAGACTCTACTCCAAATCTGCAACAAGACTTCATTCAACCGGAGTTGTCCGATACAATGAAGATCACAGTTTATGAAGCAGAATATTCTGAGGAGGTGTAGGGGTTGTGCTTGTAGGCACTCGTGGGGTTCGTGGTCAGTCTCAGAACATCCTAGTCCTACCTTCCATTGTTTGCATTCATCAAGTCTAGATGGAATCCTAATGGCTTTGAGCTCTACATGTTGGAGAACGAGTTCCTTGTTTGCATGGTTGATTTAGAAAGAGGACATGCAGAGGGTGTTGTAAGGGTTCTGTAAAATGCTGGGTCATCCCATGATTCTCTGGAAATGGTCATGGGACGGAACCGGGCACCAATCTGAAGTTCCAGCGGCCTGGTCCGCTGGCGACTGGTGCTGTTGTGGAACGTGGTTTGGCCTGTATTGGGCCAGCTCGTGGGACGTGGGACGTCGGCTAGTGGAGTGGGCCCTCTGTCTACTGATTCCTGGTGCAGCATGGTGCAGGGGTTTCCGTCAGGGTAGGGCCAATGCCTCATATTTGTGGGTGATGATGGAGTGCATTGGCGGAGCGGTAGCCTGGTGGGGTTGACTGGCGTCGGGGTGTAGGGTGGTGATGGCGTGTTGTTGGCCACGGAATATGAATTCAAAATTTTTTCTCTTCTTTTTGAAAAAGAAACATTTTTTTATAAGGGTTTATTTCGTGGATGCGCATCGTATTAGACGATTTGGGTTCGAGTGCTGGACGTTTCCCCACTGACCGCAGTCAGTGTTGATTTATATCGGTTTAACGTCCGAACACATTTGTTTGACTGTCAAAGAAATCTTAAAGTCTTTTACATAGGTTTTGATGTTGAGGGCCTGCTCTCTTGGGTGACTCACAATTACCGCTCACTCACCACCCACAGACTGACAGAACTAGGGTTTCATCAAAGGTCTCTTAAGTTTAGGCAAAACCCTATAATTTAGGAGTATGAAGGCAATTCTGTAGAAACCATAGACATTTTTGAAGTGGCGGAGGTTTCCTGGACTTCAGGGGTATTTTGGTAATTTTACGTTTCTAGGGATATTTTGGTAATTTTAACCAGGCCAGGAGTGTTGCTGAAATTTCTAGGTTGGAAAGAAATTAGGATAGGATCCCTGACTTCCCAAGGCGTTGGGACCATTTGTGAAGGATTTTAGGGGATGGCGAGCCATTCCTAGGTCACAGGGGTATTTTGATAATTTTACTAGACTCTACACGAACCTAGATTTGAGGTGTCACCTAAGTATGTGACTGAGCTGGCAGTGTCCTCGAACCAAAGGAGTGACGAGGGGCTTTGTAGAAGGCGCACACGCGTCGATTTTGCCAAAGGAGGGGTATAAACGTAATTCCTGAAAGTTAGGGGTTTTCTTATAAATTTTCCTTCTGACGAGTATGCAACAAAAAACTGCAAAGTACATTGAATATGTTTAGGGTCCAAGTGGGTACAAGGGTTGTCGGCGAGTGGTCGACTGTACATCACAGATATCCGCACTAACGCGGGGAGCAGGGGCGTAGCCCCAATAACAAAAGATTGCAGGGTAGAACTACAAATAACATGACTTTTGTTTCTCGCAATCCCGAGGAGGACATTTCCGTAATTGCCCCATTATATGGGCGGAACTACATATTTTAGCGTCTCGGGACGTAGAAACTTACAAACATAGCCCGCGGAGGGGCACAATTACAAAAATACCCCTTAGGGGCATAAATACAAGACCCGGGGGATTACCTACCCCTCAAGGGTCAAAATAACGAACAACCTTCTTCTCGAATGCTTAGGTGTCCTTGATCTCTCGTAGATGTTGGATCCCTTCTTCTGGACCCTTGGGGGTCTATTTATAGAAGTGGAGGGCTACCCGGAGGTGTTTGAACCCATACGGGGTGAAAGTGCTAAAAATGACCCTGGGAGGGTCTTTTTCCCCTTTTTTCTTTTTGCTCGCGCGAGACAGAATGGGCGGGGTCAAAGGACCCCGGACCCACCCGGGGTCAAGTGACCCCGGGCAGGTCCGCGCGGGACCTGCCTGGGGCGAATGACCCTGGGCGGGTCCCCCCGTGGTCAATCGACCCCGGGTGGGGCCCACTCGGGGTCGCGCGACTCCGGGCAGGGCCACCCGCCTGCGTGCGGACCTGCCCGGGGTCGGGCGACCCCGTGCGGGTCCCTCCGACCCCGGACGGGTGTGTCAATCCCCTTTTTTGTTTAGAAAGTTCTCTCCCCGGGCTTTTTAAGACTTGTTGCTGCAGCACACCGCGTGGAGAGGAGAGAAGCGCGCCTTCTTGTCTGTTGTTCGTCTTCCTCGCGCCGTGGGCTATGAAGAGGGGATTTGTGCTTGTCCGAGCGGCGTGATACGCGTGCGTGGGACTTCCTCGGCGGTGTGTACACCATCCCTTGTATCTCCCTCCTTGCTGCGAAGTTCTCTTTGCTCATGTTGAGCACCCGAGGGATAAAAACCTCCCCTTTTTAGGGTTTTGCCCGGAACCACGTGATCCTGACAATCGTGGTGGTTTAGTCCGGCTCCTTACCACCTCGCTTGCTGCGAGGAGTCTATAATTGCATAAATATATAGGCTACAAAGCCCCGATGTGTGGAAATATTTCACGGGGTGGCGATACGCCGAATAGTGAACCCCAACTGGGTCGAGGGTAATATCCTGATTTATTCTAGACAAATAGTGGGTGCAACAAATGCCCCCCACGGGACATCCGTCATGGCCGGAGGTGGGGGCGGGTGGCCTTGTCTTCCATGGTTTTTGCTAATCCCCGAGTCCATTGACATAGTGGGGCTTTGTAGGATTGCCCAAACATTCTTATTGCTATCCTCATGCTGGTTTGATCTTTAATTGAGCCTTGTTACTCATTGTTCCTCTTTGCTCTTGGTCTTTGCAGCTTCTACAGACATGGCTCGCCAAAGCAGAGGCAGAGAGGCATCTCGGAGGCCTAGGGTTGGGGGCTCTAATGATCATTACGTGCGAAGGACGGATAGGCCTTTGCCACCTTTCCCTCCTCGCAGCATCACTTCTGAGAGCTTTGACGCAGTAGATCGCTGGTTTACTTGGGTCGCTGAGGCTCCGACTGAGGATACTACTGCAGCTGAGGGCATTGTTGATGTCTCTCGCATTATGAGGAGACAGGGGGTCTACGTGTACGACCGTTCAAGAGGGTATCCATCCCACTTTCCACTGGACCGACATCTCCTATCTTTTGTCCATAGCTTTGTGCCTTCTAGTGTGGAGGCTGATGATTCCCGCCTGCCAGGAGAGAGGCGTCGTGTCGAGCGAGCCATATTACTCGGGAGGGACAGCATGCACGACACTTGTACCTTTTCCTATCTGAGCTTCCCCGAGGGCTTTGTACGGCAGAGGCAATATCTTGATTAGAAGAGTCTGGGCTTCTTTAAGCACTTTGACAGCTTTACAGTCCGAGTGGGGCCGTCCTCACCAGCAGTTTGGCATTTATCCAGGCACCATGAGGCCGTTGATGTGACAGTGGATGGGATGTTTTTGGCTCCCTCTGGGGCCACTTTTGCACATGATGACTATGATCATGACTGTCTATTGGAGAGGATATTAGTACAGAAGGCTCCCAGCTGGTATGGGAGATGAGCTGTCATTCCTTCTCATTGTTACCGTCGAGGCGCGACGGAATGGCTGTGGGGCATTCTGACTATCTACAGAGCAGTGCTTAATAGGGCCGGGATCCGTGATGCAATGACCGCGACATTGTACTCTGTTTTCACACGTGGCAGCTTTCCTTGTCCCGACCCGTGAGGGGGTGGTAGGGAAGGTGCGCGGAAATATCGGTGGCCGCGGTGAGGGAAGGAATAAAGCAATAAAGGAAAACATGGGAGTTTGATGTATCTCGGGATATCCTCCTTCATAGCCGTATGCCTCTCACGACGGCACCGGGCACTCGCCTTTTACGGAAAGTCGAGAGGGGTCGAACGGCACGAGAGGTTTCCGGGAGTTGGTGGACGCAGACAACGGCCTACGAACTGGCTGATTACTCACTCGGGGTGAATGAGACCGGGGTGGCTGGGAGACAAGGTAACTGGATAGGGTGCGGGTATGCTAGTTGATTTCTCGACAGTCACCCGTGGAACCAAATGTTGACTGGGGAAGCGTCGCCAGGACGCTGCACGTGGGCACGGGGTATCGGACGACACGTGGAGAGAAAGAGAGGTTCCACGGGTGCGAGTGCGCAGGCGATTATGGGGATTCGTGTATGGGACGTCTTTCCCCACCGGTCGCAAGCAACCGGTATTTATTTACATCGAATTGATGTTAGCGCAGCAAGAGTGATATAGAAGGGGGGGATGAATAGATCACTCCCAATTTGTAAAAACTTAGGCGGAAAATAAATTCTACTGCTTACGCCCCTCCTTAACCCGCACACAGAGAAATGCAAATACAGTCACCAAGCAAGGCAGTATAAGTAAATGAGAATGAAGAACTGATCACATGGAAGCAAAGAGACAAGCAGATGGAGAGCGCAGATAACAACAGCAAACCACAGAGGAGGCACTCGGTTTTTAGGTGGTTCGATTGCAGTCCGCAATCTACATCCACCCCTCACTCCAACTAGAATGAGGATTCCACTAGACAATGCTAGATCACTGCAGACTCAGTCTGCTAACAACATGCTGCCACACAGCTTGAACAACCAAGGGAAACAAATCTCTCAACCAAGCTCTGCTACCCACATAACTTGATACATGTTCCAGCTACCAGCTAGAACAGAACCGGAGACACCTCTCCCTTCCTCCACACACCGGAGGGAACCTGCTAATGACAACCTGTCACTAGCAACACCAGAGATCACCGATCTCTCTTCCTCTGCAACCCAGAGGGAAACTGGAGTAATACTCTCTTCCTCCACACACCGGAGGGGAACCAATTCGAATTAGAAGGATGAACAAAATGAAAAGAAAACAAAATAGGAACAAAGACAAACGAAGAAGCAGTCGGTTCAGAAACCAATACAAATGTAGCTTCAAAGGAAGCAATTCATCAAACCACAGACACTGCTCTCTCTCTCTCGAACATACTCCTCTCGGATCTGGACACTATGGAACTCTTTGCTCTTTTTCCCTTTCTGGATCGTGCAGCCTCACACATATGCCTTCTGCTTTTTCTTTTCACGATCAAGCTTCTACTGAAGGACGAAGCTCCATATTTATAGCAGATATTGGGCGTGTGGCTGCCAGGTTCCCGCCCATGAACTTTTTGCCAGATCATTTGAATTTCGACCACATGGCAGCATCCTGACTAGGTTGCCATCCACGTGTCATGTTCCTGGTGTCTTGGATCACGTGCCAGGTGCCAACCTCGGATCACGTGCCCAATCATCAGCCTGAATCGCCTGCAGACAGAGACAAATGGAATGTATATACTTAGTTAGTTCAGGCTATTAACAGGAGTGTATATACTTCAGAAACATCAACTGAGTAAGTGTGTACAACGTGAGAGAGTGTATAGACTTAATGAATAAAGCGCATGTGAAGGCAGTGTATAGACTTAATGAATAAGCGCATGAATGGCAGTGTATAGACATGTGATGAACAATGCATGAACTAGCCTTGCCAATGTGTAGACTTTACATTGCCCAGCCACTGTGTAGACTTCACGAAGCCTAACCAGTGTACAGGCTTGGAAAGAGTGTGCTGTGAGCATTGCAGACTCAAGTTATAACAACAGAATGTATAGAGTTGTGGTCGGACAACCCAATGTGTAGACTTGAAGCAAGAGGCCAGTGTTCAGACTTTGAGGAAGCGATGTACTGTTCGCAATGTACAGACTTGATAGTGTAAGACTCTTAATAAGACGGTGAACAGTGTATTGACTTGATGCCCAACGGTGATGTACAGACTTTGACAAGCTTGAGCCAGTGTATAGACTATGCCAGAGTGAGACGATGCATGAGACGCTCGGCTGTACAGACTTGCAAAGTTCTGAATGAGACGATCGGCTGTAGGACCGATGTACAGACTCTGAATGTAAAGGCAGGCTGTATAGACTTGAATCGCTTGAAGCGATGTACAGACTTGGTGAAGCTCAAGCAGTGTATGGACTTGTGAAGGCTTCAGCGTTGTACAGACATGGAAGAACCACTGTGAATGTATAGACTTGAGTGAATGAAGCCGATGTACAGACTTGCCTAAGACGCAGCATGAGACGCTGGCTGAGACGGACGCTGTACAGACTTTGAAGAGCAGTTCAATGTATAGACTTGAAGCCCCTGAGCTAAGGTATAGACTTCACGAAGTACAGATTTTGAGCTTTGATCGTTTGAGCAGAATGCAATGTACACACTTAGCGATGTATAGACTTGGCCAGGAAAGCGTAGGGAAATGTATGAGTGTATAGACTTGGCCAAGCGTAGTAAAAGATGTGGAGTGTACACACTTGGTAAAACAAGGTTCAGTGTATAGACTTGGAGAAGCGAAACCGATGTACAGACTTTGAAGGATTTGAACGGGAGAGTGTATGGACTTGGTTCCTGTAGCAGTGTATGGAGTTGAAGTTATGAAGGCGATGTATGGACTTGGTGAACACTGCAATAGTAATCGGATGTATAGAGTTGAAGTTTAGACAAACCAGTGTATAGACATGAAGCTTGACAATCCAGTGTATAGAGTTGAAGCTTGGAAGGATGTATAGAGTTGAGCTGTACTGACTTTGGCAATGTGCAGACTTAACTGGTCGGGCAGTGTACAGACTTAAAATATTAAGACCAGTGTATAGACTTTGGTACCCAAGCTATCAATGTTCTGATGCGTCGACCCACCCTTGCTGATGAGTCGACCCACTACTGTCCATAATAACAAAACAGTGTAGATAGATGAAATAATGAAACAACATATGAACTGAACTCACTTAGGTGATGAACCAGCATAAATCTAGAGATAGAAGATTGATTTATAGTGTGAGGCATCATCAAAACCATAGGGATGCAACAATCTCCCCCTTTTTGATGATGACAACACTATGAATCAACCAATATCAAGGTTCAACAAGAGATTAATATCAGCTGCAACAAACAGATTAAATTCAAGGCGTGCTCATGCAGATGAATTATATATTCCCTACAACACACTCTCATCTCCCCTACAACTCATAACCATATCTTCCCCAAAGCAACAAGACTCCCCCAAAGCTCAAGACTCACTGATATTGCAGAACTTCTCTCCCCCTTTGACATCAACAAAAAGAAATACAGAATGTATGACAGTGCTGGAAACATGAAGAGTAAGGGCAGTAACTTCTTAGTGCAGAAAGTCACGAGTAGGTCTTAAGAGAATAAGTGAGTTTCTAATCTCAAGAGAGGATTCTTTAAACTCCAGTACACAATAGAGAAGTAGAATGATAGAAAAGTTTATCAGCATACATGGTGTATGATTTAGAGCAGGAGTTAACAAGTATGGCCAGATATAGCTGATCATCCAACTATCCCACAAGACAGCAAGAGACGAAATCAGAGAGGTGTTCTCAAGGTATTGAGGACAAGCAATCCATTAGTTGCATAACAACAAGGAATTTTTTGTTGGAGATGATTTTCAAGAAGATCAATGAGTAAGTTGGTAGTTCACTCCTTTGACATTAGAGAGACACCTTGATTAGAGGCCTGAATCCCCAGTTACTCAGAGTGAGTACCTTATTACTTCCTTTTTTTTTTTATTAAGGAACAGAGTTAGTAACTGTGGCTTTTGACATGTGGAAACACCTTGATTAGAGGCCAGAGTCCCCAGTTACTCACCAGCAAGCCACCATTGCTCTGTCATGTCTTTTCATTCATTTTAAGCATTTGACACCTCATGACATGGGAGACATATTCATTTCATTGATGAAGCTCCCAGTTTCTCAGTGATCACAACAGAACATGTTTGTTCAGTTAAGCCCTTGAGTTAAAGAGATAGAATGATTGAAAACAATACCAAAAGGACTATTTCTTGACTTGAGTCTTGAAGTCTAGATTTCAAGCTGATTGGGTCAGATATCAAGACATACAGGTTTTTGGCCTGAACCAGAATCAATGACAATGTAGGAAGATATACTTTTTACAATTAGTCCAGATCTCTAAAGGAGTACCAAAGGAAAGATTCTAACTGTAGATTAGAGTCACTGACTTATAGACTTAAGAGATAAGTGACACTCTACTGTCTGAGAGAACCACACTAGATCAGTCATGCAAGACCAGCAAAGTTACACATCTGGACAGCCCTTTTGAATCTGTCAAAGAACTTCTCTTCTCACATTACAACTCAGCTCCCCCTAAGACATAGCATTCCTAAAAAAAACAATCCAGCATAATCTCAAAGCTTCCCCTAACTCAAAGCATTCCTGAAAGCTAACCAGTAAGCATTCTGAACTCCCCCTTTAAACCAGCATGAAAGAAGGTTAAACATCAGACAAACACAACTCCCCCTCACAACAAGAACAGACTTCATAATTAAGCCAATTTGTATAAGCCTAATTCTCTTCTCAATGTGGTGAATTTTTCATTATCCAGAGGTTTTGTGAATATGTCAGCAATCTGATTATCTGTGCCTATATGAATCAGTTCAAAATTATTCTTAGACACCTCATCTCTTATAAAATGATGTCTTATCTCTATGTGTTTGGTTCGTGAATGCAAAACAAGATTTTTAGCAATATTGATGGCACTAGTATTATCACAGTAAATTGGTGTGCACCCCAGGTGTACTTGGTAGTCCTGAAGCTGGTGTTTAATCCATATTACTTGTGTTCCACAACTCCCTGCAGCCACATATTCAGCTTCTGTAGTGGAGAGGGCCACAGAATGTTGTTTCTTGGAGCCCCAAGACACTAAACACCCACCCAAAAATTCACAATGGCCACTAGTGCTTTTCCTGTCTAGTTTACAGCCTGCATAATCAGCATCTGTGTATGCTACTAAGGTAAGTGTGTGAGATGCAGGAAACCATAAACCAAGAGAATGAGTAGCTGACAAATATCTGAAGATTCTTTTAACTGCAGCTAAGTGTAATTCAGTAGGTCTAGACTGATACCTTGCACACATTCCTACACTGAATTGTATATCTGGTCTAGAGGCTGTCAAGTAAAGAAGTGATCCAATCATACCTCGATAAAGTTTGGCATTTACTTCTTTACCTGTCTCATCTGCATCCAATGAGGTATTGGTGCCCATGGGTGTTGTAATGTGCTTTAAGTTTTCCATACCAAACCTTTTGAACAGTTCCATTGTGTATTTGGTTTGGTTGATGAAGCACCCATCCTCTAGCTGCTGTACCTGCAATCCAAGAAAGTATTTTAGTTCACCAACCAAGCTCATTTCGAATTCAGCAGACATCATGGTAGAAAATTCATCACATAGTTCATGCTTAGTTGATCCAAATACAATGTCATCTACATATACCTGAACTATGATGAGATCTTTATTTATGCCCTTGGTAAATAAAGTTTGATCAACTTTACCTCTTTTGTAGCCCTTGCTGATCAGAAATTCAGACAATCTTTCATACCATGGAGCCTGCTTTAGACCATACAAGGCTTTGTTTAACCTGAAAACTTGGTCAGGTTGAGGAGAGTATTTAAATCCAGGAGGTTGTTCAACAAAAACTTCTTCTTTAATGACTCCATTTAAAAAGGCACTTTTAACATCCATTTGTTGGAGTTTTATATTCTTTGAGCAAGCAAAGGCAAGCAACAATCTTATAGCTTCCATCCTAGCAACAGGTGCATAGGATTCATCAAAGTCTACACCGAATTCCTGACAGTAGCCTTTGGCTACTAATCTGGCCTTATTCCTTGAGATAATTCCATCTTCATTCATCTTATTTTTGAACACCCACTTGGTTCCTATGATATTAATACCATCTGGTCTTAGGACAAGCTCCCAGACATTATTCCTTTCAAACTGACCTAATTCCTCACACATAGCATTGACCCAAGCTTGATCAGCCAAGGCCTCTTCTACTGTTTTGGGTTCAATTTGTGAGACTAAAGCAATTAAGTCATCATTATTCACATTTCTAAAATGAGACCTAGTCCGAAGAGGATCTTCAGGATTGCCTATGACTTTATCTAATGGATGGTCTTTAAGAAATCTAATATTTGTTGAAGACTCACCTGTTTCTCTTGGCCCTTCCTGATTGGGGGAATTTGTTTCTCCACTCGGCTGAGTCTTCTCTTCTTCCTGTTGGTCTTCTAGAAAATCCCCACCATGATTGGAATCCCTGTCAAGATTTTCAACATTAGAAACATCTTTCTTTTCACTAAAAAGGATGTGTGGAGACTCTTCCACTTTCTGATCTGATATGTTAAATACCCTATATGCCCTTGACACTTCAGAGTAACCCAAGAATATTCCAGGTGTGCTTTTGGCTTCAAACTTGTCTAAATCTTTCTTATCATTGTTATGAATAAAACATTTTACTCCAAAAATTCTGAAATGAAACAAGCTTGGTTTCTTACCTTTTAGAAGCTCATAGGGTGTTTTCTTGTGAATGGGTCTTACCATGGCCCTGTTGATTATGTAAGTTGCTGTATTGGCCGCTTCTGCCCAAAACCTTCTAGGTAATTTACTTTCAATCAACATGGTTCGGGCCATCTCCACCACAGTTCTATTTCTTCTCTCCACAATCCCATTCTGTTCAGGTGTCCTGGGAGAAGAAAACCTGTGAGTTAGTCCTTCTTTTTCAGAAAGATCAGTAAACATGGAGTTTTCAAACTCACCTCCATGGTCAGATTGAATAGAACAGACCTTGTACTTCCCTTCTTGTTTGACCTTATTGAAAAACAGATTAAACTTTTGAAATGCATCACTCTTATTTGCTAAAAAAAATATCCATGAATATCTAGAGAAGTCATCTATGATGACATAGCCAAACCTGTTTCTATTAAGACTCTGAGTTCTAGTAGGACCGAAAAGGTCCATATGAAGAAGTTCCATTGGTCTAGAAGACAATGGCTCAGATCTTAATTTAAAGGAATTTCTGGTCTGTTTGCCTAGAGCACAGGCATCACATGCTTTTGATATTGAGTTGAATTTAATTCTAGGCATGCCTCTAACTAAATCATGCTTGACCAATTTATTTAAAGTTGTAAAGCTAGTATGACCTAGACGTCTATGCCATTCAAAAGCATCATTTTCAGAGTTGGCAGATAAGCAAATAGTAGATTCAGATTTCTCATCTAAGTCTACAATGTAGACATTATTAATCCTGTTGGCTACAAATTTAACCACATCAGAATTTGTTTCAAGGATTTTGCATGAACTATCATCAAATACAACCCTGTGACCCCTGTCACATAACTGACTAATGCTAATCAGGTTGTGTTGAAGCCCTTCCACAAGTAAGACTTTTTCAATGGAGTTTGTGGAAGACTTACCTACTGTACCAACTCCAATTATTTTACCTTTGTTCTTTCCTCCAAACTTGACCAGACTTGGATCGGTCTCCTGTCATATGCCTGGAGCAGCCATTGTCGAGGTACCACTTGTTGTCTTCAGCTGCCAGGCCGACCTACACAAATACATCAAGCAGAGTGATTTGGAACCCAAGATGAGTTGGGTCCAAGGACATTGTTCAAATCTCTGATCAAGTGTTTAGGTATCCAGATTTGCTTCAGCATGGTTTTCTCTGGCACCTTCCTTTCTGGTTTATTAAAGTTAAATTCAGCTGGACTGGAGAAGTGAGTTCTATTCCATTCATTAGTCTTCCTATTCCTAGGAAATTTCCTGTAAGCTTGTTGATTAACATATTTTTGACCATGAAAGTTATTTCTCCAGTAGGTCCTGTTTGGACCCATCTGATTGTTGTAATTCCAGCTCTTATTCTGATTCACTTTCTTGGTCCATCTACCATTTGTGTTCTGGTGAGTGGGTTTAGTGTTATTCTTCATAAAATTCATTCCCATCTTAAATGGTTGTCCAGTACTGGTTTTTGTGTTTTCTTTAGGACTTTGAATTTCCTTAGAGCTGTTTGAGCTGGATGGTGTGTCCAGCTTCTCTTTTCCCTTCTCTGGGCAGAAGGTGATGGCCTTGAATTGCAAGGGTCTCTTGTTGGTTGGGTCATAGCCTAGACCCTCCTTATTGAAATTGACCCTAGTCCCTAGTATAGCATCTAAACTAGTCTTTCCTTAGACAAACTTTTCTAAGACTTTCTGTTTGTCTTCCAGCTCCTTTTGAAGGGACTCAGAATTTTTTAGGAGTTCAGCATTTACTTTCTTCACAGCTTCATATTTCTCTGAGTTCACTCTAATTTCATTCATGCTTTCTTCAATTTTAGTTTTGAATTCATTGAGCTGTTTTTGACTTTCTTGAGTTTCTCCCTTGAGCTTATCATTTTCTTTCCTTAGTGAGGTCATTTCTTCTAGTTGTTCTTTTAGCTTCTCATTTTCCTCACAGACCAGAGTTTGTTCTTCAACATTTGTGTTAAATTTTCTTTTCAGAACTCTGTGCTCTTTACTAAGAGAATTAAATTTATCTAACAATTCACCATAAGCATCCTCCCAGTCATCAATTGAGAAATTTTCAAAAACATTTATTACCTCCTCTTCACTGTTTGCCATAAGGCAAATTCCATCTTCATATTCTTCTGAGGAAGCGTCTTCGGGGTCTTCTTCTTCCTCGCTCCATGTGCAGACCATCGCCTGTGGCTTCTTCTTCTTCTGCACCTTTATGTTTTTCTTCTGAAGATAGGGACCCTTCTTCTGGAGGTCTGGGCATTCACCTTTCTCTGTCTCTGTTTGTTACAATTAAAACAAGTCAGTCTCTTAGGATTTCTATCCCTGTAACTAGTAAATTCAGCACTCTTGTTGAAAGAGTGTGGCTTCTTCTTCTTAAAGGTCTTTCTCTTTTTCTTCAAAAATTTTCTGAACTGTCTAGTGAGCATTGCCTGCTCCTCCTGGTCGAGATTTGACAAACCTTCAAGCTCGGACTCGGACTCGGGGCTACTACTGCTGCTCCCGCTGTTGCTACCCTTGTTGCGGGAAGCCCTTAGAGCCACATTTTTACCCTTCCTCTCACTTCCTTCTCCACCTCCTTAGAAATTCATCTCATAGGTCATAAGGGATCCTATGAGTTCATTCACAGTCAAGATAGTCAGATCTTTTGACTCCTCAATCACAATGGCCTTAGTGTGCCATGCCGGGGATAAAGATCTAATGATTTTCCTGACTATATCTGCCTCAGCAAGATCCATTCCTAGCCCTTTAAGAGTATTTGTGATCAAAGACAACCTGGCATACATTTCAGTTATATTCTCATCTGCATTCATCTTAAACATTTCATACTTAGAAGTGTAGAGGTTTACCTTCGAGGCTTTCACTTGAGCTGTACCTTCATAGATCAATTGGAGCTCATTCCACATTCGCTTGGCAGTCTTGTAGGCAGATATACGGGCATACTCCTCTGGATGAACAGCACACTGGATGATATTCAGCGCCGTCCAGTTGAGTGAAGAGAGCTTGACATGGTCATATGTCCAAGCGTCCTCGTTTGGTGGCAGATCATATGGCCCCACCGTAATTACTCTCCACAGTTTATGGCTCTGAGCCCTGATAAACACTTCCATCCTGTTCTTCCAAAACAGATAGTTACTACCATCAAAATACGGAGGGCGACTAATGGATTGACCTTCGGCCATGAAGGTTCTTGGACCACTAGCATTTCCTTGACCGTTCGTCCACATGGCGTAAACCTGCTCTGATACCAATTGTTAGCGCAACAAGAGTGATATAGAAGGGGGGGGGATGAATAGATCACTCTCAATTTGTAAAAACTTAGGCGGAAAATAAATTCTACTGCTTACGCCCCTCCTTAACCCGCACACAGAGAAATGCAAATACAGTCACCAAGCAAGGCAGTATAAGTAAATGAGAATGAAGAACTGATCACATGGAAGCAAAGAGACAAGCAGATGGAGAGCGCAGATAACAACAGCAAACCACAGAGGAGGCACTCGGTTTTTAGGTGGTTCGATTGCAGTCCGCAATCTACATCCACCCCTCACTCCAACTAGAATGAGAATTCCACTAGACAATGCTAGATCACTGCAGACTCAGTCTGCGAACAACATGCTGCCACACAGCTTGAACAACCAAGGGAAACAAATCCCTCAACCAAGCTCTGCTACCCACAGAGCTTGATACATGTTCCAGCTACCAGCTAGAACAGAACCGGAGACACCTCTCCCTTCCTCCACACACCGGAGGGAACCTGCTAATGACAACCTGTCACTAGCAACACCAGAGATCACCGATCTCTCTTCCTCTGCAACCCAGAGGGAAACTGGAGTAATACTCCCTTCCTCCACACACCGGAGGGGAACCAATTCGAATCAGAAGGATGAACAAAATGAAAAGAAAACAAAATAGGAACAAAGACAAACGAAGAAGCAGTCGGTTCAGAAACCAATACAAATGTAGCTTCAAAGGAAGCAATTCATCAAACCACAGACACTGCTCTCTCTCTCTCGAACATACTCCTCTCGGATCTGGACACTATGGAACTCTTTGCTCTTTTTCCCTTTCTGGATCGTGCAGCCTCACACATATGCCTTCTGCTTTTTCTTTTCACGATCAAGCTTCTACTGAAGGACGAAGCTCCATATTTATAGCAGATATTGGGCGTGTGACTGCCAGGTTCCCGCCCATGAACTTTTTGCCAGATCATTTGAATTTCGACTACATGGCAGCATCCTGACTAGGTTGCCATCCACGTGTCATGTTCCTGGTGTCTTGGATCACGTGCCAGGTGCCAACCTCGGATCACGTGCCCAATCATCAGCCTGAATCGCCTGCAGACAGAGACAAATGGAATGTATATACTTAGTTAGTTCAGGCTATTAACAGGAGTGTATATACTTCAGAAACATCAACTGAGTAAGTGTGTACAACGTGAGAGAGTGTATAGACTTAATGAATAAAGCGCATGTGAAGGCAGTGTATAGACTTAATGAATAAGCGCATGAATGGCAGTGTATAGACATGTGATGAACAATGCATGAACTAGCCTTGCCAATGTGTAGACTTTACATTGCCCAGCCACTGTGTAGACTTCACGAAGCCTAACCAATGTACAGACTTGGAAAGAGTGTGCTGTGAGCATTGCAGACTCAAGTTATAACAACAGAATGTATAGAGTTGTGGTCGGACAACCCAATGTGTAGACTTGAAGCAAGAGGCCAGTGTTCAGACTTTGAGGAAGCGATGTACTGTTCGCAATGTACAGACTTGATAGTGTAAGACTCTTAATAAGACGGTGAACAGTGTATTGACTTGATGCCCAACGGTGATGTACAGACTTTGACAAGCTTGAGCCAGTGTATAGACTATGCCAGAGTGAGACGATGCATGAGACGCTCGGCTGTACAGACTTGTAAAGTTCTGAATGAGACGATCGGCTGTAGGACCGATGTACAGACTCTGAATGTAAAGGCAGGCTGTATAGACTTGAATCGCTTGAAGCGATGTACAGACTTGGTGAAGCTCAAGCAGTGTATGGACTTGTGAAGGCTTCAGCGTTGTACAGACATGGAAGAACCACTGTGAATGTATAGACTTGAGTGAATGAAGCCGATGTACAGACTTGCCTAAGACGCAGCATGAGATGCTGGCTGAGACGGACGCTGTACATACTTTGAAGAGCAGTTCAATGTATAGACTTGAAGCCCCTGAGCTAAGGTATAGACTTCACGAAGTACAGACTTTGAGCTTTGATCGTTTGAGCAGAATGCAATGTACACACTTAGCGATGTATAGACTTGGCCAGGAAAGCGTAGGGAAATGTATGAGTGTATAGACTTGGCCAAGCGTAGTAAAAGATGTGGAGTGTACACACTTGGTAAAACAAGGTTCAGTGTATAGACTTGGAGAAGCGAAACCGATGTACAGACTTTGAAGGATTTGAACGGGAGAGTGTATGGACTTGGTTCCTGTAGCAGTGTATGGAGTTGAAGTTATGAAGGCGATGTATGGACTTGGTGAACACTGCAATAGTAATCGGATGTATAGAGTTGAAGTTTAGACAAACCAGTGTATAGACATGAAGCTTGACAATCCAGTGTATAGAGTTGAAGCTTGGAAGGATGTATAGAGTTGAGCTGTACTGACTTTGGCAATGTGCAGACTTAACTGGTCGGGCAGTGTACAGACTTAAAATATTAAGACCAGTGTATAGACTTTGGTACCCAAGCTATCAATGTTCTGATGCGTCGACCCACCCTTGCTGATGAGTCGACCCACTACTGTCCATAATAACAAAACAGTGTAGATAGATGAAATAATGAAACAGCATATGAACTGTACTCACTTAGGTGATGAACCAGCATAAATCTAGAGATAGAAGATTGATTTATAGTGTGAGGCATCATCAAAACCATAGGGATACAACAATTGAATCCGAACACCTTTGTTCCATGCTGAAGATCAACGCTGAGGTTGACAAGATGCTCAATGTGGACTTCATAGAGCCTTGCATGTATCCGGTGTGGCTCGCTAACATCGTCCCTGTCAAGAAGAAGAACGGTCAAGTCCGAGTCTGCATCGACTTCAGGGATTTGAACAAAGCATGCCTAAAGGACGACTTCCCTGTCCCAATCACTGAGACAATGGTTGATATGACTACCGGTCACGAAGCCTTGTCCTTCATGGATGGGTCGTCGGGCTATAATTAAATCCGCATGGCCATCAAAGACAAAGACCATACGGCCTTCCGATCTCCTAAGGAGATCTTCAATTATAAAAGGATGCCGTTTGGCCTCAAGAATGCCGGTGCAACCTATCAAAGGGCGGTGACCAAAATCTTCGACGAGATGCTGCATGACCTCGTCGAATGCTACGTCGATGATTTGGTCGTCAAGGCAAAGAAGCGGGAAGATCACTTGGCGGACTTGCGTCGAGTCTTTGAAAGGCTTCGACAGTACCAACTAAAGATGAATCCCATGAAGTGCACCTTCGGCGTCTCCAGCGGCAAGTTCCTTGGCTTCATCGTCAGGTATCGAGGGATAGAAATCGATCCTGACAAAATCAAGGCTATAAGGGGACTGCCTCCGCCCAAGAACTTGACAGAGCTCAGATCTCTTCAAGGAAGACTCGCCTACATTAGGCGATTCATTTCTAATCTTTCTGTAAGATGCCTACCTTTCGGCAAATTGATGAAGAAAGGAGCGCCCTTCATATGGGACGAAGACTGTCAGAAAGCCTTCGAGCAAATCAAGGAGTATCTATTGACTCCTCCAGTCCTAGGGGCATCTGTTAGAGGGAAGCCCCTCATCCTATATATTGCTGCCATGGACGCCTCTTTGGGGGCTCTTCTAGCCCAGATCAATGACGAGGGCAAGGAGCAGCCGTTGTACTACCTCAGCCGAAAATTGATCGGGCCTGAGCATCGGTACGCTCATATGGAAAAAGTGTGCCTGGCTTTAATATTTGATGTCAAGAAGCTAAGGCACTACCTGCTAGCTCATCGGGTGGAACTCATCTCAAAGTGCGATCCGCTCAAATTTCTGCTCAACCAACCCGTCCTCTCTGGTAGACTCGGCAAATGGGCATTTATCCTCATGGAGTTCGATATCACCTTCGTCCCACGCAAAGCAATCAAGGGACAAGGAATGGTAGAATTCTTAGCTGCGCACCCTGTGCCAGAAGATTCGCCACTCAACTTCGAGCTGCCCGATGAAGAGGTGCTGGTACCTTCTCAAGAAACTGGGGAACAGTATGAAAAAGTCCCACCACAGATGGAGCCGGGTGTTCTCACCCTTGACCTCCTACATTGGGAGTTGTATTTTGATGGTGCTTCTCGGACGATCAAAAGGGCCGGCTGCCTCACAGACTATGTCTCGGGCACGGGGGTAGTCTTTGTATCTCCGCAAGGCGGCATCCTCCACAACTCTTGCGCTCTCATGAAGTCGTTGACTAATAGTGAGGCAGAGTATGAAGTGCTGATCATTGGGCTTCAACTGGCACTAGAGATGGACATTAAGTGCATCAAAGTCTACGGGGATTCTCAGCTCGTCATCCGACAGGTCCTGGGCGTCTATGACGTCCGGAAAAAGGAGCTTGTCCCCTACCATGCAGCCGTCACGAGGCTCAAGAAAAAATTCTACCTATTTGAAATAGGCCATGTGTCCCCAGAGGCAGCAACTCCCAGGCTGACGCTCTTGCAAAGTTAGCAGCAGCCTTAAAGCTCCCGCCTGAGGGAGAGTTGAATATCACTGTCAAACACCGAAGGCTCATGCCAAGCGTGCTCGATGAAGAACCTCACTGTCTACGAGGTCGACAATATTCAAGAGGAGAATGCTCCCGAAGAAGAAGATTGGTGTGAGCCAATTATAAAGATAAAGAATGGCTGGCTCCCTCCTGATCGGGCTCAGAGGGTGCAACTGCTACGCAGGGCGACGTCCTACCAGCTGATTGACGGCCTACCAGCTGATTGACGGCCTACTTTTCAAGCTCGTCCATGAAAAGGACCGATCGGTCCTCCTACGCTGCCTTTCACCCAAGGAAGCAAAGACTGTGATGCACGAGGTCCACTCCGGGTTGTGTGGCGCACATCAAGCAGGAGCCAAGATGAAAAATAACATCAAACTCAAGGGGTTCTATTGGCACACCATGTACGAAGATTGCAACCAATATGCTCGTACGTGTCACCAATGCCAAGCATTTGGCCCAATCCCTCGGCGGCCACCTAACCCGCTCCATCCAACAGCGCCTACTTGGCCATTTGTAGAGTGGGGCATGGACATTGTGGGACCATTCCCACCATCATCTCAAGGGCACACGTTTATACTAGCCGCCACTGATTACTTCTCTAGATGGGCTGAAGCCGTCCCGCTACGGGAAGTTACAGGGGAGATAGTTGCCCACTTTGTGAGGCACTACATTATGTATAGATTCGGCACCCCCAGCCGGATTATATCCGATAATGGGACGCCATTCAAGAACAAGACTGTTTATGCTTTGGCGGCCAAATTCCATATTGAATGGAGGACGTCATCAGTCTACAATCCCCAAGCCAACGGGTTGGCCGAGGCCTTCAACAAATCCCTCTGCAAGCTGCTGTCCAAGATAGTAGGTGGCCGCAAACGGGATTGGGGCGAGAAGGTCCACGAAGCCCTATGGGCCTATCGGACTATTTACAAAACCCCTACGGGTTGCTCCCCGTTCTCTTTGGTCAATGGAGCCGAGGCAGTGGTCCCTGTGGAGATCGAATTGGCATCCTATCGCGTTGCTGTGCACGCCAGATTGCTAGGCCAAGACCAGTCCGAGATAGAAAGGAGGCTTGAAGAGTTGTCCAACCTTGAAGGTGAAAGACTCAAAGCCTACAAGCACTTACAAGTGTACCAAGCCCGCACGACACGTGCGTATGATAAGCTGGTCAAGCAAAGGGCATTCAAGAAAGGTGACCTTGTCATGGTCAAAGAAAAGGAGGTTCTCGCGGGAAGATCCAGCGGCAAACTCCAGCCTAATTGGCGTGGGCCTTATGTCATTCAGAAGGTCTATGAAGGAGGGGCCTATACGGTCCTCGACCACAAGGGAGATAATCCCTTCCCTCCTCTCAACGGCAAGCATATGAAGCTCTATCATGCGCCACCGCAGGAGTTTCTATCGCAGTCCTCACAGGACATTACCTCTCCCCAGTGAAGGTTCAAGCTCAAAAAAAAATGGAGTTAAAAATATTGATACCCCGGCGGACTTAGTCATCTTTCAACGGTTGGCTGAGGGCAAAAAGGCCATAGACCCGGTCGAGGTGAAAACCCGAAAGGGCGCCTCGGGCAAAAATGGGCAACCCCTCGGTGTGAAAACCCGCAAGGGCGCATCGGAAAAAGCTAAAGGGGGCCAGCCTCGGCGAAAACCCGAAAGGGCGGTGAGGTTGGTAATGTAAAAAAAAAAAATCCTCTCTCTGCTTATTCTATGGGTGGCTCTAAGTCAATGACTCCACCCGATCATGGCCAAAACATCATATTGATGTCATGGCTACGCTTTGCATGTCATCCTATGACACCTAGTCCCATCGGTGTTCTGTCGTTGTCATACTGTCCCATCGGGATTACCCATGTCTTGAACTTCTTGAGTTCGGATCCCGTGTCTCTCCGGGCTATCCAATCTGTCCTTCTAGTCTCATCGAGTTCGGCCTGTGCATGTCCCTTTCGGGCTACCGACCCATTTCGCCTATCGGCTTTCGGGTTTAGCTCATATGTCTCTCTCAGACAGTTAAACCCACTTAACCTTTTGCCCTACTGGGTCTGGCCTCAGCATGCCCTCTCGGGCTGCCAACCCATCATGCCTTTCGACTCATTTTACCTTCCTGGGTTTGGCCTCAGTATGCCCTCTCGGGCTGCCTACCCATCATGCCTTTCGGCTCATTTTACCTTCTTGGGTTTGGCCTCAGTATGCCCTCTTGGGCTACCAACCCATCCTGCCTTTCGACTCATTTTACCTTCTGGGTTTGGCCTCAGTACGCCCCTTTCGGGCTGCCAACCGGCCTATCGGCCTCCGGGTTTGACTCTCACGTCCCACTAGGGCCGTCGAACCCATCTTCCTCCTTTCGAGTCTGGGCTTAGCATGCCCTCTCGGGCTGCCAACTCGCCATGTCTTTTGGCTTATTTTACCTTCCAGAGTCTGGCCTCAGCATGCCCTCTCGGGCTGCCAACCCATCATGCCTTTCGGCTCACTTTACCTTCCAGGGATTGGCCTCAGAATGCCCTCTCGGGCTGCCAACCCACCCTGCCTTTCGGCTCCTTTTATCTTCTAGGGATTGGCCTCAGTATGCCCCCCTCGGGCTGCCAACCCATCTTGCCTTTCGGCTTATTTTACCTTCCAGAGTTTGGCCTCAGTACTGCCAACCCATCTCGCCTATCGGCTTTCGGGTTTGACTCTCACGTCCCACCAGGGCTGTCAAACCTATTTTTGTCCCATTGGGATTGGCCTCAGTATGCCCTCTCGGGCGGCCAACCCATCTCGCCTATCGGCTTTCGGGTTTGACTCTTACGCCCCGCTAGGGTTGTCAAATCCATCATTTCCTTCTCTTGGGTCTGGCCTCAGTAGGCCCCCTTCGGGCTGTCGACCCATCTCGCCTTTTGGCCTCTAGACTTGACAAATATATCCCACCGGGATCGCCAAGTCTATTCCTTTGTCCCCATGGGCTTAGCCTCTGCATACCCTTGTCGGGCTGCCAACCCTATTTGCCTATCGACTCACGGATTTGATTCATATGGCCCACCCGAGCTGTCAAATCCATCCCTTCATCCTTTCGGGTCAGGCCTATGCATGCCCCTTTCGGGCTGCCAACCCATCTCGCCTATCAGCCTCTAGGTTTAACCCGCATATCCCTTTCAGACTGTTAAGCCTACTCCTTCGCTGTCCCAACCGGGTTTGGCTCATACACACCCCTTTCGGGTTGTCAACCCGTCCAACTTTCGGCTTTTGGATTTGGCTAATTGCGTCCCACTAGGGCAGTCGAATCCACCCAATTGTCCCACCTATGTGGCACACACGTTCCTACGGGAATGCCACTTTCTCCTTACCTTTTGGCATTATAGGTTCAAAAAAAAAAAACGGGGTTAAAAATATTGATGCTCCAGCAGACTTGGTTGTTTCTGTTAGGGGAGCAATCAAGGGCAAAAAGGCTTTAACCCGGTGTGAGACACGGAAAAATCTAATCTGGTTTTTTATCGTAGATAAAGATATAGATTTTGTTCTTTTGAAAAGAAACATCCCCCTCTAAGTATAGAGGGTGATTCCGTGTGTGCGCATAGTATCAGACGATTTGGGTTTGAGTGCTGGACCTCTCCCCACTGACCGGAGTCAGTGTTGATTTACATCGGCCTAACGTCCGAACACCTTTGTTTGACTGTCAAAGAAATCCCCAAATTCTTTTACAGGGTTCTGAGGTTGAGGGCAAGCTCTCTTGAAGAGCTCATGATGTCCACTCACTCACCACCGACCAACAGAAACAATTGAATTAGGGCTAGGTCTGAGCAAAACCCTAGGATTTAAGAATGGAAACGCAAATATGCGGAAGCCATAGGCATTTTGAAGTAAAGAGAGATTTTCTGAACCCCGAGGGTATTGCGGTAATTTATACCACCCCAGGGGTATTTTGGTAATTTTACCAAGCCAGGGACACTTCTGAAATTTCTGAGCTGGAACGGAAGTAGGACCGGATTCCTGACTTCCCAAGGCGCTGAGGCTCTTTCTGAAGGGTTACGGGGGCTGGTAGGCCGTTTTTAGGTCGCAGGGGTATTTTGATAATTTTACCATGCCCTACACAGACCGAGTTTTGAGGTAGCACCCGAGGGTCGGACTGAGCTGACGACATTTTCAGACCAAAGGAATGACAAGGGGCTTCATAGAAGGCACACATCTGTCAATTTGGCTGAAGGAGGGGTATGTATGCAATTTTCAGAAGTCGGGGGTTTTCTTATAATTTTTCCACCCAAAGACATACATAGAACAAGCTGAGTGCTTCTATAGTTCAAGTGAGTACAAAGGTTGTCGGCGAGTTTGTCGACTGTACAAAAGTCCGCCCTAACGCGGGAAGTAGGGACGTAGCCCCAACTACAAAAGTTGCAGGGTATAACTGCAAAGAACAGGACTTTGGTGTTTCTCGGACCCCGGGGAGGACATTTATGCAATTCTCCCATTATTAGGGCAGAAGCATATGACATAGTCGTCCCAGGACTTAGAAACAACAACACGGCCCACTGAGGGGCAAAATTACAAATATACGCTCATAGGGGCATATACACAAGACCCGGGGACTTACCCCTCGCGGGCCAAGACAAACGAACAAACGAACAAAACGCTCCGAGTGTCTTCCGTAGGTTGTAACTTGTAGTAGATCGTTCATCTTCTTTTTTGGACCTCCGGGGGTCTATTTATAGAAGTGGGGAACCTCCCCGGGAGTGTTCGACCCCGTACGGGTCCAACGGGATGAAAATGACCCCGGGGAGGTCACCTTTTCAAATTTTTTAAGTCCGTGCGCGGGAATGGGACCTCCCCGGGGTAGGAGGTCCCCGGGACCTCCCCGGGGTCGCGAACCCCCAGGGGGGGACCTGCCCGGGGTCGCGGCCCCCCGGGCAGGACCTGCCCGGTGTCGCGGACCCCGGGGGGGACCTGCCCTGGGTTGCAACCCCCCGGGGGGACCTCCCCGGGGTCGCGACCCCCCAGGCAGGAGCTGCCAGGGGTCGTGGACCCCGGGTGGGTCCCTCCCGGGGTCGCGAACCCCGGGTGGGTCCCCCCCGGGGTCGGGCGACCCCGGACGGGTCCGCCCGCCCAGGGGCGGCCCCGCGCGGGTTTGCCCACCTCCGGGCGGACCCGTCCGGGTGAGGGCGACCCTGTACGGGTCCCTCCGACCCCGGACGGGTTCCTCCGACCCTGTACGGGTTCCTCCGACCTTGTACGGGTCTTCCATCTCCAAGTTGGCCCATTTATGCTCCAACTAAATAAAAGCGGAGGTGTTTTTACAAACAAAATTTGCTTCCAACAAATGCCTCTCACGGAACGTTCGTCAAAGCCGGGGCGGAGGCGGACGGTCCGTGCCCTCTGTAGAGCTGCACCTTACTGCTTCATTGCTTTCCAGAAAGCTGAGGGTTCATGCTGGCTTGCCTCGGAGAGGCTTGTTGTCCTGGAGTTGACGTAGGCCTGCTTCTGAGAGACTTGTTGGCCTAGAGTTGATGGGGGCTTGCTTCTGAGAGACTTGTTAGCCCGAAGTTGATGGGGGCCTGCTTCTGAGAGACTTGTTGGCCTGGATTTGATGTAGGTCTGCTTCTGAGAGACTTGTTGGCCTAGAGTTGATGCGGACCTGCCTCGACTAGGCTTGTTGGCCCGACGTTGATGTAGGCTTGCTTCTGAGAGCCTTGTTGGCCTAGAGTTGAGGGCTTACTTCTGAGAGAATTGTTAACCCGCAGTTGATGGGGGCCTGCTTCTGAGAGACTTGTTAGCCCGAAGTTGATGGGGGCCTGTCTCGAAGAGGCGCATCCATCTGAGTCGTCGTTGATTGACTATTGAGCTGTGATAGCTGGAAATCAACATTGGCCAACCCTTGGGGGTGTGTTGGCCAAAAGTCGTGGTGTTGGCTGACCACTGAGATGCCACTGAGGACGTGTCGGCTAACCGCTGAGGTGTGTAGCCGCAAGTTAAAGCTGGCTAACTGCTGAGGTGTCGACAAAGATGTGCCGGCTAACATCTGAGGTGTAGCTGAACATGTTGATGTGTCGGCTGACCGCTGAGGTATGTCGCCGAATGTTGAAGGTGGCTAATTGCTGACTTGTGATAGCCAAGGTTGACGTAGACCAGCCCTTAGGGCACGTTGGTCTGGGTAGATGTCGGCCGTACACGGGCTGAGGCAACTCCTTTCTTTGTTTTAGCTTCAGCTAGTGAGGCTTCAAAGCTGCTTCAGAGTTTCCTGGCCCTTAGGATGGAGTGGCCGAATGGTCCTCAACTTGGTGTAGCATTGCCAGATGCATGCATTTGGTCTCCCTCAGGACGCCTGGATGACTGAGCTTGCGTCTTTATGGGAGGAGTTCGCCCGCTTTCGCGCTATTCAGGAGCGGAGGCGGAGGACTCAGCTGATGGTTCAGCCGAAGGAGCGGCAGCTTTGCAGACTTCGGGTGGCCCAGGCTGAGGTGGGCGCCCTGGTCGAGGCCGCCTATGAGTGCGAGCAGATGGCCTCCCGAAGAATGGAGGAACTCTTGCAAGAGGTCCAGGAGCTTTTGCGAGAGGTCTAAGAGACCGAGGAGGAGCGCAGTCTCGTGCGCGCCGATGTAGACTCTGCCATAGGCTTGAGGGGGCTCCAGGAGATTTTGCGAGAGGTCCAAGAGACTGAGGAACGCAGTCTTGCGCGTGCCGATGTAGACTCTTCGCCGTAGGCTTGAGGGGCTCCAGGAGGAAGCTCTTCAGAGTGAGACTCGCCTTGCCGAGCTGAGGAGGAGCGAGTCTAGTGCTTGAGGGCTTCAGCCACTTCTTATATATAGGGCCCTCGCGCCCCATTTTTGTCTGAGTTATCCCCGAGGGCTTGTCTCGGGCTCCATTGATGATGTTGATGAATAAAGGATAGAGTTTTGCAGTCTTGCTTCTATCCTCTTGCATGTATGCTCATCATTTTTTTTTTTTGATCACTTTACCAGCCCCACTGCCCTTTCGGGTTTTCGCTAGGACTGGCCCCCTTTAGCTTTTTCCAGTGCGCCCTTGCGGGTTTTCACACTGAGGGATACCCATTTTTACCTAAGGCGCCCTTTCGGGTTTTCACCTTAGCCGAGTTAAAGTCTTTTTGCCCTTGATTGCTCCCCTAACAGAAACAACCAAGTCCGCTGGGGCATCAATATTTTTAACCCCATTTTTTCTTCTTTTTTTTTGGGTCCTATAATGCCAAAAGACAAGGAGAAAGTGGCACTCCCGTAGGGATGTGTGTGCCGCAGAGGTGGGACAAATGGATGGCTTCGGCTGCCCTAGCGGAACGTAATTAGCCAAATCCAAAAGTCGAAGGTTGAACGGGTTGGCAACCCGAAAGGGGTGTGCATGTGCCAAACCCGGTTGGGACAACAAAGGAGTTGGTTTAACAGTCCGAAAGGGACATGCGGGTTAAACCTGGAGGCCGATAGGCGGGATGGGTTGGCAGCCAGAGAGAGCATACATAGGCCAAACCCGAAGCGATGAAAGGAGAGGGTTTGACAGCCCGGGTGGGACGTACGAGTCAAATCCGTGAGCCGATAGGCAAATAGGGTTGGCAGCCCGACGAGGGCATGCAGAGGCCAAGCCCGTGGGGACAAAGGAATATACTTGGCGCCCGGTGGGATATATGAGTCAAGTCTGAAGCCAAGATGATGGGGACATCAACGTCAGCCCGCTCACTTTGTGTTTGCATCTACGTCCTTTTGTATTTGTATGTACGCCCTTGTGGTATATGGGTACACAATAGTAGGTCTTAGTGGGTTTATTTGCAAAAGGCCATTGGGTTTCTTTGCAAATGTGCATGTAGGCCCTGCAGGGGCCCCCTCCCTCATCCTTATTGGTCCACCTGGACTCCTGGGTCCAAGGTGGCTGGTCCATGGTCCAACCTTGGACTTGGACCTAGAATTAATTAAAGAAGACAAATGCTAATTGCCTTCTTAAAGGGGGGGGCGAACCTAGTTGTTTAATGGGGTTTAATGTGGTTGTCAAACCACATCTCAACCCTTCATTGATCAACCCTTGATCCAAGGGCTTAGAATAGGTTAGACCCCTTGCATATATATACTTGTATTTTTCATATTGCATGAATTAATGAAGGAAAAAAAGGCATTTGCCCCCAATTGGATCTTGAGCCCCTCCCCTCTCTCTCCCTGGTTCCTCCACCTCCAGCCCCTTTCTAGAGTGTAATCCCCTCCCCCTTGATCCCCTCCAGCATCTGAAGCAACTACGGTGATCGCCGCCGCCATCGTCTCGCCGCCGACGCGTCGTCGCCAACGGTTTCGGTGTTCTGTCCACTCAGGACAGACCCTTCTTCTCCGAATTCCTGCTATCACTCCCTTCGTCTTCTGAAGCTCAAAATTTCAGGGTTGGTTCCCCTCTAGAACCCTTATCCCCACAAAAAAAATCACGTCAAAATTCATCCTTTAGCTATTTTTTGATTTTCGTCCAAGTCCAAGTTCCAGATCTGTCCTGGTTCTGTTTACTGTTCATCAGCTCTGAGTTTACCCCATTCAAACCATCTTTTTATTTTTGTTGGGTCGCCCAAATTTATTGGGAGTTCTGTCCACATATATCTACCACCAAGAATTTTCTTAATTTTTGATAAGGTCTCTAGGTATTTTTCAAATTTCGTCCAAGTTCCCAAGAACAGTCTGCCCACAGTTTCCCAGATCCGACCCAGGTCTAGTAAAAAAATCCCAGAAAATCCATTTCTTCTCCAATCAGAAAACCAAAAATAGTCCCGGATTCCTCTCTCAGAGATCTTCAACTTTGCTGAAGAAATTATTTCCATATTCGGAGGTCTTCTCCCCGGTCAACGTCGATCTTCAGAGAAGTCAGAACCTGCCCCTGCAGTTCTGGCCAGATTCCAGTAAGCTTGTAAAATACATGATCAGAAATACAGATCTGATTATTTTTTTTGAAGACCCCTATGTCGAAGTACTCTGAGTCAGCTTTCCAACGGCGCTAACCTCGTCGCATTCCGACGACGGGGCTGATCGCAGCAGCAGTTTTCTCCGAGTCGCGCGCCTGCAAACAGAATTTTCAGATTCGTGGCCGAGTTCCCGCGAGCGTCGTCCGAGGGCCGCCCGGCGTCCGGCGGTTGTTCCAGCAGCTCGCCATCCCAGGGGAACGCTTTCCAGGTGTCTCCACAGCAGAGGAGTCATCAGGCCCCACACGACCCCTCCGGTCAACACGTGGGCCCCCACTAGCACGAGTACGCGTGAAGCCGAAGCATTGCCCGAAACCGCCCGTCAACCCGAACTTGGTCCTCCCGGGCCCACTTGTGTCGCCCTTTACCTCCCTGCGTGGAGTGGGCTTATTTGTACTGCTGTAAACATAATGTACTAAGTTCCCGGGAGTACGAGCTTTGGCCGGGTGCCGTCTTCGCCATGCCGAGAGCGTGGAGGTATCGCCTTCACCCTTACACTTGGCATTAGCTTAATTCTTTATATGCTTTATATGCCGCTGCTAGAGAGCATGTGTAGGGATACCTAGCTCGCCTTCAATTTATAATATCACTGCTGCGAGAGAGAGCGAAGCCGTCCCGTGACCCGATCCGGGCGCAAAAGAGAGCCGACCACCCTAGGTCATTGCCGGTTTCTCAACCGCGCACATCCGACGCTTCCCTCGTTAAGGGACGATCGCGAGCTTGTCGTGTCCGTGGTCCCGTCCCGCATCAATTTGGTATCAGAGCGAGTTTGAGTCTAGGGTGTCAAAAAAAAAAAAAAAAGAGTGTCATTTACGTCTAGTCATTAGTCGGTCTAAGTCGAGTCTAGGATCATCATATTTTCAAAACAACAAAAAGAGTCGTTTTTGGGTCGCATACATCCCTTTACTCGGTATATAAAAAGGTGTTGTCCGACCGTTAGGTTACGCCTATCGGGAAGGCCGCACACTTGTGCGAGTGACCTTCGGGTCGATTGTCTCCGCCGCGTACCGAGTTTTGGTTAAGTCTAGGTGCATCATTTTGCATTAGTGTGTTTTGCTTTAGTCGGTGTCTTCTAGTCGGTGTGTTTGCATGCCCACTCGTCGGGGTACTCAGTACTCACCCCCACCCCCACCTATGGCCAACCCACGGGATACCTCGGGAGACTTCCACTCCCTACAAGAGGCGATGATGGCCATTATGGCTAGGTTGGACCAATCCGATGCTAACTTTCGGACCTTCTCCGAGAATATGGATGGTCGCCTTAGGGCCATGGAGGGACGCATGGAGAACTCCGATAGGTCGGTCCAAGACCTCGTTGGGCGGTTAGATAGGATGTCACACGGGGACCCTCTTGGGGCAGCCCAAGGTCCACCCGCACCTCCTCCCGCGGGGGCCCAAGTCCAACCCGCTCCCATGGCCCAAGTCCAGGCCGCTCCCGCGGCCCAAAACCAGCCACCACTGGTTCCTCCACCCGCCCCTCCTCGGGTTCCCCAACTACCACACCGTGACCTTGGTCTCGAGGACTATGGGTCCGACAATGCCTACGAGGGGTATGGTCAACGCCGTCGTGGTTTTCAGCCACAACGAGATGAGGATGATGATCGGGTCCTTAAGACCGTGCGAGCGGATCCTCCCGCTTTTTACGGGTCTTTGGATCCGAAAGTCTACCTAGATTGGGAGTTTGGCATGGACCGTTATTTTGAATGGTATGATATGTCGGAGCGTCGAAGGGTCCGATTTGCCACCATGAAACTCATGGGGCAGGCACAAACCTATTGGAAGAATGTGGAGAGCCTGCTACTTCAGCGGCTAGAACCCCCCGATCGACACATGGGCCGAGATGAAGAATAAACTTCGGCAAAAGTACCTTCCTCCCACATACCGCCAGCGACTCATCGATAGATGGCAAAGTCTTAGCCAGGGAGACCGGTCCGTCTCCGAATACATCGCGGAGTTTGATGAGTACTTTCTACGATGTGGTGTCACGGAGGAGAGTACCATGCCCGTGTCCCGCTTTCGACGTGGTTTGCGGCCACACTACCAGTATGAGCTTTTCCGCCGCAATGCCAAGACGTTGGAAGAGGCATACCAGGTTGCTCTCGAGATGGAGCAATTTGAGGGAGAGTTCGAGTCTAGCCATCGGTTGGGCCCCACCCCTCTCCGTAGTACCGAGCCCCGTCACTCTATAGGCCCACATCAGCGGCCTCTCATGGCTCGACCTCAGGAGCCCACCCGTCAGGAGCACTTCGCTCCACGGCCTCGCCCTCCTCCACCCCGGGATCTATTTCCATCCCAACCACCGGCACCCTTTGCCCGTCCCCCAGCTCCTATAGCCCGTCCTCTGGCACCGGCACCCCCTCCACTCTTGTCCAAGGCACCTACACCTCCCCCATTGTTGCCTACACCCCCTACCCGACGGGATGATAAGGGTAAGGCCCCTCTTATCGGGGAGAGTAGTCGATCGCGAATACAGTGTTTCCACTGTCACGGGTATGGCCACATTGCTAGTGAGTGTCCCGCTCGCACCACCCTAGCCTTAGGTGTTGGCGGATCCTCACCTCCTGAGCTTGAGCATGTCGATTACGAGGCCGATGAGGCACTGGCCGATGAATACTATGCCATGGGGGAAGAGCTGGGCGACCCTTCGGCCGCCCAGGATGTCGCCACCTAGTGGGTTTGATGCTACCACCTTAGTCTAGAGTCATGCATGAGTCAGTGTGCTTTCTTTGTGTGGTTTGTTTGTGTGGTGATTTTGAGTCGATTGTTTGTGTGATTTTCATTCATGTGTCAGTGCATGGTGAGTCTGCATGTGTCTTGTGCAAGCTCGTGTCGTTCTCTTATGAGTGTGAAGCGAGTCGACTCACTCGATGAGTATGGGATCGGTTTTACTTCTATACCCGGATCAGTCACCTATAGGGACTCAGCGGTGATTCCTAGTGAGTCTTCGAGCTGTTTCCTTCCTTTTGAGAGTGCCCCTTCGGAGTGACCACCTTTAGCCATCGCAGTGCGCATATCGAGTGTATATGGAATGAGCAGGTGCCGATCACTTGGAGTGGAGCATACCCGCGCTACTTAGCACGGTGACGGATCCGCCGGAGTACCGGAGCAGCCATACCCCTACTCGACGGGGTCGAGTTCCTCCACCCGGGGAGAATTGATGGGGACATCAACGTCAGCCCGCTCACTTTGTGTTTGCATCTACGTCCTTTTGTATTTGTATGTACGCCCTTGTGGTATATGGGTACACAATAGTAGGTCTTAGTGGGTTTATTTGCAAAAGGCCATTGGGTTTCTTTGCAAATGTGCATGTAGGCCCTGCAGGGGCCCCCTCCCTCATCCTTATTGGTCCACCTGGACTCCTGGGTCCAAGGTGGCTGGTCCATGGTCCAACCTTGGACTTGGACCTAGAATTAATTAAAGAAGACAAATGCTAATTGCCTTCTTAAAGGGGGGGGGGGGGGCGAACCTAGTTGTTTAATGGGGTTTAATGTGGTTGTCAAACCACATCTCAACCCTTCATTGATCAACCCTTGATCCAAGGGCTTAGAATAGGTTAGACCCCTTGCATATATATACTTGTATTTTTCATATTGCATGAATTAATGAAGGAAAAAAAGGCATTTGCCCCCAATTGGATCTTGAGCCCCTCCCCTCTCTCTCCCTGGTTCCTCCACCTCCAGCCCCCTTTCTAGAGTGTAATCCCCTCCCCCTTGATCCCCTCCAGCATCTGAAGCAACTCCGGTGATCGCCGCCGCCATCGTCTCGCCGCCGACGCGTCGTCGCCAACGGTTTCGGTGTTCTGTCCACTCAGGACAGACCCTTCTTCTCCGAATTCCTGCTATCACTCCCTTCGTCTTCTGAAGCTCAAAATTTCAGGGTTGGTTCCCCTCTAGAACCCTTATCCCCACAAAAAAAATCACGTCAAAATTCATCCTTTAGCTATTTTTTGATTTTCGTCCAAGTCCAAGTTCCAGATCTGTCCTGGTTCTGTTTACTGTTCATCAGCTCTGAGTTTACCCCATTCGAACCATCTTTTTATTTTTGTTGGGTCGCCCAAATTTATTGGGAGTTCTGTCCACATATATCTACCACCAAGAATTTTCTTAATTTTTGATAAGGTCTCTAGGTATTTTTCAAATTTCGTCCAAGTTCCCAAGAACAGTCTGCCCACAGTTTCCCAGATCCGACCCAGGTCTAGTAAAAAAATCCCAGAAAATCCATTTCTTCTCCAATCAGAAAACCAAAAATAGTCCCGGATTCCTCTCTCAGAGATCTTCAACTTTGCTGAAGAAATTATTTCCATATTCGGAGGTCTTCTCCCCGGTCAACGTCGATCTTCAGAGAAGTCAGAACCTGCCCCTGCAGTTCTGGCCAGATTCCAGCAAGCTTGTAAAATACATGATCAGAAATACAGATCTGATTATTTTTTTTGAAGACCCCTATGTCGAAGTACTCTGAGTCAGCTTTCCAACGGCGCTAACCTCGTCGCATTCCGACGACGGGGCTGATCGCAGCAGCAGTTTTCTCCGAGTCGCGCGCCTGCAAACAGAATTTTCAGATTCGTGGCCGAGTTCCCGCGAGCGTCGTCCGAGGGCCGCCCGGCGTCCGGCGGTCGTTCCAGCAGCTCGCCATCCCAGGGGAACGCTTTCCAGGTGTCTCCACAGCAGAGGAGTCATCAGGCCCCACACGACCCCTCCGGTCAACACGTGGGCCCCCACTAGCACGAGTACGCGTGAAGCCGAAGCATTGCCCGAAACCGCCCGTCAACCCGAACTTGGTCCTCCCGGGCCCACTTGTGTCGCCCTTTACCTCCCTGCGTGGAGTGGGCTTATTTGTACTGCTGTAAACATAATGTACTAAGTTCCCGGGAGTACGAGCTTTGGCCGGGTGCCGTCTTCGCCACGCCGAGAGCGTGGAGGTATCGCCTTCACCCTTACACTTGGCATTAGCTTAATTCTTTATATGCTTTATATGCCGCTGCTAGAGAGCATGTGTAGGGATACCTAGCTCGCCTTCAATTTATAATATCACTGCTGCGAGAGAGAGCGAAGCCGTCCCGTGACCCGATCCGGGCGCAAAAGAGAGCCGACCACCCTAGGTCATTGCCGGTTTCTCAACCGCGCACATCCGACGCTTCCCTCGTTAAGGGACGATCGCGAGCTTGTCGTGTCCGTGGTCCCGTCCCGCATCACAAGAGGCGGGATGGGTTGACAGCCCGAAAGGGGCATGCAGAGGCCAGACCCAGAAGAAGAAAAAGGGTGGATTTGACAGCCCTAGTGGGACGTGAGAGTCAAATCCTAAAGCCAATAGGCGAAGAAGTGGGTTGGCAGCCCGAGAGGACATGCTGAGGCCAGACCCGGTGGGACATCTGCCAAAATGCATGATGGATTGGCAGCCTGAGAGGGCATACTGAGGCCAAATCCCAGAAAGGTAAGATGAGCCGAAAGGCATGGTGGGTTGGCAGCCCGAGAAGGCATACTGAGACCAATCCCAAGAAGATAAGATGAGCCGAAGGGCGAGGTAGGTTGGCAGCCCGAGAGGGCGTACTGAGGCCAATCACTAGAAGGTGAAATGAGCCAAAAGGCAGGATGGGTTGGCAGCCCGAGAGGGCGTGCTGAGGCCAGTCCCAGAAGGTAAAATGAGCCGAAAGGCATGATGGGTTGGCAGCCCGAGAGGGCGTACTGAGGCCGAACCCAAAAGGGTAAGATGAGCCTAAAGGCATAATGAGTTGGCAGCCCGAGAGAGCATACTGAGGCCAATCCCGGTGGGTAAAGTGAGTCGAAAGGCATGATGGGTTGGCAGTCCGAGAGGGCATACTGAGACCAAACCCGAGATAGAAGGAGCCGAAAGGCATGAAGGGTTGGCAGCCCGAGAGAGCATACTGAGACCAGTCCCAGTGGGACAAGATAGTAAGCGGGTTTAACCGCTCAGAATAGACACCTGAGCTGAACCTCGAAGCCGGTAGGCAGAATGGGTCGACAGCCCGAAAGGGGCATGCGTAGGCCGAGCCCGATAGGACAGAGTATGACAACGTGAGAACGTCGGTGGGACTAGGTGTCATGGGATGACATGTAAGGTGTAGCCATAGTATCAATATGATGTTTTGGCCGAAATGGGGTAGAGTGATTGACTTAGAGCCACCCTTAAAATAAACAGGGAGAGGATTTTTTTTTTCACATTACCAACCTCACCGCCCTTTCGGGTTTTCACCGAGGCTGGCCCCCTTTAGCTTTTTCCGGTGCGCCCTTGCGGGTTTTCACACCGAGGGGTTGCCCATTTTTGCCCGAGGCGCCCTTTCGGGTTTTCACCTCGACCGGGTCTGTGGCCTTTTTGCCCTCAGCCAACCGTTGAAGGCTGACTGAGTCCGCCGGGGTATCAGTATCTTTAACCCCATTTTTTTTTAACATTCACTGAGGAGAGGTACTGTCCTGTGAGGACTGCTGTGGAAAGTCCTACGGTGGCGCATGGTAGAGCTTCATATGCTTGCCGTTAAGAGGAGGGAAGGGATTGTCCCCCTTGTTGTCAAGGACCGTATAGGCCCCTCCTTCGTAGACCTTCTAGATGACGTAAGGCCCACGCCAATTAGGCTGGAGTTTGCCGCTGGATCTTCCCGCGAGAACCTTTGACCATGACGAGGTCGCCTTTTTTGAACGCCCTTTGCTTGACCAACTTATCATAGGCACGTGTCATGCGGGCTTGATACACTTGTAAGTGCTTGTAGGCTTTGAGTTTTTGACCTTCAAGGTTGGACAATTCCTCGAGCCTTCTTTCAGTTTCAGATTGGTCTTGGCCTGGCAATCCGGCGTGCACAACAACGTGGTAAGATGCTAGCTCGATCTCCACAGGGATCACTGCTTCAGCTCCATAGACCAGGGAGAATGGGGAGCAACCCGTGGGGGTTTTGTAGATGGTACGATAGGCCCATAGGGCTTCGTGGACCTTCTCGCCCTAATCCCATTTGCGGCCGCCTACTATTTGGACAGCAGTTTGCAGAGGGTTTTGTTGAAGGCCTCGGCTAACCCATTGGCCTGGGGATTGTAGACCGACGACGCTCTCCAGTCAATATGGAACTTGGCCACCAGAGCATAAACAGTCTTGTTCTTGAATGACGTGCCATTATCGGATATAATCCGACTGGGGGTGCCGAATCTGTATATGATATAATGCCGCACAAAACGAGCAACTATCTCCCCTGTAACTTCCCGTAGTGGAACGGCTTCCGCCCATTTGGAGAAGTAATCAGTGGCGGCAAGTATGAACTTGTGGCCTTGGGACGATGGTGGGAATGGTCCCACAATGTCCATACCCCACTCTGCAAATGGCCAAGTAGGCGCTGTTGGATGGAGCGGGTTAGGTGGCCGCTGAGGGACTGGGCCGAATGCTTGGCATTGATGACACGTACGAGCATATTGATTGCAATCTTCGTACATGGTAGGCCAATAGAACCCTTTGAGTTTGATGCTATTTTTCATCTTAGCTCCTGCCTGGTGAGCTCCACACAATCCGGAGTGGACCTCGTGCATGACGGTCTTCGCTTCCTTGGACGAAAGGCACCGCAGGAGGACCGATCGGTCTTTTTCATGGACGAGCCTAAAGAGCAGACCGTCAATCAGCTGGTAGGATGTCGCCCTGCATAGCAGTTGCACCCTCTGAGCCCGATCATGAGGGAGCCAGCCGTTCTTTATTTTTATAATTGGCTCGCGCCAATCTTCTTCTTCGGGAGCATTCTCCTCTTGAATGTTGTCGACCTCATAAACAGTGAGGCCGGATTCTTCGTCGAGCACACTTGGCATGAGCCTTCGATGTCTGACAGTAATATTTAATTCTCCCTCAGGCGGGAGTTTTAGGGCTGCTGCCAATTTTGCAAGAGCATCAGCCTGAGAGTTGCTGCCTCTGGGGACATGGCCTATTTCAAATAGGTAGAATTTTTCTTTAAGTCTCATGACGGCTGCATGATAGGGGACGAGCTCCTTCTTCCGGACATCATAGACGCCCAGTACTTGTCGGATGACGAGCTGAGAATCCCTGTACACTTTGCTGCACTTGATGTCCATCTCTAATGCCAACTGAAGCCCGATAATTAGCGCTTCATACTCTGCCTCATTATTAGTCAGCGACTTCATGAGAGCACAAGAGTTGTGGAGGATGCCGCCTTGTGGAGATACAAAGACTACCCCCGCGCCTGAGACATAGTCTGTAAGGCCACTGGCCCTTTTGATTGTCCTGAGAGGCACCATCAAAATATAACTCCCAGTATGGGAGGTCAAGAGTGAGGACACTTGGCTCTATCTGGGGTGGGACTTTTTCATATTGTTCCCCAGTAGCTTGAGAAGGCACTAACACCTCTTCATCGGGGAGCTCGAAGTTGAGTGGCGAATCTTCCGGCACAGGGTGCGCTGCTAAGAACTCCGCCATTCCTTGTCCCTTGATCGCTTTACGTGGGACGAAGGTGATATCAAACTCCATGAGGATAAGCGCCCATTTGCCGAGTCTACCAGAGAGGACAGGCTGGCTGAGCAGAAATTTGAGTGGGTCACATTTTGAGATGAGATCCACCCGGTGGGCTAGAAGGTAATGCCTCAACTTCTACAGCAAACACCAGAGCTAGGCACACCTTTTCCATAGGAGCGTACCGGTGCTCAGGCCCAATCAGCTTTCGGCTGAGGTAGTACAGTGGCTGCTCCTTGCCCTCTTCATTGATCTGGGCTAGGAGAGCCCCCAAAGAGGCATCCATGGCAGCAATATATAAGATAAGGGGTTTCCCTCTGACGGGTGCCCCTAAGACTGGAGGAGTCAGCAGATACTCTTTGATTTGCTCGAAGGCCTTCTGACAGTCTTCATCCCATATGAAGGGTGCTCCTTTCTTCATCAATTTGTCGAAAGGTAGGCATCTCCCAGAGAGATTAGAAATAAATCGCCTAATATAGGCAAGTCTACCTTGCAGAGATCTGAGCTCTGTCAAGCTCTTGAGAGGGGGCAATCCTCTTACAGCCTTGATTTTGTCAGGGTCGATTTCTATGCCCCGATACCTAACGATAAAGCCAAGGAACTTGCCGCTGGAGACGTCGAAGGCACATTTCATCGGGTTCATCTTAAGCTGGTACTGTCGAAGCCTTTCGAAGACTCGACGCAGATCAGCTAAGTGATCCTCCCGCTTCTTTGTCTTGACGACCAGATCATCGACATAGCATTCGACAGGGTCATGCAGCATCTCGTCAAAGATCTTGGTCATTGCCCTTTGATAGGTTGCGCCAGCATTCTTCAGACCGAACGACATCCTTTTGTAGTTGAAGATCCCCTTAGGAGACCGGAAAGCCGTATGGTCTTTGTCTTTGACGGCCATGCGGATTTGATTATAGCCCGACGATCCATCCATGAAAGACAAGGCTTCATGACCAGTGGTCATATCAACCATTGTTTCAGTGATTGGGATAGGGAAGTCGTCCTTTGGGCATGCTTTGTTCAAATCCATGAAGTCGATGCAGACTCGGACTTGGCCATTTTTCTTCTTGACAGGGACTATATTGGCGAGCCACACAGGGTATATGCAAGGCTCTATGAAGTCCACATTGAGCATCTTGTCAACCTCAGGTTTGACCCTCAACTCTAGCTCGTGGCGCATACGCCTTTGAGCTTGCTTGACTGGCTTGACTGTTGAAAGTATTGCCAGCTCGTGTTCAGCCACCGAAGTATTGAGCCCGGGCATTTCTTTGTAAGTCCAGGCGAAACAATCCCTGAACTCTTCTAAAAGCTGTCGATACGACTGTCTTTCTTTCTCACTGAGGAGAGCACTTATGAAGGTGGGACGATGGTCACTTTTGCTTCCGAGATTAATCTCGATCAATTCATCCACAATTGCTTGACAACCGTCTTCAAGCTCCGGTGGAGCTGGTTGGAGGTCGACGAAGTCTCCCTCATCATCAGTATTTGCTTCATAGACCTCAAATTCTTCAGAGCACTCTTGCTCATGACTTGAAGTCGAAGGACTGGCCTCATCTTGCCGACGATTAGTAGGCTGGGCTGCTCTTCCCTCTGAAGGGTGATCATTGTCGACTCCTGATGAAGGTGGTGGTGTCATAGACACATCACCGGACTCCCTTACAGAGTCATCAATATTGGGCTCAACTTCAGCTTGCCCGTTAGGGAGAGGCAGTAGCCCTATGGCATTGACTGCAAAGTGGACCTCGAAGTCCGTCTCCTGGTCATAGCCAAGGCCCCTTGTATCTTTGCGGGAGAAAGGAGGTCGTCCTCGGACCTGTGGAGGGTTCCACAGCTGATGGAAGTACGCCGCTCGCGCGGGGTCCAGAGTTTGCGGGATGTGCTGCTTTTTACACATCTCCTTGATGTAGTTGGGCATATCATCCATCTCCTGGACTGGCTCTGGCACCACATCGGTGGGAGTATTCCAACCGAAGTCATCTTCAGGAGGACACGGTGGGACTAAATCACCTTTGTAAAAGATGATCGGCTTGACCTCCTTGCCCTTGTTGCGTCTCCTTCCTCGTTGATAGGAGACTATGAAGGTCTTCAACTGCTCCACCTCATACTCTTCCCGTTGGGACGAGAGTTGAAGGCACTTGGGTGGTAAGGAGATGCTCCCATCAATGACCCGGCTGATGAGGTTGGCTTCAAAGTCAACACTTCGCCTCTCTGGTTGAGTTGGCTTGGAGGCGACACTGAGGCTCAGCCTGTGCAACTTTACCATGTCTTGGTTAACAGTGAAGAGCTGCCCTTCCTCGACTTCATGGTCTACCTTTTGCTTCCCTTTGTCTTTTAAAGACTCGGGGATTGTTAAAGTGGGCTTCCCAAAATATAGTGAAGCATCGGCCAGATGGCACTCATTGGGGTGGAACGGGGCCTGGTCTGCGAAGACCGTATGTTGCTCCCCTTCCTTAGCATATTTAATGCACTGATGCAGAGTTGAGGGAACAACCCAGTTTTCATGCAGCCAGGGTCTTCCAAGCAGCATCTTGTAAGATGTGTCGGAGTTGATGATATAAAATGTCGCTTGGGTGATAAAATCGCCCAAGGTTAGTTTGACCACAACTCGACCAAGCGCCTCCTCGGAACCCTGATTGAATCTCGAGATCTTGACATCGGTCACCTTTTGCAAATAAGGTGCCAAGTATAGAGACTTGAAAGTCTTCAAAGGCATGATGTTGACAGCTGCTCCGGCGTCAACCAAAATGCGATTCACGTCATGCCCATTAATCGTCCCCTTCATATATAAGGGGCGATTATGGCACGGAGAGGACAACAACATGTCTTTGTCCGTGAAGGAAATGTTGGTTGTGAGTGCTTCATATGCCTGGGCTTGCAACTCTGCAACATGGGCTTCATATGCCTTTGGATCTTGAAGTATCTTGACAAGAGCCTCTCTGAGATCTTTGCTCTAGGCAATGGCTTCTCAAATAGTGACATTTGTTGGGAACCGCTTCATATGATGAATGATTTTGCGGTCCGCCCGAGCACGGGTCTTGTCAAATGGCGGGATGATCTCCGCCAGGGTCTTCGACGCCTGGCGAGGCTTCTCCCGCTTAGAAGGGCGCTCCTCCGCATTCTGGCCTTCCGCATCTTCTTGGAACAGCGGTGCCAAGGATTCCTCTGGAGGTGGCAAAGGCCCATGATGCTGGTCTTCATTAGAGGGACCGGCCTGGCTCGCAGGCTCGACCCTGTTGGAGGGGCCGGCCTGCTCTGACGCCTTCTCACACTTCGGCGACTTGGCCGACTCCTCTTCTTCATCGGAGGAGGTGATTGTAAAAGGGACGCCACCCGGCTTAGCCGTTGAGATGGGGCCTGAACCCTCTGAGGGGCTGAGGATGAAAGGGATCCCCCTCACTTGAGTTCCGGGACAGGACCCGGCTTTTCCCCTCTGAATATTATGACCCGGTCAAGAGTCAGGGGACCTTCACGTCCTCGGCCACGACCTCGGCCACGTCCCCGGCCATTTCTTGCCGAGCGGCGTTGATATGTTGCCATAGGAGCCTTGCCTCCAGTGCTATCAGCCGTGGGACAGTAAATGTTGTCAGGTGGCGGGATCGCCACCATGTTGCAGGAGAGCTCTTGCAGCATTTCCTCGAGCATCTCGACAGTGAGCTCCTCATCGTTATAGAATAATGAGAGCTCCTCTGGGATTGGGAAGTCTTCACCTTCTTCAAGACGGTGGGCCATTTCCCGGAGCCATTGCAGAAGACGGGCTTTGCGCCCAAGCTTGTCCCAGGGAATATATTCGTCTAGAGTGACGACCCTGGTGGGATGAGGGGGAGTGTACTCTTCCAGCTCATCTATGAGCTTTTGAAGTCTTTGTAGAGGAGTTGGCTCCTTAGGAGCCTCCATAGCAGCTGCTTGCTCGGCTTGCTTCTTCAATCTCCTCTTCAAATTCTTCCTGCGGTTCTTCTCTTGCTTCTTTTGGCGTGCTGCCTCTTGAGAAGAAAGGGGAGTTTGCTTTGGAGGTGGGACTCGCTTGCTCCCAGAATTTAGCTTTTTGCTCCGGGCTGGCTCCTTAGGGGCCTTACTGCCGCGGCTTTTCCTGGGGACAACCTTGGTCCAATTGGCCTCCTCCGGCTGAGCTTGGAAGGTGGCATTGATTGCCTGAGCAATTATTTCAAGAGGCAACTCCTGGAACTCTGCCAGTCCACAGTAGGGCCTCTGGGAGCTTTGTAGTTCCACCGACTTTGCTTGGGCTGGTGGGTTGGCTTGCTTGAGCTGCTGAGGCCTTTCTACAATTGGCGGCCTCGCTGGGCTGACAGAGGCCTTAATTGGGGTCTTCGCGGGCTCAAGAAGTCGAGTCCTCTCCACGACTAATGGCCTTATTGACTGGGCAGGAGCTTTGGCTGAAGGTTCTGACGCCTTGGCTTTGCCTTTGTCGTCTGACCGAAAGTTCTCTCTTATGACGATGCCAAGCTGACTCGACCTGGGACAGACCCTGGGACTCTCTCCCACGGCTTGGCATCCTGGGTTCTGTACCTTAGGCCCTTTATAGGTAGCCTTGCCTTTAGTGAGTAATGGAAATTCATCATTTTCCGTAGGCTCACTTGGTCGGGCTAATCGGGAGAAAGCTTCAGTTTCTCGCCGAGTCTGCTGGAGAGTCTCCCTGGCGGCCTCTGCAAGACGTAACCTTGTCATGGAGTTCCCCTGAGTATCGACCACCCCTCTCTGGATGAGGGCTTCAATGAAGTCCTCGATCTCTGGGCATTGCCGAGTGGGGTGAGACACCCTTGCATGATACTTGCAATAGCGGGGGTGCTTCTTGACCGTCTCATTGTAATAATACGGCGGGTCATGTGTCAGCACCCAGCCATCTTCCAGAAGTTTGTCAAAAATCTTCTCAGTGCCTTCCTTAGGGAAAGAACACTGATGAGATGGTCGCCACCCTGGATACCATAGTGTGGACTTGGGCGATTGGGAACTGGCTCCCTGAGAACTAACTCCCTCCTCCTGCGGCTCGGGGAACTGGAAGGCTGCCGAGGCATGTATGACGTTGACGGAGAAGTGAAGGCTCTCCCGTGCATGCGGCTGCGGTGGATCGACCAGGAATTCACCCATGTTGACCTTCCCTCGCCTGATTAAGTCTTCGGCGAGGTCCTTGAATGGTTCACAGTTGTGGATAATATGGCCAACAACTTCATGATATGGGCAATAGCCCTGATGAAAAGTAGCACCTGGTGTCTGCTCCAAGGGTGACAGACTTATCAGCCCTGCTCGCTGGCATGCGAAGAAGATGTTCGGAGTCTTCTCACAAGGGAATGAATATAACTTCTCTGGGAGCTCAACTTGAAGTGGAGCTTCCTCGCCTTCCGGTGAGTCCTCCTCGTCTTCGGATGAATCTGAGGATTCTTCAGAGAGCCAGCCCCTGAGCGGTGCCCGACCCGCGGGTGATACACCGGCCTCCCGTATGTAGACTGGAGCTAACCCCCTGGAAAATGGGCCAAAGGGGAAGGTGGACAGATGCTGATCAATGCTTTCCAGGAACTGCAGCATGCGCCTCTGTTCTAGTTGCAGTTGTCGGATTTCCCCTCGGACTTTCCGGATGGTCCTCCGCAGCGCTAAACATTCTGGGAATGGAGGAGGAGTGGCTCTGGGACCACCATTGGGCTGTCGACTTGAGGGCCCGGCTTCGGAGGCATTGGAGCTTGAAGCCATCGCCACCATATGGACCACGTTAGCTGACCGGTTCGATCGGCTCCAGGGATGAGGCTGGGGTGGTTCGACTGCATGGCCCAGCATATTTACCAAGCCCTTTTGAATGAGCTCTTCTGCTATATTCTTGAAAACATAGCAATCCCCAATGGTGTGACCCAACCTTCGGTGATACATATAATAGGTAGAATCCTCTATCTTGTCCACCTCTGAGGGCTTCCGCGGATCTGGCAGGGTGATGAGCTGCTCTTTCATGCATAGATCAAAGAGCATTTTAGTATGCTCTTTCCTGAAGGAATACGGCGTCTTCATGTTCTCCGCCAACCGAGACGTGCTTGCCTTGGCATCAGGCTTCTTGCCATTGCCTTTAGACTTTCCTTCCCCTTTATCTCCATTCGTCGGGGAGAAGTCAACGGCATTTACTTCCTTGCCGCTAACCAGACGGTCTTTGGAGGATTTGCCTTTGGCAGAAGCTTGTGTAGGGTGGTCGGCAAAGAACATCTCAATTTCCGCCACCACCGTGTTCAACTGGTCAAAGCTTCTGATATTGGAGCTCAAAAGCTTTTCACTGACTTCTGCCGAGAGACCCCTGCGGCAGATGGTGATCGCATCTTCAGGTGTCGGAGGATTATCGCAGCGCATGCTGACGTCCCTCCATCGCTTGATGAAGTCTAATGCTGTTTCACCCTTCTTCTGTCGAAGGGAACAAAGCTCTGCTAAGGAGACTCTGTGTTCGACCATTTGGAAGCGGTCGACAAACTTCTTCTACATATCGGCCCAATCAGATACTGAATTAGGCTTTAACCTTGAATACCACTGGAAGGCGGTGCCAGTCAAGGACGTGGCAAAATACCGCAGCAAATATGCCTCTTCCAGGGCTAATTCACCCATGGCCGTCATGTAATAGGCCAGGTGTTCATGCGGAGAGCCTTGCCCGTTGAACTTCTTAAATTGATGACGGAGGGGATAAGGCACGATGTACAAATCAACGGTGGCCACTCCCTCCCCATGTTGAGCAAACTTCGCCTCTACAATGCGTTCAATCATTTGCTTCTGCGCCATGAGGCTTTCTACAGCAGGAGTAACAGATGACCGCGCATTGACTTCATGCGGCGGGACTTCGAAGTCCACTGCCAGTGGGAGTCTTGCAGCGGTGACAGAGGCATTGGCTGCTGCTGGAACGGGAGGAGGCTGCTGATCCGCTTCAGCCGGTGCCGCCTGAGGCGGGGAGGGAACCTTCTTTTCGCGCAAAAGCGACTGTAGCAGGTTCTGAGCTCTTGGTTTTCCCGTCGAAGCTCGTCCAATGTGGGGGCCCGTGGCTCTTCCCCCAGCTCTTCTTCGTGCCGGGAGTGACTGTCCCCATCAACACTATGGACGTCTTCCTGGCGCTCTTCTTGCCGTGCCGGCTCAGGCTGAGATGTACCGGCGGCCGGCGCCTGCTGCGTCTGCGCTAGAATCCGGGAGACCGGCCTTGACCTCCTTAAATATTGAATGGGTTGGTCAAGCTCTCCCGAGGTGTTCTCGGGCTGTTTGTCGCTGGAGGTGGCGTAACAGGTGAACACCTTGACGGTGTCATCGGTCACTTGGACCACCCGCTTTTTCTTGGGCGGTTGTCGCTCCGGCTTGGGCGGCCTCCCAAGTCTGTCAAAGACCGACACTCGGGATGTGGATGCTTGAGGGGAGCGATCCTCTTCCGTGTGCGTGGAACTGGCCCACGGGGAAGTCGGCCGCACCTTCTTGCCAGGTCCACGACGCTTCTGCCCCCGTAGGGGCTGATTTGTAGATCTCGGAGAGACTGAGGCCTCAGTGCTTGTCGGACTCCGCATTCGTCGCAGATCCGACATGCGAAAAGGCTCCTCCACCCTGGCACGTCTTATAATCCGGGCCTCCTCCTTAGTGACCCAAATCTTCTTCAGATGGAGCTGGCGCTCCTCAATTGGGTTGCCCCCTATCCTTGGACGGGGAGCTCGTGGCTTGGGCCGTTGGAGAGGGCCCTGGGTCGCCGCCGGTACGGCAGACTTCTTCTTCTTCGCTCCGTCCTCTCGGACTTGCCGGAGGGGCTCGAAGCGGTTGGAGGTAGAAATAGTCGGGACATGACGATCCCGTGGTAGAATCGGCTCGCCTCCATCGAGCCGGATGCGAATATCTCCGACGATTACAGTCTTGTCGGAGCGAGAGACAGCCGCTTCGGGCTTTGCACCCTTGCGGCTACGGCGTTGCCCCCATTGGGCAGGGGCGACAGTGGTGGCGCCCGCCATAGGCATGGCGTCATCCTGACGGCGGCGGCGTTGCCCTCGTTGAGCAGGGGCAGCATCTCTGAGGCTGGCCGCAGTAGGTTTGGCGCCGTTGCGGCGGCGGCGTTGCCCCCGTTGAGCAGGGGCGGTGCCGGCAGTGATTTGATTGACTGAGAAAACTCGGCCAATAGCTGGGGCAGAAGGCCTGACACCTTCGGCCATTGACATAGCAGCCAAGCGGGCTCGACTGGTTGTCAGGATGAAGGGCTTGACACCCTTAACAGTTGGAGAATTGACCGGATGGACCCGGCCAGTTGATGAAGTAGAAGGTCTAACACCCTCGAGGACGGTCTCCTTGACCGGGCGAGCCCGGCCGGTTGATGAAGTAGAGGGTCTGACACCCTCAGTGATTGGTTTCTTGGCCAAGTGAACCCGACCAATCGACGAAGCTGAGGACCTGACGCCCCCAGAGACGACCTTGTTGACCGGACTAACCCGGCAAGTTGTTGAGACCGAGGGCCTGACGCCCCCGACAGTTGTCTTCTTGACCGGGCGGACCCGGTCAGCAATTGAGGTTGAGGGGTTGACACCCTCAATAGTTGTCTTGTCGACCGGGCGGACCCGGCCAGTTGCTGGAGCCGAAGGTTGCTGGAGCCGAAGGCCTGACGCCTCCGACAGTTGTCTTCTTGACCGGGCGGACCCGGCCAGTTGATGAAATAGAGGGCCTGACACCCTCAGTGATGGTCGTCACAGCCGCGGCTGAGTTGACCTCAACCACGGGCACAACGCCCAGGAAGAAGGGCGAGTCGACGACCGCTGGGAAGTCGCTGAAAACAAGTGGTGTTGCCAGGTAGCCGACCCTGGCATGGTTGGCGACGATCTCGGGGCCGTAGGTAACGGCAGCCATCGCTGTTGTTGGTGTTGGTGGTGCGTAGCACGAAAGGAGTGGCGTGCAGATGCACGAAGAACTCTCAAATGAATAGAGAGGTGTACCCTCCTCTTCCCGTCCTGTAAGAAGAAGATGTTGTGCTCCTGATTTTGATGATGATCACCATGATATGACAGGGTGTATTATTATCTGACAATATGGTAAGTGGCAAGAATTTCTGTTGAACTTTAATGCAGGCAATAGTCAGCGTCGACGCCACAAGATCAAAGGGTCGACGCAGCCTTCAGCTCCTCCAAGTTGAAGCATACTTCATCTAAACTGCGTCTACGCCTCAAGCAAGATAACGTCGACGCTGTGACTAGATCTCAAGATGTTTGAGTCATGCGCATGCTAACTGCGTCAACGCCACTCGGATGCAGCGTCGACTCGCATGCCTCCAGAAGATATCTTCACACAGCGTTGACGCTACCAGCTACCAGCGTCGACGCAGCGGGTGCCAAAAGACTAAGAAGCTATCTTCACATAGCGTCGACGCCACCAGTTATCAGCGTCAACGCAGTGATAGCCTGAGGTCGTATATCGAAGGAAGATAAGAAGCTGTCTTCACACAGCGTCTACGCATTCAAATGCTGGCGTCGACGCACCCAGTCCCAGACAAGCGCTCGGGCAAAAGGACTGGATAAAGTGGGCCAGCCACGTCTGCAAACGAACTACACTCTCCCTCATTTAGTCCAGAAGCTTCTCCACACGTGAGCGAATGATTGGGAATCTCGTGGGGCCCAATCTTGCGCGGGAAAAATGAAAAAGGAAATGTAGAAGTGGATCGAAGTGGGATGAAGAGAGTAGAAAAATAGAAGAGACTAAGAAGGACTAGCATATAGAGAAGAACGTGGAGAGCCTAGCATGGTGAAGAAGGTCCAGTGCGTGGATTGAAAGAGAGGCTCGTTCTCCTGGTGAAGAAGATCAGAAGCTGAAGAACCATGAAGGCTTCAGACTGATCTAGTCTCAACTGAAGGGAAGATCACACTCAGATCATACTGTTCATCTCTTCGGGCTCTACTCTCTTCTGCTGCGCAAGAAGTCTGAAGATCCATTGATCAGCATATTCTGAGTTTACCCCTTACCTTGTATTTTCGTTTTCTTATACAATTGTATTCTCGGATTACTGTTCCACTGGGATTCAGTGGTCAGGTGTGTTCTGATCCAGAGAGTGTTCTGAGATCAGAGTGTGTATAGACTCTGTGTCTACAAGCTGTTCGACAGCGGTTCTAAGACAGGATATAGTTGTCTTCTGCAGATTGGATCTGCAGGTCAGAGAAGGATTCTTCTCTGGTGTTAGCTAAGCTGTAAAGCTCAGCGGTGATCCCCACCGGTTTGGTGAGGGGGTGGACGTAGGTCTCGAGATAGAGACTGAACCACCTTAAAAACTCTGATCTACTGTGGCTTGTGCTTGTGGTTTGTTATTGTGTCTATTGTCTCGTTAGACCGCTTAGATATTGCGCTAGCTCTTTAGAGATTCACGAACCGGATTTTTGTCTGTGCTATCACAGAGAGTGCAATTGTCTTATTCCGCTTAAAATTTTTAAGTGGTCAATCTATTCACCCCCTCCCCCTCTAGTTTGACGATCCTCTGCTCCCAACAAGTGGTATCAGAGCACCAAGCTCTCTTGAACGGTTTAACAGCCTAGAGAGAAGTAATGGAGAGCAAAGGATTTATGCCAGAGGGTTATGCTGTGAATAGACCACCATTTTTCGATGGCACTAACTATTCCTATTGGAAGAATCGCATGCAAGTTTTTCTCAGGGCCCAGGACTATGAAGTATGGAAAGTTGTGAGCAAGGGGCCCTACATAATAGAAGGCGACGAAGAATTATGGGTAAAGGAGCAAGTAAGAAAATCAACCGTCAACTGGCAGGCAATGAACATTATGCAATGCTCCCTGCATCCCAAGGAATTCTCGCGCGTCTCCTCATGCGCAAGTGCGAAAGAAATGTGGGATCGACTCGAGGTAATATACGAGGGTACCTCGGAGGTAAGGGAGACCAAGGCTAACATGCTAATTTCTGAATATGAGTCGTTCCATATGAAACCTGAAGAAAGTATTTCTGAGATGTATGCTCGTTTAACCGTACTTGTCAATGGTCTCAAAGGTCTAGGGAAGGCCTATACAGATTATGAGCTGGTGAGAAAGATTCTTAGATCTTTGACATCCGTGTGGCACACAAAAGCCACAGTGGTCGAAGAATCTAGGAATCTTCCCAGGACCACTCCTGACGAGTTGATAGGTTCCCTTATGGCCTATGAGCTAAATTTGAAAAGATCTGATGAGGAAATAAAGAAGAAGAAACCCCTAGCTCTCAAGGCTGCTCCAAGCTGCAAGGAGAGCTCAGATGAGAATCTGACCTCTTCTTCAGACAGTGATTCAGGTGAGATTGCGATGCTCACTAAGAAATTTCGAAAATTCTTACGAAGGGAAGGTAAAGCTGGTCGATTTAGAAGCTATCAAGGTAAAATGAATTCTAAATTTAAATCTGACCAAACTAAGAAATCTGACAAAGTTGTGTGTTATCAATGCAGGAAACAGGGACATATCAAGTCAGAGTGCCCCGAAAATTCTAAGAAAGCGTACTCCAAGTTCAAAAATAAAAAGCCCAAGGCCATGATCAGTACATGGAGTGATGAAGAAGAGGAAGAGGAGGATAGCACATCAGAGGAAGAAAAAGAAGTAAAGCTATGCCTAATGGCCAGGGGAGAGGACTCTACTGAGGTAAATTCTCCACTTGATGAATTTACTTGTGATGACTGGGAAGAAGCTTTCAATGACCTTATGGATAAATATGATATTGTGAAGAAAGAAAATAAAATGCTTAAAAAGAAGAAAAACCCGGGAAGTCAAGAAAATTTGTCCAATGAAAAGGTTAAAATGCTAGAAGATGAAATTGTTTGTCTAAAGAAAACTCTGAATGAGGAAAATGAATACAGATCTGAATTGATTAAATTAAAAAGAGAGAATGACTTCTTACTAAAAACACATGATGAACTGAAGTTAAGAATGCAAAAACTTGAAAAGGACACCAAAATAGCTGAAGAGAAATATCAAGCTGTAAATGGTGTCAATTTGAAACTTCAGGAAGATTTGAAGAAAGTTGAAAAAGAAAAATTGGACAAACAAACTTCCCTAGAGAAAATGACACAAGGCAAACATAATCTTGATGCCTTAATGGGAACAAAATGCAATGTCGGCAAAGAAGGACTTGGATATAATCCAAGCTCAAAGAAAGAAATTGGACTTAAACTGGTGACCTTCATATCAGAAGAAAAGAAAGCTGAGGAGAAACAGGTGGCTGAAGTAAAAAATGTTGAAAGAGACAAAGGGAAACAGATTCAGAAAAATGAAGTGACAAAGGAGAAAGGAAAAGAAAAGATGAATGAATCTCCTAAGGCAAAATTTGCAAAGAATTTAACCAGCTGCAAGCATGTCATTTCATCACCACCTAAGGCCTCCAGCTCCAGACCCTTCGTTCACCAACATAGCACCAGAAAGATTGAAAATACCAAATCTGGCCAGAGTCAGATGCGTCCACGCAAGACCAGTAATGTGTCAACGCAACCTTCATACAATAATAGGTCTTCTGCATATAGCTCTAGGCACTCAACTCAGATGCGTCAACGCTACGGACATGTGGCGTCGACTCGGGCCGAATTCCAAAGAGTCCATAAGAATTGGAACGACCACATGGGTCGACGCATGCAGGGATATGCGTCCACGCACCCATACCACCATGGCCAACACTACAATCAATCTGGGTGGATGGGTCAACGCACACACCACAATGCGTCCACGCATCCTACATTCTATCAAACACATAGGAGCAACTATGGATGGGTGAGTCCACGCATTCATTCAGGAAGGTCGACGCATCCCATGTATGCATATCCTATAAGACAAACACATGTTCTTAGGGCAGTCAACTCACATCACCAAGAGGCTCTGTGGAACCAAAATAAACGATGGTTCAATAAAGCAGCTAAAACAACCTTAAAATCAAATCAGAAACCAGCTGCCTCCTCAACTAAAAGCCATCAAAAACCTCAACAAAGACAAATGTGGATTCCTAAGAACCTACTGAATTTCTTGAAGTCTTCCAGTGATCCAATGGGACCCAAGTGTGTTTGGGTTCCAAAATCTTTTGTTTGATGATTCTTGCAGGAATGCCTTGCAGCCATGCACAACATATGGTATCTTGACAGCGGCTGCTCAAGGCATATGACAGGGGACAAGGCCAAGTTTTGTCTCCTGGTTGAGAAGGATGGAGGATTTGTTACCTTTGGTGGAAACAATAAAGGCAAAATAGTTGGTAAAGGTACAGTTGGCAAAAACCCTTCTACCTCCATTGATGATGTTCTTTTAGTAGAGGGTCTAGAGTATAACTTGCTCAGTATAAGTCAGTTGTGTGATAGAAATAATAAAGTAGTGTTTGATGCAAACACATGCACCATTTTAGAAGAAAAATCAGAAAAAATTAAATTTGTTGGAAAAAGAATAAACAACATGTACATGGTAGATTTAGATGATCCTGCACATAATAATCTTTGTCTCGCTGTAAATAAAACTGAACTAGCTTGGTTGTGGCACCGTAGGCTAGGACATGCTAGCTATAGTGTACTGCATAAGTTAGCCAAACACAGCATGGTGAATGGCCTGCCTGATGCTTCGTTCAAGAAAAATGACAAAATCTGTAATGCATGCACCCAAGGTAAACAGACTAGGAAGTCATTTAAGTCCAAGATAAAGAGTCAGTCCACTAAACCTTTTGAACTCATTCATTTGGATTTATTTGGACCCACTAGAACAGCAAGCATTAGTGGTAATCGATATGGATTTGTCCTAGTAGATGATTTTACTAGATTTACCTGGGTATTCTTTCTAACTCATAAGAATGAGGCATTTGAGGAATTTCAGGCATTCTTTAAGAAAACACAGCAGGAGGGTAAGTTTGTCATTTCTTCCATTATATCAGATCATGGTGGAGAATTTGACAATTCTGAATTTGGAGATTTCTGCAGAGCAACAGGGCTAAATCACAGGTTTTCTTCCCCAAGAACACCTGAACAAAATGGAGTCGTGGAGAGAAGAAACCGAACCCTTGTGGAGATGGGCAGAACCATGCTGATTGAAGGGCAACTCCCAAGGAAGTATTGGGCAGAGGCTGTGAACACTGCATGCTACATTGTAAATCGGGCAATGGTAAGACCACAGTCCAAAAAGACTCCTTATGAAATGCTGAAAGGTAAGAAGCCCTCTGTTGCTCATTTTAAAGTTTTTGGTTCAAAATGCTTTGTTCAGAATAATGATAAACGAGCCTTAGATAAGTTTGAACCCAAGAGTGAACCCGCCATATTCTTAGGATACTCCAGCCACTCTAGGGCTTATAGGGTCCTAAATCTGAAGACTCAAACAGTTGAGGAATCACCTCACATCGTTTTTGATGAGCTAATTGAAAATTCACAAGTTGAATCTTCATGCAGGAACAAGGGTGATGAAGACTTCCTTGACAAGCCTGAGGAGGAAGAAACTTTGGAAGGAGATTCAAGACCAAAAGAAGATGAGCCAGAGTCTAGTAATCAGGGCAATGCAGATATTAATGGAGGTGACCCTCTGATTAACATTAGGTTGTTAAGGGATCACCCCTCATCTAGCATAATAGGCAACTTGCATGAACCTGTTAGGACACGCTCTCAAATACAAGAAATGGATAACATGGCACTTGTGTCTCAAACTGAACCCAAGAATGTTGTGGAAGCCTTAAAAGATCCCAACTGGATAAATGCAATGCATGAAGAACTCAACCAATTCATAAGAAATAAAGTATGGCATCTAGTGCCCAGACCCAAGGATCAATCTATAATAGGAACTAAATGGGTCTATAAAAACAAACAAAATGAAAATGGTGTAATTGTTAGGAATAAGGCTAGACTGGTTGCACAGGGTTACAATCAAGAGTTCGGTATTGACTTCGAAGAGTCCTTTGCACCAGTAGCCAGATTAGAAGCCATTCGTTTGTTGCTTGCATATGCTGTAAGTCATGGAATAAAATTACAACAAATGGATGTAAAAAGTGTTTTCCTAAATGAAATAATAAAAGAAGAAGTATATGTGGAACAACCCCCTGGATTTGAATGTGCAGAAAATCCTAACCACGTATACAGATTGGACAAAGCATTGTATGGACTCAAGCAGGCACCTCGAGCCTGGTACGACCGGCTCAGCTCCTTTCTCACTGAAAAAGGTTACTCAAGAGGTAAAGTGGACCTGACATTGTTTACAAAGGTAAGGAATTCAGATATCATTTTAGTTCAAATATATGTTGATGACATTGTCTTCGGTTCCACTAAACCTAGTATGTGTAAGGAGTTTGCTAACTTAATGACAACAGAATTTGAAATGAGTCTCATGGGTGAACTTCAATTTTTTCTAGGTTTGCAGATCACCCAACGCAGAGAAGGATGCTCTATTAGTCAGACAAAGTACATCAAGGAGCTACTGAAGAAGTATAAAATGGAAAATCTGAAAGTAATCAGCACTCCCATGTGTACAAACACAACCTTGGATGCAGATCTGAAAGGTACACAAGTTGATGCCAAGACCTATCGAGGTATGATAGGGTCACTTCTATATCTTACTGCATCAAGGCCTGATATTCAATTTTGTGTTTGTATGTGTGCTCGTTTTCAAGCTGATCCTAGAGAATCCCACCTAAGTTCTGTCAAGCGTATTTTTAGATACCTTGCTGGAACTCAAGACCTAGGGATTTGGTATCCTGCATCCTGCACCTTTGACTTGGTATCATATTCGGATGCAGACTATGCTGGATGTAAATTGGACAGAAAAAGCACTAGTGGCTACTGCCAATTTTTGGGTGGGTGCTTGATCTCTTGGGCCTCCAAGAAACAACACTCAGTGGCACTGTCCACTGCAGAGGCAGAATATGTCGCTGCAGGGAGCTGTGGCACTCAAGTGTTGTGGATCCAGCATCAGCTCCAAGATTACCAAACTAATCTTGGATGTGTCCCAATATTGTGCGATAACACAAGTGCTATAAACCTGGCCAAGAACCCTATCCAGCACTCTAGGACCAAGCATATTGAAATCAGACATCACTTCTTAAGAGATGAGGTCAGTAAAGGAAGTTTCAAGCTTGTATTTGTAGAATCTGAACGTCAACTAGCTGATATTTTTACCAAGCCTCTCAACAATGAGCGTTTTTCATATCTTAGGAGAGAGCTTGGACTCTGCAATTTGCATTCTGAATCTTGAATTGACTGCATGGCCTCATATCTGAATGCTGCTTGATTGCTTTTGTGATGATCATTTGAAGTCCTGCTATGATAAAATTGTCAATGTTTGAATAAGTCATACACTTAGGGGGAGTATAAATTTTTTTTTGTCTTGGTATTTTGATTCATCTGAAATAAAACCTCAGCATGCTTACAAATTCATCTGTTTTAATCTCTTCTTTCATGCTTGAGTTAAGGGGGAGTAAGGTTTTATGCGGTAACGCACCCGTAAGGATGCGTCCACGCTGCAATGGATTGACTTTGTTTAAATGTTAACCAATCCGTGCAGTATGGCATAGTGTGTCGACGCTTCAGGGATTCTGCGTTGACGCTATGCAAGTAACAGTGTGGTGTGATGGTGATTATGACCTCTCGTCTAGCTCATAGGATTCTCTCGTTCATCCTTCTTGCTAGACTTGTTCTTCTTCAAGTATCACCTTCTTCAAGTTCACCTTCTTAATCCCAAGATTTCTTGATGTACTCTCCTTCTATTCCTGAATAAGGGAATTGTCTCAAATGTCCTGGTGAAAAGTTAATGCCTCACATTCAGGGGGAGCTAAGGGAATAATTTCTAATGAAAACAAGTTTCTCTTAGAATAACTTCACACTACTTAATGATATAAAATGTGTGTCCTTCAACGTTTGAACTCACCAGAACTTGAACCTAAAAGTGGTTGAATCTGGAATAAGAACTAAACAAGTTAATGTGACTTGGTTCCTATCATTTTTTTCCCAATTGATCAAAAGTAGAAGGATCTTTCAATATATGGAAATTTAATCGGTATTGTTGCTAAAGTTTGCTTAGGTCTAAAACGAGCTTCAAGAAAAAGTGAATCACACAGTGTATCTGTTCCTTGCAGAGCAATGGTAGATTTCCACAGAGAAACTTGCTCTAGGCACCAAAGAAGTGTTAAAGAGCAAGTCATGAGGTGGACTACTATCTCTGTCCTTTAATGAAACTTCTCCATGTTAGAGCAATGGTGATTCTCAACCGAGAAACTACCTTCCTCACCAATGAAGTGTTGGAAGGCATGTCATGAGGTTGATCACTACCTCTGATTCTAAGCATAATGATTAGCTATGCTGAGTAACCGGGGACTCTGGTGCCTGATAAGCATGTGTACTCGTGTCACAAGGCTAGCTATATTTGACTGCTAATGGATGGAATCAATAAAATAAATACTAAGACTCATGTGTGATGGTATGAAATCAAAGGCTCAAAAGATCTAATGAACTTATCCTCAATGCTTCTTAAACTTCTTTCTTCAAAGATTCTTTCGAAATTGAGTAATGAAGGATAAAGTTACGAGAAGATCCCGAGTATGAAGCTAGTTTAGAAATTACTCCAATTCTACACTATTACTGTTCATTTCTGTGCTTCAAACTTCGCAGAGTATCAATATTTTATGTCACTAAATGGTTCGAAGCTAATCTAAGAAAATTTATTTTTCATGGGAATTTGAACTGAAGCTATTAAAAATCCCTGAGTTTGAGTGTTTTACATTATGAAACCAGGCTTCTAATGACATTTCCCAATTTCTGCTCTTTTAGCTGCATCTTCTATTTTTCACAAATCATGGTCTTGCAGCGTGTATTCACATTATGGCGTCGACGCATCCTATCTCTTAAGGTCGACGCCTCTGTGTTTTTCCTATACACTTTTGTGCATAAGTGCTCATAGCGTCGACGCTTTGATTTCCTCGCGTCGACGCATCCACTCTATCTAGGTTCTTTTGGTTGTGATCTGGATCCGTTACCCGATTACCCAATAACAAGATTGGGGGTTTCGCGTGTCACCCGGTTAAAACCCTCAACCGAGGGAACAGTCGGCTACTTTTCATTCATCCTTCTGAGGCACGACGGTTCCTCTCCTTTCTCTGTAACACCTCTTGACTGTTCTTCTTCTCCTCTATCCATGAAAATGGCTCTCGCCTACTCCAGGAAGGGTAAGAAGCCTGCTGAGGAACCATCTTCGGCTCCTCCAGCTCCTGCCATCGCTGCTGAAGCCCAAGTTTATGAATCACCTGCGGCGGCGGCTCCTCCTACATCTTCTTCTTCGCTTAAACGCAAAGACAAGGGGAAGCGTCCACGCAGCCCCTCCCCTCCTTCCAAGAAGAAGAAGGTCCGATCGTCCTCCAAGCCCTCATCTTCACAGAAGAAAGTCTTCTCCAAAAAATCCAGGTCTGGGGTTTCCGTCTCCGCTCCTTCTTCTGGTAAAGACGAACCCCTGAAGGTTTTAATTCCTCGATATATCCTTGACTCGGACGAAGCCTTTCATGCTGTCTTCCCTGAGATTAGACCCACTTTGGAGTTTCAAGGTTGGTGGGGTTTTGCCACCAAGTACTCCGTCTATTATCCTACTCTTGTCAGGGAGTTTTATCGCAATTTATGCCATCAACCCGAACGTGGAAGACTGATCAGCTCTGTTCAGGGAGTTAAGTTTGAACTTACTGCTAGTTTGCTCGCCAAAGTATGGAAGATTCCTATGAAGGGGGCCGAACTTCACTCATTTCCATTGAATGAACATGAAGCGTTTGCTGTTTTGACCGGCCAGACAGAGGACCCTTCAGACATTAAGCAGACCCATTTGTCTAGCTTAAAAGCTAACCAGTTTTCACCTCATGTTCGACTCCTGCACCATATATGCACTTCCATCTTTACCCCTCAGAGCAGTGGTCGTGAAAGGGTTACAATCATGCAGAGGTTTTTACTATACTGCATGTTGAAAGAAATCAATGTGTCGTTGATTGATGTAATCATCCAGACAATGGGGACTTGCCTGGACAACTCTAGGACTCTGCCCTACGCAGCACATCTCACAGCCTTGTTCAGAAAGGTTGGAGTTCAGTTTGGCAATGAAAAGAAGTGTGTTGTTCCTAGAGGCAATGTGTACTCCATGTCGTTTGTTCAGAATTTTATGGGTGTCAAAATTGTAGATGGCAGGCCAGTCAGAGTGCTGCCAAGTCAACAATCTTCTGTCAGGGCAGCTGCTCCTCCTCCTGAGCCCGAACCAGAGTCAGTCAAGATATCTCCTGAACCTGTTGCTTCTCCTCCACATTGGGAGGGTCAGGAAAGAGTTGTGGACTTTGAGGTCCAAGGTGCAACACAAGCTCCAGCCAGGTCACCTCCACCTTTTGACACTCAGGATAGGCATGCTCATACTGTTGATAGTGAGCAGGTTTTTCCTTCGTATGTGGTGGAGTCTCCCAATGATGCTGATGAGGAAGGATTTCAATCTACAGTACCCCCTTTTCAAGATGATGAGCCTGAATGGTTTGACATTAGAGGGGAACCCAAGACTCAGTGGGAACAAGGTGAGTCTAGCTCACATAATCTGAATAGAGAACTTGGGTCCAATAGCCAACAACCTCAGGATGATTATTTTCAGGCTCCTCCTGGTGCAACTGAAAAGGAATTACTTGTTCACCTCATCCGAATGATGCAGCATCAAGGGGATAAGCTTAACTCCTTTATTCTGTATACTGACTTTCAGCTGGAACGACTGTATAAAAGAATTGTCTTATCTGAAATTTCGATGATGGTCTTCTGGAGAGACTATATGAAGGCCAAGCAGAAAACTGACAAAGCAATGAGGAAGGTCCTGCAGAGTGTTGCAAAGATTGTCAACAAGATTGCAGAGTTAGTTTCCAATATGCACTCTACACAGTTGTCTTCTCTTCAGACCATGGCCAAGATGCAATCCATGTGTTATGATATTCAAATTGCTATGGTTACTTTGCAGTCTCAAGTCACCTCAACTCCCACAGGTTTTCAAGCCGTGTTTAACAAGTTGTCTAGTCTTTCATCCTCGATGGAAACTATGTGCGGTACGCTTGAGTCGTTGACACGAGGATCTGACGATGTCCGCTCCGAGCTG